>OX375872.1:24988955-26188955 GCA_947359465.1 Metellina segmentata
TCTATAATTAGTCTTTCTCTCCTACTCTATCTTGCTCCTTGTCCTAGATTACTCTCTAGCTATCTTCTCCCGCTCACACCTTTCTCTCTTTCCCTCTCTTCTACTATTTCTCTCTCCTTCTCGTCTCTCCTAATTCATAATCTTCCCAAGGAATAAGAGAAAATATTGTGTGATAAACGGAAATTGTTGCACTAAATTAATTTTTTGTGAATTAATCTCAGTGCAAAATGTAAACCAATTGGAGCTATGGTAGAAGACGAAATACTGTAACTCATAATAAACATAGCTAGGGTTTTCTGTCATGTGTTTGGCACATCTTGTCCAAATATGGCTCTTGAGCTATAAAAATCAACGTACCAACTACATATCTAGAAGAAGTTTTCGTGTCTTGGATAAACTGAATAACTACTATTAAAATTATACACGTTCAGTACAGTAATAGGAATAATAATTATATGATTCAAATAATCAATGAACTACAGAATTCAAGCACGGAAAATGCAAAACTTTCGGAACTCTATACCTCTACATTTTACAACCAGTCATTAAAATACTAAACAAAGTGAAACAAGGCTTGGCTTTGAATACTGAATCAGCCCATACTGAATAATAAATTCAAACGAACAATTCACATTCAAACACACACTTATTCAGATAGTAGAAACTGCTTAAAAAGCACAACAATAATTAACATGTGAACTTGTACTTCGCATTTAGTTGCGTGATGACATAAGAGAGCGAAATTCTTTTAATTCTCTCTCATAACCGCATATTGATGCTGGAAACAGACCTGAATACCCCAGAAACATATCCCCCTTCGAGTTTCGACGATACTCACGCGATTTCACACTTTGAGTCCTGGCCACTTCTCCAAAATGGCGTGACACGGTTTTTTAGGAAGTCAACAATGGGAAGGTTTATTGATTTTGCAGATAAATCGTGTTTCCAGTTTAGTGACATGCTTATTTATTCATTGATGGGAAATAAAAATGAAAGTAAAATTCTCATCACCACGACTTTATGATGATTTGTTACGAACAATAAAAGAAGATTAATCGGATTTTTGTGCTTATGGAAACATAATTGGAAGCGTTTACTTACAAAATGCGCATCTTCACGAATTTCTTTTATTGCAGCGATTTTAATCCTCCAAGTGGTTTCAATGGGTATCTTAGTCCATCAAGATCTCACCAATTTTGTTTTTGACGAAATATATCTCGTCATAAAGATACTATCAAATTTTTAAAGATGACGAAATAAAGATAGTATCAGCCAGATTGTGATAGGAATCAACCATATTGTATGAAATTACATACCACCTAAAATTTCTTCTTAACCCTCTAAGCGTTGCAATATTTCTGAGTTGTGTAGTGTTACTTTTATCCTATAAATAGCTCAACCTTACGCGGATGACTGTTTGTACGAGGTATCTCATCATTAAAAAATCTGACCAGGTCTTGATAAATGAGGTATCGTGTAATTTGAAAAACTTGACCAGATCTGATCTTGTCATCTTTAAAAAGTTCTAACATGATGACGAGGTATCATAAGCAAACTCTCTCAGATTTGGATGGAGGGTATACCTCGCCGAAACCATTTGGAGGGTTATTGACTAAATGACATTTTTCTAAAGAATCCATGGGTTTTTTCAACGTTTAGAAAGATTCTATTCGAAATTTGGAAGATTTTATTCTCATTTTGTGGAATACAATCCTTTTGAAAATTCTATTTGTCCTTTCTTTAGAACACAATATTCGGTGGAAAGATTCTATTTCTCCTTTCTTTCGAATGGAATCCTTTGTTAGGTAGTAGAATTAACGTCGCACTGGAGGTTCTGGTGACATTCTGGAATCAACCCAAAATTACAATTCAAATAATAAATAATAAAATAAGACACGTATAAATGGTTAATGACACCAAACATAAAAAAATGATGGAAGTTCATTCGTGACATCCTTGTCGGCTCTCTATAGCGGTGGCGGTGTTTATATTATTGACATATTGATTGCCTGGCCAAGTATTTGCATCGTTTTGGCTTCTGTAGTAACCCGAAATGTGTCCTAAGCAGAGGGACGGATGACCTACACTGTGAACCACCTTTTGGAAGGCTCGAGTACTTACGAAGCAGTTGAATCTTTATATTTTTGTAGCTTTCTTATTGTTCTGCGTTCTACCTTCTTGAGTCACATGATGACACATGGGGTTAGCCCTCCCTGGGGTTGTCTCGTTGTGGTATCTCGTCGCTAACAAAATTGACAAGATCTTGATGGACAAGATATCTCGTCGTCTCTCGTCATTAGAAGAAAATAATCTAGATCTCTATCTCGCTGTTAAAAAAATCGACAATATCTTGATGACGAGATATCCCGTCATTAGCGAAATCGGTCAAATCTTAATGGACGAGATATTTCTTTAAAACCACTTGGAGGACTAATAGATGTTTTGTATCAACACTTTTTCAATAAAAGAAACCAGTTTTCTATATTGTAGTTCCCCAAATGTTACGGCTCCACATCACGTTTTAAAATAATAATAACTAACTAATTATAAATATAATAATAACGAATAATAACAACTAATAATAAATCACAAGTGAAGCCGTGCCTATAAATTTTTAATTTCTCCTAAATATTTATAGTAGCACGAAATGTGTCTTAGGAAATATAAAAATAGAGTGAGCAATGGTAAACTTTGCTAAGGATCATGTGACCAAACCTAGTAGTAACGTGACACTTAGAATACTTTCATCTGTAGTGTGTACGATTTTTTACGATTTTTTTACGAAAAACGATTTTTTAAAACTTCAAAGTGTTTCTATTTAGTTGTATATGAAAAATGATAAATGTCGTTAGCTGTTTTTATTTATCGCATCACAACTGTTACAAAAACACACAACTGTTGTAAAAATGGATTGTGTCAAATTTTTGTCATGTCTTGCCAGATAAGGCATTGGTTTGTTGAATTGGAACTCTCTGGTATTGCTGAAGGAGGCGAATTTTTTCCTTATTGATTCAGGCAGTGCGTTAACTCTTTGCTGACTTGGGAAACTGCTTGACTAGCAATTGTGGAAGATATATAAAATCGTAATTAAACGTTGTTTGGTATTACTTTAGATCATCGCTTACTCCTTTGTTTATACCTCAACCCGCATAGACAAAACAATGCAAAGTCAGAGAAGGAGAACAAGCTATGTCACGAGAGTGGTAGAAAAGGGATATAAACTATGTGGATCTTGAAAAATTAGTTATGAAGAAAGAACCATTTGCATCCCATAAACACAGGCCACGAATATAATTTTTTTGAATTTTCGGCGCCGGTTTTTTTTTCCGGTTATTAGTTTTTAAAATAACAACCGCGGTTATAACCGTGTCAAGAACACACCTAAAAAAACCGGTTAACCAAAACGAAAAAAACTGACTTATCAGTTTAACCGGAAGGTTGTTGACATCCCTAGTGTGTAACCAAACATTTATCATCTGATTGGTCTACGGGACTGTAGAAAAAGCCCATCTTTGGAGATTTCACCACCTTTGGTACCACTCTATATAAATACATATTCAAATACCTACCCTGTCATACGATGTTTTATCGCCAAACGAGGCAAAAAAAATACCGAATCAGACAACCAAAGGGACTTTGCACAGAACAGTCACATGACTACTAGTCGACATGGTGGTCACACTTTTTGAAACTCTTTTCTATAGCAATCCACACATACACACGTAGCATCCTACTTTAAGTGAGGGATCAAACTGCATAAAAACAAGTAGTTAATCGGAAAGTCCTGTTCTGCTAAAAAGCAAATCGCCCTCAAAAGATCCAAAAACAAAGGTAAAACGAAAAAAGCTTCATGTTGTACAAAAATTACACAGTCAAAGCTCTACATGCCTTACGCTCTGCATTATCCATAAAATTACTTAAAAACTTGAGAGTGACATTAGCCTCTCTGCACTTCGTACTTTAAGTGAGGGATTGAACTGCATAAAAACATGTAGTTAATCCAAATGTCCTGTTCAGTTAAAAAGAAAACCGCCCCAAAACGATCCAAAAGCAAAGGTGAAAAGAAAAAAATATTCATGTTGCATGAAAATTACAATACACAGTTAACGTGCTCCATACTAGAAGTCATTTCGCCACAACAAAAGCGATATATTGATCGGTATATCGCAGAACGAAAAGAAAACAGGTTGTTTGAACTTCTAGTTCTCACAATTATATTTGAAAGGCACGCTCATTTTATTGACCGCTTCTATTGGCCGTTATCATTTGAAGCATCGGATAACGCTGCAGTCACAAGTGAGACCCAAATTTTCGCCCACACCAAATGTCCACTCGCTCCACTACGTAAAATTTCTTGGTATGTAATTTTATAAAGCTTTTTATTAAAATCTTGAAGCTTTTATACAATTTTTCTTTTAATTGAATTCAGTATTTTCATCAATACTTGATATATTGTCATGAATAATTCATCGATCTCATGCTATTTACGGTTGGTTTCGGATTGGACTGCGTCTTAAGCGCAAATCTTTCCATATTATTTATATCTTACCAGTTTAATGCCTAGTTAATACACTTCAAGACTACCAAAATAGCATGAGTATGGCATAAAATTTCTTATACACAGCACTAAAATAATTATATAAATATTGCGTACTTATATAAAGTCACTTTGTTTGCATTTCATGTCATATATATTTTGCTATAGATCTTCCAGGAATAGCATGGTAGTTGATTACTTAAAACTATTGTTTTTACAAAATCTGCTTTATTGTTAGCCCTCCAAGTTCTTTCGACGAATTATCTCGTCCATCAAGATCTGATCAATTTTGCTAATGTGGAGCTATACCCTCATGAAGATATTGCCAATTTTTCGATGATCACGAGATCAAGATTGGGCCAGTTTTCTTCCAATGACGAGATATCTTGTCGATCAAGACCTACTAATGCGTTTTGCTAATTACACGATACCTCGACAAGACAATCAACAGGAGGGTAGAGCATACACATTAAAAATAAAAATATACCAATCCTTATCCAGAATAAGAAAAAAATTCAACTGTGTTTATTTATTTGATGTTTTATAATTCAATTACAAAAAATATCATGTAATAATTCAAATATTCATTTAGTGTAACAGATGCATATTCACGGTACCTGTACGTATTTAACTTGAGAATTATACAGTGCATAAATTAGTGATTCAACCCATTAATTATATAGCATAAATTAGTGATTCAACCCATTAATTATATAGCATAAATTAGTGATTTAACCCAATAAATTTCAACTCAATTGAGAGATAAGTGAGTTCTATGGAAACATTTTTGAAAAATGTACTTTTATTTAACAGTGTTATGATTAAAACTGAAAATAGAAACTGAACATAAAATGAAACAACAGTTTCATTGCAGCATTGAGATATTCAATTTTAGAATTTCAATTTTATATAAAATCATACAATAACTGTTGACATGACCCTCCAGTTTTGTAGCAAAATTATTGTATTGATCGAAGAGTATTTAAAGCCACAAAAATTAGTAATTTTGATTGAGATACCATTTTTGACAATAATTAGGTTTTGTGAATTTAGATAGCTTTTAAAAGCGCTGAGATCGAACAATTATAGTAACACGATCCTCCAGTTTCGTAACAACAATAAGAAATTGTGACTGAGATTTCGTTTTTGACAAAACAGGGTTTAACGAATTTATATAAAATTCAAATCTAAAAACGTGGATAAAATCAAACAATAATATTAACATAGCTCTCTAGTTTTGTAACAAAATGTATTGTAATATGACGGAAAAGTAATTAAAAGCCAGCAAAATATGAAAAAAATGATAGATTCTGTTTTTGACAAAAATTAAGTTTTAGGAATTTCGGCAGCGAAATTACTACCTTACACGTTTTTTACTTGATGTGTTCTGTATTTTTTTAATTAGAATATTATAAATACATTGTGATCTGCAAAGATGATTCTATGTAATCAGGTAGGAACGATGATGAAAACTAAAATTTAGAGTCTTCAATATTATTTAAAGAAAACTTATATAAGTAAAATAATAGATAGAATTTATAGATATGTATAAAATAGAAAATTGATGTAATATTAAAAACTCTTATCCTACCATAAGAACTAGTGCTAATAGCAGAAAGTCTTGAACTGTATTACTGCTTCTTTGGTGTTCGAAAATGACGTAGAATTGAATGTAATATACTAAAATTTATGCATTTATAATGCATTATTTATGCATTATATAAAATTTATCATCACATATGGGCGATAGCACGACCATGAAAACCAAGCAGATGTGCTTTCTTACGGATGATATTAATCAAAACTACACTCCCAGATGCCTGTTGAAACTTATGGAGTATATGGGCCATCGGTTGGGTGCGGTTCTACCGAATTTCTCTGGACAACACACGTCGGTTCCTATCTCCCAGTTTAGTGAGTCTGCCGACTCAGGGCACACTCGATTTGGGGTAATTCTGCTCGATAGATATGTCCCATAAGGATAGACCATTTCTGTGATTACCGACGATTATACCTTTCTAGAAATCAGATAACTCTGCACTTCGTGGCATCTTGCATGCGACTAATGCCAATGTTGTTTCCTACACGATATTTAACGGCGGAGGGCATGACGTATATCAGGACCGCAGATATCGTCATTTGCATGGGTGTATAAATACTTATTGGTAAATAGTGAAAATTCGCAATTATTTATAATATAAAAATGATACAAATAAAAGTTTCCTGCAAAAATTGACTTTCAGAATAACTTTTTGAAGAAGGAAAAAAGAAATCTGAAATTTTTCAAAAAAAAACATTTAAACTTCTGAGGGTTTACATGCATAGGTTCATCTTTCAACCTGCAATCTTCCCTGCAGGACTTGGAACCAATTTTGACCATCTTGACCAATAGAATCTTTCAAAGAATTGTGTTCTAAGGAAAGAAGCAACATAATTAAGTCTATTCGAAAAAGAAATAATAGAATCTTTCCAAAAGATTGTATTCTAAGGAAAGTTGAGATAGATTCTTTCCAAAGGATTTCATTCTAAGGAAAGCAGAGATAGAATCTTTCCCAGAGATTTTATTCTAAGGAAAGTAGACTTAGAATCTTTTCCTAAGATTCTATTCTAAGACTGGCAAAATCTTACTAAATTGACCATGTTACCAAAGGAGGTACCAATCTACCTGCAGGTGTACCAGTCATGAGTCAGAGGTAAATTCTATAAATTCTGTTCATACACACTTTGAGTCCCGAAGCGACTTCGTCGGCTGCCATTCGATGATAATGCATCGAAACTTCCCTCATTAGCCTAAAGGGTTCATCGTGGTATAGTGGGTATATCCACTGCGTTAGCAACCTCCTAGTTGTAGGTGGCGCAGGTTCAATTTCTGTCAGGTGCATTCCCCCTGGATGTATCCATAAATATCTGACCAATTTTTCTATTGATGAGGTACCTCGTCCAGCAAGATCTTATCTATTTTGCTACTGACGAGATATCTCGTCCGTCAAGATCTGATCAGTTTTGATAATGTCGAGATAAATCTAGACAGCTACCAGGAAGATTAAGATGTAAGCATTTTTCTATGTTAATGATGTACCGGAATTTCTTTTCAATAATTTTAATGCCAAGTGAAGAAATTAAAAGGGTAGTTATTTAGATTCAAATAAATGTAAATTTCTGCTTTCATAGGCCTACAGATTTGAAAGGAAAAAAACATCTGCATTCAAGCAAAATGCTCGTCTACTTCATTTTTATGTGGCTATTCATATTCAAGATACAAAATGTTCTTGGCATGACAATAGGTAAGAGAATTTTTTTGAAACATTGCTTTTTAGCTTCTGACATGTTTTGTGGCTGCTAATATTTATCGTTTTACAATAATGTATTGTGTGTAGAGCAAATAATCTTTCTTTTGAAATGAAATAAAACCAGTAAATTAGGTAGGTAGGCATCTTGATTAACGTCACACTTGAGGAACCACAACGGGTTCAATTCCAGTAAATTATGAAACATTTTGAATATCCAAGGGAAAATGAACTTTAAATTGTTTTTAAATTACTCTACAATGTAAAATAATTTAAATTGTAGAGTAAACTATATTACTTTTTCATATGAAATATAACCAGCAAATTAAGATGCATTATTTTTAAATCAAGGGAAATTAATTTTTAACATGGTGTTAGTTAGAAGATTATTTAATTTGCTGGATTGTCAAATATGCTCTTGACATCACAGGCACTCCAGATGTTACTTTACCCTTCAGTAAAAGCAATGCGCCCTTGTAAATTGTTTTAAAATGTCAGAGAAAAACATTTTGAGCGATATAATCTTTTAATTGATGGTACAGGTGGGGTGGAAAAACATAAATACCCTTTAATCGAGTGCATTTCAAAGTTACTCTTTAGAAGAGAATGGCGTCTCCTATAAATTATATGCTAAAAATTAGCTTAAGGGGTCGTCTTCATATCAAATAACGAATAAACTTCATGATTTCTAATGACAATATCCAATTTGGTGTTGGCCGAATTTATATCAGGATTTAACTTCCCATACCAAGTCTCAAACCATTTGGTCCAGTCATTTCTGGGTTACCAGTATGAAACATTTGGGGCACCTAATGCCAAATTAGCTTCCCAGACTTGAAGTACTTAAAATTTAATTAAGAAATCATCCTCATATTAAATTCCGAATAAACTTAATCCTTTTTAATGAGAATATCTAATTATCATGCCGAATTTAGAATTTATATCAAAATTTAACCTTCGATACCAAATTTCAAATAATTTGGTCCAACTGTTTTTGGATTATCAATATGGAAAATTTAGAACACCTAATTTTAAATTACCTTCTCAAACTTGAAATTTGCTTAAAAGGGATCGTCTTCATATTAAATTACGAATAAACTTTATCATTTTTAATGATAATATCTAATTATGATGCCGAATTTAGAATTTATATCAAAATTTAACCTTCGATACTAAATTTCAAATAATTTGGTCCAACCGTTTTTGGATTATCAATATGGAAAATTTAGAACACCTAATTTTAAATTACCTTCTCAAACTTGAAATAAGTGAAATTTGCTTAAAAGGAATCGTCTTCATATTAAATTACGAATAAACTTTTGAGCACCTAATGTTAAAGTAGTTACTTAGATTTGAAATACATAAAATTTGTGCTTTAAAATTTTGTCTTCATATCAAATTGCGAATAAACTTCTAATTTATAGTGACAACATTCAATTTTGATGCCAAATTCCGAATTTACATCAAAATTTAACTTTGTATCACAAATTTCAAATTATTTCAAGCAATTCAAATCGTTTCAAAATTTTCCATGCATCTATCCAGCCATTTCGGAATTATCAGTATGGAAAATTTGGAGTATCTAATGTTAAATTAGCTTCACAGAAACAAATGCTTCTGTTATTATAAATTGTATATAAAATATTATAGACTTACTGTTTGTAACAATGCTAAGCAACGCATGTTCATAAATGAACAAAAAACATACGATATACGCGTGACGCAATAAAAAATGTATGGATTCGAATTATATTTTCAGAAATTGCAAATTTATTGATGTATGATATTAATTGTAAGCGCATGTTTTAACCCATTTCCCTTGTGATTAATCTAATTTTGTAATGAATATCTCCCATGATTGAATCTAAGAGGAAAACGTATTAAGAATTCGGAATAACTGTTCCCTCAACTGTATATTTAACAATATGGTTAAAAATATAAATATTTAATAAACTAAACACAACCAATAATCTGGAAGATTTTTTTTTATTTTTAGTCATAAACAGTTGGTTTCCGTCAAGCCCATAATTTTGATAGAGTTTCCATGGAATCCTCCAAAAATGCACAACTTTGAAAAGCAAATAAATGAGACCCTGAACATGCGTGACCAAATAAATGGGAATTTCACCGAAGGCATAGATATATATGATCGGTAATGGTTTCTGGATTGTCGTAAGAATGCAAATGCACGCGCAGAAAGAAAACTGCAGGCTTCTGATTGATGTTACATCATAATCTGACACAGAACACATCGCATGATCTTTCACCAACATCGAATTTTTCACGCACAAACATGTTTGAGTGTTTCGATCTATCGAGGAACTGCAAACGTATGTTCTGGTTACTTGATAAGATATTGTCAGTCGAAAAATATCGTAATATTTCAATAATAACTTGCAATAATACCTAGAATCTAGTCTGTACTAATTTTTAACAGCTTACGTATGCTCTGACTAGTTTGGTATTTGACAATCGAAAAACATCGCTATGTTTTCCATTAAAAATCTAGTCTGTAGCGTTGTTAACAAGCCTGATTTTCAATTGCTTACGTATGCTCCAGCTAGTTTGGCATGTGATTGACAGTCGAAAAGTATAACTGAATTATAGTTCCTAGAATAGGTAATTAAACTGGAGTGATGGGAAGTTCTTTTACCTAATTTTTTAACTGTTTACGTATGCTCTGACTAGTTTGTTAAATGATTGACAGTCGGAAAACATTAGACTAGCGGTGTAAGGAAGCTTAATTTTTAACTGCATAAGTATGCTTTGCTAGTTTTGTGTGAGATTGATAGTCAAAAATTATAACCTATGTTATAGTTCCTAGAATAGTTAATCAAACTAGTGGTTGAAAGAATCATAGTTTTTAATAGCTCACGTATGCTCTGACTAGTTTAGTATTTGATTGACAGTCAAAATACATTTTACATTAAAAGTTGTTATACCTAGAATGAGTCTGTAGTGATATAAGTACAACAAATTTTTAACTGCTTACGTGTGCTATCTAGTTTGGCAGTTTAAAAATGTAACTTTTGTTATAGTTTCTAGACACGAAGTCTATATAATAGTTTTCAAAAATTGATTTGTAGTTACATTACAAACTCTTATTCTTTTTTTGTAATTCAATGATTTACAGACTAATACGAGTTTCCTGTATAAACTTCAGATGTACTAGTAGTTTGCGGAAGTCAAATACAAAAAAAAAATACTCGGCGTCTTTTTGACTCCATATAGGCTACGTAGGTAATATCCATCATGTATTTTCGTAAATCCATGTGTGTACTTAAGGGTTATTATATTCATAAATGCTTAGAATCACTAAAATAATAAATAAAGAAGACTTTTTACAAAAAACATTGAAATCACACTAGTTACAAGTACATAATACACTGCTTTCCAAAAGTTAAGCACGCAATGCAAATTCTGAGTTTCGAAATTTGTGCTTCAATTTCGTTGAGTGAAACTCACTGTGGTTGTAGAAAGGAATATGTAAATACCATATTATGGGTCAAATCAGAATTTACTCTCCAGAAATATGCGACGAAAAAGGCATTGGTTGAAGACGACGCTTTTCTGAAGCCTTTCACTTGATGAATTTAAATTTGATAGAAAATGTTTTAAAGACCATATTGGTTATTTGTGGATTAAATAAGGTCAATTGTGGCTAAAAGAAGACGACTGGAGGATTTTCAACGCTGGTGTGATGTAGGGTGAATTGAATCTGGACAGTCTATTAAAGACGTCTCTATTTTCTTTGATGTTGACCACGATGTGATTTCTCGTCTATGGAAATAATTTCAAACGAATGGGACAGTTGTCCTGAGACCTGTTCCTATCGTACACGGTGCTATCCACCACACCCTCTGATAATAAGTATATGTCTTTATTGGCTAAGCGGAACTGGCAAGCGACTGCGTCAACTCTAATAACAATGGTTACTATAACAATTAAAAGGCCTCAATATCTGCCACTACTATAAAGCGAGGGTGATATACAGGGTGTTCCGGAACTTCGTGAACAAACTTGGAGGGGAAGTAGAGAACATCGTTAGGAACATAATCACACAGGAAAACGCCACCCTCACGTGATAAAAAGACACAAAAGCACAATAAGGCCACAACACAGAATGTAGTGTAAGACGCTTTATTGCACAATAAAAGAGTGCAATGTATGACTTACAAGCATCACAGGAGGTGTTCGAAATTGCGTCCATTGGCATGGATGCACGCACGACACCTACACGACATGGATTGGCGAACATTTTCGAAGATACCTGGCGTTTCGCTGATCGTAGCAGCAGCGATGGAGATTCGTGCCACCACGTCCATTTCAGAATTTACGGGAGTGTCGTCCACAATGCTCTTCATGGAACCCAGAGAAAATAATCAAGAGGAGTTAAATCAGATGATCTGGGAGGCCAAGCGACGGGACCGCCACGCCCAATCCAATTGTTTCCAAATGTCCGATCCAAATGGTCACGTACACACCTTGCGTAATGAGATGGGGCCCCATCATGTTGAAACCCCATTCCGCGCCGATCATGTGCGGAGACATCTTTAAGCGTTTCCGGAAGTACCTCTTGAGGAAAGACTATATACTTGCAAGCGTCCAGTCAAGGTGGTAAGATGTATGGCCCGACTAAACTGTCCCCCACGATACCCACCCACACATTAAAAGTGACGCGTTGTTGTGCGGCTCGTGGACGGGTTCCGTGTGGGTTGTCAAAGGCCCACATGTACGCGTTGTACGAATTAAACACCCCTTCACGTGAAAAGGTTGCTCCATCACTGAACATAACAGAATTGGAAAATAGCGTGTCGGCCGCACTTTGGTGTAGAAACCACTGTGAAAACGCGACACGTCGTGGGAGATCATCTGGATGCAATAACTCAACTCTCTGAAGATGAAAGGGATGTAAGGCTTCACTCTGCAGTATGCGAAGGACAGTTGATCGAGATAATGTGTTCCGGTGTCAGCGGAAAGCGCCCGTACACTGGTACCTGGATTTCAGTCCACAACATGTAACAAACCCTCTTCGAATATGGGTGTTCATGCTGTTCGCGGCAGCCCAGTATCCTGGCTGTGAATAATCCACTTTCCGCAAGGTTCTGATGTACCCGAGCGAACATTTGATGATTTGGTTGGCGTCTCGTTGGATATTTTTCCCGATACAACCGAAGAGCAGCGCTTCTATTTCCGTAGGTTAGGCCGTATATGAAGTGGATGTCCGTCAATTTGGCGTTTGTGAAACGATTCATGTTGATCACACGCAGTCGGCGTCTACAATGAGGTAGCCATACGTGCCGACTTTGAGAGCTCGCGTACAGCGCCCACCTATCGATTCCGCCCATGCTTTCATATGTAATTATGGTTCCTAACGATGTTCTCTACCTCCCAAGTTTGTACTCGAAGTTCCGGGACACCCTGTATGAAAGGACTGTATGCCCAGGTACCACGAGTTTGAGTCCCTTTAAGCGTCAAAACCAGAAGAGCACGGTTGACGTAGTAACGTGACAATGCAAAATAGAAAGCAGCGGAATGGTCCAACGTAATATTGACAGACGAGTCAGGATTTGCACTGGATTCCGATAATAGGTGTGTGAGGTTCTCGAGAGATCAAGGAACACGAAACGCTAGACCAGGGTAAAGGTTTGGGCTGCATTTTGTTTGAGCTATCACACCGACCTGCACGTCTTCACCATAGGTACTGTGAAGTTATCGGAATCAAGTTCTTTATCCCATTGTGACACTGTACGGTGCAGTAATTGGTCCGTCATTTTTTCTTATGGACGATAATACATATCACAGAGCAAACTTTGTTGATGAGTACCTTGAGAGAGGGTGAAAGCATTGCCGCATGGAATGGCCGCCATATTTGCCCGACCTCAACCCCATCAAAAATCTTTGGGATGATCTTTAACGTGCTGTTCCTGTCCACGTACCTCCTCCAATTACCCTCAAAGAGCCGGAATCTTCTCTATTAGAGGAATGACAGTTATTGCCCTCTGGTCCGCTTAAGCACCTAATTAAAGGTAGGTAACGTGACTGCAGAGCATGCATGTTGGTTGGTCAGAGGTAGTCACATCCAATATTAAGCTACAATTTGTTCGTGCAGCTTACAAAATTTTCTCTTTGAAGGTACAAAATGTGTTGTACACATAAATCATTATAAACATACGTAAATATACTTTGTTTAGTATCCTTTATAGTCATGAATCTATAACCAAATTGCCTACCTTCAATTGAAATTTATTTTGACTCAGTTGTAAATCACTTTTTCAATTATGTCGAACTTACTCTCACGTGCTTAACTTTTGGAAAGCAGTGCAGTGTACAATAGTAAATGGAATTTATCAATGTGTTTCTTTAAATTTTGTTTATTTGACCAATAATACACAACTTATAATTAGTAGTAAGAATTATACTCAGAGTAATATTATCATATTTACAATAACATTTAGTCACCTATTGACCAAACATTTTTTACAAAGATCGGATCCAGTTGTTGTTTAGTGGGGATATTTTCGGTGATCACAATAATAAATAAATTATGGAATAATTCAGGAAAGGTTTCTATAGTGACGAGAAAATTGGAGCACGAACCACACTCTAACTCCGTATCGGTTTTCAATTATTAAATACGAAACGTTATTCACCATATCACCATATAAGTCGATTAATATATTCCAGTGGATGAATCTACGTTTATATTCGGTAATCAGCAGTCTTTTTCGGAAGAGTATTCTGAAATCATAAAAGATCCTCAGTAGACTAATGGAATCGCAAGTACAGCAAAGATATTTTCGGTTGAATATGCAATTTGTTTCGATTGCAAGCAAATCACTTTACTGACACATCAATACTTATGTTTTTTTAACTTCTTCAGAGAAAATACTTTCAAAAACTTGGAGGATGAAATTTTTTCAATTGGTTAATTTATAAATAAATTAAAAGGATTGTGCTATAACTTACAATACTTTGTAAAAATTTTTTGTTCAATGAGCTGGGCCCAAGGCCAAAAGGTTTATCCAAAATGTGACAATTTCTCTTGGTGTTATCATTATAAATTTACTATTCACGCGAGCGAACTTTTTATCTGACCATACAAAAGATGAAAACCTTTCATCCTGTTTTTTCACTAATATAAATTAAAAATTCGGAGAACTTTTTATGACCATACAAAATGTGAAAGCATTTTATCCAGTTTTTTCATAAACCTAAAATTAATTTTCGTAGAACATTTTATGATCATGCAGAATGTGAACTCATTTCTCTTAGTTTTTCTCTACAAGAAATTCTAAAAACTTGTTATATGACCATGCAAAATGTGAAATAATTTCTGATGACTTTTTTTCTTAATCATAAATTTAATATTCAAACAACTTTTTATAATATCGAGCAATATGACCACACACACACACACACACACACACATGCCACACATTTTAAAAATCTAACAAACTTCCTCCAGACATTCAATGTTGAAACTTCTAACGATCAAAGGTATTGAAATCTCATAAAATATGAGCAAAATTGGTTATATCTTGTTATTGGTTCCCATTATTTGTAATAGAATAGCTACATACAGGGTGGTCCCGAATTCATGGTACAAACTTTAATGGTAGGTACAGGACATTGTAACAATGATTTATTGTATAGGAATGTATAGTCGCAAGTGACGCGGTGAGGCGAAAACAGGGGAAATAACGGCCGAAAGGAAAAACAAAGATTTTATTGAAAGCGTTGTTGACAAGTGTCATGTTTACAGTAATTGTTCAAAATTGCGTCCACCAGTATCGATACATGCTTGACAGCGTCGGTGGAGCGATTGGCGTACACGTTCAAAGATGCCTGGTATTTCACGCACACCTGCAGCAGCTACAGATAAGCGAGCGACGAGATCCTCATCTGAGTCAACTGGAGTCTCATAAACAAGATGCTTTAGATGTCCCCATAAAAAGTAATCGAGGCTCGATAAATCGGGAGATCGGGGTGGCCAAGGGACTGGTCCACCACGCCCAATCCATCGAGTACCAAACGTGGCATTCAGGTAATTCCGTACATCAATGCTGAAGTGTGCTGGCGCCCCATCGTGCTGAAACCATATGCGGTTACGAATGGCGATAGGAACATCATGCAGCAGTTGTGGTAACACTTCTTTCAGAAAAATAAGATAGCTTCCGCCAGTGAGCCGCGTGGGTAGTAAGTATGGGCCAATCAAAAAGTCGTTCACAATACCAGCCCACACATTAATACTGAAACGTTGTTGAAACGCATGTCGACGCGTTGCATGTGGATTATCGGTTGCCCACACATGGGAATTGTGCGCATTAAAGACACCCTCGCGTGAAAATGTCGCTTCATCTGTAAATAGCACATAATCTACGAAATCCGGCTGCAACGCACATTGCTGCATCACCCACAGGCAGAAGTTCACGCGGCGAGGATAATCTGCCGGATTCAATGCTTGTACTTTCTGAAAATGGAAGGGGTGTAAGCGATTTTCGTTTAACACTCTGCATACAGTCTGATGACTCACACCTACGTCACGCGCAACAGTTCTTGTGCTTGACTCGGGTCTATCAGCCACAATGTTCAAGATGCTTTCTTCCAGCCTTGGAGTGCGTACAGCTCTTACTCGACCAGCGCCATGTCTGTTGACGTCGAACGCACCTGTTTCACAAAGTTGACGATGTAACCGTTGAAAAATTCTATGATCCGGCATTCGTCGATCAGGATACTCCGCGCGATACATTCGTAACGCAGCTCTGCCGTTACCATTTGCACGGCCGTACATGTAATGCATGTCTGCTTTTTCTGCATACGTAAAGTCACCCATCGTCTACGGCAGCACAATTGTGAATGGCGCTTTTCCCTACTGCGATGCATCATGTTCAACACCGGCTAGACATCTACTGCCCTCTACTGGCAATGATACCAACCGATCACTCCATTTCTCTTTCCTTTTATTTCCCCTGTTTACGCCTCACCGCGTCACTTGCGACTATACATTCCTATACAATAAATCATTGTTACAATGTCCTGTACCTACCATTAAAGTTTGTACCATGAATTCGGGACCACCCTGTATATTAATGCTTAGTAGTTTTCAGTGTATAACTTGTGTTGCAGTTGAAGTTGGTAACAGTTGCAGTCGGAAAGTCTTATTATGAACAGTAGAAAGTGTTTATTGTCTTTTACAATTACGGATTGTTCAGATTTATACCACAAACTTCCTCAAGATATTAAAAGTTGAGACTCCTGAAGTATACGGACATTGAAATCTCATTAAATATGTTCAAAAGTTATTACATCTTTTTATTGGGTTCCCAATATTTATAGCGAAATAATTACAAATATTTATTTATAGCAATTTTCAATTTTTAACTTGTGTTGCAGTTGACGTTGATTGTAATTGCAGTTTCAGTTAAAATGTTCATAATATTTCTTACGAGATACGAATTTTACGAAATGGAAGATACAAATGTTTTCAAGACAATCAAAGCTGAAACCCCTGAAGTATAGATATTGGAATCTCATGAAATATGATCAAAATAATTTTGGGCTGATGCAAAAGTTCGTCCCGATTTTGACTTTAGATGGCATTGCATCGCGAAACCGAAGTGATATCTACTTCACACGTGTAAAATTGTGATGTTGTTTGAAAGAAGAAATTTCAGCGAGTACTTTGGAAAGAAGTTGTGTTATTGGATTGTGTTTTTTAAATTTTGTTAAGTATTAAAAATGGCAGAAATTAAGGAGCATTTTCGATAAATTATGCTTTTTTATTACCAAAAAGGCAGGAATGCTCCACAGACACAAAATAATTTATGTGTTGTGTATGGTGAGGACTCCGTCGAGACGATTCCACGCTCCTCATGTGGTTCAGAAAATTTCGTCACCTGGATCCTTTCTTTGGCCACAAACCTCAGAACTTGTACGAGCGCGAGATGATGCATTTACCGGAGAGACATGCAGAAAGGTCTTCTAACAGAACGTCACAGACTATATTAATTCAATGTAATTTTTAATAAATAAAATGTTTCTTCAATTTATGTAAAAAAAAAACGTCACGAGTTTTTGCATCAACCAAATAGATAACATGTTGTTATATATTCCCATTATTTATAGTAGAACATTAAATATTTATGTATGATAATATTTTAAGTGTGTGTTTTGTGTGTTCCAGTTGGCGTATTCGAGCAAGACTATCAAATAGCAAAAAGAGTTGTCGATGGAATGTTTGCGTCGTATGTGAAACAACATCTTAGCGATCTAAAATTTAAATACTCTAGTGTCTTAATCGAAGACGGACTCACAGAAGATGTAGGTAAATTTCATTTTGTGGAATTTCTATTCGCTGTTCTGGAATTTTTCAGGTAATGTTTTTGTTGAGTTGCACTTTATCATTTTTCGGAACACTTCGTTTTGTTAAATATCTTGTGATAACTCTTGAATAAGTTTTGAATTCATGTTCTCTAAAGCTTTACGCTTCCTCAGATTCAGGACCCTTGGAACGTTAAATTTGGACCCTTTGGCGGTTGACGCTACTTCTTCTTAGCCAATACGAGGGCCCCGAACAAAAATTTATAAGAAGACAATAAATTCAGGACCCTAGAAGGTTTGCACCACACTGAGTCTAAGTAGCTTATTTTCCCACTGACAAAATAAGCATCCATTATTTAAATGTGAATTTTATCAGAAACAAAATGCATTTGTTACAATTCTGAATCATGAGTTTTCCAATATTGCTGCGGTAAACTAATTTCTGATAAATATTTCAAACGCGACATTTCCATATTCATTGTATGTTAACCAAAGCAATAAACCACGTTCATGACTAAGCACAATACATGGCATTTCTTTTAACTGCAACCTCGGGTGCATTAATATTTTAAACATGAGAAAATAGAGTCACAAATGTTTAGACTTGTGTTGTCAGCTTTGTACACATGTAATAAGAGTCAATGATCTGTGCCAAGCTTTTAACATTATGTTCTGAAGTTTTAACAGGTTTCAGAAACGCTTCTATTTGCTGATCATAAAATAAAATCAAAGCTGTTACAACTTTGTTCAGACGGTCGTAAATGCTTCAAGAGGTTATGTTATTGATGCTTTTAAGCTGAAAAGGATACATACGTATATGACGAGCCGAAGCATTATGACCATCCCCACATTTTTCAATCAACTCGTCTGGATGACGTGTAGGGCACGTGTTTAAGTCAGAATGTTATTTAACGGATGCTGGATTAGGTAAGTAATCATTTTTGCACTTACTTTTGCGAGTGATGGGAAAGGCTGCTGATCTAAGCAAATTTGATAGAGGGAAGATCGTAATGGCCCGAAGACTCGGAAACAGTATCACCGAAACTGCACGACTGGTAAGTTGTTCACGATCTGCCGTTGTTAGTGGATAAATGACGGTGACACCAGCAGTAGACGCCAAAGTGTTGGTCATCCACGCGTCATCAAAGAAAAAGGACGTCTGTGACTGTCCCGCTTGGTAAAGCAACATCGGCGCGAAACAGTGGCTGAGCTGAGGCCCAATACAATGCAGGTCCAAGCGCAAGTGTTTCAGAACACACAGTTCAGCGTACACTGTTGTATATGGGACAGTGCAGCAGAAGTCCCACTCATGTGCCTCTGTTGACCAAGCGTAATCGTCAACTACGCCTACAGTTGGCACGGAAAATCGCGACTGACCATGGATGAGTGGAAGAGAGTTGCCTGATCAGATGAATCCCGATTTCTCATTCATCATGTCGATGGTCATGTCAAGGTACGCCGTCTGCCAGGCGATCAGTTGCTCCCCTCTTATACAGCAGGTCAGACACAGGCTGGTGGTTTCGGTATTATGCTTTGGAGGACTTTCTCATGGGTCACTCTGGGACTCGTAGTTGCGGTAGAACAGACCATGAACGCTGCGAACTATCTGAACATCATTGCGGATCAGATGCACCCTTACTTGACGTCTGTCTTCCCAACTGGAAATGGAATCTTCCAGCAGGACAACGCCCCATGTCACAAGGCTCGGTTTGTGTTGGAATGGTTCGAGGAGCATACTGATGAATTCCACTTAATGTCCTGGCCACTTTACTCGCCGGATCGAGCACATTTGGGGTGTCATGGAGCGGCAGCTCAGTGCTCAAACACCACCATGTCCGAATATCCCGACTTTGCGTGACCGCTGCTTAGACATTTGGTACAACCTGTCTCCAGTCATGTACGTAGAACTTGTGACATCTATGCCCAAGCGAGTTGCAGCTGTTTCGTAGGCCAAAGGAGGCGCAAAGCGATATATATATATATATATATATATATATATATATATATATATAAATATATATATATACCGAGCCCACGTATAGCGAAGTCGCACGAAACACGGTAAATTATTCGTTATGTAAGATATTCGTTACTTCCGATGTAATAAAAAATGGACTTACCCACATGTTCTAACGCAAAAGAATGTCTTCCTCTTCGGAATCATCAGAAGTATTATGTAACACTGCTGCAATGATGTCATTGCCTGTTTGTTGTGTTTCAATTTCTACGTTGCAATCGCTAGCAACACAATCAATAAAAGTAACATCACCACATCCAAAATCCTTTTTTCCTGTAAATTTTTCCACAAGGAACTTTCTTCAGGATCAGGCTCATAAATGAAATCTGAGTCCCTAAGTTCCCCTAAAAATTCTGCATGTTTCCAGCAGTTTTGGAAGGTTTTCGATTGAACCAAACGCCATTCATCATCTAAAAATTGACAAGCAATTTTAATGTCCGAAAAAAAATGCAGATTAGTTTTTAGATTTAAAAGAACACGTCAAATAATCTGAGATCTGTAATTACACTTTCACGCATTTTATTATGCCCATATCTAAAGGCTGCAGCTTTGATGTAACATATCTCTCTATATTAAAAAAAAGTTACCGCCGCCGCAGGATTGAAAACTGTGTTGTTTAGCTCGATTCTTAGACAGTTTCCCGAGAAAGTACTGATTGAAAAAAAAAAACGAAATTTACATGGTTTGTTCTTAATCGTATTCCCTGGACAATTATTAAGATTTTTTTCCGATGCGGTTATTAGTTTAGGATTTATTAAGTGTTAAAATTGAAGAAGCGAAATTTCTTCCTCGAGTGAGCCAAACACATACAAATTTTCAGTCTTCAGCCGTGAGTTTTTTTTTTTAAAGAGTACCTCTCAACGTAAATTTTTGCAGCTCGTCGAGTTTTTTTTTTTTTAATTTGATAAAAACACTTACTAAACCTTCCAAAAGAACCAATCTGCTTGCTATGTACTCTGCCTTGCAACGTTGCTAGACAAAATCACAAATGTCATCCTATATCCGGTGTACAACTCAACCTTTAAACACGTGACCCTAGTAACCAATAAACAACCAGCAAGCAAAACCTCTTCTTCCCAATTCCCCGGAAAATTTCATCCATTGCCTCTCTTCGCTCTCGTTTTTGTCGTCCACAATAGGAAAAAAAAGGCGGGATTGGTTCCTTGCCAGAACCCAAAACATCGCTCCTACACTTCGCTATATGCGACCTTTTTAACACTATTTAATATTGCAGTTCCAAGGAGACAGAAAAAAGTTGTAATAACCGATATTTCTCTGTATCCAAGCTCGCAATAAGTGGGCTTGACTGTATATATGTATATATATATATATATATATAGAGAGAGAGAGAGAGAGAGAGAGAGAGATAGTTACATAAATATAGATATATAGATATAGATATACAGATATAGATATATATAGATATATAAATATAGATATATAGATATAGATATATAGATATATAGATATAGATATATAGATATAGATATATAGATATAGATATATGGATATAGATATATAGATATAGATATATAGATATATAGATACAGATATCAGAGACTGTTCGCACATTTTTTTAGACGATTTTGGTTAGCGGTAATAAAAAATCGTTTGCTGCAAAAATAATAATTGCAGTTGTACTATGTTTTTAAAAGTCAAAATTATCGTCTGCGGCTTGAGAGGTTTGTTTTTATTCAAAATGGCGTATTTAATGAAGCAGTGGTTCGAAGGCTGTATTTATGCTCTTTCCGAAGAGAAATATTCATATTCCGTTATCCAAAAACGATGTGAGAGTCATGGTTTTGTGATGTCTAAAGTGTCAATAGGTAATATCGTCAACAAGAAAGGAAAAAAACGTCGAATTGGAGCCTCAAGTGGGACAAAAATTCCAAACAAGTATCCAAGGAAGAAACGGACATCTTCGACTATTGCTAAGGTACGTTGTTTAATGTTAAAAGAAGATCCCCCTAGTCAAAGGACAATTGCAAAATCATTAAAATGCTCGGTGTCCACTGTAAACAAAATGATAAACGTTGATTTAAATCTTAAGAAGGCGGAAAACCGCAATATGCATCGTCTTTCTCCAAAGCATATCGCTGAACGCAGGACACGCTGCCGAATTCTATATGAGAAACACTTATCCAAAGAAAAATGGGAAAAAAGTGTCACAATTGATGAATCATGGGTGTATTTAAATGATTGCAGCAAAAAAAAGCCATTTAGTATCATAAAAGGGGAGAAAAAAACTTAAGTTCATGGTTCACAGAATTGAAAGAAAGTTTTTCTAAGGGATTCACGATTGTTGCTGGTTTTTCATATAATGGCAAGTTAAAAATAAAGAGAGTGGAAAAAAATGTCAAGATTAACTCCAAATACTATCAGGAACATATTTTATCGCAAATTTTTCTGAATGAAATACCATCGCTTTACCCACAGTGCCATCAATCTGTGGAACTCCATCAAGACAAAGCTAGCAGTCACACATCAAAATCCACTGTAAATTTCCTAAAAGAAATGGAATAAAAAAAAACGGTATCAAGGTCATACCCTTCACTGATATCCCTACTAAAACTCCCGATGTATCACCTATGGATTTCTGTGCTTTTGGACTTTTAAAATATGCATTATCCAAATGTCGTCCACAACCCTTACAGGACTCTGGAAAGCTGTTCAGGAGGAATGGGATAGAATACCTCTTCTGACACTTCAAAAGGCATTATTATCCTAGAAATTACGGTGTCGAAAGATAGTTCAGAAAAAGGGCTATCAAATAGAACATTTAAAACACAAGAATTTTATGTAATTTAGTTTTGTGAATACAATATACATTATAAAAAATGTGTGAACAGCCTCTGTATAGATATAGATATATATATATAGATATATATATATATGTAACATTAAAAAATATTTCGTGGGAAAATTGCTTCTAGGTTGTCTGGCACCTCCGAGTATTTTTTTCACGTGCCTTTTACAGTTTCGCAGCCCATTGCATCAGAAATAATTAATTTTTGCAAGCTAAGCTAAATTCATCTTCCCACGCCGTGATCCATCTGTCCCTATCTATTTACTATAAGATGTCCCATCAAATGATACCATATAAGGCAATGAAAGCTGGCTGAGTAATGCTGATCAAGGAATAATTAATTTGTTGATACGCAACTTGTAACTTGCTGCGCCATCTCTTGTAGCACTCGAATAATGAATGTGGTCTAATAAAGACGTCTTTTTCATTGCTCTCTGTCCTGCTCGTATATATAGAGAGAGAAATATATATATTTATATTTGTCCCAGGATCATGTGACCCAAAACTAACTGTAACGTGACCTTTAGAGCACTTCTCTGTCTGCAGGGAGGAACAAATATTCATTATCTGATTGGTCCACGAAATGGGCTCCTATCCACCTATTCATCATCTAATTGGTTCATTAAATGATCATTTGAAAGATGACATTGGCGACTTCAACATTTTTGTTGCCAATCTATAGAAATGTTCATTCACAAGCCACCCTGTCATAAAATCATAAGATGTTATACTGCCGACCGAGGTAATAATTTACCAAATTGGCCAACCAAGCCCATTTTTCACAGAGCAGTCCTGTTGTCGACATGTTGGTGACAATTATTCCTTTCAATAGCCAAGATCAGTCTGCTTATATTTCGCGTCTATCTATCCACCGCATCGAGATATTTGACACTAAGATGTTGACAACGTTATTTGCGCTTGCCAAGCTTATGAAAAGTTGCGCCAAGAGTGGTGATCATTTGTCACGGAGATACACATGAGAACACTATCACTGTTTTTATATTCTGTATAAGATATCCACCGCGTCGAGCGATCAGATACTGAGTAGTTGGCAACGTTATTGGCGCTTACCAAGCGTATGAAAAGTTACGCTAGAGGCAAACATCATCATTGACTATACATACTGTATACTGTTGTGCAGTGTTGAAAATTTTGAACAAAATACAAGTTACTAAATATTGAAACTCCTACGTGACTTTTGGCGCACTCTATATACAATTGTCTATACTTCAAGTTATATTCCTTTATGGGATTAAATAATTTTTGATGTTGTTCAATTTCATCCCTATCAACCCTCCTGGTGATTGTCGACGAGATATACCATCATTAGCAAAGCTGACCAGATCTTGATGGGTGAGGTAACTCGTCCTCAGAAGGAATTTAACCAGATCTTGATCATCATCAACATATTGGCAATATCTTATATCTCAGCAATAGCAAATTTGGTCAGATCTTGATGGACGAGATATCTCGTTATTTTCAAAGTTGGTCAGATCTTGATGGACTAAATATCTCGTAGAAACGTGTAATTGGTTTAGAAGAGTGTTAGAATGTTCTGTAAGAATTTTTTTATACATAAATCCATGTCCACTTTCTGGAATTTTAAGGATCTTATTTTTCCTGTTTTTTGCAGTATGCGAAAGGCTGACCAGCCATAAGCCTACTATTGTGATTGATACCACTCGAAGGCCCAGAGCGATTGGAAACCGAGCAGGCACTTTAGTGAAAAAAGTTATTCGGAAAATGGGTATACCAACTGTTAGTGGAACGTATGGAAAAATTGAAGGCATCATGGAATGGGAAAACTTAACCGATATTGAAAAGCAGTACCTCGTTCAGATTACTCCACCTGGTTATGTTATTACCCAAGTCGTCAGAGACATATCTTCTCATCAAAACATGACAACGACTGGAGTACTTTTTGATGAGAGACTTGGTAAGTGGCCCGATTTTGCACAGTAACTAATGACTCCAAAATAAATATTTTAGCTTTACGAATGCGAATGACTCTCAAAGCATTACTGTAGAATGAATCAATTAAAGAATGTGAATTACTATATTAAAACGGAATTAAAATCCCATTATAATATTAAGTTAGTAAAGACATTTCTTCTGATCAAATCAGGATAACTGAAGAACTTTTTGAAGACACTTGATAAAAGTTGTGATTTTACGCAATAACTAATGCTTCCAAAAATTACTACATTTTTTGCGGAAGTAAAATTAAAAGTCTTGTGATAAGTAGATAAGTTAGTAATGACATCTCTTCTCATCAGCACATGACAACTGAAGTACTTTTGATAAGACTTAATAAATGAGCTCATTCTTAACAGTAACTAATGCCTCCAAAAATTACCATATTTGCTAAAACAGAATTAACACTTTGTAATCGTGTTAAGTTTATGGAGACATTTGTTATCAAAACGAAACTACACGGCTGAAGTACTTTTTTATGAGAGACCTTGTGAGGGATGGGATTTTATACAATCAATAATTACTTCAAAAAATGACTAGATTTGTCACGGAAACGGAATTAAAATCTTTGTAATGGTTTAAAATGGTTTTGTAATGGTGTTTTTAAAAGTAAACACATCTCTTCTCTTCAACACATGACAATTAGAGTTATTTTTATGAGACTTGGTTAGGGATGTGATTTTGTACAGTAACTAACTCCAAAAGAATTATTATATTCTTTGTAAATCACTATATTGAAATGAAATAAAAAAATTAAAACGAAGTATTAAGTTAGTATAAAGACATTTCTTCGTATCAAAACATAACCACGGAATTAGGATACTGAATAGAGCTATTTTTGATGAGAGATTTGGTATGTGATTTTACACAATAACTAATGCCTCCAAAGGAATTGCTAGTCTTTGCGGAAACTGAATTAAAAGTAAGTAATAGTTATATAGTTAGTTGTAGAGACATATTTTTATTGCTTTTAGGTGTGTTATACGTACACCTCAATTATTGGAAAAATTATTAATATTTTTAAAGGAAAAAGGGTCGAGGTTTGTTTGTACATCAAAATCTTCTATCAAAAAGTGACCGGGTAGTTAATCTAAAAACTCTTCAGCACGAAATTGTCTTTTTCTAGTCAAACATTTAATGATTGAGTCAGAACAAAAGGATTTCTGTAGCACAAGTGTTGACACTTATGCTACAGAAAGCTGACGTTTTCATATTGAAAGCATGATTGATCATCACAAAGTCCCCCCTTGATATCGGATCGATATGGGTTTACTTGTCAATATTTATGTTGGTAAAATAATTGTATTGTTATGCGAAATGTTGTAAAATATCGGGGAGGACAATTCTGTGGTCAGTGTGATAGGCCAGTGAGACCCCTTCCATAAAATAACGAACTCATCAATGAAAGTACTTTCATTCCATCAAAAACAAAGGTTGAGAGACATCTCAACAAGCTCAATTTATTAAAGATAATTTTCGCTCTCATTATTTTCAGTTCCTATCTTAGCTATTGTAGGGGGATTTTATGGATGATTATTTTTCAGTATGCCTTAATTGACAGAAGCTCGAAAAGTAATTTAGATTTTCGGAAATATTTAGATAGATGATAACGTTTGTCTGTAACTGTTTGATAACGTCCTATTGCTTTTGCTCTCATGTAACGAGACTTTCATACAATCGTCATGCTGATAGCTTACTTCTTGCTGAAACGCTTGGCAGTCATTTAAAATCCGAATATAGCTGCTGAAAAATCAATGCCCACTTTGATCGCGCGTTAGTCAGAGTAGAGAATAGAAATTGACTTAACTCAATGGGTTTTCCCACTGTGCTAGCAACCGTCGAGTTTTACGCGGCCCAGGATTATGTGTCAATGGGGCTTTTCTTCCGTGTGTATGCCCATTTACTTGAGGGACCGTAATAGCCCGGTTGAAAGAGCATCAGATTAGCATTCGGAGGGTTACGAGTTCCAATCCAGCCAAAGACCGTCGTGTACAAAGGAGGCTGGTGCACATTAAATCTGTCGTGGCCTCAAACAGCCTCAAGTTTGTGTGGTGTGGAAGTTTGGAGAGTTGGATGCCAGCTCAGGTGTTGCCTCATCATATGACCGTGGTTCAAGATTACGTTGCGTTGTCCTCGCACCTTTCCCTTAGGGATTGGTCACCAATAGCCGCTGTGTTGCTCCAGTGTGACGGTCATTAGAAATACCATACCATTTACATGAAGGAGAAGCTCTGTAGGGTGGTCATAAAACTAGTTTGGCTTTAAATATGGCTCCACATTATCAAAACTCCTAGCTCAGTAATTGCTGTACCAAACCAAATGGGTTAAAATTTGCTACCCGAGATTTAATTTGGATATACACTCATCGCCATAAAAATTTGCGCACCAAGAAAAAGTCGTCAAAATGAAACGAAATTTTACACATGTAAGTACTACTTAAATATAAGTAAGTGATTGCAAAATCAAAGAAAAAAGATCATTTTTATTGCAGAAAAAAGTACAAATTAACGGAAGTTTTAATACTCTGTTGGACCCCCTCTAGCGCGAATGCACAATGCGATACGAGCGGGAATTGAGGCATACAAGTTCCGTATGATTTCCTGAGACATCTCGTTCCACAGTTGCTGTAAACGCGCCTCTAGTTCGACCAAACTCGTAGGGTGTCCAACTTGCCGTCCCAAATGATCCCAGATATGCTCGATTCGTGACAAATATGTGGATCGAGCAGGCCAGGGAAGGGTGGTAATGAGGCGGAGGCAGTCTTGTGACATCCTTGCTGTGTGTGGCCGAGCATTGTCTTGTTGAAAAATGGCTCCTGAGAGCCCGGCCATGAGTGGCATCACATGTGGCTGAAGGATGTCATGGACGTACCGCTGGGCTGTCATTGTGCCATGGATCAATGTTAGGGGTGACCGTGTATCGTAAGCAATGGCACCCCATACCATCACACCAGCTGTGGGAGCGGTGTGTCGCTGTTAAGCGAAAGCAGGATTGAGGCGTTCACCTCGGAACCTCTACACACGAACAGGATTGTCATCACTGATCAAATTGAATATAGATTCGTCGCTGAAGACGACCTGGTTTCATTCCGTTACAGTCCAATCTCATCGTGTGCGACACCACTCCAAACGGAGGCGTCGGTGGTTGGGTGTCATTGGCAGCACAAGTAATGGTCACCGCGAAACTAGATGTCCTTCAGCCAGGCGCCTTGCGATGGTTCGGAAAGAGGCAGGGCCCCGTAGTGAAGGTGCTGCCTGTGTCTGGATAGCGGCCAATGAGGCAGTTGGCTTTACGCGTGCGTTTCGTATGATGTGACAGTCTTCTCGACGACTGGTCTGTCGAGGGCGTCCTGAGCCTGGTTGCCGTATAAATGACGTCTCTTCTATCCACTGGTCCCAACACCTCCTCAAAGTAAAATCAGAACGGCCTACTTGACGAGCTACTCACCGAGCTGACCACCCAGCTTCCATCATTCCGATGATTCTTCCCCTCTCGAACTCTGACAGCTGCTCATATTGTCTTCAATGGCAGCGTAACAGCATGTCTACCTCAGCGTTTCCTTTTCAAAAGATTAAGTACACTCAAACAAGCTCTGCTTACCTGTTTTATACTCCAAGGAGAAAGAAGTTCAACGCCCTCTAGTGGCATTACGCAATGCTCAATCACGCTGCATTTCTAATCATTTGCATATCTGGCCGACGTGTACCTGCATGCCAAGTTTCCTTACGATCCCACAATTATTTCTTGGTGCGTAAATTTTTATGGCAATGAGTGTATGTTTCAAATCAGGCCTCAAAACTGCTGTCATTGGAAGGTTTATATGCAAATGAATATGAAGGACGCAAGTTCTATGCATATAAATTGATACAAGACGCCATGCCCTATTGAACGGTTTATATGAATATACTGTACTATGAACAACACGTGGATAGAGGGAGTGGTTTGATTTCCTTTAAACTCGTATTTATGATGTACAGTCACGGAAAAAAAAACATATCCTTTATTTCGAGCACTATTCATACTAGAGGAAATTGAAAGGTATCGTTCAATATGGAATATAACGTCCTCTACAAATTAAAATCCAAAACAAATTGCATAAGAGTACGTCTTTACATGAAATTTTGCACAAACAATGTAATTTCTAATAGAAACACCGTGTTTTGGTCCCATAATCAGATTCTACATTGTTAAATTAGTCTAAATATGATATTTTATGACTGTACTACCTGTATATCCTGAGACATTCAATCCTAAAGTTGGTGTCAATTTCAGGGAACATCCTGTCACATAAAGTCGCTATTTGTATATCTATATTAATTATAGCTATAACTACCCGAATTTCAACTTTAAACACTTTTTCAAACTCATTTTTTAGCGATCCAAGAATTATCATCCAAGGTTTGTCAAACGTTTTTTTAAACATTCGGTTGCTCCATGAAATCTAAGTAATGATTAAAATTTAATGTATCGCCAAAAATAATTACCGGAATGAGCTGATATTTTACATGGCTATACTAGAAATTCTCGATTTCCATCAAAATATAATAAAGTTCGAATTCATGATTTTTAAACATTAATTTAATAATTATTATTGGCTACTAAAAACTATTTTAAAAATAAAATATTAGGTAGATTTTGTTAGTGTTGTTAACAGTAAAATGGTAGAAAATATCAGAGCTATAGGAATATTATTTAGGAAGATATTCATAAAAGTCTAAGAAACTGCTTTAACATTAGGAGCTGATATCTTTCTGAACTCATAAGTTTGAAACCATAAGGCCTAATAAAATTTGGTATCTGGGGTTAAATTTTGATATAGATTCGAAATTGTGTGTCAAAATAGGGGGTTGTTCTTAAAAATTATAAGTTGTTGCTCAATATGGAGACGACCTGGCTAAATATGGAAACGATCCCTTAATGCAAATTTTATGCATTTGAATTTCTACAAGACGTCAGTTCCTGTCAAACGCCATCTTTTAATTTCTTCTACTCTTAAAATTGTACAAATGAAGAGGGGCAGTTCGTTTTTTTTTTTCGTGATTTTCCTTATGTAATATATTTAATATTTTCCAGAACTTGAACAAAAATCTTCTACGTTACTGCAGAACATACCAACGCGAGCTACTATACTAACGGTGCAGCCTAATCGCCAACGTATTCAAGACCAGATTTTAACAATGAAAACCAGCAACACTGCATACTATTTCGTCATTGGACCAACTGATACAATCAATCTAGCTCTGGATGTTGTAAGTCTTTTGAAAGTCCCTTATATTTTCTTTTCTTCGGAACTTACTAACGTGAACTACTATGCTGACATTGAAGCCAAATAACCAACGTTTTCAAGAGCAGGTTTAAGTATTAAAAACCTGAAGCATTAAATTTCATCATTGGACCAACCGATTCAATCAACCTAGCTCTAGATGTTGTACGTTTTAAACCCCCCCCCAGGTTGTTGTCACGACGACGTATCTCGTCATTCACTATATTAGGTCAAAAGTGACCAGATCTTGATAGACGAGATATCTCGTCATTAGAAAAAACCGACGAGATCTTCATATTGTAAAACAAAATGGGCAATATCCTGATGACGAGATATCTCGTCAGTAAAACATTGGTCAGATCTTGATGGACGATATATCTCGTTAAAGCCACTTGAAGAGTTAAAAGAATTTTTAAATATATCGCTCTTTATGGTCATAATGGTTTTGATATTTTGCGACTTTACTTTGTTCTGATCTGTTGATCTAACGCTATTTTCTATACTAGTTGCGATGTAGGTTTACTTTGTTTCCAATAACGCGTCAAAAGTCTAAAGTAAATGTCCCATCGTCGACTTATTTAATCTTTACTGTTTGTGGAAAATTGATGTCATTAATGCCTGCCATTATTCAATTAGACATTTTTAAAATGTAATTATGTTCCACTGTGTCGGCCTTATGCTTTTGTCCTTTTATGTTATAAAACAATACCGATGGACAATTTTCGTGGCCCTGCAACAATTCTCGCTTCGTCTTTCTACATTTCAGAAAGTTTTCATTCTTTCGGACTTTAGTTCACTCTATTTAAGAACTGTCTGATGACCAATTATAACAATTGTTGGTGGATTCAAGAGACTAGTGGACATTATTAACCCTCTTGGAACAAACCTGTTCCAAACTGTCGCCAGTTCTGGACAAGACATAATTTCTTTTTCCGACTTGGATCGTCATTCGCCTTGGAGGAAGAGGGCAGACTTGCCTTGGCAAGATATCTCGTTCTTAGCAAAATTGATTAGATCTTGGACGATCTATCTTGTTGAAACACTTGGAAGGTTAAAAGTCCAAACTCATAGAATATCTCTACAGGGGGTGCGTACCCATGTGGTGGGTTAAAAATGAACTCTTTAGTCAAAAAGGTGCTGTGGTGATTCAGAAATTTCCAATTCTGTGACTCTTTACATCGTCAAAACTGTATATCAAACTGATGTGTAGAAAATAATTTGAAGTGGAGTCATTCGTTGTCTCTAAAGAAAATTTTTGGTGCGCCTTTTGCATTGGAAAGCAGCTTTTTGTAATGGTATGCAACTTTTTTGCAAAGGTATGCAGCTTTTTGCAATGGTATTTCAGTTGTCGCAGATTCTCCTCCACCGAAGGCGGTTTTCAAGTTCCGACTGCTTACTAGCCACCACGACTGTCACCAGATCCATATTCTCCAAATAGAACTACTGATTCTACAGATTGTAATTTGTTCCATCTAGATAATTGGTAATTTTTAATTAACGTCGTACTAGAGCAACACAACGTCCACCTAGGACTGCCTATGTTTATGAAACCTTTGGACTAGCTCTGTACTAGTAGTTTTCAATTATCTTATGGGAAAACATTGGAGAGCGCCAATCTAATCCAATGGCCAAGCGGCATTTGCCAGCAACATAATATCAATGGAAGTTTCATCAGGACCTGATGTTATTATTGAAGGGTAGGTGTGAAAACTGTCTTGTGAGATCGGTTCAGGAAATATTTATTACCATCATAAGTGATTTGAAAAATGTTCAAAATAAAACAACAGTTTGAAGCAGTTTAACACCTTATAAACTAGTTGAATAAGGTAACATTGAATAACATGTGAAAAAATATTGTTGCGCGCAAATCTGTTATCACAAGGGTTATCTGTTACAACTTGTCAGCAAATCTGTTACAACTTGTGTCTTCTAATGTGACCGATCATTTTTGTCATCCTGATTTTAAGTCAATGATACTATTTTATAGAGTCCTATAAGTAGGGCAACTTTTTGCAACAAATGCAACTTTTTTTCATACGTTCTACGCTGCATGTTAAGTACTAAAACCAAAGTTTCTCCTACATGGGGTGTATTGTAAGTGAGTTATAACCGCAACATAAATGCAACTTTCTGCTTAAATGCAACTTTTTGAATAAATGCAACCACTTGCAACTTTTTAAAATTTAGCTCAAAATTAATTAATATGAAATTGCTAATTCATTTTTTGCCCTCTGAATCAACCATTCGATCACATGTCTGATCTTGAGAACGCCGAAGTATTGCGGATCAAACAAGAAATTCATGGAAAGAGGTGTTCGTCCTAACAGACAAAAGTGAAATTAATAGCAAGAAGTACTTTTAACACATTGGCTGGCTCTCTTGATAACCCAGAGGAAACTTGCATAATCGACTGCAGAGTTTGCGAGGCAAGTGTCGATCCTTAATATGTTGTTCGCCTTGTAGATGACATTTTAAAATCTCTGATTGTTGAGCGAAAGGATTTTGCGGTTCGGCTATCCGATATAGCACTTTATATGACTGCGGCTGATGCAATTTTTTAATGTTAAAGAAATTAGTGGCCAAGGATCGGCCATTCAACGTTCTTGTGTATTGAATGATGCATTATAATACTGTTGTACACGACTAAAATTGTCAATATATTTTGAACTTTTTCATTTTTTACGAATAATTTATTTTAGATTTTAATGTATCAAAAATAAATGCAACTTTATTTCCATAAATGCAAATTTAGGGAATGATAAATGCAACTTTTCCCATTTTTACTGCAACAAAAAAGTTGCCCTAGTTATCACTGATGATAGTGTTTTGAAGGGTAATGCTATCATAGTAGGATAGTGGTGTTAATATTGTAGGTAAATATAATCAATAACAAAATGGAATCTGGAAATTTCTCTATAAGAATTCTGATTCCTATTTTCAAATTTATTTTTTTTGTTTCAGGCAGAAGTAAACAACATGACGGGAAGAGAATATGCATGGTATTTAATATCGATGGTAACGACTACTCTTTCTTAATATATTTTTGCAACGAACTATTCTTTTGTAGTCAAAATTTTTAAATACTTTCCTATTATATTCCTATATTATTTCCTATTATTATTGAATAAAAATTTAAGTGTAAGATTTCAAAATTGCAACAAATGAGAATTTTAAGTTTTTGAGCATTTAGTCAAATAAGAGACAAAACATTTTGCTATGAGTTCTTTCCAACAAATACGCATGTAATACATTTAGTAAGATGTTTCACTAGATATATTTCCCCAAATTATGCAGTCAGGGTGTCATCAGGAAGGAGTCACTCCAACCCAACACAAAATAACGTTTTCTGCGTGCGGACAGCGGAACGCTAAAAATTTCCAACATAACCCCAAACACTTTAAAGAACAAAAGTAAAAAGGCAAGTTAAGCAAAAAGTCCATGGGTGAATTAAAATAAGAATGTCAAAAAACACAATTCAGAGCAAGGATAAAAAGAAACAAGGATGGAATAGCTTACCCATATTAGTAAAAAAAAAAGCAGCAGTCAGAACAGTCCTTTTTGTAGTGTTTTAAAGTCTAATGTCGTGTTTGTTCTTGTTTTGAATTTTTGGTGTCTTTTTACTTTTGTTCATTTTATTGTTTGGGGAGCGTGGTCAACTTTTGTAGTACCGCTACCCACACCCTTTTTGTGTTGTCTGGCGAAGCCCTCGCTCTGACGTCATGGACCGTAAAGTCAAATCAGGATTTTCGAATTATTAAGATAGTTTCGCAGTCCAGGAGATTCTCTCTGCGAAAGGAATGTTGGTTTGCGAAGCAAACCAAATGGGATCGATCTGTGAAAGGAGTGTTGGTTTGCGGATTGTGTAGCAATCCCCGGGGGTTAGCGAGCGTAAGCGAGCAGGGGGCGGGGCCCCCTAGTATACATATATAGATAGATAGAAAGAGGTAGATAGATAAATAAATATATATATATATATATATATATATATATATATATATTCGGGTTTAATAAACGTCGGCAATAGCCCCGCTATGTTGCCCCCAGTGCGAAAGTAATTAAAATGCTTACCTACACTTACGTCTTGAAGTTATGTTTACGATGTGAGCTTAATTGAAGAAAACATGAATCGCATTTTATCTTTTTTATTCTTTAACCATTAATTTTATTTTATCTGCATATTAATTATATTTAACTTGTATTTTAATAACATGCTTGTCTTGGACTTTTTGAGGGTTCATGACGCCACGGAAAGTCTATTTTGTGTAGATCTAGTTGTATAAGAAGCAACATCTACCTTATTTAACTGCATAAGACTTTCACCTTGTCAATTTATATGTCAATATGTATAATTACATGTTGCGCTTTGCATGGCTTGCCGTTTTAGATCCTTGCACCAATTGAATCAAAAACTAAGAAATGGAAACAATAAAAAGAAAGCATTTTCATCTTGATGTATCTCAAATACATCAAATACGTACTATTAATTTTTCTGTTTCTATTCCTCCCATGTCAAGTTATGTCATCCGCTGAAAACAAAACAGCTTTTAGTGCATGTTTTTTGAGCTACAATATTGTGCTAGCAGGAACTACTTAATTTTTTAGATAATGTAGCTTTAGACAAAGGACTCAATCCCCTATCTTTAACCAGGCCGTCCATACATGTAAGATTCGTGTTGTTCTGTTTGGTAAGGTCTATATTAAAGACTTCGAATCTTACAGCACATTGACATTTAATGAATAAATATATACAATTATTATGTACAGTTGAGTTATATTTCAAAAAAGTTCCGTCATTATCGGCAGCAGTCGTCTCTGCTCGGAAAAAATACGTCAGCTCTCAATGGCGTCCAGGGGAAAAAGTGTCTGTTCTATTAATTTTCTCGTAACTGAATACCAGAATGTGAATGGCTCGTGACAGTCTTGCCTTGCATTCCTACTACAATGCAACTGACTCCTACCAGTCTCGTTGCTCTTATAATGAGTTCTTTCCAGACTAGTAGACAACTACCGTTGTTTAGTATTCCTACAATCGGCCATCCTGATGATCTTTCGTCCTCGAAAGGAACACGACAAACCTAAAAAAAAAACACAAAACAGTATCTGGGAATACATTGATTCAGTATTAGTTATTGAACCACGACTTCATATGGTCAGCTGCTGTCGACGTCAAGTTCGGTCCTTCATGGTTTCCAACTTTCTCAACGTCATAGCGATCATGGGGTTTCACTTTCTTCACTCGATATGGTCCTAAGAATTTCGGTCGTAATTTCATTCCGACACCAAATTGAGTCCGCTGAATAGCAATAAGATCGCCCTCTTTGTATTGATGAGGTTTCTTCCTCTTCTTATCATACGTTCTTTTATTCTCTTCCTGAATTTTTAGGATATTCTCTTTGGCATCGTCTCTTAATTTCTTCCTCTTCTCTAGAAAAACTTCAGTATATTCTTCTTCTAAAAGCTGGACTATCTTGAGATCTTCTTTGTTTCGCATTTTCACACCTGTCAAAAGTTCGAAGGGTGTCCATCTTGTGCTTCTGGAGGTTGTACTAATGAGTATTCTTTGTACGGCGTCAACGTGTTTGAACCATTTGATCGGTTCTTCAATTGAAAGTTTGGATAACACTGGAATCAGGGTTTTGTGCATTCTTTCTACTTGTCCATTTCCTCTTGGGATTCCTGTTGTGATTTTTAGGTGTTCAATCCCGTTTTCGCAACAAAAATCTGTAAATTCTTTAGATGTAAAAGCGGATCCTCTATCCGAGATTATCCTCGCAGGATTTCCAAAACTATTTTGTTGTTGTTTGAGTTTATTTATTGCGTCACCTGATGTCGTAGATTTGGTAGGATATAACCAAGTGAATTTTGTGAATGCGTCTACTACCGTGAAGATATACTGATAGTTCTTAGATGTTGAAGGTAACGGACCTATGAAATCAATGTGATAAGTGTATAATGGAACGTCCTCTTTAGGAATTGGATTTAGAAATTTGTTATCCTCTGCTATGGTTCGTTTTGTCTCCAACTTAGTGTTTGGTTCCAGACGATTAGTTACTTCGAGATGAGTTTCGGTTTGAATTTTAGTTGAATCTGAAGTGTTCGCTAAATTAACAATTCTTGCGTAATTCACTCGAAAATTATCGCGTCTGCTCAAAACATGAATTCCGCTCTCTGATAAAGTAAGATTTAACTTATTTATGCAATCGAACCCAAGAACAATATCATCAGGTAAATTTTTTAAAACATAAACATCAGTAACAATAATGCATTCATCAATAATAATTTCTGTAGAAAAGAAACCTAGAGGAGAAATGTGTTCTCCTCCTATACCCATTAAAGTCACATTATCAAAACTCAATTTTGGGGATCCAATTTCAACATAAAATTCATATTTTATCATTGACACATCACTTCCTGTGTCGATTAGCGCATTAGATCTTTTCCCGCACATTTCAACATATTTTCTTAGCTTAGTACGAGAATTAAAAGGGCTATTAATTAAAGTTCTATTTACATCTCTTTTGGGACACACGTCGGCCTTGTGCCCATAATTTTTACATTTAAAGCATCTCACACCCTCAGTTTTCTTTTCACAATTTATCGACTTATGTCCATATTCATTGCAGTTGTAACATTTTATATGATTGGTGTTAGTTTGTTCAGGGCGCACGAAAGATCGAGGCTTTAATTTGTCAAAATCCCTATTGAAACGCTTCTTATATTTATCGTCTGATGTTTTCGAATCTCTATTGGTTTTTAAATGACATCGAGCCGCTTCATATTCGTCTAATTTATTGACGAGTTGGTCTATTTTCGTTATTTTCGGTAGCTCGTCTATAAAATGGTCTCGAACGTCATTGGGTATTTTTCGTTTTAGTTGATCGGTAATCATGAGTTCTTTAAGGTCTTGGTAATTTGATACTTCCAACCCACTCGTCCATTCTTCAAAGAAATTTTTCAGATCATGAGCAAAGTCATTCCAAGTAGAAGACGCTTCTTTTCTATGCGAAAGGAAATTTTGCCTAAATTGTTCCGGATTTAATTTAAAACGTTTCAACAATAATCTCTTGACATTTTCATAGTCATTAGCCTTTTCGTCAGGCTCACGCGTGATAAGATTAGTCAAATCCAATGGGAGTAACCCCAACAAATGTGTAACCCATTCCGTTTTTGGTATTTCGATACGACTAATCTGTCTTTCAAATAAAGTTAAATAACAGCTAATATCCTTATTCGTCTCGTAACGGTTAATCAATTTCAATAAATCGTTATTGTATAGGCTGGTAGTTTTACCATAACTGTTGCCTTGTCTGTTAGCAGTTTCGATTTCGAGTTTCCTTAATTCGAATTCGCGTTTTTCGGCTTCAATTTTCTCTGCGCGTTTTTCGGCTTCAATTTTCTCTGCGCGTTTTTCGGCTTCGATTTTCTCTGCGCGTTTTTCGGCTTCAATTTTCTCTGCGCGGGCTTGTTTTTCGGCTTCAATTTTCTCTGCGCGTTTTTCGGCTTCAATTTTCTCTTCGCGTTCAGTTCTAATAACACTCAACAGATTTTTTGTTATCTCCTCGTCATAATTTTCAGAATCTATTATAAGTTTCGAGCACTGCGCTACTTTGGGATTCGCTGGCACTATTAGGCCTAATTCGTCAATCAATGTTAGCAAATCTGCTTTTCGGGCCTTAGTTAAATATGCCATGTCATCAATTAAAACAAAATTCTGTACTCACAGTTTCGAAAGTTCCTTCTATCCGTCTTTTCCGTCAACTCGTCTTTTGCGTCTACGCGTTTTTTCGTCTACGCGTTTTCTTTTTTGTCGTTTCAGTCTATCATCAGCACCACGTCAGGAGAAGTCATGAAACTGTTCTTGCAGATGATTAAAACACAAGTCCAGGTTTGCATAGGTAGTCAAAACATTCCGCCGGCCGGTTCAATCGTCACTGCTTTCGGGGTCTGCTAATCCGTCGTTCAAGCCCTCGTACGAAGGAGGAGAATCGTCGCGGTCGTCAACGGTTTTTCACATCCCGGCCGAACCCCCATTTTTTGTAAGATTCGTGTTGTTCTGTTTGGTAAGGTCTATATTAAAGACTTCGAATCTTACAGCACATTGACATTTAATGAATAAATATATACAATTATTATGTACAGTTGAGTTATATTTCAAAAAAGTTCCGTCATTATCGGCAGCAGTCGTCTCTGCTCGGAAAAAATACGTCAGCTCTCAATGGCGTCCAGGGGAAAAAGTGTCTGTTCTATTAATTTTCTCGTAACTGAATACCAGAATGTGAATGGCTCGTGACAGTCTTGCCTTGCATTCCTACTACAATGCAACTGACTCCTACCAGTCTCGTTGCTCTTATAATGAGTTCTTTCCAGACTAGTAGACAACTACAGTTGTTTAGTATTCCTACATACATTTAATCGACAAGTCACCCAATGGTTGTTTAACCCAAGGTCAGCCAAAAAGCACTGTCCCACCTTATTGCGTACTTTTTACGTCCTGTAACGTGTGACAGAGAACTTAATCCTTACTCTTTGACCATGCCTTAAATACATTTAATCGACCATCAATCACTCAATATTTATTAGGTGGTTGTCTCGACTAGGTACATCAAAACTGACCAGATCTTAATCTCGTAATCGTCAAAAAATTGGCAATATTTTGATGACGATATATCTTGTCATTAGCAAAATTGGTCAAGTCTTGATGGATGAGATACCTTGTCTAAACCACTAAGAAGATTAACGCAGGCCAACCCAAACCGGCATCCAATCTTATTCTTCCTTTTATTCACCCGCCTAAGTTATGAAATTGCGAAATCCCTCAAACGCTTTGTGATTTAAGAGTTATTTTACTCTTATGCAAGTTCCAATTTCAGTCAGTCAGTCAAGGATCCTATTGAAATCACCAACATGTGGAAAATATATAACAATAATAGCACTTGTGGTGGGAGTAAAGCTGGTCAAACTAAACACGTATTAAAATTCTGATTACAAGAACAAATACTATACGTCAAAGATAAGTAAATCAGGAAATAAACAAATTTGCCATCACTCATCATTGTTGAAAAATTTATCAACAGTTTGATTTAATCCTCCAAGTGGTTTCAACGAGATATCTCGTCCATAAAGATTTGACGAATTTTGCTGATTACGAGATATCTCGTTACTAATTTAATTTTTAATGAGGAGGAGATCAAGATTTGGCCCTTTTTCTTGTTAATGACGAGATATTGTTTCCAATATCTGGTCAGCTTTGCTAATGACGAGATACCTCGTCAAGACAACCGCCAGGAGGGTTAAACTAGCTCAAAGTATTCCAATCCCTGAGATCCATCTCGAGTTGAACTTAAAGAAGTCTTTTCTATTTTTATTTTACTAGCACACAGTTAGTGATAGCTGTCGCTAAGTTCAGCCGAAAAGCTATAGACCATTTTATGTTATCTTGTTTCCATCTTTATTAACCTTTTCTTTTTTAAGTTTCATGTGTTCGATTAGTCATCGATCATTGCATCCATTTATTGAAGTTTTAATGCTTATTTGTATCAGTAAGTGTAACCAAACTTGTATTTTATAAAATCAGGACCCCACAAAGCCCAGCTGCAATTGCAAAAGTTTAACAGCCTTGTGGATGTCTCCTCGTTCTAATGATACTAAAAAAACAACAGCAGATAACCTTGCTCGCACTTTTCAGAGTACATCTGAGGTAAAGTATTCAGAAACAAAATAATTTTTTTTTCTATCAAAATCAGTGAAATCTGTTTCAAGTTTTATGCTTTAGACCAGTAGTTCCCAAGTAATTCTAATAGCCCATTGTGTTGTTCCAGTGCGACGTTAATTAAATATCTACCTACCCAAGTAATTCCAGTTATTTTTGCGGTCGGAGGAACCTCTATTGAAAATGAAAAGTTTTTGCGGACCCTTTGATATTTTGAAATTCAAAAGGATACATATGAGACTTGCATAAGGTAGTAGTGATTAGGGATGCGACATCGATGTCACTGTTTTATAAAAAGCATCGATGTATTTACCATCGATGAATTGTAGCCTATGTTTTGTGACATCGATGAATTGTAGCCTATGTTTTTTAACATCGATGTTTATACTTGTCGATGTTTTTACGCTGTCGAGGTTTTATTTTTAAATGAAGAAGTACCATTTTAAAATAACCAAGTAGCATAATTTTTATAATCAGTAAATTGAACATACTTTTCGACCAAAGTTGAAAAGTAGGGATGCGACATCGATGTTGATGTTTTGAAAAACATCGATGTTTTATAAAAGCATCGATGTATTTACCATCGATTTATTGGAGTTTATGTTTGTTTAACATCGATGTTTTAACATTGTCGATGTTTAATTTTGGAATGAAAAAAGCACCATAGTAAAAATTAAGAAAAATAAACGTGCCACAAAGTATTTATCAGTGATGGCGATATCCGTCCCATCATCAAGAGTTTTTTCTAACTGGTGGAATAGTTAGTGAAAAAAGAAGTCGGCTTAAGGTGGAGAAAGTTAACTAACTTCTTTTTTTACAAATTGTAAATAGCAAATATTGGGGTATATAATTGTTATAGGCCTGTTTTCCCTTCATAAGAGTTGATAAATAATTAATAATAACTAACAATAATTATTGTTATGTACCTACCTAATTATACTAATAGGTAGTAGTTCCTATGTCAAATTGTTGTAAATATTATTTTATTTTATATTATTCAATTTGAAATTAAACATTTGTTAGTTGCATTTATTAATTTTTTCGCCTTTGCTTTGGCAGTTAAAAAATTTCTTAGTTATAAATTAATAAACACGGCAAATGACAAATTAAATCCCCCCACGGGCGAGCATTAATGTTTGAGGTTGCTAAAACAGTTTTAAGAAATGGGGGGGAGGAGTTTAAATACACTGATTTTTTAAAACATCGATGGTTTTTGTTCAATGTATTATCAACATCGATGTTTTAATTTTGAACATCGATGTTTCAAAACATCGAAGTTTTGCTGTCGATGTCGCATACCTAGAAGTGATCCTTATTTTCACCTTAATATTGGGAGTAAAATATGTTTTGTTTTCTTTCTCGTAGTTTAAATAGTAGGTCATGCTCTATTTCAAGTCCATTTCAAATCAATAAATATTAGAATCTCCTACCAACTGTTTTAAATTCTAAAACTTAAATTTTAGATTATAAAATAATCGGATAAAATAATGGAATATTTTATATTCTCTTAGAAGCTTTTCTGTTCGGTTAGCGAAATATTGCATGTTTTCCTCGGACCACTTATCACTGACCCCACTTTGGGAAGCACTGGTTCAAACAAATCAGTACCCTCAGTAAATCAGTAATCAGTGTATAAAATATCAGACACGTATATCAGCTTTAAAATTTTGAAACTTTTACAGGTAGAGGTAGCCTTTTATTATGACCTTGTATTGCTAATTGTGCAAGCCATCCAAAGGGAAATAAGTAACGGGAATTGGCCATCAGAAATAACCTACCCGTCTTGTGACACAAAAGTTAATCCAGAAGAAAGGAAGAATTTTAAGCTGTTGAATGCACTGAAACAGGTATTTTTTCATCTGTCTCTCAAACTGTGTGTGTTAATCGATTTTACATAACAATTCATTTTAAGGTATCCAAACACGTAAAAAATTTCATTTTTGACCAAAATTTCAAAAACAAATTTTTGATCTTATTTGATACAGTATTTATTTGACATTCTAAAATATGCTTGATTTTTCTCTAAGTTAATTAGTTGCAGAGATATTAAGATTTTAATCAAAGCGAGAAAACCGGAAGTAGGTATGAAAAACACCGGAAATGGTCGTTAAAAGACCAAAAACCTGTCAAAATTTAAATTCAAAACTTACTGTTTTTTTGCAAATATTGCTTTAGGAAGCTTTTTCAAATGTTTAAATGGTTTCTCTTTTGGAAATATTGTGAACATTTTTAAAGAGATATGAAGAACAAAATTGTTTACACAAACAGTAAAATCAAGAGAGAACAAACTATACACTTCAACTATTTTTTACTCGATTAATATTTATGCATTATTAATCACTTCAAATATTGTAACACAAAAAGTTATTGATGGATTCTCATAAAACTTTGAGAACTTGTTCTTTATAATGTTGTCTAGGGAATGAACTAGAACAATTATGCTGAGTTGAAAAGTATTTAAATTATGGCCATTTATTTAAGAAATAGGACTGAAAAACTACCAAAAATTTTTGTATTCATTTTTCGATCGCTTGTAAAATTTTTGTTTACTTAAACATCCTTTTGATTCTCTGTTATTCTCTAGAATAATGCATGTAGCTTATTTCGGTAGCATCATTTTTCAAATGGGTTGAATAGATTTTCATGTAACACATTTGAAGTTTTTGACAAATTTCTTTAAAATTTCATACATAACCATCATTTTTACGAAATTATTAATATATATTTTAAATATTTATAGTCCAATGCTATTGTTTAATAACACTAAACATAAAAACATCATTAAAATGTTTCTATACCACGTTTAAAAAAAAGGGGGTCTTGAACGTGTCCGTATACATTAATTCGTAAGGACGTATTATGTTGCCATGGCTAATAGCAACTTCATATTTCAAAGATCGAAGAAAACCTTATCGGCAAATAAACTTAATTTTTTATAGTTATATTCATAAGTCTGGTTCTTGCAAAGAAATGTTCTGCAATCTGTAACACAATATTAGTTTATAAATAATCCGTTAAGTATTTAAAGGGTTTTAAACTTCTGCTTTATAGATAAATAATCTCTCTCAAGTTTTTTAAAGAAATATCAGATTAACTATTTAGATTATACTTAGATCCCTCTTAAGAGTTAGATCTTTTTTAATTCTTCCAAAGTTTTTTAATACACTCTGTAACAAAAAAAATCGACGCACCAAGAAGGAGTTGTCCGATGGAGAGAAAAATTAGTGGATAGGAAAATTATGTACAGAATAGAAAGTGATTAAAATTTCAGAACAATTGAATGATTTATTTCAGAGTTACAGTAACGAGCTCAATAAGGTGTTGACCCGCCTCTAGCCTGGATGCAAGCTGCCACACGGCGTGGCATAGACCGATAAAGTTCCCGGATGGTCTCCTGCGGTATTTCTTGCCAAATTTGCTCCAATTGTCGGACTACGTCATCAACATTCAATACCGGATGCAGTCGCCTTCCCATCATATCCTAGACATGCTCGATGGGAGAGAGATCTGGACATCTGACTGGCCAAGGAAGTGTTTGACAAGCTTGAAGACAGTTCATAGCAACACGTGCCGTATGTGGTCTCGCATTGTCTTGCTGAAAAATAATCCCAGGGTACTGCGAAAGGAACTGTAGCAAAACAGGTCTCAGAATGTCGTCAACGTACCGCTGTGCAGTAAGTGTATCTCTAATGACAACCAAAGGGGTCCGGCTATCAAGGGAAATGGCACCCCAGACCATAAATCCTTGTTGCGGGCCCGTGTGGCGTGCAATAGTGAAAGCAGAATCGGCACGCTGTCCTGGGCGTCTCCAACAAGTCTTCGAAGATCGCCAGGACACAGTTGGAAGCGGGATTCGTTGCTAAAGACTATACGTCCCCAGTCAGCATCATTCCAGCCTGATCGAGCCAAGCACCACTGTAATCTGGCTCGACAGTGTGCAGACGTGAGTGGCAGGTGGCGTAACGGTCGGTACGAGCGTAGATTTCGCTCTCTCAGTCGTCTGTGAATGGTCATGGTGGACACTCGTGTGTGGGTCGCACGACTGATTGTTGATAGCGATGAATCAGGTGCTGTGACAGCTGATCTGACAATCACTCTGTCTTCGCGATCTGTTTTGGCCCTACGTCGACCGTTACCATCATGACGCTGAAATCTGCCACTGTCCACCCACTCTTGCCAGCATCTTCTAATCGCCGCATCGCTTCGACTCACATGACGAGCGATTCTCCGATTTGCCCAACCTGCCTCTTTCAATCCAATGATACGACCTCTTTCAAACTCTGAAAGTTGCTCGTAATGAGCTCGAATCCTGCTGCGAGGCATTTTTTCAGTCGTTGAAAGGTATCCTAAATCGCAATGCAGCAGAAATTTTTAACAAGAGTTCAAGAACAACTCCTCATATACATCTGCTGGATGTGCAGTTCCGATGCGCTGGAGATCGCACTATTCATTCATTATACACCAAATTTTAAGCATTTGCATATTTGGTCAAATCATTTTTGCATACGAAATTTCAAAGCAATCGGATGATTCCTTCTTGGTGCGTCGATTTTTTTTTTTGTTTAGAGTGTATTTGTAATATATTTAGATTATATAAATACTGTTTAATTCAAGATAGATATAAAACAGAATAATTTAATGTTATTATTTTTTCATTCTATTTACAACTAATTAAATAAACAGGTCTCCTTAGTGTTTCTTAATACGTTTTAATAATATACTATTTTTGTTGAAGCATAACTCAATCTTATAACTTTACATTAATTAAAGCTCTTTTGGTAAAATATTTATAAAAATTAAATTTCATGTAAATAGTATTAAGCATTTATGAAGGTATTTCCATAAAAGTAACATTATATTTTATACTTGGTAAAAAAAACATTACAAATCAAGAAAATTAAATATTTTCATGTCTTGTGCCTTTTACAAAACTGCAATATTCTGGTATTTTTAATGAAAATAGTAAAATTAAACAGTATAATTTTAACTGACAATGAGAAAAATTCTTGAAATTTGGACAAACATTTCTTAAAATCACAGAAATGTGAATGTTTCACTACTTAAAATATTTGTCTCACTATTTCTTACTCATTTCGAAACCTGATCAAATTTTGATATACGTGATATTTGATAGTATTTTTATAACAAAATATCTCGCCATTACCAGCATTTATCATATCTTGATGGTCGAGATATTTCATTGAAACCACTTAAAGGGTTAACTTACAGAAATAAAAATGACCAATCTGTTTTTGCAGAAATTCATTTTGATGTTCAAACATAAAAAATATTTGAAAAAGTTAAAAATAACAAAAACAGAAAACAATAAAGAATAAAACAGAAAACACCATACAAACTTCATAGGTCTTAAATGAAATACAAATGCAAATATAGACGACCAGCTACAGGCTCAAGCCCAACAAGGCTGGTCCTTTGTTTATGAATTCCCCAATTTCCACTGACTATCCAATTGTATCTTAAAATCGTACACTCCTTTTGAATTAACTATATTTTCTGGCAACGCGTTCCATTTGTCTATTACCCTATTAAAGTAGTAGTTTTTCCTTAAATCCCGATTCAAATGTGTCTTATTCAATTTATACCCATGGCCCCTTATTCTGTTATCCCTATTGAAATTTACGCCCTCTGTGTCCCCTTGTTTTATCAACTTGAAAAGCTGAATCAAATCCCCCCCCCTCCTTCTTCTTTCCAGTGTATACATGTTTAGTTTACTTAAACGTTCATTGTAGTCGAGATTTGCAATCCCCTTTATTATTTTTGTAGCTCTGTGCTGAACCCTTTCAATTAATTCTATGTCCTTTCTCATATATGGAGCCCAGAATTGTACAGAATATTCTAGATGTGGTCTTACTAAACCCTTATATAACGGCAAGATTATATTCTTATCCCTTGAAGTTACAGTCTTTTTAATATACCCCAATAACCTATTAGCCCTTTTTACCCGCAGTTGAACATTGGTGACCCATTTTAAAATCCCTGTGAATTATCACCCTAAGATCCTTGACTGTTTCTCTCTCCTTTACCTTTACTCCCTGCAGACAGTACTCGGCTCCACTGTTCCTGTAACCCACATGCAGAACTTGACATTTCCCTATATTAAATGACATACCCCATTTTACAGCCTATTCGGATATCTTATCAAAATACCCTTGTCAATTCTCTACCTGTAACTTGGTATCCACTGTCCCCCATATTTTTAAGTCATCTGCAAATATACTGATTCTATTCTTAATCCCCTGACCTATATCATCTATGAAAATTATAAATAAAATTGGTCCTAAAACTGATCCCGCACCCCACTTATAACTTCTGTCCACTGTGAATAATTTCCTTTTACCTGCACTCTCTGCTTTCTATCCAATAACCAATTCCTTATCCATGTCAATGTTTTCCCCTGAATCTCCAGCCTTTCCAATTTAAACAGTAATGCCTCATGAGTTACTTTATCAAAAGCCTTTTGAAAATCTATGTACAAGATATCTACACTGCTCTTATTATCCAGCTCCTTAGTAATTTTTTCGTAGAATTTCAAAAGGTTTGTAGAGCAGGATCTGCCCTTCTTAAACCCATACTGATTATCTGATAACAGTCCCCCCTCCTCCAAGTATAACATTATATGCTTTTTTAACAGAGATTCAAATATTTTGCAAATTACTGATATTAGACTTACTGGTCTATAGTTGCCCGTATCACTTTGTATTCCCTTTTTGAAAATTAGAGTTATGTTGGCCAACTTCCAATCCATTGGTACCCAACCCGTTCTATATGTTGAATTAAATATCATGTGAATTACGTCCCACAATTCTTCCGCGCATTCCACTAGTACTCTCGGTTATATATCGTCTGACCCTGGTGCTTTAGATGGCTTAATTCTTTTCAACTGATGTACTATTCTTCCCTGTTAAATGTGCATACTTTAATTGTACCCCGTGCAAAGGCTCCATCCTTGGGATCCTTTTTTAATTTATAGTTACCATTGAAAACCCCCAGAAAAAAGTCATTTAACACGTTTGCCATTCCCACCTCGTCTTGAATTAATTCACCTCACCTCCCCTCCAACGGGCCCAGTGTAGTACTAAATTTATTTTTACCACTTGCATATGCAAAAAATTCTTTTGGGTTTATATTTATTTCCCTTGCTAATTTTTCCTCCAAGGACACCTTTTGCTTCCGACTAATATTTTTAAACTCCTTTCTGTCTTACAGATATGCCTACTTGTCCCTGTCTTTACCAGTGCTTTTATATACCCTGTATTTTCTTTGTTTTAATTTTAAAGCTTTGTGTGTTTCCCTTGAAATGCAAAATAATCTTAGAAGTATTGACTAGTAAATGATAGTTTTTCAAATAGGGTAATCAAAACTAGTATTAACTAGTTAAAACTCTAGTATTAACCCCCAACTGGTTTAGACGAGATATCTCGTCCACCAAGATCGGACCAGTTGTAGTGAAGTCGTCATCTCGTCAGTAGGAAAATTGGTCAGATCTTGATGGCGAGAGATTTTGTCGAAACCATTTGGAATGTTAACGTTTTTTTCTTAACTTCTTATTGCTTTCTAGGAAGCCTATGATGGGATGTTTGGCAAGTTTGTTATAAGAGAAACTGGTGGAAGTTACCAAAAACTAGAACTGCTAATGAGAAAATTAACATTCTCCAATAACATCGGTACACAACCTAAAAGGGTGAGTGTAAGTTATGCATTCATTCTACATATCACTTGTTTATCAATATTCAGTATATAAATGCAGTAAACATATTTTCAGATAGGAGTATGGTCCTATGGTCAACCAACAGGAAAAATCACATTTGAGACAGGTGCTAACCTGAAGGATTTCATTGCTGTTACAGTCTACCATGTCACAACACTTGAGGTATATACCCTGTCCCTTTTTTTATAGGGAAACGGTTAAATTCTAATCTTTAGTGTTTTATTTGAAATACCGGATAAACATCAAACATGAAAATAGGTACCAGCACTAATTAAAATAATGATAGTACATAGAAAATGAATGCTCATAGGATCTATCAACTTTTGCTAATTTATCAAAACTTTTGATCTTATAGTATATAATTACTTCCGCAGAACTTCATTATTTGAGCCAAATTAATACATATTTTTTAATAGAAATTAGTTTGCAAATTTTATAGCAATAGGATTATATTTTTAAAGTTGTGTATTGAAAGTCCACTATCATCTTGAAGGTATGGTATGGCACTGTAATTTTAATCAACGTCTTATACTGGACCAACACAAAGCCCCTTAAAGAACATTGAAAAAAAACTGTCTCATTCATTTTCTTACTAACCACACCAAGCCATTTTTTATTACTCTTCCATTTTCTAATTATAAGTGATAACTCTCCATATAATTAAAATCATTTTAAGAAAAATTTATGTTTTTCAATCTTTTTAAAACAGTAAAAGCTTAATGATTTGTGATGAAGCACTTAATTGGTATAAAAGATTAATATCAAGATGTATAGTAAAAATGAGATTTGAAAGCAATGTTTTTAACGTTGAAAACTTTCATTATAGTTTAATTGTATAAGTTCCATCAATGAAACGACCCTTTTTACAAACATGAGTTTCTAAGACTCGGACATGATTAAAATTTATTGATCTTAGGTGATAATGTAAACTATCCGATTAGTTTTACTGTCAATAATGGTTTTTTTTCGGTTATTCAAATTTACAGCACTGAAATTATTAAAAAACAATACTTTTCAAGTTATTATTATTATATAAGTATTGTATATTAGGTATTATAAGGGTATCAATTTTGCTATACATTGTGTTCTAGTTTTATAATTGATGCATGCTTTGTGTGTGCCTTCCACACTTGATTTCCTTCTCTTTGAATACTTCTCTTTAGACTTGGGGTGGGTTTGTACGGAGCCCATGGGAAAAAGGCTTTCCGTCTCTGGTTAAAAGTACTTGATGTAAACAGAATGAAATTCAGTGAGTCAGAAATTTTTTTTACAGACGAAAGATCTCGTCTTTAGAAGAAAACTGATCAGAACATCAATGTCATCATCAAAACATTGGCAATATCTTAATCTTTCTTCCAAGTGTCCGAACTAGCCTAATATTCAGCTTGAATGCAACCCAAAAAAATTCCCACCCGGCAAGCGACAGACCCTAAATATTTGGCCAGACCGGAAGGACCCCCGAACATCCCACTTCACGAAATATTTCGGGTATGCCGTTCATAAAATCTCACCGAACTCTACTCGGGCGTGCCACTAAGAAGTTTAATGAAGAGATAGCTCGTCATAATCAAGATTGGTCAAATCGTGATGGATGAGATACCTCATCGAAACCACTTGGAAGGTTAAGGCAACCTTGTTGCGTATCATTCGGACAGCAGAAATAAAATCTTCGCAGAATTTCTGATTTGTTTGTTCACATTGAAAATCACTCGCATAGCATAGTTGAAGCTTTTAGTGAAATGTAAACAAATTCATTTATATTGGTGGGCAAACACATTTTTCAAAATTCGTGTATCTTTGCCTTATGGAAACGAATTCTATATTGGTTGTTTAATTTAATAATCTCAAATAAACGTAATTTTTGTAATCACATACTAAACTTTGATACAGTTTTGAAAACAGGTTAAATAGTTATACGGTCATTTCATGTCAACATTAAAAGGAATTACAAAGAAAAAAGTATGCTATACATTTTGAGAATGTTCGAGTTTGTCGCCATTTTATGAGATAACGAAGTACAAAATAAATTATAAAGATTATGAATTAAAGATTTTATTTATCTTTAATAAACATCACTTTATTTCCTTTCTCCATAGTTTTTGCAGTTAATAGCTAGAAAAGCTTTTTAAATTATGATATTTAAAATTTTAGCATAGCATGAAAGCATTACATTATAATATTAATTGGTAATCAAAGATAAGACAGAAATGGTGCTTTAAAAGTATTGCATATTTTTACAATTTTAGCATTATATTCGCATTGAAAACAACAAAAGTTATTGTCTATCAGAACTGTTACAGGCACAAAGTCTTGATACTGACGGCCACCATAGAAACAGATTTCGTATGTTTTCAGTGGGGATGAGTCGGATGTGTCGGACCAACGTTTTGAATGTAGCACCTTAGAATCGTGTATCTAATCGTGTATCGTGTATTTTATCGTACAAATACCCTTAGAGTCAGTTGTTGCTAAGTGCCTCAATGGGACATACTGAAATGCTTCAATAATCCCTTATTTAAAATGAGCAGTCTTGTTTCGACCGCAACGGATATCCATATTTATAAAAACTCCAGTGAAGTCAGTTTTATGTTTTAGACCTGAAGTTCCCAAACTTTTTAGTCTAAGGACTCCTTGAAAATTAAAAGTTTTTGAGGACCCCATGAGAATATAAAATTCAATGCTGTACATGAGGCCAGCATAAGACAGTAGATGTCCTTATTTTTCTCCTTAATATTGTAAAAAAGTACTTAAATCTATGTTAAATAGATTATAAAACATTAAAACTTCACATAAAGAATTAGTGGTGACAATTTGCAGAAAAACCAGTGCTCTAAAATAAAATAAACTGTAAATGCTACACAAACTTTTATTTATTAATTTAAATGTATTACTATCAAAAGGCTCTTAACTTGTGTGTGTGTGTGTGTGCAAAACTGTAACATTTACGAGTTATGAAAATTGGTTGTCTCGTTTCGAAGTCAACAGCCTCAGACTTTCAGTCTCGTTCAAGTGATACATAATCAGTTCAGAAATATCATTTTCTCATTAACTGCTCTCAGATTAATTTATAGAATTCAGGTATATCAAATCCTGAAACTCACCTTAGGGCATTTCCACGCTTATGTAAACCAGAAGACCAAAAAATTAAAATGTGTAAAATAATAAGTGTTATACATCGAAATAAGGTAATTTGTCTGGCTTTTAGAATCAATTAACGAATAGTAATTTTATACCTCTGTATAAATGTAGAAGTTATTTAAAGTTGGATAAAAAAAATATTTAATACAGCAGTTGGTTTAGGCATATCATATTTATGACCATATTTCTGATTGAGGAACATATAATATCTGAATCTTTTAAATCAGCAGTAATAATGTGATTGTATACTATAAAAAAACTGATAGAAATGAAAGTAGTATTTATATTAAATTTTTGTGGAGGAAATTTTCTTTATCCTGCATATGGTACGTCTGTTACACATTTTGGGGGAAAAGTTTTCTGACAACATAAGTTACAAGTATAGACTTCAACATTAGTGAAATAAAGCAATCACAAACAGGCATTAGGCCTGGACGATGTTCAAATTTTTACATCGCGATACATCGGAACAACACGTTTTTCACGATGTATCGCGCATGCGCTATGAAAACATCGAACCATCGATGCATCGAACATCGTGACACCGGAAAATCATGAGATACTGGTTTGGCAACTCAACTTGAAAATCGCGAAACCGATGTGGCGATGTCGATCTCACACCGATTGGCCTAGTGTGTTCCACACACCATATATGCTCAAGTAGATTAAAAAATAGCTTATTTAGAAGGAGAAAAATTTAAGCATAAAAATAGAAATAAAGAAGCATCTGATTCCTCTAAGAAAACATCGAAATCGTTGGCGCTAAACAACAACAGACATCGTGACACCGGAAAACCGTGATATTTGTCTGGGATTGGCTGCGTGACATCGGGAAAAACTGCGATATCGAGCATTCGCTTTGGAAATATCGACATCGTGATATTTGTGCTCTTGGATTGGCTGTGTGACATCGGGAAAACCGATACATCACGATACATCGTCATCGTGAAAATAGCGAAACCAATGTGATGATGTCGACCTCAAACCGGTTTTCCACGATGTATCGATACATCGCCCAGGCCTAACAGGCATAATAATGTATAATGCAAATATTTTTTTAATATGTAAATATTTTTTTACATGTGTAACAAACGTATCATTGATATGTAACGGACGTATCACTACTGTGTAACGAACATATCAGTTGTATAACATGGACAGTGGTTCTAGAAATTTGTTAGGAAAAAAGTTACTATATTGAAAATAAAAAAGTAATTTTGTACAAAAGTACAATATTAAATACAAAAAAATTTAAGTGGAAAATATTTTTTTAAGTAAAAAAAAAAGCAATTTGTGTGCCGTACCTTTACATGTATTTGCTAATATTTGTGTTGAAATGTTGTCCTTTTTTTGGTTGTAATATTTATTATTTGGCGACCAATATACATTGACGAGCCAAAACATTATGACCATCCCCACATTTTCAATGAAGTCGTCTGAATGACGTGGAGGGGGTGTGATTAAGTGAAAATGGTATTTAACGCTGCTGGAGAAGGTAAGTAATCATTCTTGCACTTACTTTTGCGAGTGATAAGAAAGGCTGCTGATCTAAGCGAATTTGATAGAGAGCAGATCGTAATGGCCCGAAGACTCGGAACGGGTATCACCGAAACTGCACGACTGGTAGGTTGTTCACGATCTGCCGTTTTTAGTATTCATGCAAAGTAGATAAATGACGTTGACACCAGCAGTAGACACCAAGGGGTTGGTCGTCCACACGTCATCAAACAAAAAGGACGTCTGAGACTGTCTCGCTTGGTAAAGCCCGTGTGCCTCTGTTGACCAAGCGTCAATGTCAACTACGCCTACAGTTGGCCCGGGAACATCGAGACTGGACCATGGATGAGTGGAAGAGAATTGCCTGATCAGATTAGTCCCGATTTCTCATTCATCATGTCGATAGTCGTGTCAGGGTACGCCGTCTGCCAGGCGAACAGTTGCTCCCCTCTTATACAGCAGGTCAGACACAGGCTGGTGGTGGCGGTATTATGCTTTGGGGGACGTTCTCACGGGCGACTCTGGGACTCGTAGTTGTGGTAGAACAGACCATGAACGCTACGAACTATCTGAACATCATTGCGGATCAGTTGCACCCTTACATGGCGTCTGTCTTCCCAACTGGAAATGGAATTTTCTAGCAGGACAATGCCCCATGTCACAAGGCTCGGATTGTGTTGGAGTGATTCGAGGAGCATACTGATGAATTCCACTTAATATCCTGGCCACCAAACTCCCCGGATCGAGCACATTTGGGGTGTCATGGAGCATCAGCTCAGAGCTCAAGCACCACCATGTCCGAATATCTCGACTTTGCGTGACCACTGCTTATACATTTGGTACAACCTGTCTCCTGTCATATACCAAGAATTTGTGGCATCTATGCCCATGCAAGTTGCAGCTGTTTTGTAGGCCAAAAGAGACGCAACTCGTTTTTGTGTAGGTGGTAATAATATTTTGGCTCTTCAGTGTAGATCACCTCAGTCATTAGGAAAAGCAATAAAAAAAGTTAAAAGTTAAAGTTAAAAGCCAAAAAGTCCAACAAAGAAGGCTCACGTTATTTCTCAACTTGTTTAGGAAATTGGCTGTATTAAGAAAATATTTCTTCCTAAAAAAAATTACCTTCTAGAGAATCAGAAGAAGCAGTGATTTCATTTTTATCAAGAAGATGATATTTCCCGTCAGGCTCCGAGACGAAAAGATGTTAAGGCAGTTTGGAAAAATGGTAAAAAAAAAGCAACATATGTATTTCACACTGAAAGAAACTCACGATCTTTTCAAAACAAAAAAATCTTGAACTAAAGATTGGGTTGTGAAAGTGTTCAAGTTTAAGACCAGAGCATGTATTGTTATCTTCCCAGAATCCACATAGTGTATGTGTTTATGCATGCCATAGCAACATTCAAATTTTATTGGATGCTTTAGTGCATCACAATTTTCCAAAACCTACTACGGAACGTATTCAAGAAATCTGTTGTTCATATTCAGAAGAATGCATGTTAAACATTTGCGTCGTATGTAGAAATCTTCAAAATTTTGAGTCCCACAAACCAAATTTCAGAAGAAGAAAAAAAGCAAAGAAGTAACATGGTATAAATGGAATTCAGTGGATACTGGAGTTGTAAAAACTAAAGAAAGTGGCACTATAGGAAATGTTCTTAAAACTATTAAGGAAAAGCTTAAAGATTTTTTAAAGCATTGTTTTAGTAAGAAATAACAGTTTGAATTCTTTACAAAAGCAAATGAAAATGTATCAAAATATTCTATAATTCTACAAGTAGATTTTAGTGAAAAATTTTCAATAAAGTTTCAATATGAAGTTCAATCAGTTCATTAGAATAAGGACGAGCTGGTCACTATTTACGGTTGCTTGTGTACCATGCAAAGCTGCTGAATCAAATACCATCACATCTAACTACATGCAACATGATAAATATGCAGTCCACTCTTTCCATGAAGCAACAATTAAAGACTTTAAGACTAAACTTCCAAAGTTAAAGAGTAAGTTAATATATTTTCAGATGGTGCTTCACAACATTTCAAACAGAAGTTTAATTTGCGCAATATTGAGAAGAAGATTTTGGAGTTAAACTCAACTGGCATTTCTTCGCCACATCCTATGGTAAAGGCGCACCTGATGGTGTAGGTGAAATTTCAAATGTGGCAAAAATTAAATCAAGACAATTAATAATTCGGAATGCAGAAAATTTTGTAACTGTGCTCAGGGAAAACACTTAGAAAACAAATATAATCTTTGTAGTTAAAAAAAATTGAAAACAGCATTAACAACTTGAACGAGTGATTTAAAGGCATATGAATAAGTACAAAGACTCACTCAATCCACAGAGTAATAGCAAATTCTAAAAATATTGTGTATGTTTCAGAAATTTCTAGAAAATCTGGAACTCCTTTTCAATTTATATGAGAAACATTTTTCTGAAAAAGTTAACAAAAATGCAGCTGACTAATATAAATCTGTATCCAGTAATGACAGTATAACTTTCGGCTCATGGGAAGAACAGAAAAGGGAACAAAAAAAAAGACTTTGTTGGACAAGTGATTTCAGTCCATAGTCCAATCAATGTAAAGTTTTTTTTAAAAAGACTTAGGCAAAAACTCTTTCGGCCGGGAAATAACTTAAAAATGCTTTGTCATTGTGTAGTACGACTAAATTTTGAAAATTTCATTAAATTATGATTTTTTTCCTGCCATTTATTATGGTAATGTTTAATTATTATAATTTTTATTTTATTTATGGCTACAATTTATTGTAACATATTTTATAGAATAAGTAATCATAAAACAGTGTATGTATTTCAGAAGATGATACGTCCGTTACACTACATGATACGTCCGTAACAATTTGAAATATTTATTAAAAATTAAATTGTCCATATATTAGATAATCTATGTATTTGTAATATCTTTGAATCTTCTTTATTCATATAAATAAATTTTTATTATTTTCCTTTGTAAACATCAGACGATTTGTCAATTTTGTTTAGAGTGAAACATTTTTTTTTCCTAAAGGGATACGTCCGTTACATCTTCAAAGTAATTATTAACTCTATTTCTGCTTTTAAAATAAAAAAATTTATTAGTGATACTTTTAGAGATAGTTATCCTCTTTATAAATACCAAAAAAATTCACATGTTTGAATTATGTAACTGTGATAATTGCTTTTATTGTCCAATGATACGTCCGTTACATATGGAATTGCCCCTTAATATCCCAAGTAGCAAGAATTTTTCTTTAAGTAATCTTATTAATATGTATCACACATCTTACTTACTATAAATCTCTTAGTCATATAAACATTTACCTCCACATTTCTTCAGATTCCACCGTTTGTAATCAAACAAATTGATGAAAATGGTACTGTTTCATTCACTGGTTACTGCATTGAGCTGCTGAATGATATCAAGGAGATTCTGAATTTTGAATATACGATATCTGAAACGGATGACAAAAAGTTTGGCACCATGAACGAGAAATTGGAATGGGATGGAATGATTAAAGATCTGGTAGATAAGGTGAGTGTATTTTTACTGTAACATGAAGTTAAGTCTCGAGTTAATACCTTTCTTGCAATTATCTCTTAAATATAGCTAATATGAAAAGCGTTGTCTATGTTTCCCATATGTCTTTTTTTTTAACTGCATGAACGCCAACTCCGGTTATCAGTTAGGCTTCGAAAGTACAAAAGGCAATTAAATCTTGTAATACACAAACTGAACCTGAAACAACTACCTGTAGTTGTTCTACATATCCATCGGCTTTGAGCAGATTACGGGAATAGCGATCCTTTTTTTTTGTAGTCTGAAAATGTAACAGGGACTAAAATACATCGAAGACTTTTCAGGAAGTTGCGGGAATAGTCACGACGAATGCTTACCGAATGAATATGGATTGAAAAGGTCAAAATGTTCAGATAATTGTTACACATGAAGAAACTAACAATAGCTACCACAAGCGACAACAACGATTCATAGCATTTGTAACTTGTATCTATTACCCAAGAGTGACTGTTGTTGAAGAGTGTCAAATTAGTTATTCATCACGAATCAAGAACTGAAAGAAGCAATGTATGTATGGTTCTCTACTTAACTCTCCTGGTAGTTGTCTCAGCGTGGTATCTCTCGTCATAAGCAAAACTGAGGAGATTTTGATGGACGAGGTATCTTGTCTTTAAAAAAACTATTCAGATCTCGATTTCGTCATCATGAAAAGATCAGCAATAGAATTGATGACGAGTCATCTCGTCATCAGCAAATTAGTCAGATCTTAATGGACGAGATATCTAGTCGAAACCGCATGAAGGGTTAATCGAAATCCCTTTTGAGGAGCATGAAAAATCGTATCCAAAGATGGAGGAAATGTATTCAAAAACAAGATGACATATAAAAAAAACGATATTTGTGCAAGTTGTCTAATTTTGTATAAAGTAAATTTGCTTCTCATTGCTAAAAAGTATTCACTCATCCTCGTACAAGTTCCAGACAACTGTACAAATATTTGTGAAAAGTCTACATCAAAAATTCCATACCTTTGAATTATATTGTTGTGTTTTAAAATTTCAAAACGTGGTTTTATTCCTTATTTATCTCTCATCGTTTTTCAAAACCGTATTTTTTTTTTAATTCCTGATTCACAAGAGCTATTTCAATTGTTTCTTTTTATGTAGAAAGCACATATTGCTCTTGGACCCATATCGGTGATGGCTGAAAGGGAGACAGTGGTTGATTTTACAGTCCCGTATTATGATCTAGTCGGGATAAGCATCCTAATGAAGAAACCATCTGTACCATCATCACTTTTCAAATTTCTCACTGTGTTGGAGGCGAACGTCTGGGCTTGTATACTTGCAGCATACTTTGTCACAAGGTAAGGCTCTGAAAACTACAAAGTTTCAAGGAAACGAAAACTATTTACTTAAGCGTGTCCTTAAAATTTTTTTCTAGAATGTGTGTAGAAATCTTTTTTGTTGACAAAAGAATGAGAGGAGACGGTTCTTTGCTATTAAATATGTTTAGTCACAATGGATAAGGGGACTTGTTTACAGGGATCATTGTTACATTACATGTTATCGTGCGTGGCCGTAAACCACCTTCTTCACATGGTTCTGCATCTCTCTCTCTCTCTCTCTCTCTCTCTCTCTCTCTCTCTCTCTCGCTGAGATTTAACTGGCTGGTCAAAACGTTAAAATTTACTCTTGGGGGTTGACTTGGGTAGGATTTTCAAATGCAGAAAATGTGAATATTTCGTTCATTGGGATGGAGAAATATTTCTGGAGCATTCTGGTGGGTTCAAGAGAGAAATTGTTTTTTTGGGACTTTTAAGAGACAAGAGTCTGTCTTGTAATCACGGGTGAAGACCATCGCACCTGCGCGCACTTTGAGTGAGTACCACCGTAGAAGAGATAAGAATAAGGTGAGTATGGGTACCTTTTCGTGTGCCCAGGATTCATGGGATCAAAACTAGTTGTAATGTAACCCTTTCATTTGCAGGGTGGTAACGAACATTTATCATCTAGTTGGTCCACGGAACGGGAGAAGACGATCATCCATTGATTCATCATCTGATTGATCCACGTGACATAGCAGTAGACTTTGACAATTTTACCACTTTTGTTGTCACTCTATAGAAATTCACTTTCTCGTATCTACCCTGTCATAAGATGTTAACCAAACGAGGCGATAAAATGTCAAATAGACCAATCAAGTTAATTTTTCCACATAGCGGTCACGTGACTACTAGTCGGCATGTTGATACCACTTTCTGGAGCTTCTCTCAATGGCAGTGCTCAGTCTACTTATTTTTCACGTCTGAGTACTACTCTCCCTTAATTCACCACTAAACGTACCCCCATTGATCCTCTGCATTCAATACACCTTAAACACCACCAACTGAGGCATCTTCATACTATAATTACCACTATTGAGAATGAATTCATGCATCCATGTAATATGAGATCAAAACTGTATAAATTCATATGGAATGTTAATAAACTGTTTGAGCACAAACTCAATCGTCTATGAGTATCACTCTTCCTTAATGCATCACAAAACATACATTACCCCCATTGACCTCTCAATTCAATACACCTTAAATACTCTTTTAACTGATACGTCCTCATACCATTAACACTATGCAACTGAATACAGACATACATGTATTGTGATTTCTAATGAATGTGTAAGTCTATATGGAATGTTAATGAACTATTTGAACACACAAGCCAAGAGTTTTAATAACTCAATACATTCATATTTCAGTTAAAATTGTGATCTCTTTCATGGGTTATTTGCTTCACACATTCCTCCTATTTGGAAGTAATCGGGACTCGACCCATAAAAATACTGGGGTTTGGGCCCCTAGATCTTCGTGCCTCTGATAGGGAAAATGAGTTGTGACAAACGATAACCAAATTACTCTATATCTGTCATTGGCCAAAGAGTGCAATTTTTAAAAGTAATTTATTGGTATAATAGCCTTAACTTTCAATATTTACTTGTAAATCGTAAACTAAAATTCTAATTTTATTGTAATGTGCCCTTTCAGTTTTCTCATGTTCATGTTTGATCGCTTGAGTCCATATAGTTATTACAACAATAAGGAGAAGTACAAAGATGACGACGAAGATGAGAAAAGGGACTTCAGTCTGAAAGAAAGCCTTTGGTTTTGTATGACTTCACTTACTCCTCAAGGTAAGTGTAGAGATTTGCCTTTGCAAAGAAGGGATACTGTCTCATCGAGTATCCCATCTTTGAAAAATATTTTTTTGAATACAGGCTTTCCATGATGTCACAACAGCGTAATACCTGCTACTGAAATGCGTGATTAGCCAAAAAAATGGATTAGGAATGTCACTTATTTTTACCTTAAGAGGGAGTTGAAGTGTGAACTGAGTAGATTGTTGTACCGAAATGTTGCGATACTGGACGAAATATCTTTCTATGCATATCTAGAAGCCATTTTAGACATGTTTGTAAGTAATTTCTAGCCTTCTGAGAGTCACGAGATTTCTGACTAGTGCAGTACTGCTTTTTCTTACATCATATTTAATGACTAAATAACGACATCTATTGGTTGGAGAAATCCTAGGAAATATTCTATTGGTTGAAGGAATCTGAGGAAACATCCTACTGGTTGAAGGAACCTCAGGAAGCATTCTATTGGTTGAGAAATCATAAGTATCTTTCTATTGTTTGAAGAAATCATGAGTAGCATTCTATTGGTTGAAGAAATCTGATGAAACATCCTACTGGTTGAAGAAACCTCATGAAGCATTCTATTGGTTGAAGAAATCATAAGTAGCATTTTATTGGTTGAAGAAACCCTATAAAACATTTTATTGGCTGAAAAAATTCTAGCAACAGTCTACACTTTCTACCAATAAGTATTTAGACACCTGTGATAGAAAAAAAAATTTATTCATATTCAATAGGGGCATGCTTTCCACAAGTCCTTGTATGACGGCTACTGGTATTTTCTTCCACTCGGCTTGGAGATGACATGCAAGTTTCTTCACCGATTTTGGACGGTTGTTGCTCCCCTTAATTCGACGATCCATCTCATCCCAGAGTTTCTCGATAAGGTTCAGGTCTAGGCTCTGGGCAGGCTAGTCCATTCGGTTAAACCCTTTGTCACCATACTAATCCATGGTGGACCTCGCAACATGACAGCTGGCGTTGTCGTCCTGGAAGTAACATGGGACCAACCCGTAAAACTACCACAACGTAGGAAGCACACTGTCATCCAAAATAGTGAAGTAGGCCTCGGCGTTGAGCATACCATGAATTTGGACCAAGGTTCCCAGTCCATATCAGGAGAAAACACCCTCAGACCATAATTCCACTTCCGACAAACTTTACAGTGCGCATAATGCATTATGGCAGGAGGCGTTCTCCAGGCCAGACGACAGACCCAGACCCTGCCATCCGAACGGTAAAGGGTGAAGCTTGATTCGTCGCTCCCGAGAACCCGTTTGCACTGATCTATGGTTCACTTTCGTCGTGCTTTACACCGCATTAATCGATCAGCGCGATTGGACTTTGTGATCAAAGGCTTATGGGCGATAGCACGACCATGAAAACCAAGCAGATGTGCTTCCTTACGGATGGTATTAACCAAAACTACACTCTCGGGTGCCTGTTGAAACTCCTGGAGTTTGTGGGACATTGGTTTAGTGCGGTTTTACCGAATTTCTCTGCACAACACCCGTCGGTTTCTATCTCCCAATTTCGTGAGTCTGCCGACTAGGGGCACATTCCGACAATCACCGCTCACCTTCCACTTCTGAATCACATAGGCCACTGTCGATTTTGGGTAATTCTGCTCGCTAGATATGTCCCATGAGGATCGGCCATTTCTGTGATACCCGACGATTATGCCTTTCTAGAAATCAGATAACTCTGCACTTCGTGGCATCTTGCATGCGACTTATGCCAATGTTGTTTCCAACACAATACTTAACGGCGGAGGGCGTGACGTATATCAGGACCGCAGATATCGTCATTTGCATGGACGTCCAAATACTTATTGGTAGATAGTGTATTAGATGAAGGAATCCAAGGAAACATTTTACTGGTTGACGGAATCACAGGAAGCATTCTATTGGTTGAAGGAATGGTAAGTAGCATTATATTGGTTGAAGAAATCCTAGGAAACATTCAATCGGTTCAAGGAATCCCATGAATGTCAAACATTATTTGAAATCATGTAGGAAAGACTACAGTCTGCGAAGGAATAAATACGTGTGAGCCCCTTGAAGGGCAAGTTTCATGAATTTCTAAAAAATTTTAGTTTTCTAATTCTATAGAAGTTTTTCTTGAATTAATGTATTTCTTCATGTACTATCTTTCATATTCTCTAACTACAATTTTGATGACCATAACATATTTTGAAAGCAGGTGTTATATACCGTTATGACCACATGGGGTGCAAAATTGTAAACCTAAATGTAAGTGTGTAATAAATTTAATCTTGTGTTACCAACCTCCCCTTAAATATTGTATAGGAAGACATATCCAGTCCAATTTAAATATGTTAATTTATCTGTCTGTTTCCAATTTAGGTGGAGGTGAGGCTCCCCGTAATCTGTCTGGCAGGTTGGTTGCTGCAACGTGGTGGCTGTTTGGCTTCATCATTATAGCTTCCTACACGGCAAACTTGGCTGCGTTTCTGACAGTATCACGTTTAGACTCCCCGATCGAATCCCTTGATGATCTAGCGAAACAGTATAAAATCAAATATGCGCCCCAGGAAAGTACATCGGCAGCCACGTATTTCGAGAGGATGGCGTATATTGAAGATAAGTTTTATGAGTGAGTACCCAAAATTATTTATATCTTTTAATTCTTTACGGGGCTGGACTGCCGTGGCCTTAAATGTCCTCACGTTGGCGAGTTTGGAGAGTGGGGTGCCAACTTAAGTGTTGTCTCGTCATCTGATCGTAGTTCAAAATTTCCTTAGATACTTCACGATATATATTTCACTTCACGATTGATCCCGGACCATCGCCAATAGCCCGTTTTGTTTTTCAGTGCGACGTTAATTAACTACCAATCTACCTACCTTTTAATTCTGTAGTAGGCTAGTGGGTTTCTTTTTAACTTAGGAAATGGGCATGGTCCGTACTCATCTTCCTTAAGATTTGAGCAGTCGATTTTTGACTAAATTTCATGTTTCGTTTTTTTCCATATTCTTAATATTTAGACTTTATTCCTTACAAAGCTTTTTTATTTTGTCTGTAAGGTGAATGGAAACGGAGATCTAGCAATTTGAACTAAAACTGTACTATATATATATGAATCGTTAGATTTCGTGGTACTTATTTTTATACTTGTTTTGGAGGGTCTGAACTGAGATACATGAGGTACCTGAAAGGAAAACTATTTAAAGATTTCAATGTTGTGGTGCCAAAGAAAATTTCTAAAATTCATGTTTTCTTGTATATTATTCTCAATATATCATCAATAGCAAAAAGTTTATATATTTAGGAAGCTTAATCTTAGGCAAAAATACTCGTAAGTTTTTCAGTTGTAATGTTTTTCATTAAAGTCCTTTTTTCACATAAATTTTCTCTAATTTTTGCCAATTTTTTAGAAAATTAAAAATATATTTAGTGATGTTTTTTATGTTATACCTTCGAAATAAATTTGAAAAAAAGAACTCTGAACGTAATCAGATAAATCGTCAAATTTTTCAGTCATTGCTTTTACCAAACATGTGCTCGATTCTAAGATTTACTTAAGTACTACCATTAATAGTTAAGCACTTAAAAACCACATGGTGAGCTGACTACGTTTTTGACACTATCTCGTTTAAGTCTAATTTACACTTGTGAGGCTGTCTGCTCTGTCCCCCTTTTAGAATATGCTTTAACTACTTACGTTAGTTCTCTTATCTAAGTCATCCATATGATTCTGCCCGTTCTCCATTCGCCCATGTTATGTGAAATTATTAAAAGTTTACCGATTTTTGTTTGCCCTTTTAGAATTAATTTGCTCTACTTTAACTTATTGCTCCTGTCTGAGTCGTTAGTATGTTATTTTGCCCATCCTCCATTGGTGGTCCATGTGATGCTCAGTTATTGAAAGCTACTAATTTCTGTTTATATTTTAGGGTATGTTTTAACTACTTAACTTATTGCTCCTACCTGAGTCGTCCATATGTGACTCTGCCCATTCTTCATTTGTCCATATGATGCGAAGTTATCGCCTACTAATTTCTACTTGCCTTTTAGAATATGGAAAAATATGTCTCTAGATGACTCACTGAATGAAACTGAGAGAGCTAAACTGGCAGTATGGGATTATCCCGTCAGTGATAAATACACGAAAATTTGGTGGACCATGAAAGAAACTGGAATGCCTAAATCATTTGACGAAGGAATACAAAAGGTTTTGGCATCGAAAGGATCCCAAGAAGGTTTTGCTTTTATAGGTAGGATACCTACTACAGTCCTATTTTAATATATATTCTAATTTTATTATTTAGAACGGGTTCTTCAGTTGAAAGAAATAGAACAAATCCAATATAGAAAAATATTGTATCTCGTTCGGTAGGTAACGTTAATTACTTTTAACTTTCGTCACTTCCGAAACACATACAGACGTTCAAACCCCAAACTCTAGCACCATCTATATTTGGTTTTATAGAAAAATACTCTCATTAAAATTTTTTGGAATTTATAACATATTTCTATTTTGACGTGATTTGTTGCTCAACGGTGACCTTTCACCGTGTATTGTACCATGATAGATGAAAACTGTCTGATCAATATTAGTAATATTACCCCTCCAATTGGTATGATCCTTAACTCTCCAAGTGAGTTTGACGAGATACCTCGTCCATCATGATACTGCTTTTTTTTTTATTACGTGATCAAGACGGGATCAGTTATATTCTAATGACTAGGTATCTCGTCCATCAAGATCTGGTCAGTTTGACTGATGACGAGATACCTCGTCGAGACAACCACCAATTGATTAACCCTCTGAGCGTCGCGACATTTCTGAGTAATTAGTATTACTTTTATCCACAACACACACACGTAATGATTAAATAACCATATCATATAGATTGAAATAATCCCATGAAAGATTCTATTGATCAAAAACGTCAAAATTGGGTAGAAGTCGTGCAGAAAAGACAGCAGGTGCAGGACGGATGATAGAGATATGTGAACCCCTCTGAGGTTTAAATTTCATTATCATGCAATTTTACTATTAACTCATCGGTCTATAACTTGGAACCTGTGTTCTTGGAGAACGGTTAGCTGTGAGTGAGATCGGGTTGTCGGATTGGCTAAAAGATATTGGTCTAATGTCAATCCTGTGACACTAAGTTGGCTAAGCTACGTATATGTACCGACATATTTTCTATACAGAAGCGGAGTACTCATGCACTTGTTATTATTTTTTTTGCATGCTGCTCCAGTATGTGACCGGTTTAATAATTTCCAGGTTTCTTCACGTTAACGCTCTAAGTGGTTTCGACGAGATATCTATCTCTTCCAACAAGATTTGACCACTTTCGCTAATGATCATATATCTTGCCATCACGACATTGGCGATTTTTTTTATTATAACTAGATCAAGACCTGGTCCGTTTTCTTCTAATGACGATATGTCTTGTCACTCAAAATCTGCTCACTTTTGCTATTGGGGAGATGCCTCGTCGAGACAACCACCAGGAGGCTTAATGCAGGCCAACTCCCCTCCCCCAATAATAACAATAATAATTCCAAGGAACGCCTCACTACTAATACTTTTGTCCTAACCAACCTGACCAAATTAATCGGATTGGGTTGATGGCAAATTGGAGACGTGGTGTTCATGGTTAGGTTGTGCCATTGAAGCCACGCCGATTCACATCAGTATAACCTCAATACGGACCACGTACTGTGGCGTGTGTTGTTAGATTAAGACTATATCTTAACCCATTTATATATTACCACTTTTTTATAAATATTTCTCAAATACTGCCCAGAGATATTGGCGACACTGGCCCTTAGAGCCCTACTAGTTATGACACTGTAATTCACTGTTTTGCTTTTTATTTTGTATAGCTGAGTACTCGTAATACAGTAAGATGCTTTTAATCAATGAATTTCCATACCATGCACGTTAATGGTGCAAAAACACAAAGCCGTGAAGCATTTTTATTCATGGTTCTAACGCATTTTTGGTACTTCGTTCAAAAACTTTCGTGACGCGTATTCTAAACTTCATGAATAGCGACATGATTGGCTGCAACAACACTTAATGAATCGTTTATGCAAACAGTCATTTATAGCGTACTATAGTTACTACTTTACGTGACCTAAGCTATGTATGTATAACACAGACTTGATATAGTTCAAGTTTTACTCGTTATACAAACAACGGTGCATGCTTTGTGTAAATACTGCGATAGTAAAACAAGCGTCTAAAACATTTTTCGATCGATATAGACAATTCACTGTGTTAAACAAATACAATAAAATAATGATTCTACGTTTCTGTGTTCGTGCGGGAAGACATATACCAATATATAATACTCCAAGAGTGAGAAAGGAGAGGATAAACATGATTGAAGTAGGTTTTTTTTAATATCGATAGAAGCTTTTGTTCGTGTTAATGGTATTGGCTAGATAACAGGTATTCAAATAGATGTAATTCCAATAACATCTAAAACATGGTGTTGATTTCGAGTAAAAGGTCTGTTGTATGGGATTTTTTGTTTCCGATATTAAGAACTTGCCTGATGTAAACCAGAAAATAAAATCATAAAAAAAAAAAAAAATTGAGATTTTTTGTTTGAAACTAAGTAGTCACAAGCTTAAAATGGTTTACTACTTTTCTGATATTGCTTAGAAAGTAATTTTTCTATAGATAAGAACATTCTCATCTGGTACCTTTTAAACACCCTTCGAAGTATTCAAATGACGAACGATTCATTTATTTTCCTAAAAGTTCCTTGTGTAGCAGAAAGTAACAACAGAGCAAGAAGTCATTCATATATTTTCCTTATAAACCTCATATAGAAGATAGTATTCATATACAAAGAGAGAGAGAGACAAACCATACATATATTTTCCTTACAGTCTTCATATACCACAAAGGAACCGTATAGTGGAAGATAAAACATACACATACATTTTCTTTATAGTTCCTCGCGTAGCAGAAAGTTATTGGAGCTCAGATTATTGATACAGTTTCCCCTTATAGTCCTCGCAAAGCAGAAAATGTTAGAAGAGCGACTAACTTTACAAGCATTTTTCTTATTGTCCTCAACTTTCTTATTGTCCTGAAAGTAACAACAGAGCGACAAATCATTCATACATTTTCTTTATAATTCTCTTAACAGCAGAGAGTGACAAACCACGCATACAATTTCTTTTTTACAGCTTTCTTGATTGAGTCCCTATTGGTTTACATTCATTCAAATATTACCATTAATAACCATATACACTACCCTACAATAATGGACCGGACATCAAGATGTGATGGTATAAAGGAAATAATACATGCTTTAATAAGGGAATTATCACCCACGTGCTGCAATTACACTAGCAACCCTACTGGGCATACTTTCAAGAAAGTTTTGATACACAGCTATGGGTATTTGTGTCCATTCCTCCTGCAAGAATGTCGCCAGCTCAGCTGTAGATTTTGGAAGTGGTTCACTGGTCCGTAAGTGTCGCTCTAACTCGTCCCACAAATGTTCTATGGGGTTTAGGTCAGGACTTTGAGCAGGCCAGGGAAGACGTTTTACATCCATATCTGGATACTACTGTTTGACAGAGGCTGTAGCATGACACGCATCCTGGAGGTAACATTCGTTCATTGCACAAAATTGCGTAGGAAAAACCTGATTGTCCAAAATGTTCATGTATCGTCAGCGTTCAAATCACCAGGAACAATATGCAAAGGTCCCAGGCTTTTTTGCAAGTTTAATGCACATCCGCTGACGTCCGATCCATTATTGCAGGGTAGTGTATTCATTCTTCCTCAAAATTAGATACATGCAGTTTCTGAAATTTAAAAATAAGCGCAGTTACTTCTGCAGAAATTTCAAATTTTGTATTTCTTACTTTTAATTTTCTCTTTTCTAAAGTCTTAATTTTTTTTATATGTTTTGCGTCCTCTTGACAGCGGATTCAACCCAAGTCAAATATGCAGTGATGACCAACTGCGAACTCACTTCAGTCGGAAGCGAATTCAGCCGCAAACCCTTAGCTCTAGCTGTCCAGCAAGGATCGCCTTTGAAAGATCAGCTATCTAGTGCGTGAGTACACTTAAGTATCCTTAAGGTTGCCGAAAAAGCTATTCATAATAAGATAGAACAGTCAAAATATAAGTTTCAGTGCCGGATTTTGTTACGAGGTCAACTTTTTGTTAGCATTTCGTAGACAATGTCAGTCCAGATCAGTGGTCAATATTGACCTCGTTGACCCCTAATAATGTTATATTGACCCCCAGGGGTCGATAGAAAAACAATACAAAATATTCAAAACTTTCTGAAGTGGTACTCCCCTTTTCCTTGCATTTCCAAACTCGTAGATGACTGAAACTAATTTCAATCATGTTAATTCAGTTTTAACAAAGCAAAAATATAAGGTAGTCAACGGCGATTTATGGCTGAAGCTTACTAATTTTTAACCCAACTTTACTAATCTTGTCAAGAGTCACGAAACAAACACCCTTCATTCACATTGATAACGTTAGTAAATTGTATACTAAATAATAAGTCTTATTTTCATATATATAAGGAAGATTGTATTATATTTAAGGCAACTTTTTGCAACAAATGCAACTTTTTTTCACGCGTTCTACACTGAATATAAAGTATTAAAACCAAAGGGTGTGTTGTAAATTAGTTATAATCGCAACATAAATGCAACCACCTGCAACTTTCTAAAATTTAGCTTAAAATTAATTAATATCAGATTACTATTTCATTTTTTGCCCTCTGAATCAACCTTTCGATCACCTGTGTCTAATCTTACGAACGCCGAAATATTGCGGATCAAACACGAAGTTCATGAAAAGATGTTGTTTCTAACAGACGAAAGTGAAGTAAATGACAAGAAGTATTTAACACATTGGTTGGCACTCTTGATAAGACAGTGGAAACTTGCGTAATTGACTGCAGAATTTGCAAGGTGAGTGTCGATCATCAATATATTGTTCGCCTTGTAGCTGACGTTTTAAAATCTCTGAATGTTGAGTAAAAGGATTTTGCGCTTCTTCTATCCGATACAGCACATTATATGACTGCAACTGGCACAGTTTTTCAATGTTAAAGAAATTAATGGCCAAGGATCGGTCATTCAACGTTCTTCTGTATTTAAAGATGCATTATAATTCTGCTGTACCAGACTAAAATTGTCAATATATTTTAAATTTTTTCATTTTTTACGAATATTTTATTTTAGATTTTAGTGTATCAAAAATAAACTTTATTCCATAAATGCAACTTTTTAAAATGATAAATGCAACTTTTCCCATCTTTACTGCAACAAAAAAGTTGCCCTAATTATAATGTTATTTTGTTATCCAAATTAGATTACATGTATTATTTATCCCTCTTATCAAATATGTAACGCTAAGGAGGGTGTCACAAACAAAAACATATATATTTGACGTTAAGCCAATATAAAAATATAAAAATATATATATAAGTATATATAAAAAAAACTATAAAATAAACAATCTAAAAAGTCACATAGGCCTTTAATTATTTTTTTTTTTGCTTGTTATTTATAGTTACAAAATAAAAAAAAATAGCGGGGGTTGATTAAAAAGTCATGAAACTTTTGAAGGAGTTGACGGTCAAAGAAATTCGGAGACCCCTGGTCGAGATCATGGTTTCCCTAACCTTTTTGGAGTCACGTGATGACACATGGGGGTTAACCCTCCTGGTGGTTCTCTCGACGAGGTTCTCGTCATTATCAAAATTGACCAGATCTTGATGGACGAGATGCCTTGTCCATCAAGATCTCATCATCTCTCATTCTTATATGAAATTTGATCAGATCTTGATCTCGTCATCATCAAAACATTGACAATATCCTCACGACGAGTTGTCTCGTCGAACCACTTGGAGGATTAATATATTTTTGTCTTTAAGTATCATTTCGACAAAGAAACTATTTTCAAAATCATAGTTTCCAAATTTTTTTATCTCAACACCCACTTTACAAAGACAATTTTTTTCTGTGCACCCTATGGAACACTGATTTCAACGGATAATAAATTGCAAGCTTTGCCTATATTTTTTTAATTTCGCCCTTATGTATGGAGTTGTATGAAGAATATAGTATACAGCTGTGTGTAGAATTTCATAAAGATAGTTTGGAAATAAAACAACTGTGAACTGAAATTATAAAGCTATTTTTGAACCGAAATAACAAAGTAAGAAATTGCACGTAAACACATTACATTGCTCACTAGTATCAATAATTAGTATCAGTCAGAAAAAAATAAACAAAATTAATAATAATCACTTAAATGAATATTTGATCTAATTATTTATGTAGCTGTGTGTACAATTTTAGAATTTCAAAAAGCTGAGCTAAAATATAAAGCTATTTATAAAAACTAAATAACAAAGAAATAAATTGTTAATTTATTCTATGGAGGACCTGAAATCCTACACTTCTGATCTGACAATCTGACACTTATCCCATGTAGTGGATGGAGAAGTACATGAATTCTCCTTTATTCAATGGCGATATCCTATGGTGAGAATGCAAAGAACATGGAATGCGCATTTATCCTATAGAGGTGTCCTATGAAGAAGATTTACATGTTTAAAAGATCACTACTGGTCAGCAAGTGTAATCCTTATTTGAACACTTTGAAACAACCTTCGATATTCCCAAATTTTTGTTCTGTTGTCAAGATTATATGTATTATTATTTACATGAATGTGTAAAAATTAACATCCGTTCACAATTCACACCATTGTTTTTTCTTTTCAACTTCCAATCTAGTATTTTGAAACTGTTGAATCAAAGAAAGCTAGAAGGACTGAAAGAAAAATGGTGGAACAAAAATCCGGCGAAAGTTGAATGTGATGATAGTGAGCAGCAAAGCGATGGTATCAGCATATCGAATATTGGTGAGCAAAAATACTTTATTTCTCAAATTGTTATTATTATGCAAACAAGAATTCACTCGGAGATAGGTAGGCAGTTAATTAACGTCTCACGAAACAACACAACGGGCTATTAGCAACGGCCAGGGATCCAACCTGAAGGGAAGGATCCAAAGACAACACCTCGTAATTTTGAACCACGGTCAAATGACGAGGTCAACACCTGATCTGGCATTCTTCCTATCCAAACTTCTACGCCCCACAAACGTGAGGACATTTGAGGCCATAACAGATTTCACATGCACGAGCCCCCTTCTACACGACTGTCTTCGGCTAGTTCAGGTTTCGAACTTGCAACCTCCGGTTGTTAATCCGTTGCTCTTCGAACTGGGCCCGAAATAATTCAGAGAGGATCCCAAAAGATAGAAATTTAATAGTTAATTAAAATGAAGGTAGTGCATCTTATTGCGTTCTAGAGAGAGATAGAGATTCAATCTAAAATTTATCTTATATTTGATTTAAGTAAAGCACTACCGGAAGTATGAAAAGTGACCCCTTTCTGTAGATCTGAATGCAAAATTCACTTTATAATTGTTGTGGGAGACACACGACATTAAACAAACATTCAAACCTTCTTTTCCAACATTCAGTTTTTAACTTTTTGTCACTTTTAGAGAGTTAAAAAGATACACTCAGATACACTCACTGCCGAAAGTTAAGCAAGAAATGCGGCAGGAAAGTAGCAAATACTTTTATGCATGAAACAAAACAAAGAATTAAATACAAAGATGAAAACAATATTGAATTTTCATAAATTATAAGATGAAGTTATATTGGAGTCATTAACAAAATGATGTTTAAAACGAAAACAAATAGACAAACCCGACATTAATAGGGTGAGTGACCAACCCTCATCCTCATACAAAGTTTACAGCGTGTGACCATGCTTTCCATGAGGTGATCAACCACCCCAGAGTCAAGTAATCGCTCTTCCTCCTGTAGAGCAGTTTGCAACTCGGTGAGAGTAGCTGAGGGTGGTAAACGTACAGACACAGCACGGCCCAGGACATCCCAAAGATTTTCAATGGGATTAAGGTCGGGCGAGTACGCCGGCTAAATTATACGCGCAATCCCCTCACTCTCCAGGTAGTCGTTGACGATGCCAGCTCTATGGGGACGCGCATTATCATCCATTAAAGCGAAAGAAGGACCAACTGCTGCAGCGTACAATCTCACAGTGGGTTCTAGGACTTCATTCCGATACCAGACAGCCGTCACAGAACCCCGGCTATAGATGTGCAGGTCGGTGCGATATCCCAACGAAATCCCGGCCCATACCATGATGCTTCCACCTCGGAATGCGTGATGTTGAATGATGCTCTGGGACCGATTGCGTGTGCATTGTTCTCTCCAGACCCTTACACGTTTGTCATCTGGCTCCAGGGCAAATCTCGATTCATCCGTGAACATAACGTTAGCCCAATCAGATACAGTTCAATTAACAAGTTGCTGACACCACTTTAATCATGCCCCTCTGGATTGGACGGATAGAGGAACACAAACTCGTGTTACCCGGGCGTACAGTCCATTTATGTTTACTCTTCGGCACACAGTAGTGGCAGATATCGTCTTACCAATGGACGCGGCAAACATAGATGTCCCACGTGTGGTGGAGGTCGCTCTTCGATTACGCTTCGCTACAACAGCAATATATCAACCTTCCGCGGTGGTCGTAACCCTTGGGCGGGTGGCCACAGGTCTTCGAATAACTGTTTGCCTTGTTTGGAATTGTTTACAAAATCGTGAAATGACGGAAGTATGAACGCCGAAGAAAAGAGCAGCATCAGTGATTGATTGCCCTGCTTCAAGACGTCCCACAGAACGCCAGCGCTCACTATCTGCTATTTGTCTTCTGAAAGCCATAGAACCACATCTGTCTTGAAAACTAATCGTTCGAAAGTTCTAAACACTTTTTATCAGCACTTACAATGCAACTCCTCTAACCTTTCACAATACTGGCTTCTTATACGACTGCCTTTTAAGCATATTTCTCGACACAAAACCGTTATTAGCTGTTACATAACACATTTGCATACTTCCATCTACCTCTGCAGCACAAATTGCAACTTCTCAAATTCAGATTGGTTTCTGGAAATTAACATTTTCCTCTCCGTGCTTAACTTTTGACAGTGAGTGTAGTTAAAACAATGAAAAAAAGGTAAATTTTATACTTTCTAATTTCGTGGTGAATTTTTAATTTAACGAATTATTATTTAATTACATAATCGCTGTTTATTTTTTAAATGTAATGCATGTGAAGGATATAAACTGCATGGAATATCATTAAACGATTCTATGTATCTTTTATACTATCTACTATTATAAAAGGAAGTGTTTCTCTGTCTCTTTGTATGTATTCAGTGTCCTGACGAATCTATGGCACTTACAATTATGAAATTTGGCACACAGGGTAGTCCTAATTTTTTGCGAATTTTGTGACTAGCCCGAATTTTAAAATTTAATCTAGAAAATTTTTGTAATAATTTATTATATTTTCTCTCCCTTTAGCCAACGTTTTCGACCTTTTTAGAAACGTCCCAAGTCTAACGTTAGTGCTCGCCGCGGAAAATTTGACCTTCGTGATCGTTAAAGAGATTAGATTCATTCATTTTGATTTCCTGAGCAATACAAAGTTTTGACTGGCATTCTTCAGTGCTTTTTTCTATCTCAGCGATCGTTAAAGATAGAATAAAAATTTCATAGGATTTGAAATCTGCGGAAAATTTTACAATCAATCGACTGTGGTGAAAGGAATGAGATGACATGCCTGTGTCATAATGTTTTGCAAATTTAATGTGTGCAGCCCGATTTTTAAATTTTAACCTAAAATATTTTAAAATTAATTTATTGGCCTTTATTAAAACAAGCCACTTCGAAGCAATCACGGCGTTGCCTGTGGTGTTCTTTTGCAAAGTATACCAGATGGGAATGCGTAGCAATCACCGGGGGTTGGCGAGCTTTAACGAGCAGTGGTCACACCTGACCCAAAAAAAAGAGCTGTCATGGGCAACGCTGTGCTGGCCACGAAGTGGCTAGTATTTTGTAAAGCTATAAAACTATAAGAAGTCGAAGACTTTTGTAGGACTTTGACACCCAGTGCTCTACCTCTGGCTCTTTTGCGTAAGTAAAGCACAGGTTACAAAATGCATAGAACATTACGAAAGAATTCTGTGCTTTTTAATATTTTATAAAGCTATGGAACTATCAGAGGCCTAGACTGTGTCGTGGGTCTTGGAGTCCCACATCCCTCTCTCTGGCTATTTTACGAATGTAATGCATAGGTTACAAAATATATGGAACATCACAAAAGAATTCAATGCATTTATAATACTTCATTTTTATAAAACTATATAAATAGAAAATAAAATATGAAGACTGTCGGGTTGATTAGGCTCCCAGTGCTTTCCCTCTGGCTACTTAAAAAACCTAGATGTATTAAGAATGTAAAGTAAAGTTACAAATTGCATACTATAACACAAAAGAATAATGTGATTCGATAATATTTTATTTTTAAAGCCAATTATATCAATATGATATAAGATACCAATATTGTCAAGAGGCTTGAGCTCCCGCAGCTCTGACAATTTTAAGAATGTAAAGCATAGGTTATAAAATGTATGTATCATTACGAAAGGATATATTACATCTATAATATTTTACTTTATTAGGTTGAATTAATATAACAAACCAAAAGACTATTGATAGCTTGGGATCCCAGAGCCTTCTCTCTGAACTATTTTAAGAATGTAATACATAGATTATAAAATGTATAAAATATTACAAAAGGATTCTGTTGCATCTATATTTCATTTTATTAAGTGATTTACATATAAGAAACGTAGACTATCGAAGGCTTGGAATCCCAAAGGTTTCTCTGGCTATTTTAACAATGCAATGTATAATTTACAAAATGTATGTACATAATATTAGAAACGGATTCTATACATTTAGAAAATCTTATTTTATGAAGTTATATAAATATAAGAAAAAAAACTGATCTGGGATATTGGGACCCCCAACTCTGGAAACGCCACTAATTCAAATTATACTTATTGCCCATAACTTTATCTCTGAATATTTTCCTTCTTTTCAGGTGGAGTTTTCATTGTTATCTTTATTGGAGTTGTGTTGGCGATACTCACGCTAATTGTAGAGTACTTTTTGTACAGAAAGAAAAAGCAACGTAATACTCGTGTAGTAAGTATGGGAAGATACCCTGAGGACCGACACAGAAGACACTAGCTTTCATATGCTTGTTGAATCGGTATTGAAACTCATAACTGTTGTTGAAAAACTCTTTTAAGAGGATGGCTTATAAAGTTCTCACATACTTTAAAAAATACCTGACCCAAAAACAACTCAACGCTCTGAAGCTAATACATTTTTGAGAATCATCCAATTACGTCACATTTCAGTAACTGTAACAAAGAATTACTTCACTGGCAGTGCTATATTTTGATACGAAAAATTAATGCGTTTTGATGGAGAAAGACGAGACTGATATGCATTTAGTGATTAAAAAAGCAAACATAATGCCACATAAGGATTATCAAATATATCAAAGATAAAGGGGACAAGATTATCGAAGATATTACATGTCCCATCTCATTTTTCACTACTATTTTTCACAACCAATTTTTGACTTGTCTAAGTGTTCATAAAACAGTGCTTACATTTAAATACATAAGTGCGTACATAAAAATGTTTAGATATCAAGAATTGCAGCAGAGACATTCTAGTTTTCACAGTTTTACTAACATCCATGTTATTTTACTTTTTTTTATCGTTGTTATTAAATGTAATAAAACTCTAATTTTTTTTTCCATTTTATTTTAAAGTTTCTATGTTTCTTATTTAATAAAAGCCCGTTTTTTCAGTCATATTTATATTATTTTACAAAACTTTGGTGTTTTATCTATGCAATGAAAGTCTAATAACACGACCTGAACTTTGAAAATGTCGAGTGATGTTTTAAAAGTATTAGGTTCTTTAAAAGTTCGTATGTTTTTTTCGAAAATGATCTGTAAATTTCTGTAGCACTTCATGTTTTTTCACAAGTTGGAAACTTTTGTAGAGGAATATATGTTTCTCGTAACATAGACGTGTAAATCTTGTAGTGTTATAGATATATGTAACGTAATAAAGGAGATTAAACATTTCACGAAATGTTATGCTTTAAGAAAGAAGTTATGTATTCGCCAAAATTGCAATAAATTTTCTTGTGCGTGTATTGATTTTAAAAGAAATTTTTAGTGTGTTATTATCTTTTCAATTCGGAACACAATAATTATAATTTAGTAAGTAAGAGATTAATTTTAATTAAGAATAATTACATTTGAGTTAAATACAGATTGTTTACAAAAATGGTATTGGTTGACAGAGTTGAACCGTCTTTTGCCCGAATAATTGAAATTAGTATATATCTTTTCGACTGTATACCGTTTTTTCCATTCAATCATCAGCTAATATCTTTATCACCGATTTGGCGGAAGGCTTGGTCATTACTGGATGACTCACGTGCAGGTGTCTCCCAGTCATCTTGATAGCAGCTGCGTTCACTGGGTGACTCAAGTGTCAAGAATTACGTGTGTTGTCCACGGATCATTCTCTTCGGGGGGGGGGGGTGATCATGGACCGTCACCAATTGCATCAGTGCGACGTTAATTAAATACCTACCTAAAGAAATGACCAAGAATTTTTCCAAAGGATTATCTTCCAAGGAAAGGAACAATATTATGTTGTTTTGGGGTTTATGGCGCAAGGGTCATATTTGGCCATGTAACAATAATGGGTGAAATAATTCATGAATTCTTTCACCACTTAAATGTGTATATTTAATCACTAATTTTCATTGTGAGGTAAAATCAATGCTTTGTCAATTCGAATTGTCGCTCAGAAGATTGATATAATTATTAAATCTTTTAGTGTATTTTTATTACACTGTAACTAACGAAAAATATTCTTTTCGAAAAGAAATACAATTTAAAACTCATATTTCAACCATAAAGGAAATATAAAAGTAGAGTGAGCATGGTAAGTTTTTATGTGTTCCAGGATCATGTGGTGTTTTGGGGCACCACAGTAATACAATGGAGTTGGACTAAGCTATTACCTTTTGAAGCTATTTATTTCACTCAAAAGGTGTTAACAATTTGAACAAATATCTACAAAAGTATAAACAAACAAACAATCACTGCACGATTGTTCATTCGGAAACAGTTTCTCTTCCCAGTTCGTTTTTTAACTTGTTAACCATATCGCTGTCTCGAGATTTCTAACGTCCACCACTCGCTCCGTGGCTTCTCTCCCTCGTCTCCTTTCTGTTTTTTGGGGGTGTTCGCCTCTCTCTTGGAATCTCGATCGGGTCTTTTCCTATGACACCTGCAACACTCGTAAAGATGTCAACTTCCACACGTGCGAGTCTGATCGCGAGAGAAGATGCCATGTGCAAGAGATCTGCACGGCTGTCATACGTGGTCTTTGTTTTTTTTTTGGGGGGGGGGAGGGGGGGGGTCGTCTGCTCCCCTTAAAATTCAATCCCCTCTCGTGGCCGGCCTACGAGGATCTGCGTGTCGAAAGCGTTTTTTTTCTAGACGGCACAGTGGCCATAACTAGCAGTAACGTTATCTTTGGATTTCTTTCGTCCACTGGATGGAACCTAACATTCATTATCTAATTGGGACGGTAGAAGACGCCAATTCATTGATGCATCATCTCATTGGTCCGAGTGACATAGTTTTACACTTTGGCGATTTCACCTGTTTTGTCTCTTCTCCATATAAATGCGAATTCACATGGCTACCCTGTCATAAAAGGTTACATCGCCAAACGAGGCGATATGAAACCAAATCGACCAACCAATTAAATTATTCTCAGAGCGGTCTTATAATTACTATTTGACATGTTGGTCACCTTTTTTTGAAGCTCTTCTGAATAGAAATGCTCAGTCTACTATTTCACGTCTATGGTTGCAACCAAGTGATCAAAAATTTGTAGATATCTTTTCGAGATCTTTATTATTTCCTAAAAACGTTCAACGTCTTCCTTTGAAGATTTTTATGATGAACGTTTTAAGCATGATTTCAGTGACACAAAAGCAGCATCAAATTTTTTTATGAGGTTCAAATTAAATTTCTTCTTTAATTTTGACTTTGGATTTAAAAGGAAGTTTGCTACAAGTCTTATTAAACCAATCAATTTCTGCCAAACTTAACCATAAACTTCAACTAATCATTCCATTATTCCTAAGCCCGTTGTGTTGTTCCAGTGTGACGGTAATTTAAAAAATATCAAATACGCGTACCATATTCCTAATTTAATGGGAAGCGGCAGTAATTCATATGAGTATATTCAATTGAGCATTAAAATGCGAGGTAATTCTGATCAGTATTATAGAATACGAGAGAGAATCGAGTACAAAGAATATTTTTAAGTATCACATTTATATGATAAAGGTAAAGCGGGGTAATTGTAAACAGAATATGTATGTTCACTTTCAATCCCTATTTTCAAACTCTTGATAAAGTTAATATTTAATTAGTACGAAGATTTTAGAAAAGAAATTTAACACCGTACTCGGCTGTTTACAATTACCCCTACTTTCTTACTAACAAAAATTTTCCTCGTGATATTGAATATTAAACAAGTGACAGCATGAGCATTAGTCATGGTAGTAGAAGGAACTCCAATGGTATTTTTACCCTTCTAATACCATGCTTACAAAAACCCCGTTTTGATCTTTACATTTACCAAATACTCCCACTTCTTACCCCAGCAAAATATAGTGACACTTGAAAGTTGCATTGATCATGAGGTGAACTTCCAGGAATACATAAGAAAAAATAATTCAAACATTTACTGAACAAAGAATGTATTTTGTAGTAGTTAGGAGTTGCATAAACAATCGTTTTTATTACATATCTAGACTATCTGTATATTACATTCATAGACACTCGTCATCTCATGAGCGTCTCCTAGCTTGATGCCAGGTTTCCAACTCTAAGTAAGTTGCCAGATCCTATTTACAATTATATACAAATATATCACATCTTCCCCTCTTAGGGTGGATGTTTTACACCGTATAAACAACAAGGTTTTTTTTTTAAATACTGTACACATATCAGAATACACAATAAACAATAATCATTATACATTACAACACATCAGCAAATCTCGAGGGTCTGTTTACATTTCTATATAATCATCAAATCTCGAGGGTCTGTATACACTTCTTCCTCTCCGAGTTGTATACACAGGGTTTGAATTTGTTTGTATAATGTTTGGAACATCATGATTTGTAGTGTCATTAGAAATTCCAGGATTTTCATTACAATGATACATATTATTTTGAACATTGCTATCACAAAGGTCATTGTAGTCAGGATATACATCATTTATTTTAATATTTGTCTTGCGAATATGACACTTATTACGCCTAACAATTAAACCATTCCGTTTCTTTACAAGATATGATCTTGGGGCTAAATGCTTTTTAATAACTACAGCAGGTTCCCACTGCTCACCTACTCTCAACATTACCTTTTCCCCAGAGACAAATTCAGGCCTGACATGCGCGTGTCTGTCGTAATATACTTTGGCTTTTGTTTGCCTTTTGACTAACTCTTCCCTGAAGTTCTTTTGTACTGTTGGTGTTAGCTGTGTTTGGGATATGGGTAATTTTGTACGAAGATTTCTACTCAATAGCATCTGACTAGGGGATACCTTCATGCCCGATATAGGTGTGCATCTATATTCAAGTAACGCCTCGTAAAGCCTTTCAGGGCCAGCTTTTCTCAACAGACCCTTAGCTATACCTACCATCTTTTCTGCTAAACCATTCGACTTGGGATACCGAGGACTACTTGTTATTATCTCAAAACCCCACTTATCAGAAAAAAATTTCATATCCCTACTATTGAAAGGCATATTATCACTAATCATTACTTTAGGGATCCCATGAGTTGCAAATATCTGTTTTAATCTATCTATTATTTCTCCTGAACTTTTGTTATTGATATGTACTACATCCAGCCATTTTGATAAATAGCACCCCACCACCAAGTAACTTTTGCCACCAAATTCACATATATCAGCACCTATTTTCTCATAGGGTAAATCTGGTACAGCATGACTAATAAGTGGTTCTTTTATTGTTCGAGGTTTAAACCTCTCACAAGCTAAACAAGTTGAAACCATTTTCTCTATATCATCATTGATATTAGGCCAAAACATTACTTGCCTCGCCCTCGCTTTACTTTTTTCTATCCCACAATGAGCTTCATGTAATAACGCCAACATGCTCACTCTTAATGACACAGGCACAACCACCCTGTCATTAAGAAAAACTAAATTGTCCTCTACACTCAACTCGTTTCTAAATTTGAAGTAAGCTCTGGCTTCTTTGGGAACCTTATCACTGCTATTTGGCCAGCCCGTTTGCCAGAATTGACTTACAGTCTGTAGTCCTAGATCTTTTGAAGTAGCCTCCCTGAATTCCTGTTTCTTTCTTTCTGACACCTGCAACTGTTTTGACAACGTGTGCACAATCTCTAACATCTCCTCGTCGTCACCTGGAACATCTGCTTCATTAAATGATCGAGACAAAAGATCAGCTATATACATTAATTTTCCTGGTAAATATTTTAAATTTAATTGATACTTTAATAGCTTAATCTTAATTCTCTGCAATCTGTTCGATAACACATTAACAATGTTTTTATTCATTATAGATACTAAAGGTTTATGATCTGTGAGAACCTCAACCTGCCTGCCATATATGTAGTAGTGAAATTTTTTTACAGCAAATAATATGCTCAGAAATTCTTTTTCTATTTGAGCATAATTTTTTTCTGTGTCAGTTAAGCTACGTGAAGAAAAGGCTATAGGCTGTTCATTTTGTAATAGGCAGCACCCTAACCCATCCTTGGAACTGTCTGCTTGCAAAGTAATGGGTTTTTTACTGTCAAATATCCCCAACACTGGAGCCTTACAGATTAATTCCTTTAGTTCCTTAAAAGTCTGGGTATGTAAACACAACCACTGCCATTCCACATTTTGCTTCAATAGATCTCTTAATGGGGCAGTTTTGGTTGAGAAATGCGGTACAAACCTTCTTAAGTAATTGAACATGCCCAACACTCTCTGTAGTTCAATTTTACTTTTAGGTTCCTTCAATTGAACTATAGCTTTTACCCTTTCAGGATCAGGTCGCATGCCCTCAACATTGAATATGTGACCCAAATATTTTACTTCCGAGACTCTATATTGTACTTTATTCTTATTGAATTTTATATTTAGGGACTTGGCTCTTTGCATTACCTTAGCCACTATTTTATCGTGCTCTATTATTGAATTAGCTGCTATTAATAAGTCATCAAAGTAAACCAATACACCTGGTATATCACCAAAATTATCCTGGTTTCTTTTCTGAAATATTTCAGGGGCACATGAAATTCCCATAGGAAGTCTTAAGAATTTGTAACACCCAAATGGTGAGCTGAAAGTGCAGAGTTCACTACTTTTTGAATCCAAAGGTATTTGAAAGAACCCATCTTTTAGATCCAATACAGTAAATACAGATTTATAGCTTAATTTTGGTAGTAACTCTTCAATAGTGGGTATCAGCACATGCTCTCTCTTAATTACTTTGTTCAAGTCTTGAGGATCCAAACAAACTCTTATAGTGCCATTTGCCTTTTCAATTATTACTATGTTGCTTACCCATCCCTTAGGTTGACTTACTTTAGCAATTATACCCTGACTTTCCAATTCCTTTAACTTTGATTCTAATTTTGGTTTTACTGTTAATGGTACCCTTCGTGGTGGTTTTACCACTGGAATCACATCTTCTTTAATCATAATTTTGCAAGACCCCTTAAACTTCCCCACTCCCTCAAATATGTCTGCATTTTTCAGAATAAATTCATCCTTAGGGGAAGTAGGCACACTTACATACTGATCTAACTTAGATTTATTTGGACATTCAACATTATTTATAAACTGGATTAGATCTAACTTAATACATGCTGGAAGTCCCAACAATGGTCGTGCATGTGTACTAGATATAACGAGGAATTTAAGTTGATAGCTTAAACTATCTACTTCACAATTCATTACAACATAGCCCATAGGCTTAATTCTAGTTCCTCCAAAAGCTTCTAGTATAACATTGCATTTCTGAATTGGAGTGTCTACTTTAAGAAACTCAAATACACTTAAAGGAAGAATATTAACTTCTGCACCAGTGTCCAGCTTGAAGGTCACTGATTTGGACTCAACTAATACAGTTTTTGTCCATTCTTTGGTTACAGTAGCATAATTAACTTTCTTAACATTTACATTTTTAACAGTAGCAACATTCAATGTATCAACGAAAAATTCGCTTTCCGTGTCACGACTTACCAGATCACTTTCTCTTAATATCTTGCTGCTCTGCTCCATTGCCACCTCATTAACTTGCTTGTTATTACACATGGAAGCAAAGTGATTAAACTTATTGCACACATAACACTGTTTACCATATGCTGGACACTGTCCTTTACTATGCTTTCGGTTGCATTTTCGACATGAGAACAGTTCTTTGGAATTTTCCCCTTTAACGAAGGGTCGGTTACCCACTGAAGTCTTTGAGAAGGTTGCAGCAGCTGGTTTTCGCTGAAATCTCCTTCCGATGTGATCAACGGATTGGCCTTGCACCGTCAGAGCACGCATTTTACTAAGCTCTGCAGTCTGTCCCATTTGAACAGCTCTGGATACACTGAGGTCCGACTCGCGGAGCATTCTTTCTTGCAGACTCGGGTCGTTGACACCTAGCACTATTCGATCCCGGGCCACAGAGTCCGCTTGATCTCCGAACTCGCATGATCCGACCAGCTTTTTTAGATCCCTGACGAAGGCGTCGAAAGTTTCTCCTTCTTCCTGCTGACGCCGATTGAATATAAACCTTTCAACAACAATGTTCTTTTTTGGTGTCGTCAGGGCCTGGAACTGTCGTAGGACTACATCATAGTCTTTCTTTTCCTCATCTGATATGTTGAAGGTATTGTACGCTTCAACAGCCTCCTCACCAGCAGCATTTAGTAGAAGGGCAACTTTTACACTTGAGGCCTTTTTGTCATGGCCCGCCGCCGTCATATAAATTTCAAATAGCTGTTTGAATCGGCGCCAATTCTCGGACACGTTCCCGTCGAAGCTCAGCCCTCGTGGCGGCACACAAACTTCCATTTTGCTCTTTTACCGGATGACAGTCAGCTCCACTACGTTCATTTAGGTTCACAGGACTGCGCCATGTAGTAGTTAGGAGTTGCATAAACAATCGTTTTTATTACATATCTAGACTATCTGTATATTACATTCATAGACACTCGTCATCTCATGAGCGTCTCCTAGCTTGATGCCAGGTTTCCAACTCTAAGTAAGTTGCCAGATCCTATTTACAATTATATACAAATATATCACATATTTAGTGCAAAAAACAGAAAATTAAAAAAAAAAAAACCTAAAAATTGAAAAATACAAACTTAGGTACAAAAAACAAGCAAACATTACATTTCTTACACATTAACAGTGCCCTCAAATTGGAAAATTTCTTTACGGCCTCCTTTGCTACAGGTTGGAGTAGGTAAAATTGTTTTGGCATGGTCTTTGGTAACATCGAATTAGTCTTTTTCAACCACAGCGAATTTAGTCGATGCATTTTAGTCCGGTGATCTCAAACTCCTCTTCTGAAACAACATTCACCTTTCATACATACGAAAAATGGGGTTTCTTTCTCTCCCTCTCCTCTCAACATCTACAAGTAGAAACGTAGTCGTTTCAATGTCTTCCATGAATGGCTCCAAAATATTTAACTTCTCCTACAAGCTGGTCTTCATAATTTTGCTTGAATGTTTAGAGAACTTCAAACTCTGCACCGTCAATGTTAGTCAATAACTCTTTCAATAGTTCCTCATCCTCGCTGTCCTCGAGTCCTGCTTTCCTTTCCAGATTTGCTTTTTTCTTGATTTCTGGCTTACAACTGGCTCTTTCACTTTCTTTTCACTCGTCTACCATTTGTTCTTTTGCTCTTCTACCTCCTTCAAATCTGACAGAACTAGGTCAATTGTAAGAACTTCACCATATGTGTGACGTTTTAGTAAATCAGTCTTCCTGCTCCCCAAGAACACGAAAAATGCAATTAAACGCAATTCAAAAGTACTAAATACAATTAAATACAAAATAACACGGAAAAACACATTGGTTTTCCATTTAAATTGAATGAAACTATTGGCAAAGTTATGTTTACAATTACCCCGTCCCTTGAAAAATATGGGTAATTGTAAATATTTAACTGTAGATGTAGTAAAGTTCCCAGAAGGAAAAGTCAAAGATTTTCTGTTCGATAGAAACATAACTGACCGTAGTAATAAGCATATTGTAAGTAATAAGCAAGAATTGGAACAGCATATTTTTCAATATATTATGGAGGGCAGCAGAAAATGCAACACACAGGTGTTGTATCGTCATCTGACCTTGGATCAAAATTACGTGGTGTTGTCCTCGGATCTGTCCCCTAGGAGATTGATCCCAGACCGTCGTCAAAGTCCGTTGTGTTGCTCTAGTACGACGTTAATTGAAAATTTCTAATTACCAATCTTGCGTGTTTTGACATTTTTGTGTTTTTTTTTTTTTTGTTAAATGGCTTTAAACAGGTTCTGCTTTCAGTTTTTCTTTTCTGGTTTTATCTTGTTCTCCAAGCTCTAATTTCTACCCCGTCCTGTCCGACTGCAAATGTCCCGGTTTTATCCGACTACGCCATTAACAAAAAAGAAGGCTTAGCATATTTTAAACATGAAGCAAAACGTAATTTAATTGTTGGTTTATAAGTACATTTATATTTGCCATGTTGGCAACACCTTGTACTTCTTCTCTGAGTGATGTTCTTCATGTGTTGTTAAGTTCTAATAAATATTAAATAAAGAAGTTGTGCATCTATTAATTCATCAAGCAACACGTAAACAGAGTTTACTAAACATGGTAGCAGAGCGCGGTTTTTGAAAATTAGTGTTGCTTAAGAATATACCGATACCAGCGTAAAAAGAAAATGGCGCATGCAAGAAGCAGCGATATTAGTATACCGCTATTTGATGGTTCGGAATATTTTAATTGGAAAATAAGAATTATGACATTTTTGCAGTTTAAAAAATGTAAGGAAGTGGTACAACGAAGAGTTAATGCAAACGATAACCAAGAAAAATGGGAAGAAAAAGATGTACAAGCAACGAATTATATTTATGGCGCAATAACAAACAAGCAATTGAAATACATCCATGAATGTGAGTCTGCTTTTGATATAATAGCCAAATTTTATACCATGTATTGAAAACTTCAACGTCATTGCAAATTGTATGTAGAAATAACTTAGAAACTGTCAAATTGAAGAATTACTCCTATTTATGTTTATTTTTTGATGAGTTTGAGAAGTCTGTTAACGAGCTTAAACAAGCCGGTGCAACCGTGACTGAACAAGAAAAACTTAATTACATGTTAAGAGCATTACCATCAAACTACAGTGATATTGGTGATTTAATTGATGTTTTACCGGAGAAGGACAGAACAGTTGATTATCTAAAAAGTAAAATTAAGTCAAAATCGCTCGAAGAGAAAAATGATTGTGAAGACAAAGCACCAATAGAAAAATCGAATGCATTTAAAATTGAAACAAACAAATCGGGCCCACAAGGAAATGTCTGTTTTAATTGTGGTAAATATGACCACATTAAAAAGTACTGTTGGTATGGCCGTGGTCAAGTGAACTATCGTGGCAGTGGTTCTTCTAATTATCGTGGTCGAAGTCTTTCAAATTATCAGGGTCGTGGTTTTGGTAAACATCGCGGACGTGGAGCAAACTCTAACCACAGAGAAAACAATAGTCAGCCAGGAAACAGTTTTCATACTACAATAATTGAAAGCAACATGTCAAGCTCAAATGAAAATAATATGGCAAATAAAAATAAAATTATTTGGTTACACTGGACAGCGGGTGTACCGATCATATAATAAATAGTGATGAATATTTTGAAAACCAAGTAACATTGAAGAACCCTATTAAAGTAAAAGTTGGTGATGGAAGGATGTTGGAAGCGACAAAGGTTGGTAATATTACAGTCTCTTTTGATGTTTATGACACTGAATCCATAGTAACTTTGAAAAATGTATTTTATGTTAAAGAAATAAAGGCAAATTTATTAAGTTATTCAAAGATCACACTGACAATCATAAAATAGTATCAAAAGGGCAGTTCTCAAGAATTTATGAATTAGATGGTACATTATTAGCAGTAGCGAAAAAAGATGAAAGATTATATAAAGTAACAAATTATGTTTCAAATGCTAGTAAAATATTTGCAAATGTGACCAATAATACATCGTACTCTTGGGCATGTAAATTTTAAATATCTGGATATTATGTGTAAAAATCAGTTACTAGAAGGGTTACCTAAAGAAATAGAATCAGAATATATGAAGTGTGCTATATGTATTGAGAACAAGATGCATAATTTACCCTTTAAGAATAATAGAAGAAGAGCAGAAGATGTACTGGAGATTGTTCATACTGATGTAAATGGACCTCATAGAACAACTGGATGTAATGGTGAAAAATACTTCGTGAGTTTTATCGATGATTATAGCAAATTGGCAAAAGTCTGTTGTATTAAGTCGAAGGATCAAGTCTCTGATTGTTTTATGGAATATGTAAATGAAATTCAAAATTTAACTGGGAAGATGATAAAAGAACTGAGATGTGATAATGGTAAAGAATATATGAATAGCAAGATATTTAAATTTGCAAGAGAAAAAGGTATAAAGATAAAATAGAACAATAATGGATATGACTAGATGTCTTCTAGCAGAAGCAAAAGTTGACAGACGTTTTTGGCCTGAAGTGATTAAAACAGCAGCTTATCTGAAAAATAGGACATTGGCAAATACTGTAGTGAGGAAGACACCTTATGAAATATTTTTTAATAGGAAACCATCTGCAAATGAATTAAAATTGTATGGAAGTAGAGTTTATGTTAGAATACCAGAAGGAAAGAGAAGATCAAAGTGGGATAAAAAGGCTGAATTTGGAATTTTACTTGGATATGCAGAAGTTGGATATAAAGTTTTGGTGAATAACAGATTATTAGTTGCAAGGCATGTTGACATTATTGAAGAAGACATTATGTGTAGGTTGTGATGATGAAGATGAGTAAAAATCTGAAGAAGTGTCAAATGAGCCAAGTAATGATGAGAACTCCATGGACGATGTGAAAAATGATGACAAAATAAAAAGTGGAATGAGACCAAGAAGGCAAATCAAACCACCAGTTCGATTTGATGAAGAATATGGGTATTGTGTTTGTGCAAATTTTTGTGATGCTACGATTCCAGGTAACTTCGAGGAGGCGACAACATGTAATGAGGCTGAACGATGGAAAGAAGCAATGGACAGTGAGATGAACAGTCTTGTAAAGAATAATACTTGGACAATAGTGAGTAAACCAGAGGATAAGGCAATTCTAGATGTGAAATGGGTATACAAAAGAAAACCAGGTGATGTTTTTAAAGCCAGGTTAGTGGTTTGAGGTTCCCAGCAAAAAGACAGTATTGATGATACATACTCACCTGTTGTTAAAATGCAAACTTTAAAGTTATTACTTTCATATTCTTGTCAGTATAGTTTAAACATACATCAAATGGATGTTGAGACGGCGTTTTTAAATGGTAAAGTATTATCTGAAGTTTATGTAAAACAGCCACAAGGCTATAATGATGTTTCCAACAGAGTTTATAAATTAAACAAAGCATTGTATGGTTTAAAAGAGAGCCCACGTACTTGGTATGAATGCTTTAATGATTATATTGAAACTCTGGGTTTTCGTAGAAGTAAATATGATTATTGTCTTTATGTTAAAGCTGAAAATAATACAACTGTATATATTCTTTTATATGTCGATGATTTGTTGATATGTTGCAAAGATATTCAGGTAATTAATGATATTAAAAAACAACTACATAATAAATTTAAAATGAAGGATTTAAATCAAGTAAAAAGCTACATTGGAATTTATATTGAATATGATTATGAGAAATGTTGTAATACATTAACATTGAGCCAGAAAAAAATATATAGAATCGCTAGCTAAACTATATAATATTGAAAACTCAAAACTTTATAATACACCAACGGAGATTAATCTTAAACTGAGTCAATCAAGTTTAAATGAGAATGTTAAATATAGAAATTTAATAGGAGCACTTTTGTAAATTAGTCATGGTACTAGACCAGACATATCTTTCAGTGTTAATTATTTAAGTAGATTTCAAAATTGTTATGATGAGACACATTTCAAATATGCATTGCGAGTTCTAAAGTATTTGTATTTAACCAAAGATCTTAAATTAACATATAACCAAAGTCATAAAGCTGATATTATGAATTCTTATGTTGATGCTGACTGGGCAGGAGATATTGTTGATAGAAAGTCAACTACTGGGTTTGTAATTGAATTATTTGGAAATTCCATTTATTGGAAATCCAAAAAACAAAATTGTGTAACTAAGTCATCCACCTTTGCAGAATATATTGCTTTATCTGAAGCTGTAACAGAAATAAATTTCTTAAGAAATGTTGTCAATGATGTTTTTGTTGAAATTGCTCAACTCTAAGCATATAGAAGTACAATATCATTATGTTCATGAAAATGTTAAAAATGGAGTTATTGAAATTGTTAAGATAGATTCAGATTCAAACACTGCTGATATTTTTACTAAGTCATTAGGAAAAATTAAATTTACTAAATTCAAGGAAATGTTGAAATTTATATAAATTTTGTTTATGTCAGAATATTAAATAAGCTAAATTGTATTTAAATTTTTGTTAACATTTAGGTTAATGAAAGAATTTTTTAAATAATTTAAGTGTTTTGTGTTAAGGGTTGAATGTAATTAATGCTTGTTTCTGTTATGTTTGTAATTAATAAATATAAATGTAAGGAGGCGTGTTGGTTTGTAAGTACATTTATATTTGCCATGTTGGCAACACCTTGTACTTCTTCTCTGAGTGATAGCAATGGTCGTTGTGTGTGTAATGTTCTTCATGTGTTGTTAAGTTCTAATAAATATTAAATAAAGAAGTTGTGCATCTATTAATTCATCAAGCAACACGTAAACAGAGTTTACTGAACATTAATAATTTAAAATAATAGCTGAAGAGTTGTTATCAAATGTTGTTCTTGACTAAAATAAATCTTCAAGCAATTAGAAACTACAGAGTAAAATCGGTGGAGTAAAAGTTTAACCTTTTCTACTCGAATTTCTTAAAACATTGGTATTTACAAACACATAATCTACACTGCCTTTCACTCAACTCCAAATAACATGGCGGTAGTCAGCAACTAGCTTCATGCGTTATATCTTACAGATGGCAGCAATAATCTAGCCAAAACTGCCTGGACAAGGTTTTAACAATCTATCCGGTTTTGTCCAATTTTCCTCTTCATACGGTGGTCGACTTCCTTCTAATGCTTCCAATGCCCGGTTTTTATACATTGTATACTCAGGTCTCACATGAGGACACGCCGCAAGCACAGGCGCCCGATATCACACCATGACATTACACAAGAACCGTCACAACTGGCACGCCCACCCTCCAAACTTCCAGGACATCTCAACATGACGACATTTGAGGCCACGACAGTTTTAACATGCACCAATCCCTTTGTACACTGTATTTTGGCTTGGTTCGAACAAACACACTCCGTTTGCTAGTACGTTACTCTTCCAACCGGGCTACCGCTGCCACATGGTTTCACAAGTATTCTTCTTAATGTCCACCTAATTGCATCCCATTCACTTGTTTCGTCATCTGGCCGTGGTTCAAAATTGCGTGGTGTTGTCCTCGAATCTTTCCCTTGGGGGATTGATCCCTTACCATCGTCAATAGCCCGTTGTGTTGCTCTGGTTTGACGGAAACTAAAAATTACCAATTGCCACTTGTTCGTAGAATATTCACTGAATGATCTCCATACAAAAATGTCGAAAACGAAAGAAAAACTTCCTTGATGAAGTCTGAGTTTAATAGTATAAAAATTATATTTTTTATTATAACTCAAAAACTTTGAAATTTTTAATTTGCTCTTGTGCAACCGAAAAAGTTTTTTCAATTTCTCACTAATAACATATTTGCCACGATCAATTTTGCAAATAATAGCCATATATCTGAAAATAAAAACAATGTTTATTATTTTTTTTTATTAGAAAAATCTTTGAGTGGCAGCGTGCTATTGTTGGAGGAGATTGGAGAAAGAGAGCATTTTAGTGTCCTTTCCAGAATTTATCCTATTTTTATTATTTTTTTAAGTGTTTGCTTTTGATTTCGTAGTTTTGAAAGGTAATATCGGTTCTCTAAATTCCCAACAAATTTCAATTTTTCTCTTTGAAATGGAAACAACAGTAGTGGAAGAGAGTTCTGATATGGCTGAGGTTTGTTCTGTTTTTCACTATTTCCAAAAATCTGTAATTATTGTATTTGAGAAAATGCAGGACTATAATTTGATATTATTTCAGAATTATTTTGAATACTATTTTCACCGCTAGTTATTAAATATCTCGTTTTGCGATCATCTGATCTGTCAAAATTTACAATATTTGAACAAGTAATTGTTCTTTGCAATATTTATTCTCTGGTTTATTATGCTTGGCTGAGAAGCATGATGAATCGGTACTTTCATTTGAATCTTGTCAACTGTCTGTTAAAACAGAAACAAACTGATTTCTGCGACGATCTGTTAAATGTTTGACCGAAGCTGAAAGCATCTATTTCTTTTGTTTGAAAAAACTTTTCGTCTGGTTTTGTATAATAATTTTCGGAAAAGTTTCGATAGACTTTTTCGCGCCAACGGTTTTGGCGCGCTTTTTATAGCGGGCTGTGGCAGTCAAAGCAACCCCGCTTTATTAGTATTATGGCAACCTCATGATAAAAGAGATAACTTTAAATAATTTTTGCAATTTTTTTTTTGTCATGCTTAAATTTTCTGGTTTGCTAGAATTTTTCTTTCCATCATGTGAAAATTATTTGTTGATTTTGAAGTATATAATTAAAAAAGTGGAATACATTAATGAGAAATACATGAACCCCTCTTACTATTGCATGTCAATCCATCAAGAATTTGCCTCACTCTCTTAACTTGACCTAAATGAATTAAGTAAGCTGTAAGTGTATAGGTTAGATTTTTTTTGTATTTATCTCTTCCGTATTAATTTAACTTGCATTAAGTGTGTTTGTCCATTACTTGACGTGTCTGTCTTGCGCTCGTTGCATCGTGGCCAAAAATATGACATCGTGACAAAAATGACACATCATAAAACTCAAAACAACCAACTTGAGTGAATTTTCTGTTTGTGTGTTAACAGATTTAGGAAACTAAATTGCCTTTATTCAAAGCCACTCTTAACCTTTATGCTGCAGCAGGTAAACAATTGTTACCACTAAAAAAAAATTTTGTTCACACCAGCGGCATGGTATTGATCTGTGTACTGTGGATGTTATACCCCTTTTAAGTGACTGATGGCTTTGATCACCATTTATGAGCCGTTTATGACTGACCTTCTTGAGGGTCCCTCCTTTTGTTCGGTACCCCCTTACCCTGTCGAACGTATGGTGTGAACGCTTTGGGACAAGCAGAAAATTGCTCCAGTGATATCTCTACTCACTCCACACAATACTATGAAAGGAAGGCGTTAGTCATAAATGCCACTCACGGCCCTATTGCTCAAGTTTTTTAATTAGGTAAGGGGCTTCTGAGAGTTGGGCCAAAGAGCCGTTCTGTGAGACAATTGAAAACAAATCTTAGCACTGCAGCATAAAGGTAAAGATTGTCATCTTGGAAGGGGGGAATGTATTCAAGTAAATGAGAGATCTACTTGCAAGGAAAATTAGGTTAAAAGCTTTCATCGAGTTTGCCCAACAAGTTTGCCGTTTTAATTCGGAGAATGATATTGAAAAATTGTAAACTACTAAGGAATTGACAATCGAAGGAACCAGTTTTTATTTTTAAATGACATTTTCTCTGATATTCTCAAGTATACTTTGAGTTACTCCTGTTTAATGTCTTGTGCTTCTCATCTTTATATAAATATTATCTAATTATATAAAATCCATAACACTCAAACCTCTCATACTATGAAAACAATATTTACAAATGTTTTAATTTGTAATTGCATCTCTTACCTTTTAGGAACCATCGGAGTCCGTGGTCCTTCAAGGTCCACTAACTTGCTTATATGAAAGTGCTCACAGAGCTCGCGAGAAAAATCAAGAATTTGTCCATGAGTCCGATGTTTGTGAAAAGTATTTTAAAAAATGGTGTGAACAAGATCAAGTTGAATTTGTTGAAATGATGCTTTCCAAAATGTCACATTGTCAACACAGTCATGTTAGTACATTTTTAAGGCCAATGCTACAAAGAGACTTTATTACTCTACTTCCTAGTAAGTCCTGATCTTAATCAAACTTGCTTTTTGTTCTAAAATGTGTTTACTTTTAAACCACACCTTTTTGTTAACTGTTCCAATATTGATGAAAACAATGAATAATGGTGTAAACAGTGCACTGCTATACAGTCGAGTCACATTATGACCACTTGCCTGTAATATCCAAAATAACTGTGCAGCATGAACACCAGCTAGAAGGCACAGTAGTGAGGCAATAAGGTTCTGGACAGTTGGCAAGTGTATCTCACATTGCCAAGAAAACATCAACCAAATCAGCACTGCTGCCATCATATTGTGTTGTTCCAACACTGGTTGCTGAGTGTTTGTTCTCCGAGGTTTCTCACCCGAGACTTCAATGGAGCAGAAAACGGGACTCGTTAAAGTAGGCAACCCTTCGACAATCAGAAAATCTCTTTGTTTGGTATTGTTGTGTAAATTGCAAAAGTTTCTGATGAAGAACCTTCAGCATGGGTGCATTGACCAGCCATTTGTCATGGAGTCCCATATATATCGGGACTTTCTGTATGGTCTTTTTAGACACGTCTGGTAGTTTGTTTGGCTGGATAGTCTGACATTAATTGTATGTGCTGCTCTGCAGTTTCTACATCTTTAATTTGCTGTTTGACCAATCACTACACTTTAACCACAGCATTACACGAACACTTCACAAACTGCACTGTTTTAGATATACTACCACTCATGGCTCAAAGGCCAATAATTATCCCCTTTTTAAAGTTGGCTAAATCTTGCATTGGTTTAGCCCATGACAACAATGGTAGATATGTTGTAGAATGCCTACATCTCACCTTATATACCCACCGAGCCAGTTCTCAAGGTTTCAAAGTCTGCATCACATTTTAGAATTTGAAATTTGTCAGGTTATATTAGGTCTTAACCTGTTGTAGTGTGATAATATTCCTATTCTCCTTAACTTTAACTGATAGTTTTTGTTGGTTAATGACATTACTGGTTAAGATTATGGTTATGTAAATAGTTAGTATTAAAAAACATCTTTAATTAGATGGTTTTAGTATTACAGTTGAATAACATTTCTTTTATGTTCTAAAGCTAAAATACTGACAATGACTAAATGTTTCTGTGCAATACTATTAAATAGTTCTGTGTATAAGCAGTGTGCTTGTTAAATTTGTTGGTTCAAAATTCCTTTTTGTTAAAATTCTGTTTGAGAGGCTTCATTGTATCAAACATTCATATATTTTTTAAATTCTCTTTTTTTGGCAGAGGGGAGTGGGTTTGCCTTCTATGCTAGTATCCTACAAGTTGTAGGCAGCACATATTCAATTCCTCACTGTGTGTATTTCTCACTTCTGTGTCAAAGGCTTTCCATTTTTCTCAGGCTGTTTAATGTTAACACTGAAAAGTATTCATACTCTTGTTTAGTGTAGTTTTAGTGGGGAAGCATATGTGAACTTGGAGAGTGATTGTGATAAAAGGTGGTGAGAACCCAAGGGGAAATGTCTGCTTTATGCAAAATAATGTGTTATGCAGTCCCTGCAAGAATACAACCAATCCTTGTAAAGGTATGATAGTTCATCAAGAGAGGCTGGGATACAGTAAAGCAGTAAAGCATGAATGATGATTGCCGTGGATGATTTTCCCTCCAACTCTATCACTGCTCTTAGTTTTGGTACTGAACAGTATGCCCATAACCATAATCCACTGTATAGATGCCTATTGTGACAGCATTAAAAGTATCTTTCTTTGTGTTTGTGTTTACTTCTGGAACTAAATGATAGACCTGAAATCAGGCTTAAAATGCCAATTGTGAGAATGGCATTGTTTAAGGTTACGCCACGGTAAGTCAGTTGGAAGAGCAACGTATTAGCAACTCGAGGGTTGCAAGTTCAAAATTCTGTCCAGCCAAAGCTTGTCGTATACATGGGGACTAGTGCACGTTACATCTGCCCTGACCTCAAATGTTAGCATGGTGTAGAAGGTTGGAAAGTAGGTAGCTAACTCAGGTGTTCTCATCGTCTGTCTTTTGTTTAAAATTGCCAGACGTTCTCCTTAAACCTTTCCCTTGGGAATTGATCCCGGACTGCTGCCAAATAGCTCATTGTGTTACTCCAATGCAACATTAATTAACTACCTATCCCATTAATTTGTTCAAAACTACATGACTTGAATGCCAACTCAGCAGGACCTGACTATATTCCTTACACTTAAAGATATTTTGACTACTCTTATTCTTTTTATATAACAAGATATTTTAATTGCCTTTAACACTCATTCAATGGGTTCTGCATTCTAATCCTTGCAAGGCCCATGTTAGTATTGGTTCAAAATCATCTTTAAATTGGAGGTCCCAGTTAAATTTCTACTCCTATACCAAAAATTTACCTTGAGTGACACCAAATATTTTCATTTGACAAAAAGTGTTTACATATACAGTTTGCTCATTTTTATGAACCCTGTACGACCAGGGCTGAGAACCAAGAAAAAGTTTGTAAAGCAGAAAGTGCTTTAATGAAAATTTTTAATAGTTCTGTAATTTTTGGATGAGGTTTGATCAAATGTGTTTAAATGAGTGCCAGTTGTACTTAAATTTAAAACATAAATTTTGGTATTAATCATTTTTTTTTCCATTTCTTTACTGTAATCTTAATGTGTTTACAGAGTAGGCTTTTAAAAAGCAGTCTATAGTAGTCTCATTCCTGTATATGGTTAATTACACAAAGTATGGTTTAAAGAGGTATTGTATCCGCACCTACCTTTTACTGAAGAAGTTAAAAATGATCTTGAACATATCAATACCCCTGCACACGCCACAGCATATTTTAAGACTTGTTGTAATTCACTGATATCAATTAGAAGTGAGGCCACAACCCTTTGCTCAGTCCATTCTTCAGCGAAGACCTCAGATTCTAGTCAGGGATTGATTGAGAAGACGTTTGATAGGTCGCTCTAAAAAAATAAGGTAGGAAGTATTCCAGTTCCTTTAATGGGAACTGTGCATTTCAAGTCCACAAGACGCACAAATCAACATGACGATGTGTTTGAACAATTTTTATCTGCAGTAGTGTGCTTATACATACAATTAGGAATGAATAAACAGTAGATTTCTGTACTTAAAAGTTTATTTACTTATTCACAAAATATCAGTTCATTTCGTGTGTGTATGTGTTAAAACATCTTTTTTTATTTGGGATTGAAGTTTTTTCAACAGCATTTTGTCACGAAGTGATGAATTGTCTTGTTTCTCCAAATATGGAATGAGCTGTGATGTTTGGAGGAAAAATTTCCATCTTCCGATTTCAAAACATTTTCCCTGGGTGATACAAGGAGTGTCAACCAGCAGGACAGCTTTCGGGGGTATGAGAGAGAGACTTGAGATGCTCTAACTTGTGGAAATGAACTTTTTTCAAACCTTTCTTTAAATATTTCTTGGTCCATCCAGCCTTTTTTTGTTAAAGTAATGTACTGAGAGATTGGCTGCTCTTGTTCCTTTAAAAGATCTTGTTTATTTTTATTTTCCAATCACTATCAGATTTAGTTTTTAAGATCCCATTGTATTGTTGCACGTCATTGTTATGCTTTCTTTACTGCACTTATGTCCTGGAGCTTGCCACGCACATCAATTCTACTTTCTCTTAAATTGAAACACAACTAAAATCGAGCACAACAGTTTAAGCACGCTCAAACTAAAGGTGAAAATTAATGGTCACCACAAAGCAACTGAATGTTTGAAAGTGGAGAAAGAAAAATTTTGCTGCAGTCACCACACTTTCTTAAAAACAGTAGTCTATATGGCAGAATCTCCGATTTTACGGGGGGGGGGGTTTCTTCTGGAAAATATAGAAATAGTATTTGGAATTTAGGGAAAGAAGGCTGGTATTTCACGGGGTGATAAAATCTATTTTTGATATAGATATATGTATGTGTTCTACAAAACATGTGAAAGCTCGTAAATGGCCACTAAATGAAACACGTTTAGTAGCCACTGGCCACTTACAAAATTTCTTAATTTTCAAATTTAACTCGAACTGCTTGTTGTCACGTGCACACAGTTTAACAGATATGTACAAACTGATGCGTGAGTTATGAGAACTTGACTCTAAAAATAGCTTCTGCATCTGCCAATCATGACTCATGCATTCTCTCTCAACAGGTGACTATCATTTCCCTACTTTCTTTGTTTTCACTTACAGTAATGTATCGTCGCCAAAAAAAGACTGCAGATAATCGGGACTTTACTGTACATTGACGAAATGGACTGCTTTTGTGTGACCTGCCCTGTACTAAAAGAAATTTAACATGTTAAAATGTTTATCCTGTATAGAGTACTTATATATTATATTAGGTATATGGAGTTACAACAGTCTTATAGTTGTTTCTTGGTTGATAACTAAAAAGCAACATTACTGTGTCCAATAAGTTTCAAGCTCTGTAGTGTTGACCTTGCAGAGCCCTTAAGAAAAATTTTTGTGGAATTGTTTGTTTTCCTATGGTATGGGGTCCATATCAATTCGACAGAAGGTGGGGGTACCTTCATAGTCTCGGATGTTTTTAAATTTAACGTGTTTAAATTTTTTCAGGAAAAAGTAAGAAACCCATATTTTTTTGTTTAGTTCAAAAAAAAATCCTGATCCAAGATACAGGCTGACAAAGGGCCCTCAGGTGCCATTTATCACTTGTGATTTTCTACAAATTTTAAAACATTCTATACCTCTGAAAACAGTTCAAGGTTTTTTATTTCAAAAATAATATTTTTCTGATTAAAATTATATCCTCCATTTGGAAATATGTGTCCAAGTTTTCTTGCTGTAGTCTTCTGAATTTTTTTTAATCAAAAATATTTCTTTTTAAAGATGCTAATTCTATTGACTTGATCAGTACCATAGAGTACTACATTCCCTGAAAAGAAGAACTTCCAACTTTTGTTTAACAGGATTTTTAAACAATGAAAAATTTGAGATACATTAAACAATTTCCATTTTCACATACTTGCATATTGGTCTCATGAAATCAAAATCTAGTTTTTTTGACATGGCATTTTAATTAATAAATATATGTAACAAACACAGCTTTCACAACATATTAAAGCTTCTAAAATATATGTGCACTATGAAAGAAACTTTCACCATTTATAAGAAGGAACATCCTGTATTCCTCATTGGAAGATCAAAATTTTATGCACTACGACCTGTAGGTGGTTCCACACCTACCTAGAGATGTCTGTTTATGTGTTTGTCTCAATTCCTGACTTTGCATGGTAACTTTGAAGGCATGACATATTACACATTGGTTGGACGTGTGAAGTGGTTAGTAGTCAATGATGTAGAGCGAGAGACCTATTTGCTTCAGAAATATTGCGACTCCCCTGGAAAGGAGGGCTCTCCTGAGACACTTAGTCTGGAAAACACAGCAGATGACTTTTCTGAAGTTATATATGCAACATGGAGGAAAATCAACTCATTAAGAAAACTGTTGCCATTGGTACCTTCATTGATGAACTTTGGGAATGGACAGTGAAATCAGTAACACACCAACATCTAAAGAAATTGCAACCACACATTGCAGAAGTGAAGGGATGTGTAGATGCTGAACAACTATGTTTACTGCTTCACTGTGATTTTCTGAGAACTAGTCTAATTCTGCCACAAGTGCAAGGGTATCACTGGATTAATGACCATTTCAATTATACAGGAGTTGCATATTTTCAAAACAAGACCACAAGTGCTGCAGTTATAAGTGATGGCAAAGAACATGACTCGGTGCATTCATTGTTGACAATACGTAAAATTCAACAACTGGAATCAGTCAGAAAAGATCATTATCATTGATGGTGCACCTAGTTATTTCAAAAATTGTTACCAACTGTTTGAAGTGACTAAGTCTCTTGTGCCAAAAAATGGAGTGGGTATACAGCGCTCCTCAATATACTTCAAAGATGAAATGTTTTAAAATTTTGTTGAAAATTGCAAGTGAGAAATGGCGCCTGAGGCTCCATCTTTGGCAGCCTGTATCTTGGACCAGGAATGTTTTGGTAAAAAAAAAATACAAGTTTCATACTTTTTCTGAATTTAAACATGTTAAATTCAAAAACATCAGAGAATATGAAGGTAACCCTCCCCCTGCCTGAACTGATATGGACTATACCCTATTTATGTAAGTAAAGAAACCTTTCTAGAATTCGCTATAGAAACTAATTTTTTTTTGTTTCACAGACTCTTGACTTTTCGATAAAAATATAGTTCTATAGAATCAGAATTTGTTTTTAGTGTTCTTTTCTACAGAAAATAAATTTCGTTTCTATGGAACTATGCATGGAATTTCGTATGGAAGCCCATATGTACAAAGGTGGGGAAGGGCTACCATGCTCAAAATTATGCCTGTTTAATTGCATTGATTGTCTATACTTGAGTATTCTGTCATTTCCTAGAAAAAGGATTGGATCATATTGCCGAAAATATCTTGTCCTACCTTGATGCTAAGTCATTGTGTTCAGCAGAGCTTGTGTCCAAAGAATGGCATCGTGTAGTCTCTGAAGGAATGCTATGGAAGCAATTAATTGAACGAAGGGTCCTAACTGATTCATTATGGAAAGGTTTAGCTGACAGGCGAGGCTGGTTAGTTATTTCTCTGTTCTGTTAAAATAATGTATTCAATTTAAAGCTTTGTCTGAAATCTGCAAGATGTTGTAACCTTCCAAGTTGAACACAAACAGCTTCGAAAATTCATTTCAAATAGACTCCACAAAAATGTCCACATGGCAAGCAGCACACCCGAAATATTTGGACATCTTGCTCCTCAAAAATATTTCTGGTGTGCCTGTTGCACAGGAACTCCTCTGAACTGTATTTATTACATGCTGCTTGGAGGTTTAATATTAAGTTAGTTTGTTAAAATGTTATTTACAATAAGAGAAAAAACGTGTTTAATTTTTATTTCTAATTATAAATTTTTTGTGAACTGAGGACTCAATGACTTTCTTGACGTATCCCATTTTAACATTTATTCCTGTTTTGTTTTCTTCCCTTAGATATGGTTCATTTTCTAAAGACTTTTTCTCATTGTGAAAATACTTTTATATGTTACAGAAACTTATTTATATGTAGGAAGACACATGTTTTATTTTCTATAATTGCTTGCTTGCAGTTATTTTTATTATTTTAACAGGGTTGTCTTTGAAAACATTTTTCTTAAAATGGAACATGGTTGCTTCACTATAGTTTATGTAAATATTTATGGCTATACATAAATATTTCAGAGCTAGCATTCCAAATATCAGGAACTTAATGTGATATGCAAACTGCATTGTACAATGTGCTGTCAGTTGTCATGAATCAATTAAATGTGTTAGTGCATTGTTTACTGTTCAACTAATCAAGATAATTTATTTAATAAATTTAACTTATACTAAACTATGGGACTCAAATGCCAACTACCATAGCTAAAATATCCTTTACTGAGGTGACATGCATTCAGGGTTCAATAGTTAAGTGCAAAAATCAACCTGGCAGTTGTCCTACATACCTTGTTCACTTGAACTCACTCCTTTTCTGTTCCTTTGTATGAAATGTGACTTGAAGGGGAAACATTTTATACCAATGTTAATTATAATGACTCATTCCAGACCTGAAACCTACAAGTACAAAAAATGTTTACATCTATGGTATTTAAACTTTGTCCATGTGTTTAGCCAAGAGTCAAGTACTTAGTCTTATGAAAGATAAATTAGCTTAGGTCTTTTGATGTACCCTCTTGTTTATGCATCCATAAACATGGTGAATTCTCAATTTGCTCTTAGATATATTTATTTCATGATTGCATTTTCTATCTTCACTTTAGATTCCAGGCAATAAAGTACTCAGTGCTTATTGACCCTGATGCTCTAATTGCATAACCCATTCCCCAATTGTGGATTTTGCTTTTTTATTCTTGTCACTTCAAAACTCATTGAAAGATCTTTGAAACCTGTTTCATACTTTTATAACCTTTGACTTAGTGTAATTAGATGCAAGGCATGAAATATTCAACCTGAATATGTTTAATTTGTATTTGAAAGATGTATAAATCAGATTTCTAAAACACATTTACTATATAAACAAAAGGCACATTTACATCAAGATGTTTACAGGTAGGAAAGTTGAAAGAAATCTGAGGCTGTAATAAAAATTGGAAATCTGAAGCTAAAAATGTTTTACCTTAGCTTTAATGCTTCAATTTACAATTCCAAAAAGTTTGCTGTAGTTTCACATATTAAACTTTAATCTATTAAGCCTTGACTTTGGTTGTAAATAAATGCACATGTTTGTATTATGTATGATATTTTAAATTTCTGGATTTGATAAAACTATGCTTGCATTCAGGGTAAAGTACTTGTTTAAGCCTGTTCCTGGAGAGCAACTACCTGACCATGAATTTTATCGTCGCTTGTTCCCTAAAATTATTCAAGATATCGAGGTGAGTTTTTATCAAAATCATTTTATCAATTTCGTTTATTTTTCTCTTTTGATGATATTAACAAATCTATATATCTGTCTTTTCTGTACAACTCTACATAAAGGAAAACATTGTAACTAATTACTTTTATAGGCTTAATCACTAATACACTGCCTACCAACCAGCATAGTGGTTAAGGTGTTAGCCTCTAGATCAGAAGGTTCCTGGTTCGAATCCGGGTCAGGGCATGGATGTTTGTAAGCGTATGGTGTAGAGGCGGCTGGTTCACCTTAAATCTGTTGTGGATGTAAGTCCTTTTGCTGGGTTGGTGTGGAAGTTTGGAATGTGGGGTGCCAGCTCAGGTGTTGCCTCGTCATCTAACCGTGGTTTGAAATTCCGTGGTGTCCTCAGATCTTTCCCTTAAGGATTGATCCCGGACCGTCGTCAATAGCCCGTAGTGTTGCTCTGGTACGACGTTAATTAAAATTTACCAACTACCCTAATACAGTGCTGTTTGTGAAAATTGGAACACTAAAAAAATCATCTGAAATAAATTCAACTTTTCAACGTATTACTTATAATGGTTTAAATAAAGAATCAAATTTACAGAGCAATAAAAAATTAATAATGGCGAAAATCAAAATGTGATGCAGTTATGGCATTGAATCATACAAATTTTGAATGTCATGCTGAGGAATGGCCTCTATCTGATGCCAAAGTTCAGCCGTTCTCTGCCCGACAAGCTGTCTGATGTTGCGACAAGTGAGTTGCTGTCCGATGTAATCCCAGACTTGCTCAATGGGCGACATATCAGGGGAACGTGCAGGCCATGGAAGAAGCAGAACCTGTAATGCACTGAAGAATGATTTACATTCTGATTGGAGTAGGTGGGATCACCCTTGTTTTCCAATAGCACCCCAAACCATAACACCAGGCGTTCATCCAGTATGACGCTGAATAATCACTCCGGGAGAAGGAGTTCCCTTCTGTAGCATCTGACAAGTACGTGGCAATCGTTATAGTTCAGATTGTAGAGAGACTCGTCTAATAAGACAACTTGTTGCCAATTGGCTGTGTTCGTGAGCCTATTGTAGCCTGAGGCATTGGTGGCTCAGCATCAAGGGAATCCTTACACATAGCCCATGGCGTAGCGGACGTCGACGAACCCTGGGGGAAGACAATGACACACCTGTAGACATGCTCCATGTGTAAGAAAAGATGATGTACTGTTCGTCCCTGCCAAGCGGATGAGGTGTCTGTTGTCCTGTTCTGATGTCATATTGCGTAACCCACTGCAGGGATTTCGACTTGTCCATCCCTTCCACATGCATCACTGTTATGGCATTACACCCTGTATGAGTGGCGATTTCACAATACGAAATTCCACCCTTGCAGAGGCTATTCATACGGCCCCATTTGAACTGTTAGTTGCTTGTATGGCACTCTACGTTTTTCGTGAGTCATATTGACTTCGATTCAATCATTTATAGCAGTAAAACAATACACACATTTTAATGTACCGTTACTGTGCTTTTTATACAAAGATCTCTTGGAGGTTTTTTTGGCTGTTTCTCAATCCACACATGCATGATTGCTTTGTAATTCTAATCATTTGCATATCCTAACCTGTTTTGTATTTCCTGCAAGTTTTGTTTAATTTGCGTGATTCCTTCATGGTAGTGCAATTTTCACGAACAGTAGTGTGTAATTGGAAACCATTTGACTGCATAATAATCTATTATATTACATGAAATATATGAAGTATTATTTTTCAGAGCATTGAAACTAACTGGAGGTGTGGTCGACATAATCTGCAAAGAATAAACTGCCGCAGTGAAAATAGCAAAGGAGTGTATTGTTTGCAGTTTGATGATCAAAAAATAGTCAGTGGCCTTCGTGATAATACTATTAAGGTTTGGGATCGTAACTCTTTGCAGTGTGTACAAGTAAGCTTTTTCATTTCTAACATACAAAAACCAGTTTTCAAACACATCGTTAAAAACTATTTTAACAAAATAATGTATTGTTTCTAACAGCATGTGAATCAGAATCATTGCCAGCTCAGGTGGGACCTCTTAAGCTGACCATGGTACAAAATTATATGGTGTTCTCAGATTTTTCCCTTTAGGTTTGATAGCGGACAGTCGCTAATAGCCCTTTGTGTTGCCTCAGTACAATGTTATTAAATACCTACCTATTTTAACAGTCACCAACAGCCAGTTGTATTAATCCAATGTAACAGAAATTCAACTACCTACCTTCCCAGTTTGGTTCTTGATTTAAAAAAAAATTTAACAGTAAAAAACTCTAAACATGCATTAAATCTAAATTTGAAAAATGTTTTAGATTGAACATTCTCTTTAGCAAGTGTTGGAACTTTGATATCAAGATACATTTGTTTTATTCTTGATAGCTCACAGGTTATTACATTAAAATATGTCTATTGAGTTGTTTTTAAAAATAATTATATTCATCCATATTAATTTCAAATTAATGGTTAGCATGCGGATTTAATGACTTTATTCTGCCACCTTTTCAATGTTATAGCTATTGGTGCAATGATTGAAATAGTTGCATAACCATTTTTATTAATTAAAATTCGTATGATGCTTTTTTCAAAGTAGTAAATAAATTATTTCAAAACGTAATTTGAAAGTTTAAAAATAGAATGGTGCAAAATGTAAAAATGTTTAGTGATGAAATTTTTGTAGAAAGATGAATAAAATATGAAAAATTTCGTCATCAATTTTCATCAAAGCTATTTTAGTGAAATTCAAATCTTAGAAGTCAATTTCGATTCATTTTTTAGCTTTTCTAAATAAAAATATAATATTTTAAACAAACACGAATTTATAATTATGTATTGCAAATTTTATTTTTGAAAAGAAAATGAATTAATTTCTGGAAATGTAAGAAAAGAAAGCTTTTGTAATTACAAGGGAAAAAATTAAAGTCGTAAAATGAGATTAGTCTTTCAACTTGAACCAAATCAAGAGTTTACTTCCAAAGATGTGAATCCCAAAAGATCAATGATTCGGATTATCCTTTTGGGGAACAAATTGAAACAAATTATTTGAATGTTCACTAATTGAATTAGTTGACATCTAATGGCGATTGGAGGACCAATTTCTTGTTCTCAATCAAATGCTTTAGTGTCCATTGTGTGTATCTCAGAACCTCTTCATCTATTTTTCAATGAGAAAACAATTGCTAAATCTGAAAATGTGGTAACCTTACAATGGAAACTAGTAACTATGCAGACTACTGATGAACAAAAGCATAAAACAGAAAGGTTGAGAGTTGATGAGTTAATCCATTTTGAAGGAAGTTGGTTGACCAGTTTGTTCACTTGAAAGACTCAATTGAATGGGTCACTCATCCCCCCCCCTCCATTACTAATCTAAATTTGTTAAACATAAGACATGTCAGTTACTAAGATATATCAAAATTACCAAAAGCACCTGGACATTATAAACACTTTTGTGAGTGATGCTTGTTTTCAGTGAACAGAAGGAAAAATTGCTCTGTTGTCATTTCAAAATATGTACTAACTTCTAGTGAACTAACTCCCTTAGGACCTCTTAAAAATTTATGGTTGGGGAATGGAAACTCTAAACATGAAGGGAAATATTACAAAATCCCTGATATGCTTGTCAATTATAAAGTAATTTGATCTTGCCAGGGCTTGCTAAATCATTAAATGGTTTTGTATGAAGTCCTTCGCGCTTAACCATGTAGGGTCCTAATATTTTTCATGGTTGGGGTTCAGCCCCTTCCAACAATATGAATTAATTACAAATATACTGATAATATTGATAAGGATCTTTTTTTTTTGTGTGTATCAAAAGTAAGTTCCAAAACACTGGTAGACTACTTTCTGAATAAAAATTATAGTAATAAATTTCCTAGAATAACAACTTTCTGTTTAAAAAGGATCCTTCTTGGGTTGTTGAGTAAAAATAAATGTTTTAAATATTTGGGTTTTAAATAATTTCAAGTTTGTTCGAATCATGATTTTTTAATAAAAGTCACGTAAATTACATCAGTATACCCTGATCTGAAGTATTCTGGAATTAACAATATTTTACCAAACTAACATTTGCTGTTCATATTGTGTTAACCTTTACAATCTGGCAGATTCACTTTTGTTACCACTAAAATATTGCGTACACCAACGGCATGGTAGCGGGGGTGGTTATCCCTCTTTTACGTGACCGCTGACATCGATCACCATTTATAAGCTGTCGGTAACTGACCGTCTAAAGCAGGGATGGGCAAACTTTTTCGGTCACGGGCCAAAAATCGGGGGGGAAAAGTTTGCCGGGCCAAGATAAATTTTTCTAACATTTTAAAAACAATATACAAGTATTACAATTTATATATGTTAATGAAATAAATGAAATTGCGATTTCATTTTTAAAAGTTCCTTATATTGAGGTTCGAAGTGAGATGTACTGATTCTAAGGAACGAGGCTAAATGCTCATCTGTCAGTCTACTTCTGAAATAATTCTTTCTAAGGTTCATAGTTGAAAACACTTGTTCACATATTTAAGATGGAGCAAACATAGCACTGATTTTCTGGGCGCGAGATGTTAAATTTGGGAAATTTACTTTCGATAATGATTTGTAAAACTCTAACTTTGGCATATTTAGAAACAACTGCATGAGATGATTGTTAGATTACAACTCAATTAATTCAAGCTGCAAATCTGACCTCACTGCTTCACAATTTACGTTGAAAGGCATGGTAAAAATATCCAGTTCTGTTTGAATGGCACTGAAATCTTGAAATCTGCGTTCGAACTCAAAATGCAGTTTTTTCAAGCCTTCTTCATTTACTGAGGGTATTGAATTTAACCTCGAGAAATGAGTCAGGTCGTTCTTAGCTAGCTGCCCAGCAAACAGATTAAGTTTAAAAGCTTTGAGATGGGCCCAGATATCGTCGATAAATTGATTTTCCCCTTGCATCTTGACATTCAAGTTGCTCATATGACAAAGAAGATCTGTGAAAAATGCAAAGTCCGAAAGCCATTCTGCATCTTCTAACATTTCGCACTCCGCAGAACACTGTTTCTCATGGAAGAACGACACAATCTCGCCTTTCAGCTGCCAAACTCGCTCGAAAACAGATCCTGCACTAAGCCACCTTACTTTCGTGTAATACAGTACATCAGAGTATTCAGATTGCACGGACTGAAGAAATTCTCGAAATTCTATCCGTGGGCCGGATAAAACCTTCTGGGGGGTCGGAGTTTGCCCATCCCTGGTCTAAAGTATCCCTTCTTTTGTTCGTTGGCCCCCTACCCTCTTTGGGGAAAGCAGAAAGTATATCAGGTGATATCTCTTCTCACACCAAATGATACTATGAAAGGAAAGTGTCAGTTAGGTAATTAGGTATGGAGGCTCGGAGAATCATGAAAAAAGCTGTTCCTGGAGATGATTGAAAAAGTGCTTCTAAGTTCCGCAGTGTTAAGGTTAAGTGAATTGATATTATATAACAGGTCATATAGTTATTTGACTGTTCCTCATTCTGTAGAATTTATTTATTCAATTATTGGTCAGCCTGTAATTGGGACAATTACCCTTTGTGGCATATAGGAAGAGGCATTGCCCCATCCATGAGTTTAATTCAATTGGCCTGCATGAAATTGAGACGATTACCTATTTGCAACATGTGAAGTGGATGTCCAGAGTAACTGACTTTAAACAAAACCTGATCATAGGTGACCATATAAGATATCTTGTGTAATGAGCTTGATAATCCAGTTATCTCATTTAAACCCTAGTCTTGAATCCCGTGAATCAGAATGATAGTTGTTTAAAGCTTTCAAACTTCCCCCGTAACTGCATCCATGTAGACAACATTACAACAAGAATTAGAAGTATCTAGCAGTCTATATCAAACAACTTTATTGCAGTTGAAAATGTGAATATTAATTTTATGTGTAAATACCAGACTAGCTGATAACTTAATTACAAGAGTTGTAAATCTCTTAATGAAAACATGATATTTAGTCCAATATGGCACCTGATCAGTTACATCCTGCATCTTAAACACCTGGGATTTCTAATCATTAGAAAATGAGCGAATGTTGGTGTGGCAGACTGCAAATATCGAAAATATGGTATAGTGCAGTTCTCGTGAAGAGGCAATGATCTTTGGAAGTATTTCTAGAACAGTCACAGGCCCAACAGGGAAAAGGGTTTCTATGAAAAATCATGCATGGCAATCACCAACACATAATCACTGCTGTGACTTTCAACACTGAATGATTAAATCTGCTCTAGAAAGAGCAATTTTAAGAACCCATTATGCTTGCATTTAACCTGTTCCCTCAATTATAAAATAGATTCATTAAAAAATATGTAACTGAGTCATCAAATGCCACCTCACCAGTATCAGACAATAACTGTTACCCTTAGCTATCTTTATTACAGTATTTTACATTTCCCTGTTAGGGTCTCTTTAATTTGTATTATAGACACCTTGTACTTTAATAGGGTAATAGACAGTTGGAATGCGTTGCCAGAAAATATAGTTAATTCAAAGGGAGTGAACGAATTTAAGACACAATTGGATAGTCAGTGGGAATTGGAGAATTCATAAACAAAGGACCAGCCTTGTTGGGCTTGAGCCTGTGGCTGGTCGTCAATATTTGTATTTATTAAGCTGAAATGTGGAAATTTACAACTTGTGTCTTCTAATGTGAGCGATCATTTTTGTCATCCTCATTTTAAGTCAGTGGCACTATTTTATAGAGTCCTATAAGTAGGGCTTTTTGCAACAAATGAAACTTTTTTCACACGTTCTATGCTGCATGTTAAGTACTAAAACCAAAATTCCTCCTACATGGGTTGTATTGTAAATGAGTTATAACCGCAACATAAATGCAACTTTCTGCATAAATGCAACCACCTGCAACTTTTTAAAATTTAGCTTAAAATGAATAAATATGAAATTACTATTTCCTTTTTTGCCCTCTGAATCAACCCTTTGATCATGTGTGTCTGATCTTGTGAACACAGAAGTATTGATGATCAAACGAAGTTCATGGAAAGAAGGTTATCGTCCTAACAGACGAAAGTGAAATAAATGGCAAGAAGTACTTTAACACATTGGTTGGCACTCTTGATAATCCAGAGGAAACTTGCGTAATCGACTGCAGAGTTTGCGAGGTGAGTGTCAATCATCAATATGTTGTTCGCCTTGTAGACATTTTAAAATCTCTGAATGTGGAGCAATAGGATTTTGCGCTTCTGCTATCCGATACAGCACATTATATGACTGCGACTGGCTCAGTTTTTCAATGTTAAAGAAATTACTGGCTAGGGATCGGCCATTCAACGTTCTTCTGTATTTAATGATGTATTATAATACTGTTGTACACGACTAAAACTGTCAATATATTTTGAATTTTTTCATTTTTTATGAATAATTTATATTAGATTTTAGTGTATTAAAAATATGTGCAACTTTAGAGAATGATAAATGCAACTTTTTCCATTTTTACTGCAACAAAAAGTTGCCCTACCTTTATGACATTGTATCAAAATAATGATTCAGAGTTCCCACGGTCCTTAAAAGTCCTTTAATTTTTTTTTCCTAACTAGGGGCCCTTGAAAATTATGGAACTTGGTGAAAAGTCCTTGAAAGTACTTGATTTTTTTTAACTAGTACATAATTGTGTAATTTTGTCTTGCATTGGAACTTGTCCAGAGTAGTTTCCTCCACAGCTGGTGCGACATTTGAGCGTCATTCTGAATGAAACCGGTGTTTCGCTCTTTGACACTACGTGTTATACAAGTAATGCTATGTCTAGATCGTCCATTTTCCACAGTATTCTGTCCAAGTTGACACATCTGGTCTCCGTTAAGACGACCGCCTTGTTATGCCTACCACATCATGACGTATCACAGCCGCTAAATAACAGCACCGCTTTCTTAGGAAACCGTAGTTTTAGTAGTCAGGACATAATTTGAAACCTGGCATGCATCCAAAGAAATGAAGCCAAGTTCTTGTTGCAAAAATATAAAAGTTACAATTGAAAAAAAAAATTTAAGAAAATCACATTTAAGATATCTGTTTGTTGCAAAATTTTCTGCAGATTTCAAATCCGTTGAAATTTTCAACATCTTTAACAAAGATAGAAACTTAGACTATATAATAAAAAAGCCCTTACACCAGTCAAAACGTTTTTGTTTCTCAAACAAAATAAACGACAACAGCCGTCTGTTGTAGACAGTGGACGACAGCAAAATGGAGATTGTGTCATGTAGATCAAACTGATTGTGCAAGCTCCCATACTCTTCTTTGTGCCCACAATAGAATTTATCCTTGCAATATTTTATCACACTACCGAAATCGAAATGTGTGCAAGCAGCCTGATAGTTAACATTGAGACAAGAAGCCCACTTTGCAAAAAAAGAAAAAAATCCAAAGTATAACCAAAATTGATGACAACCTTTCTTTTTTTGACTATCATTAGTTTGAACGAATTGTGTATTTTTTTTATATTTCTAACATTTTTCTTTTTAATTGACAACTGTTTTGTATGCCTTGTTTCAGGTCGAACCATGCGATTCCATTGGAGGTTTTTGTTTGTGTTCATAAACATGCTTTCTTCCAGGATATCAATTTTTAATAGACATTTTGTAAATGATTTGTTACAAAATAGAATAAATCTTGTTTTGATTTTCATTTCAGTCATTGAATATAAAGTTTTCTAATATGACCATTTTTTATGCTAAATTCATTGATTTGCATTTAGTTTTAGATTGTAGTTTTCCAGATGTATTCAGGTGTTTTATTTTCCCTTTTAGGTCTTGACTGGTCATACAGGTTCAGTTTTGTGCCTTCAATATGATGAAAGAGTCATTATTAGTGGTTCAAGTGATTCAACAGTACGGTATGATAGTATATTGAAACCTCTTATGTAAAATGTAGTTCAATTTTTTTTTTTTTTGTGTGTGTGTGAATCAGAAAATAATTCTGTGTTTCTTTAGAGTTTGGGATGTTGCAACTGGATTGGTTTTGAATACTTTAATTCATCACTGTGAGGCTGTGCTTCACTTGAGGTTCAATAATGGTTTGATGGTTACTTGCTCTAAGGTAAGTTTTGGTTTGGATACTTGCATGAATTAAAGCTAAACTCAAATTATAAAATGCTTACCTCTCAACTAAAAAACATCAGTAGCTACTGAAGTTGCATGTAATTGGCAATAATATTATGGACATGAAGCAAAACTATCTAGTCTTCTGAAAAAGTGTCATTAGTTATAGCTTTAACTGTTTTTGTTGTAATTTTAATGTTTCTTTTTATCCAATGAATTGCAAATAAATTCCAATGATGGTAAACCTGGTTTTTATTTTTAATTATTGTAACCTATGAGTCATGTAATTACATTTCAAAACTACTATCATATGGGGGTTTATTTTTACCATAATTTCAGTTTTGTTTATTTGAATTTTTCCCTTGTGAAAAAAACAATTCAAGTTTTTTTCTTCAGTAAGCATATGTCTTTGATTTGTCCCTCAGGCTCATTCCAGATTTTGCACCGTAAACCTTTACCCAATTTTTTTCTGTTTTAATCTCAAAATTAACTTTAAAAATATAATAAAATAGAGTAGCTCTTATTTTGTTTTATCACCTCCAGCTTAGTTTTGTCTGCTGCAATGATGGATTAAAATGGAACTGTGGGATTAATTTAAGTTTTGTTGATAATTAGTAGATTCTTTCATCATATTTTTAATTTGTAATTTGTTCACTCTGATTAAGGCTTACTTGAGCTCAGCTAAGTGGTATTTCTCCTTACATTATATTTGAATAGTATGTTACCTTTCCTAATCTACTTTGTAGCTAACATTTAAATTTGGGGGCGTTTCCAAATATATATGTTTTAATGTATCCAAAGGATTGAGTTTATGACTAGAGATGGAAAGAGGAAATGTGTTGGAAGGAATGTGAAAGTTGTATCCAGAAAGTAAGTACTATTGAAATTATACCTTCCTGTGGAATTGTGTTCCCTCCTAAGTTAATCATGCCATTTTGTGAATCTTGGTTTAGGGCATACTTTGCCATTGGCTATTCAACTGATAGAACATAACTATCTTCTGAAATTCAATCTGGTGATATAAGTATCATGATTTCTGTTTAACCCTCTAACAGCCATACGGGTCTGAAGATCATGTTCTCGGAAACCCAAAACGCCTGAGTATCAGTAGCATTATAGCTAACTATTTCTTTCCCCCCTTTTACTCAGCATCAGAAGACCGTACACCAGATTCGATACCCACAGCTTTTTTTAATGAGGGGGTTCTACGGAAAGTGTTATTTTCAACTTATAAGGCGATCTTAGAATTGGACATGGTGTTTGCTGACATTCATCGACCATTACACAACATCTTTTAATCTCGGAAAGAAAAGAAGGATCGAAAATTGTGAAATTGTTAGAAAGAACATATTTTTGTATTCATAAGAATATTTTTCTTTTGGTGAAATATAGCGGAAATGTAAAGCAATAAGGGAAATTACTTATAATGAAATGATGAAAATATTTTTCAATTTTAAATAAACAAACATATTATGCTCTACGTATAAATTTAAATACAAATTTATTCATTAATTGTTTGAAAACGGCAATTTATTTACATTTTCCCCTTATTTTCCTATTATTTTTTATTTTAAATCTCTTGCAACTGAAATATAAGTTATACTTTTTCTGTTGTGTTATCTCGGCAATAAGTTTGCAATTTTTTAACTTACTAGGGGGCTCAACCCCTGCTCGCTTGCGCTCGCCAACCCCCGGGGATTGCTACGCAATCCCATTTGGTTTGCTTCGCAAACCAACACTCCTTTTACAAATGGCATTTGGTTTGCTTCGAAAACCAACATTCCTTTCGTAGAGTGAAACTATCTGAATAATTTGTATTATCCTGATTTCACTTTACGGTCCATGACGTCACAGTGAGGGCTTTACCCCATGCTCGCTTATGCTCGCCGACCCCCGGGGATTGCTACACAATCCTGTTTGGTTTGCTTCGCAAACCAATACCTCTTACGCAAGTGATTTCACTTTTTTTTTACTTTAACATTTAATGTATACTAAACTAATAGCCGCATGAGAAAAAAATCTTCTGCATCTTGTTCCCTGTACAATTTTAAGTAAACTCTGTTAATCTCCAAACTTTACGATGTGAACTTTGTACTTTCTCGGTAAACCGTCTGAGAACAGAGGGAAAAAAGCGAGCCTTTTTCCTCGCCAAATAAAAAGAAATCGTTTTTATGGCAATTGTTGCTACGATAAATTTGATATCTGGCAAACCCGATAGTCAAAAATACAACCCTGATAAGCTCCGCTGAATAAAAAATACGAAAACAACGGAAATTTTCAAAATGATGCTTTTTTAAGGGCAATATTTATGATTGTTTTAATAAGTAAAATTATTTCTTGGATAATATGGGTTATTAATTTTAAGTTTTATTTTATTTGATTTAAAGTTGACAAAATTAGAATATAAGAATATTTACGGAAAAATATAAGCCGATTGAAATTGGTTAGAGATTTTGAAAAAAGTCATTTTATATTCGAAAATAGGCTAATTTAAACTGAATTAAGTTATATTTTATTTAAAACAGGGGTACAACTTCAGTCTGTTTATAGCTATGGCAACGGCCTTGGCGCTTTTTTAGGTGCTCTTCTTAAATTGCCAAGGAAAGAATTATTTCAAATGAACCAATGAGATCAAATGACAGTTTAACGGATTTTGAAAGAACTTTCTAGAATATTCAAAATGAAAGCTTTAAACTTTCCACTAGTCCAGGTTGTCTTCAAATCCGTTATACAAATGGGTTACTTTAACCTGTCATTGCTTGCTACTAGAAGTGCGCCAATACAGTTACCACCGCTATAAACGTAGACAAGCTGTACCAAAACAGGTTTTGATTTGTTTTAAATTAAGTATATTTAACGATTTATTAAGGGAATATTGGTGAAAAGCTATAATTATACTAATTTTTATTTTTAGTGTCGACTTATTTTTTTCAAGCTATTTAATAAAATGAGTATTTATTTTATTTATTCTTTTGTATAACATAGCGTTTTTATTTTCTGTTAAAATCAGTTTTGTATCAAGGTTTTGGAAAAATTGCAACTGTTAAAAAAAATCGCACCATTGGTGAAATGTTCAAATATAGGCATAAAAATAGCATTTTCAACTTCATGCAACTTATTTTTTTTTTACAGAATTGCCAAGATATTTTTTCTTTTTGTGCGAAATACTGTTTCGCACGCCCCTTTTCTTATTTGCAAAATTTGAGTTTACACGTATTTTCAGACTTTGTCCTTTTCCCACTCTCATGCCTGTAAAAGTAGTTATTTTTCAATAATTATTCCTTATAAATAGGATCTCAAAGCAACATGAATTTATCATAATGGTTTGTTTTAAAATTGTAGACCAAAAGCATCTTGATGCATCACTGAAGTATTACTAGAATTACGCCGAAATTATATCCTTGAAATTATAGTTTTACTGCTTTGTGAGAACGTTTAAAAATATGCAGGTTTTCCTAAAAATACTAAGATGGGCAAACCTATAAGTGTGGAAGCTTTTGCTTATTTGAAATAAATTTCACACATTACTGCTATCACCAAACTCTCACTAACAAATCTAAAAAGTAGCATTTCTAGCCAGTAATTCAAATTCATTCTTTACAATTTATTTCTTTTTCAGTTGCTATAATATATGCGTAGGTACAAGACATGTCTTGGAATTAAATTTCACATAAAAATATAAGCGATTAAGTTCTTCAGTGAAATTTTGCGTTGAAAGCGACGTTCAAGTGTGCGTCACTCAAAATAAAAAGTGTAGTAGTTCCTTCATTTGTTTTAAATTTGTGACAAGACCAAAACCTGGTCAGACGAGGGAAAACATAAAACTCAACTACTAATACTGTCATCTCATTCTTATGCTATGCATTCTTAGAATTTTATTCTTTTGAAGATAGGGTTAAAACATGCCCTCGGCCATTTCTTCTGGGCTAATGTTTTCAAAATTTCTTTAATTATTTCTGGTTACTGATCGAGACAAATGGTTTTGTATACAAGAGAAGCTGACTTTGTCGCGAAGTCGATTGTTCATCTCCCTCAGTCCTTAGGCTTCAAAGTTCCTGTCACTTGTACACAAACAACACTGGTTCTTTTATATGAAGTATAATATTAAAAAGGATAACTGGAACCCTTCTGTCCAAACTCCGTACTATTCTATTCAGAACAAGTTACAGTCGTTTACATTTCTCTTTGTAGCAAAAGCATGCGTTATCCTCAAGCAGTGAATACTAAGAAGAGCCGCCTCGAATAGTTCACTTACGATTTTTTTACCTTTCATTAGAAGTCCAGAGTTAAACCCTTGGGTGGTAAATACCCATGTGAAATTTCGCATTGTGGGGATCTCACAAGTAAGGTTGAAGAATTTGCTGGAAGCAAATGCCCACTGAGCACTCAGTTCTAAGGAACCAGGCCTACTACTACTGCCCCAAAACCAAGCATGGGATAAAAATAAGTAGAGTGGGAAATTGTATTTGAAATTATAGCATGAATTATCAAATTCTTTTTAAGGTATATTTGCTTTTATAGCAAGAATTATAGATGTCTTTTTGATACATCTTATCGATCAAAAGTTTTCATTTTCAATTTGTCTTTAACTGTTGTCTAGAGTTGGTTATTTGGATTTTATGGCATGAGGTTAAAACAGAATGAGCTACATGCATGACCCAATAAAAGCAATATATAAACGTTATAAGCATGAAGAAAGAAAATATTTTAGACATTTTGCCCCAGAACATTTATTGTGCAAACAGAAAATATGCAAAGCTCATGTTTTTTTCATCCATTGATGATGTAATGTAGCACTAACAAATGAAACTATTATATGATTTATCCAAATGAATAGCATTTCTAAGATGCATTGCCCCCTAATGCATCCACAAAATCGAAAACCTTCAAAAATGGGCTTCATAGCAAAACCATGTATTCAAGATTTAAATGCTCACCGTGTGTTTAGGAAAAGTATAGGTTTGTAACATATCGAGAACTCAGCCCAATTTAGGAGATGGGTATTCTTAAGCTCAGGTTCCGGGAACATGTCAAAAATATTAAATTATTCATTTAACAATATATTATAACATACATTCACAGGTTGAAGTAGAAAAGTATTAAATAAAAACATTTCTATCACCTTAATATTGCGGTATTGAATAGATTTGTTAGTCTATAATAAATACAAAATTATAACTAATTAATTTATTTTCTGTTTTCCATAAAAAATATTTTAAAATCTGGATTAGTTCTGGTTTTACAGAATATATACTTGCACTATATTTTCACAATAAACACCATAAATATATATTTCTCCAGTACTACTAATAATTTTTGTAGAAAATTTCTTTCACAGCAAATCAAGGTCAAACATAAAATTTGCTCCAAATAAACACTTTTACTTATGATGAATTTGAAGTATATCTGTTAACAGTATCGAGAGAGACAGAGATTTAAAAAAAAAACTTACTCAAATTCTTGAATATTCTGGAGAGCAATTTCTTCATCATTAAAACAATTCTGACACAAGCACATTTTACAAGTATGACACTCAAAGGAGCTTTCAATGGAACGGCCACTTATAGTTTTAATTCCAAGCTTCTGACAACTGACACAAGTCCTTTTGCATCCATCGATTTTTCTTTTCTTATGAGCGTGAATATGAGTCGGTGAAAATTCTGAGATTTTTTTTTTTTTTTCGACGCCTTTCTTTTGCCAGCTTGTCAATCAGTTCTAACTTGAAATCATAGAGTTGAAATGATCGCTTTATCGGTGGAGAGTTGGTTGTTTTGTGCAAAATGTAGGCATTTCTAAAGGTAGTGTCAAGTAGAAAGGAAAACACATACTACCATTTAGATGATTTCCTAGCTACTGAAAAATATTTTCTGTGTTGTTCAGCCATATCAACTCTACACATATGTTTATTATAATCCGGGAAAGCTACTAGGGGACTGTACTAAATTTTTTTCTGATCCTTTCCTTCTAGTAACCAAGCAACTCTCATTTTTAACATTTGTAGATAAAACATGTATCTGTTTTTTGTCTACCCAAGTTGTACATAGAATGTTCGGAGAATTTATGCACTGAAAACATTTGATTTCATGAGGGACCTTTAACTTTAAATTTTTTAATTCTTTGGGCAAATTTTTTCGGTTTCCCATCACAGTTCCACAAGAACATATTCCAATTTTTAGCAGATCTTTCATCAGTATGACGCTACTGAAAAAGCGATCAAAGTATATTGTGTGGCTTTTATGGGCTATGTCTTTTACAAGATGCATCACAACATCATATCCCAATCCATTTGTTGATCTCGGGATGTTGTCTTTTTTTTTACCACAGTACATTTCAAAGGACAGAGTGTATCCTAAGTAAGTTGTACACAGCATCTAAATTTTGATGCCTTGTTTTGCGGGTTTTAAGGGCATATATTGTATAATGCCCAAACGTCCCTTAAATTTCGCGAATGCTTCATCAACTGATAATTGAGCGTATGGCTTAAAATGTTCGGAAAAATTTTTGAGCAAATATGTTTGTAGTGGTTCTACTTTTTGTGTGAAATTGAAATTTTCACTTTCCTTCTTAAGTTTGTATTCCCTGTCCGATATATGAAAATAGTGCTTTATGCGTAAAAATCTATTTTTTCTCATCATCATTTTCACCCTTGTATTTCGTTTTTTAGACCAGTAATCAGTGATTCTAGACATCCGTACAATACTAATTACAAACAGAACTGTTAAGAAATTCCACAGTTCTTTGATGCTCGCTATGGGTTCCCATCTCTCATCAGCACATCCTCGCATTTTGGCCAAAAGTCTGCATACTTATTGGTGTTAATCTTGATGTGTTCGCATATCTCATCAGTCATTAATAACTTTAGGTAGTCCAACGCTCGAGAACCAGATGGTAACATGTGAACGGGACCAGAAAAATTATTAAATTGAAGGACATGTATGCGTTTGTTCTCAACCACTTCTAAATCCCATTCAATGGTACCGTCGATATTTTCAGTTTGAGGAATTCCAGAATTATCTTCAGATTCACTATCCACACTAATCAAATGTTTTCCCAATTCCTTAGTTGCAATTCCAATTGGTCATCTTCATTACTCGTATCCAAATCTGATTCATCTGTATCATTGAAGAGGATTTTTTCGATCTCTTCTCGAGTCAAAGTTCTTCTAGACCCAGGCATTTTAAAAGCAATATATCTCACATAAGTTTATCTGATACACAGACAGACTGAAGAAGCTGATCTGTGTAGTTAGAAAAGGACCCCCTGACACCTGATGATCGCTTAAGGTGACAGTTCGGACTTCGAGGCCCTTTTGTAAAGTGCGGTTGACTGATTACCCTCTTCACCGATAGAGGGGAAGATACACTGATGAGTTTAAGGTCGGCTTGGGCGGACAGCGGTCATCTGGATGTAAAGCCGTTTTGGGCAGTTTGGCATTCAGAGGGTTACTCTAATGTTCAAAAAATAATTTCTGGGCAAAATTGTTTGCAATAAACTTTAATACTAAAATAACAGAAGTATGTATATGAAATCTGTTTTGGTATTTTTGAAATGGTAGTCTGAGTGTCTACCAGTCATGAAAATTATGAGTCATGAATTCAGAAAATTGTCACAAAAAGCATGAAAAAGTCACAAATTCTAAAAAAATTGTTTTAATGTTTTCTTTTTTCAAATCTCGCTTTATATCAAATGGACTTTTGAAAATGGTTAAGACCTCACCAAAAGCTTGTTTAACGTCATGAGTAGAGCTTGGATCGATATTAAAAAATGTGACCTGAAATATGCATTACAAAATCCCAAAATAGGTACTAAAACTTCAAATATGCGAAATTGCAACAAAAAAATTTTCATTCTTACACTAAGGTTAGTGAGGAGCATAAAGTGAAAATGAGCCACTCTAATTCAATTAATACACAATTTATTTATTAATTGCTTCACTCACTGTCAAGACAATCATGGAGTGACTTGTTTTTTTCCCAACTCTACGTAAATTAGGTATCGCCAGCAGGGGTCAATCGTTTCATTGACATCCAGATGGGAGAATCACCTATTCCATTTTGTATTCTTTGTATCACCTTCTTGTACCAGGGTGTCTACCAGTCATGGAAGTCACGAATTCTGAAAATGGTCACGTAAAGCATGAAAAAGTAACGAAATTAGCCTCTCAGTCACGAATTTTTCTGTTTTGTAAATAATGGAGGGAAGAAATGTGTTTCCTTTTTTTTCGACCCCATTTGAAACCAAAATGGTCGAGACGTCACCGGAAACTTCTTACATATGGACATAACGTCATGAGCGTCAACTAGCGATGTCGCGAAACAATATTAGCTGATACTGTTTCAAATGGAAAACATACCGCCGATTGGATTTAAAAAACGATCTTCTGTCCCTGTAATGAATCAACCTATTCCAAATAAATCGGGTCATTTAGTTTCCGTCAGTAGTCGTTAGAAAGTGGTTATTTTCCCTTAAAAACAATATTCAGTTTTCAAATGACTATATTTTCCCACAATATTTCTGACCTCTTTTTAGAGTCTGATCGGCCTAAGCCTTACAAGCATGGCATTTAATACAAAAAAATTAAAACCAAACCGATCGATTAAAAAAAACCAAGGGAAAACAATCGCTAAAACGTAAACCAGAGTGCTAGCTGACCAAAAACAAATAATTTTTCTATGCTTTATAATTTTTTTTTCTTTGTATCCGGGTGACAAATACTCAACGGATTGTGCTTAAATTTATTTTGTTATTATTGGGAACGATATAGTGAATCGTAACCCAACAAGCAGTATGTGAAGTAGTAGTGTTGAGCACGTAACCAGTTAGTCTATAAAACTAACTAAAAGAAGATTGACCAAGCAAACTTGAATAAAATAAAGTTTTTGTTAAACTTTAAACTAAAAACATTATTTAAGTAAAATAAAGAACGTTATCCGCCTAACAGACTGGAATAACGTGCAAGCAGTATCAACAAGATCAAATAGATCTGTCTCTCACAATCCATACAGCCGCAGATCCACTTGTCGGCGTGTATATATATATATATATATATATAGGTTAAGTAATTTACATAACCATACATCTTTAACTTTCAATCAGCCAATCACAAAAATATATCGTGAATTAGAATAAATGTGAATGAGTGAAAGTTGAAATGTAGGTTTGATGGTATAAATGAATGCTTAAAAATGTATACAGTTGCAGAGATATAAAAAGTTAAGAAAGGTTGCGAGAAATTAGCACTTTACCATAAATTGACGCCAACCTCTAACAGTTATGCCATGCACAATCCGTTTTCATCGTCAGATTACGTGATTATTTTCAAATTAATTTATCCAATTATTTAATTCAAATTATTTTTATTAAATACTCTATATATCCATTCAGTAAAATTGCATTTTATTTTTTACCTCATCATAAATTTATCATAGTTTCTGCATAGCTCTTATGATCCGTTTCTGTTCACGGGGAAATATTTTCTTCGAAACTTGTTCGGTCTCCGATCCAGTCAAATTTGACTTAGACGTTTGTAACTTGCAATCCTTTCCCATCCTTTTAGTGAATGAATAGTTTGACATTAATTTTATTTCAGTGAAACCTCCTATGTGCAAATAAATGAATTTACCTTTTATTTTTATTCATTTTTATTTGAATTTCTGAAAGTGTATATATAAAATAATTAATAGGGTGAGTAATTTAAATTTCATAAGTGGGCTGAAGCTGCAGACATAACAAGGTAAGCAATATAATTTAAAAAACAAAAATATATTTGAAATAAAAAAAATTAGGAAATTTAAGGTCGTGAAATTTGTTAGTACCAGGTCATGAAAAAGTCACGAAATTAAGTTTCCAAAATTTGGTAGACACCCTGTGTACACTGGCATAATGTAATTCTTTCAGTATCGATTCAAGAGGAATTTCTTTACCTCTGTACTTCAAAAAGGCTCTAAAATGTTCATTCTCCCAACTTATAAAGAACAATAATTGGATTTCAAGATTGCTTCAAACTTTGACGTGATGAAAGGCTGTTCAATATTCTTATCTTTTTTTGTGCCTTTTCCACTTTTAGTTTGTGAGTCATAGTTGATTTTAATTTGATTGCTTCTTGTTAGGGTTACGGATGAAATAAAAGCCAGATACAGCATTTAAAAAATTATGTTCATTTATTTAAGTAAAGTATTTAAATTACATAGTATAAATTATTAAAAGTAACAAATAGGTGTACTTCACCTTGCCCGTAAGCTTTAGAAAAAGAGAGGATTGAGCATTGAATAATTGATACTCTCATCCTATATATGTATATACACACACATTTCAAATAGGGATATATAACATAGTAACCAATCAGCCTGAAGTGGGTGGGACTAAACGTGATACGATTGATTTGCATATTAGTTCTTGTTTATAAAAATACTCTAACAATCGGCCCCCTCTCACCCACTTCAACGTATGATAAATTTTTCCAAAATATCTTTATAAATTACATTGAAAAATACATACAAGGAATTTTCGTAACCATATACAAAAACTTGTAGAAAACACAACATATATTGTAACCCTATTGGAACAATAAATTAGCTTATACTTGTCCAGATAAGAAAAATACACACACACAGTAGACATAAGAGTTTCCATAATTTATCACGAAAATTGAAAAATTCCTAACTACTCTCGTGAGGTAAATTATTTAAACTGCATCTCCAATCTGGGAAGTAATGCTGAAAAGTTCCTCTCTGGGGAAAAAAATTATTTTTCTTTAATTACACATCCTGAAAAAACTTAAATAACAAGCCAAAGTCGCTTACAAAATAGTTTGTTACAAAATTTCAAAAGACCTTCCTTTGTCATAGCTTTTGTAAAAAGTTCAAAGGGTTTTTTCTCGCTATATTTATGACAAATTCTATTCCATGCATAAGTGAAAGTCAATGCGGCCTCAGCCCAAAATTCCTGACCTAATCTACTGGATTCTAGCATTGCTCGGATCCCGTTCAAAAGTGTTGAATTAAACCTTTCACTAACTGGGTTTTGTTTCGGTGTATAAAAGTTAGTATGTTCAGCATGAATACCTTGTTCTTCCAAAAAACTATTTAATTAATTATGAATAAATTCCATCCCATTATCAGTTTTTATATTGATAATTTTTAGGTTAAGGTATCACTCAGCACGTTTCTGATATTTTTCAAAACACTTGAATACATCCGACTTATTTGTCATTATCTAAACAGAAACTCTATGTGAAAAGTCATCAGTAATTGTTAAATAATACACACCTCCTGTAAGAGATTTTACTGGCATTGGTCCACCTACATCCATATGTAAAAGATCTAGATGATCTGATCTTTCCAAGTAGTTTAAATGATGTACGCTTAGCCTTACCTAATTTACATGGTTCACAATTTATTCTTGTAGATTTAAATTTTGTTAAACCCCTGACGCTTAAATTATTGCTAGTACTCAAAATGTAATCAGAATTAATATGACAGTATCTATTGTGCCATAATTCCAGATCCTTCGCACATGGATGTAAGGGTTAAATCCTTAGAGTTTACATTATACACTTTACTAGAATTCTTGCATTCAGTTCTTTTATAGAAATATGGTTTACAAAAATATAGCTCATTTATACGTTTAGCATAAAATAAACTTTTACCAGATTTGTCATGAATAGTTACTCTACCATTTTTACCTACAAAAGTTAACCCTTCTTTTTCCAAAAGTGGTCCCTAAATAAAATTTCGCCGTAATTTTGAAGAGTACATCACATCTTTTAAAACTATACTGACTGGTTTTTGTTTTTTATGTTTAACTTAAAACACTACACCTATTGGGCTTTCTATGTTGCCTATAGCTAGCATCATAACGGGTTTTAAATCTTTAAATAAGTCCAGATTATTGCAAAAATGATTTGATGCAGCCGTGTCGATCAACCAATGTTAACTTTCATTTAAAGAGTTGCAGTTTAGTTCAACATTTTTACTTTCAGACACATCCCAAAAATTAACTTAGGAATTTTGAAATTTAGTTTTGCATTCAGAAGCAAGATGTCCAATTTTATTATTTACATTATTTTAGTACACACATGGGCCGATTTGTTTCTGAACTTAAGTTTTAACATCTTTACAATAAAATATTAAATTTGGATCTTTGCGATTTTTAGATTTAACAGTAAATACATTACTAGTATCATTCGAATTCAAAGTATCCAATTTCAGACGATTCTGTTCGGCAATTAATTCAGTTAAAACATATTCAAATTTAGTATCGGTCCATCTATAAATATTTTGAACCACATTCTGAAAGTTTTCCGGCAGGTATCTAATAAGTTAATCTGACTGAAACTCGCATTTTCACCGGCTTTTTTTAATTTCGTGATAGTAGATCTGACTCTACAGGCAAAAATCCCAATATCTTCATTTTCCAGGTATCGGTGATTATGAAGTTCGTGCAGTAGCTGGATCGTAGTAACTCGGGAGGTTGGTGCGAAATGGTCTTTAAGAATCTTCCATGCTATAGCGGCAATATCCGTGTCATCAATTAGGCATCGAAAGTCCTGTGAGATGCAAAGGTAGATAGTAGAATAGGCTCGCCCTTTTCTCTCTTTGAAATCTTGGGTTTCTTTTTGCGAACATTCCTTCGGTAGATCAGGTTCCGAGTCGTCAATGAATGACCAGAGTCCGCGGTCCACCAAAATCCTTTTGGCCTCTTTCTGCTACGTTCAATAGTTGCTGGCATTCAATTGTTCGATTGGTAAATCCATTTGAAAAAATATCATGCTGGAATTTGATTGCACGGTCACTTAAGCACTTGCACTTTTGCTGATCAGTGGCTATTTATTCGGCCCCCATCGAATAACTGGTAACTGGCGGTAACTCGAAATCAATCAGCAGTGATTGGAGGTAACTTGAATATGTCGGTAAATTGATCATGCTCATAACCGTGTTAGGGTTGCGGTCGAAATAAAAGCCGGATACAGCATTTAAAAAATTATGTTCATTTATATAAGTAAAGTATTTAAATTACATAGTATAAATTATTAAAAGTAACAAATAGGTGTACTTCACCTTGCCTGTAAGCTTTAGAAAAAGAGAGGATTGAGCATTGAATAAATGACACTGTCATCCTATATATATATATATATATATATACACTTTTCAAATAGGGATAGATAATGTAGTAACCAATCAGCCTGAAGTGGGCGGGACTAAACGCGATACGATTGATTTTCATATTAGTTCTTGTTTATAAACATACTCTAACGCTTCTGAAAACCTTCCTTCCAAATGTGCTGAGCAATTTTTTTTTTTTTTTTAATGTTTAAAAATAGAGAAAAATCATTCAGATATGCATAAAACATGCAAAGTAAATTCGTTTTTTTTTTTTTGTTGCAAATTGCTATAAAACACTTAAAACGGATTTCTATCAACATTAGATACTAAAAAAATGTATGCAAAATCCGAGCTCTAGTCATGAGCATCAATTAGCAATGTCGTGAATACCAGCCTGCTATCATTTCTGCAAACCTGTCGCACACACACACACATATATATATATAGAGAGAGAGAGAGAGAAAGAGCCAAAAATTCCTCTGCACCTGTAGTTTCAAAACTAAATAATTTAAGCTTTTATGTAGCAAACAAAAGTTTATTGAGAGCAAAAATCATATGGGCTTTAATCAAAGTTTCATGCCATTCTTCTAATAGACATGCCAGCCTTTCCAGTGATTTATTTTCTGAGATGTTTCCAGGTAGTATGATTGCACAAATGTTTAAAATGCACAGACAAGTTAGTCTATGTTATAATTTATGGATTGGGTCCACATTTTAAAGACAGGCTTAGACAAGAAATTAATAAATGTGATTTTTACTGTGTGTTATTAGATGAAAGTTTGTAGAAGGTAGCACAGAAGAGCCAAATTGACATAATAACCTGTTATTGGGATTCAACTATACATCAGGTTAAAACTAGATATCTCACTTCTACGTTTGGGGGGCGCTCCACAGCTATTTGTCTAAGTGCGTTCACCCATACTATGTTAATGCAGTGTATAGCTAGTTGTTTCATACTAAAATATCTTGTAAAATCTATCAAAAATGCTAGTAGGCTAATTGCACTGGAGATAACAGAACACATAAATCAACTTGATGCTAGGGCAGTAAATGTGGGTTTTAGTGTTTGGTGATCTGCAAAGGTATAAAAGAATCCCTTGTATTTGCCTTTGCTCGTATAGTAAGAAATTTTTACTTACATTATATTTTAAAATACTAAACAAGTTACCATTGCTTAACTGTTGTCTGGGGAGTGTCTTGCTTGTGTCCTTCAATAATATTAGAAATCTTTTTAAATTTAATCAGACAGTATCAAAAAACATACTCTTAATATTTTTGAAAATCTAAGTGTTGAAGTAAAACTAAAAATTTTGGACTGGAATCTACAGTCTGGATATTTTTTGCCAAAATGGTTTTGTATGTTCCTCATGAATATGGCTGTATAAAGGAGTTTCTCAGTAAAAAAAAGAATGTTGGATTGAAAATATGCAAGAACGATTGTTAATTTCCCAACGATGTGCACAGTCTGCAATTTCTATATCTAGGGGTGCATTAAGTGTAAAACAATCAATAAATATATGATTGTAACTGTTAGATTGCACTGTCCATACATAAGGAAGCTTTAAAAGAAAAGAAAAAAACAAGATAATGACAAGGTAAATTATATCAAATCTGCAGTAGAAAGAGTAAAAGAATTGAAGTATTAAAAAAGAAAATAGATTGAGCTTGCCAAAGAGGAAGCTCATGCCCTTAATACAGAAATTGTTGAAATCAGAAAGAAAATTAAAAGTAATGAACCTTGTAGTATTCAAGGTTTTTTTTTTGTGATTTGTTATTAGATCAGATCTGTAGGACAGGTTTGGGGGTTTTTTTAATACAGAAAAAGTGCATAGATTATGTTGTAGGCTGTACATTTCTGTTACATAGTGCATGGCTATTTAAATTTTATTGTATATGTTTAAATAGTGAAATAAATGTGTAGCTTTGGAGATATGCAAGCACTGAATATTTGTCAGTAAAAAGCCAAATATTCTAAAAATGATTTTTTTTTTTTTAATATTAAGTTCATAAAAATGCAAATAAATAATAATAAATAATTCTTAGAAAAATATGAGTTTATAAGTTAAGGTCATTAAATTTGTACCAGGTCATGAAATTAAGTTTCTAAAATTTGGTAGACACCCTGTAGAAGGATGGTGATGCATTTTTAAGTCCATAGTGCTGTGATGAGTCATGAGTTTCATACTCTTCTGAATCATAACCACAGTTCCTTCAATTGAGGTACACTGATTCATATCAGAGTTAAAAATTCAAACAAATGATCCCATCTAGGAAGGTTATTGTAGCGAGCTTAGCTACCACTCCAAAACTTAACTTACAAAGGTTTAGTATAAATACCAGTGTAACCCAACTCTACCATGAAGTACTTTTTGGTAGACACTAAGTTACGCTGGTTCATTCGCGTTTGCTAAATTGGTGACCAACGTTCGTGATTTAAACATGCTTAAAAATTTACAAAAAAATTAGATGGATGGCACACAATGTCCAGTAGAATTCGCCATGGTTGATACTAATTTCCTTTCTACCACTAGGGGGCGCTGTGATAGCAGAAACTGCTAATGTTATATCACATCCTCCATTCGTGCAATTGCCGCATGGATAAAATAACATGTAAAAGGCAGCACGGCAACTGTAATCTTAATACAGCTCTTACAGACAAAAGCAAAAATGGCAATCATTCTACAAGTGACGTCAACTATCGAATTTCTGCGACTGCTAAAATTCTGGAGGGGGAGTACTGTAGCGAGCTTAGCTACCACTCCAAAACTTAACTTACAAAGGGGTAGTATAAATACCAGTGTAACCCAACTCTACCATGAAGTACTTTTTGGTAGAAACTAAGTTACGCTGGTTCATTCGCGCTTGCTAAAGTTATGTTTTGTCTTTTGGGACAAAAATAATATTTTGACAAAATTCATGCCTTTTTTTTTATGGACTACACAATAAATGAGCTGTTTATTGCAAGACCACATTCAAACTTCACCTAAGATTCGGCCTACTAATCAAAAGAGTTTTATTCCTGTTGGCTTGGCAATGATGACGTGAAGTCAAATGTAAAAGCGACTTTAGATTCGGGCATTACGAAGGGTATTTAGAAGTCTGTGACAAGTAATTGAATGCTATTTCGAAAAAAATTGAATTGGTATTCACACACACAGTAAAAAGATTAGGGATTAGTATATACAGAATTCATATGAAATGAAATTTGTTCTAATTTCAAACCCAGTACCTACTTTCTGGATACTGTTTCTAAAATGTTTTGATATTTGTACTTCTATTTTTTAATGTATTTTTGCAGTAATTATCTCATTTAAAGCTATTTGAAAAATGTTTATCTAAAAGTGTCTACTTTGTTTAAAAGATCCCTTTTATAGGCAGGTCATTTTTGTGACTGCCAAAATGTAAGTTTCTAATCTTTGTAGCTGTTTAAACGTTTTCAAAAATTGTCAAACTTAGAGATTGTGTTGAAGATGGCTTAGAAATTTATAACAAAACCTCAAAGGTCTTGTGCTCTAGGTATACATGCTTACTTTTTAAATATATTACCTATATAAAATAACTGCCCAAGAAAAATATCACAGATGAAACATTTTATCTTAAATATTACTTTCTGTTCACAATTTTCTCTTATTTTTGATTATTGAATTATATCTGTTTGAATGGACTAATCTCTTAGTGTAATATTCACATGACAACATGTCACAATTTTATTGAATCGAGTATTAACCTTCATCTTTCTTATTGTAATTTTACTATTAGATGTTTGCTTTTAACAAATGAAGTATGAGAAATGTATAAAACCATTTATAATTTCCTTCTGTCACAAATCTGACATGTTTTATACATTTAGGATAGATCAATAGCAGTTTGGGACATGGTTTCTGCTTCTGAAATCAATATAAGGCGAGTCCTGGTTGGCCATCGAGCAGCTGTAAATGTTGTAGATTTTGATGAAAAATATATTGTCTCAGCTTCTGGTGATCGTACAATCAAAGTATGGAATACCTCTTCTTGTGAATTTGTTCGAACTTTAAATGGTCATAAACGAGGAATTGCATGTTTGCAGTATAGAGATAGGCTTGTTGTAAGTGGCAGCTCAGATAACACCATTAGGTAAAGGATTTTGTTTTCTCATGTTATTTATCTAACAATTAATTTATTCATATATTGATGCATTTGTATAAAATAATTGAAATTTTTACTCAAAGTCACTGCAAGTAATTTCTAAGTAGGCTTTGCTTCAGAAATAATTGACATTAATTTCTTGTGATGATATATCTACGCTGATCAAGCAACCACAATAAGTAGATTTTGAGCTATTTCTTTGTTTTGTCGTGAAATTTTAAAATATATGAAGTCATGGTTAATTTTGATTTTGCTGTGGCAGTTTCTTAATAACTAATTGTTACAAGCTATTTTTTGAATTGGTTCTAAAGTAAAATTTAGAGCAGGCAATTAATTCATCTGAAGAAGTTTTTTGAAACATCAATTGGCTAGATGGTTTCCCTTAAGTGACAGAAAAATCAATTGTGTTTAATAGTAATTAATATTTTTCCAAACGTACATTTTAATGATGACATTTTGTGCGTTTGAAGTTCTTCCAAGTGTTTAAAAATTGTGCTTCCTTTAGTTGTTTAATACTTTAATAAATTTGAACAATTTGATATGTATGATTTTTTTTTTATGAAAAACTTGAAAATTGAACAGAAAACTTGTTTTTTCATTAAAGTTAACTTGAAAGTTAAAACAATACTTAAAAATTTATTTGCTTCAAGCTGCCCTTAAATTTTGAATGGCTCAGTCAGCCTTTAATAAATTTTAAACAGTAATTTCAGTTTCAAAAACTTTTACGTGCTGTTATTAAAAGTCTTGATCTTGCTGTAGGCTTTTTTGAAAATATTTTCATATAATTTCAGTACTTATGTTTCATTTTTCCTGGAATCCTTCAGCCTATCACTTAAAACTTCAATTAACAAATTTTTGTATTAACCTCTTCAGTACCTAAGATCCCAATGAGAAGTATCTTTAAATCCCTTGTCTAAGCCAAATTACCTGTTTTAGGAAGACTTATTTGGACAGTTGACTGGAAGGTCTAAACTGAAAATTCTGAGAAAGCATGGAAGAATTTGTTTTACTAATCTTAAAATGTTTACTGACTACCAATGTTTCAGGATCAAAATACTAGGTACCACCTAACTTATATTTTAAAGTTCTTGTAATTGAAAATTTTCTTATTCATCTTTATTGATAGGGGAAAAGCTTATGCATGAATAATTGTGTAAAATTAGTTGGATTTAAGGGGTTGAGGCCTGAAAAGTTTAAAATAAGATTCATTTGAAGAATTTTTAATGTAGATATATCTTTAATGCTTATCAATTGTCATTCAATGAATCCAACCAGACTGAAAAAATTAAGAGTTTTTGTACAAAAATCAGATTTGTTTATTTTAACCCTCTGTATACGAAGCCTCGAAATATCAATTCAACCTTTCGTTACGAGAGGCGCCCAAAGCGCCTGGACAAGCAGAATACGGAGAGCGCCCGAGATTAGTGCTTTCCCCTAGGAGGCGTATCACCTCGTCACTCTACTTGACCATCTCCTTTGTATGCACCGTAGGGGGTCAAAAACTACTCAAGAAGTTGTCCTTTATCTTTCCGAAGCATGGTATTCTGTGACACAAAACCAGTTCATACGGGCTCACTTGGGAATGTTTATGTGCGCCGTTGTATGTGCCATTGTGTTCTTGAATTATTTTCTCACGTGTACTTTACCTTCACTCCCTGCTTCGAGGTTGTGCTTTGTAATTCTGTAAAAAAGTCTTTTTCAAGACTCTTCCTATTTCGGCAGATATTATTAGCCTTAAATCTATTTGCTTTATAGGCTTGAAATAAATACGGATTTGATTCGTGATTATTATGTCACGCAAAACCAAATCGCTGAACCAAGCGGAAATTAAAGCAATTTTGTTTCAAGATACTCACAAATCATATTATCACTTCACAAATCATAATACAAAACGAAATAAAAACGTTTTCGAACAGATTTGTAGAGAGCACATGGGAGTGCAAAATATGTCAGAAATGCTTTTGCAAAAGCTGTTTTGAAGAAAACCTATAAAAGTCGCAGAAATTAACGCATAAAATTACAAAAAAAAACATTATTATATAAAACAAAGTCAAAGGAAATATGGATAATCAAAGGAATATTAAAAACAAATTATCAAAACCACCTGCTTTTAGAATAAGTATTTAAAATTTATAGCCGAAGTAGTTAATAAAATTTGAATTATATAATAGATTGTGTATATATAGACATAGACATGTCGACGTTTATCGTTCGTTTTAAAACTAAAAAACCCTATCTTCCATTTGCAATTTGAATGACTAGTCTAAAAATTGACACCATTGAGAAAGCAGTATCGGTATCCCGCAGCTAGATGTGATCAACAGTGACCGCAAAACACGCCCTCTTCTTTGAAGGCCTGGAGAAGAAGGGGAAAGAAGCGCTTAATGGATCCAGGCGTCTTGTTGGGAATCCGACAACATTCTTTTTCCCTGTCCCCCGTAACAAAAGGAAACAGATTCTCGGGCGCTTTCGTATGCAGAGGGTTAATTAGATGTTTATGATTTTTATTCACTCGTCACCCCTCTCATACTATTATAAAAGGAAGTGTTTGTCTGTATGGTGTGTACTGTCCTGACGAATCTGGCACTTACAATAATGAAATTTGGCACACATGTAGTCCGAATTTTTTACAATTTTTGTGTCTAGCCTGAATTTTAAAATTAATTTATTAGTTTTTTACATCTTTTTTTTCTTTCCTCTGGAATGTGATGTCATTGAAGAAAGTCTGATTTTGTGATTTTCGACGGCTGACGCCACAAGCATTTTTCGTCCTGAAGCCTTGGGAACCATTCCAATTCTAGCGTTTTTTTATTTACATTGTTGATTAGTATGATTAGTATTCTTGCTAGCGATTTCAACTTTGTCACAGGCAAGGACTGTTTGAGGTTTGCGATCCAATAATTAAGATGAGTGAAAATTTCAACAAATTTAAAATCCAAATTTCAATCTAAAATATTTTTTAATTAATCTATTGGCATCAAAGCATTGCCTTTAGTGTTGTTTTGCGAAGCAAACCAAGTGGGAATGTGTTGCAATCACCTGGGTTGGCATTGAGTGGTCACACCAAACCCCACAAAAAGAACTGTTATGTGCAATGCTGTGCTCACCATGCAGTGGCTAGTATGATTACATTTGTTACACATGCCAAAAATCACTAGTTTCTAGATAGTATCTATATATGTTAAACCTTAATGTCTATGAGCGTTTAGGAAGTATAGAAAGGCAAATTTTTGAAAGATAAAAGTAACTCAAATTATTCTTTGACCTTGTTGTATTTATCCTCTCATTTGAATTCTATTTCAAATGGAATAGATAAAAGTAGAAGATATCACATTTAATTTCAAATTTGAATGCGTTTTTAAATTGATAATTTTTAATTTGTTAGCCTTTTTTGTTACCCAAGTAGTATCAAAGTTCTAGAGACCCAAATTCCTTGGTCCTAATCTTATTTGCTTGAGGCCTTTTGTCCCTTGAACAATAGTGAAAAAATTACCAAAGTAATGATTTATGCAGACAATGGTGTTCTAAACATGAAGCAAGTGATGTTTTACTTAGGCCCCTTAATAATTTCTCCAAGTTGGTGTCCACTGCATCTCAATACTATAATCTCTTAGTGTCCCCAAAGAAGGGAAGACAGTTATTTTCTGTTTTAAACAAAGGTTCATTCTTGGGATGTGTTATTGAGTATAAGCAAATCTTTATGTTGCATCATGCATTATTTTACTTATTTTTATCATGCATTCTGTTCCAGGTCCCTTGCTGAAGCTGATGTAATCAATGTAGATGGCATTCATTTTCAAATCTTTATACTTGATCATGTATCTTGAAAACATTTGTAATATTACGCAAATTTTTCGAATCTGCTCTAATAATTTATGTTATTATTAGATTATGGGATATAGAATGTGGAGCTTGTCTCAGAACTCTTGAAGGACATGAAGAACTGGTGAGGTGCATACGTTTTGATAACAAACGTATCGTCAGCGGTGCGTATGATGGGTAAGAAGATTTTAGATCGCTTTTATAAGTAGTATGATTTAGAATATTGTGTTATAAAAATTTTGTCTCAATGTTTATAAATTTCAGGAAAATAAAAGTTTGGGATTTAGCAGCCGCATTAGATCCCAGAGCTCCTGCTGGAACTTTATGCCTGCGAACATTGGTGGTAAGTCTAAATTATTAAAAATTTACATGTAAAATTAATTTAATCATTTTCTGGAATTTATTGTTTTGAAAGGAAATTAATAATTCTTTCTGAAACAAGATAAAATTCACAAAAGTATTAAGCTCCACAATATCTTGTAATTTAATCCCCATGCGCACGAAACAAGTCAATTTTTAAAGATAGTGAAAAAGGAAAGTCATTCCATTTTTAATCTGTTGTCAATGTGGATTTAAATGCATTGATGGTGAATATATGGCAGTGTCTTTCATTTAAAGAATAAAACCCATAACAAGTATGTGGAAAATGAAACAAAAAAAAACTGAAATGTTTCTTGATTCCAGTAATCATAACATGATTCATCTCCAACATTATTATAATCTTTGTCATTTTTTTCTAGGGTACAGTGATTCTGCTATGGAAGAATTTGTTTTTGCCATTTGTATATAATATATCTTGCTGTTATACATTGCTTCAAATGCAAATAATGAATTTGCAAATTTAGTGTTTGTAAAATAATAAATTCAGGACCGACACATCGAGAGTGGATTGCACTCATGTGGCTGCAAGCCAATAAGAAGTACTGTCGTATTCCCAATGGTTCTGAAATATCAAAACTAACATTCTCCCAAATGTTTTCAAAATTCAAGTCTATAATTAACGAACTTAATTTGACATAAAAGCTGAGTGTTTCAAACAACCTGTAAACTCTTATCTTAAATTTAAGGTCACAAGATAAATGTTGCCAGGGAAAATATTAGCTGTTTTGTATCAATATCTTTTTCCTGAATGCAAATCAAGCAAAACAACTTATAATTTTAAGTTACTGTTTTATTTTAATTTTGATCTATGGTACGTATAAGGACAAAATTCAGTGATATTTGATTAAAAACTACTTCCGTTTCGTACATGGTCCATTAGGTAGAGCATTCCATAAACTCTTTGATATGAGAGTTTTTAACTTGCAGAAAATATTTTATAAGTTCCAGGAAATAACTAGACTCTTGTTTTCTTAAATCTAAACACTGACTAGAAATTTATTTTCTGATACATAAGAAATAAGAAACATTTTTATTTGTATAATTTTGCTCACATTTAAGCTTATAATTGCCCATTGTTTATTGTCTTCTCTTTAATGCTTTCAGAAATGTGTTCAAATTTGTTTCGCTCAATGTCTTTAATTCCTACATCATACTAAAAACTTCATATTCAAATTTTGCTTTATGTGAATAGAACTTGAGCCTAAATTATTGTAATTTCAATAATTTAATTTTTTACAGGAACATTCTGGACGTGTATTCAGACTTCAATTTGATGAATTTCAGATTGTTAGCAGTTCTCATGATGATACAATATTAATATGGGATTTTTTAAATTTCACTTCCTCAGACACTCCTGCTGGTTCTGTCAGATCTCCATCTCGTACTTATACTTACGTTTCAAAGTGATTCACTAAGTGAAATTAAATTATTGAACTGCATTATTCCACAAATTGAAGAGTGAGAAGCTTGTTGATATAATGCCTGCATTGTTTGCTGCTGGCAGTATTATAGGAGGCCTTCTTGCTGAATGTTCTATACTAGAACATAGTGTTTGGAGATCATACTCATTTTCATGATGAACAGCTCATCTATCATCTGTTGTGATTTGGCATTCCTGTGACAGTGTCCAATTTCATCACATTGAAACTTTGTAATTGTAAATAGATATTATCCTCTGTTGAGGACTACTTGTTAGATATGCATTTGTAAGATTCTTATTGTGATTTTGCTCTATATAGAGCAATCCTTTTGTCAAACTCAAATGGAGATTTGATTTTAAATATTTTTAGCATTCCTCTTATTTGAGTTTTATTATAAATGAGATGGCAAAAAATTAACTTTTACTGAATCATGTTTTTAAATCAGATTGCTAAATTAAGTTTGTAAAATTTTTAGTTAATCTCTCTGTATATATCAGAACATATCTGAAGTAGATTTTTCAAAACTTCTTTTATATACTTCGTTAAAAAAATCATTTTAATTTTATCATTTGTGATTTAAATAATTAGAAAAGTTTGTTTCTTTTAAGTTGATTATTTTGAACAAAAGTCATTGTTTATTTTTGTGAACACTTATTTTTAGTTAAGTCATTTTTACCAACCATAAAATGTTTCATGAATGTTTTTATATTGTGTAATTCTCAAAAGTCAGGGTTTGCTTTTTAAGTCATTTTGCTTAAGAAGTTCGGATTGATCTGAAAACACTTTGAATAATACTTGAATTTGTTACAGAAATTTTGGATTTTCTCACTATATTTACAATGTAAAATATTCCTCAAATTTAGAAATTTTACCGAAAAATTTTAATTTGTTAGTTTATTCTTCAAAATTTGTATCATCATGAGAATTCTTTTATTGGTATTTTTTCAAGAAAGCATTCATTTTGCAATATTAGACTGATTAGTTTAAGTGACCTCTTCATCAAATAATAAAAAATAGTGACTTCTGCATGTGGTTAGAAGTATAACTTTTTGGGAATATTTAAATATTTCAACTATGATTTGAGTAATTAAAATATAGGTTTAAGTAAATCTGTTGCCAATAAGCATAAGACCACTTTACAGTAATCAATCATTCAAAGAGCTGCAGATGAATCTAAATTTTGTGAAAATGTCGATGTTATTGCAAGTTTTAGCAAAAATCAAGTTAGCAATTATATTTTTTCTGCTACATAAAATTATCATGAAAAATTACCCTTCAATGAAGCATCAAACATAGTGTTACATGTTTTTGTTTTAATTTGTGTGTGGAGTGCAGAAATGTCTTACTAATGCATCTTAAAAATTGAACACTATGGAGTTGATTTATTAGGCAAATCCCAGTTCTGACTGATAACACTTGTGAATTTCTTGGAATCTTCTGTTTTGTTTTGAAATGTTTTCTAATTTATTCGTTATTGATGTTTTTTTTATACCCGTTTAGAAATGCTAATCATCTGTTCAATTTATTTGTAAAAGTCAGGGTTATGGATGTTTAAAAAACTTTAACCTTGGACTGTAAAGTTTATTTGGTACATTTAAGTAATCTAGCCTGGTTACCAATGCAATGTAAACTGACTTCGCACTGAAGTAACAAGACACTGTTAATCAATATTGGATCTATATCCCCTTCCTTGCTTTATTTTGAATTTGGCTAAGTGAATGCTGACTCTCTAATTTCATATTTCATTACATTTATGAGAGTTGAAAGCAATTTGAAGAATTGTTTTCAATTTTAAAATATTGCCTTTGAGGCTGACTTACTGTAATATTCAAACTAAATTTTACCCCACTGTCAGAAAGCAAGTTTTAGTACTCCTTGAACTGAAGGTTGCCAGAAAGAATTCTGGACACAAAATGGGAAAGACAGATAGACCAAAAATGTCTTCGATTGGGTTGAACAATTTAGACTGAAAATAATACTTTAACTGAAATTCTATAAAAATTCCTAACTTTTTTGTAAACTAACCTTTTTAAAAATGAAATCCGTAATTTATAATTATTTCCAATTTATTAACACTGAAGATAACCAAATGTCTGACTTGCTCGAAGTGCAGATGAAGATGTTACTTTGAGTAGAGTTGACTTTTTGTAGTTTCATTACTCATGTTTTCGATTCACTCAGTTCTTTTAGCTCTCAGCTTGCATTTACAATTCTTGATTACTGTAAATATATTTCAAGAAGAAAATTGTAAAATTTCTTTTAAAATTTTTTCGTTGTGTGATATAAATTGTAATACCTTGGAAACAAGGTACTGTCCGGTCTAACATCACATTCAGGACATGAAACATTTCTGAAAATTCTTCCCATTTTTTGTCATGTTTTGAACAGTATACAATACACTTGGGTTCTGCTTTTTTTTTGTAAAGAAATATGTCCTGTTAGGCAGATATGTGGGCTTTTAATATGACTGTTCTCTTTGCGGGAAATTCAGATGAGTGATGTTTTCTTCATATCTTTATGTACACTAATTTGTATTACAGATTGCTACTGAATACGTTGCTTTTAGTATATTGTACATGAGTTCCAGAGCAATATCCATCAAATGTAGGGAAAAGTTTTCTTTTTCTCTCTAACATTATGCATTCTCAAGTTTTGATTTGTGCGATTAACACCTCCCATTGTTCCACTTATTGATCCCAACAACTTGAGGTTTCATCTTTATATCTTCCGTCCTTCCATTGCAATATCATCTGTTATGTATTGTTGAGAGGAAATATATATCTATAGCACGTCAGTATGAAACAGTGTAACTTTGTATGTACCAAAAAGTACTTCATGTTAGAGTTGGGGGGTTACAGTGATATATATTAATCAATCGTAAGTTAATTTTTGGAGTGGTAGCTAAACTCGCTACAATACTCCCCCTCCAGGCTCAGCGGCAATGCACAGATAGAAGCCGTGATATGACATTTGCAGTGTCTGCTGTCACAGCACCACTAGGTGGTAGAAAGTGATTAGCATCACCATGGAGATTCATCTATCCATCGTGGGCCATTCATCAAATTTGTAAATTTTTATGTGTTCAAATCAGTTATTAATATAGCAAGCCAGTATGAAACAGCGTAACTTTGTGTATCTACCAAAAAGTACTTCATGGTATAGTTGGGGGTTATAGTGATATATACTAAATCGTAGGCTAATTTTTGGAGTGCTAAGCTCGCTACATATTCTTAACTTTACTCTTCCTTTCCCAAATTTTCCCTCTGGTGTGCAGAAAGTTCACTTTCAATTTATTCTTTTTTAATTTGTCTAACATTTCCTGTCTGTTCAACACTTGGCCAAATAGTCCTTGTGCCATAAAACCTCAAAACAACCAACCTGTTGAGCCTTTCTGTCATGGATATGTTTTGCATCTTATTAGAATATTTGTTAGTTGAAGTGTAAATTTAATCAGCATAGTTCTCTCTTGTGCTAGATTGGATGCATCAGTGTAGTTGCAATTTGAGTTGATAGAGACAAATCCTTATATTTATTCAGAATTGTCCCTTTGCTGTCTAAGTTATGTATGACCACATTTATCCTGATTCAGCCTCAAAAAGTATGAAAAAACTCGCTGCCGAATCGAGTTCCTTTCTGTGATGTGTACGGCAACCAACCAAGATTTCTTTTATCCAATAAAATTTTCATTTACAGAAACATTCTTTGCAAAAAAAATATACACGTGAACTAATAGTTCAAAAAGTCAAACAATGGACAAATTTTATGTTTCAAATTTGACTGAGTCTTTGAAGCTTCGTCAAAAGGTCGTCAATGCCAAAAAATGCAATTGCATCAAAGGTGTATTGCCTTTTCAACTCAAGTTTCTGATGCTCAAAAAAATTTTATGTAAAAAGAAAATTGGTAAGAATATTCATGTTTTATTTTTTAGTTGTAGAATACAAATGAAGATATTCTTCATGGTCATTCAAATTTTCCTAAACACTGGTTAAAATTGATTTGTTGCATTACATCCCAACTACACCATTATCAAACAATGGCACAACGCCATTATCAATGTCAATGGGGGAAGTTTGTACCTGGAGATACCTGAGAAAACCTTGGAGTTGACTTTGTGGCCACCTAATTAGTATAATGACCATAGTGCTAGTCTGCCACCCAGTAGGCCGCAGGTTCAAATCCTGGTTTGTAAGTGCATGGATGTTAGTGATTATCCTCATTAAGTTTAAACTTGTATCAAAAACAGCTCTCTTTTGACTTTGTTCCATGACTGACAATGTTTTGATGTTTTTCATTATATGTTAGCTGAAGTAACCAGTTTCTATCATCGCATAACATGCAGCTCTCGTTATCCTTCAGTGGAATAAAATTGATCATCCTTTGATTGATCAGCATGTTTGCAACAATCACACATTTTGATTTTCTTTTTTTTTTGTTGAACAAATAAATATTTTTCTTTTACACTAACCCTACAATTATTGTAAATGTTTCAATACAAACACTAAACAATACATAATTTTTATGTCAGTTATCTTGTATTCATTTCATCAGATTCTGAGTAAAATTTTAATTAGTCTAAATTTTAGGTCATTGAAAGATCAAAGTCGAATTGTGTTGTAATGTACTAAGATGCTCTGAACTAGACTTGGCAAAAGTTTCGTTGTATCTTCTTTTCAGCTAACCTGAAACAATAAATGTTTTAGGGGAGGTTTAATGACTTACTAATTACTACTAATAACAACGTAATGAGTGTTTACCACACTAAACCCAAGATTGTGATGTACTTCATTTATTACAAAATATTTGTTTAAAATTTAACACAAAATTTTAAAATAGAAAAGTGTGATCTAAAAATAATTCATTACAAGGTTTAAACCAAGGTTAATGGAACATTATCAGGTTGTCTATTCCTTTATCCCCTCCATGGCCTGGATTCTGCAAGAGCTGCAATATCTGAACGAATTTGGCCTCTTACTCATGTTTAAATCTTCATTTTAATAACCAAGTAATATTTTACTTCGACTTACCTACTACAAATAAGAACTTTATAATATACCATGATTTTTTCAGAGAAGAGAACTAATAATATGCTATAATTTTAAATTTAGATAGATATTTTGGGAAGGGGCTCAGTAAAGAATTTATTATGAACAGTTTGATTTTTCTAAAGAATTAAAAGCTTACGGGGATGAGATATACTGCATATATTATACTAGCCACTGCGTGGCCAGCACATCGTTGTCCGTGACAGTTCTTTTTGTGGGGTCAGGTGTGAACACTGTCGCCAACTCCAGTGATTGCTACGCATTCCCATCAGGTTTGCTTCGCAAACCAACGCCGAGATGTCATTGTCCAATGCAGCCAAATTCGAATTGCAAAGAGATCTAATCGGCGTGACGTCACAATCTCTTGCAAAGATATAAATATTCAATTGAAAAATTATTTATAAAAAGAAAATCAAATGTATAAGGCATCGATCTAATGTAAAATTTTCCGCAGATTTCAAATCCGTTTAAATTTTTATTCTATCTTTACCTATCGCTGAGATAAAAAAAGTAAAAACAATAGCGCTAGCCAACTCCCGGTAATTGCTACACAATTCCAAAAAAAATGGCATTTAGCAACAATTCGCAATAACCCATTGTACTGGTCCTGTGCGGTGTTAATTAAATACCTACCAAAAACAATCGGATGACAATTCCAAAGGACGTAAAAGTCGTAATGCCATTGTCCAATGCGGCCATATTTGTATTGCAAAAATAAAAAAGTTGCATTTCAAAAATGATTTATTTTAAAAAAATCAAATGTAAGGTATCTGGTGTAAAATTTTCTGCAGATTTCAAATTCGTTGGAATTTTCAATCTATCTTTAACAATCCCGATTTTCAAAAAAAGAACTAAACAATGGCAGTCAAAATATATTTTTGATTTGCTCCCCTTTGCTCAAATCGTTTGAACACAGGAAATGGAATTTGTGATCTCTGAATCACGAAGGTATAATTCGTAATATAAAAGTTACCATTGAAAAATAATTTTTAGGTATCGATCTCTAATGTAAAATTTTTCGCAGATTTCAAATTCATTGAAAATTTTACTTTATCTTTAACGATATAGGATACAGAAGAAAAAAAACTACATATCTCCTGTTAAAACTTTATTTGTTTTGCTCGTCCACTGAAGTTGCTCGGAAAATGAAAAAATAAATTTTGGAATCTGTGATCTCTTTATACTTTGTCATTCTAAGGAAAACAAACAATAATATTAAATGCAATAAATTAATTTAGAAATGTTCTAGATTAAATTTTAAAAGTAAGGCACGATAGAAAAATTTCGAACTACCTGTGTGACGTTATAGCTTCCTTGATTGAAGAAAGGATATTGCGTTTTTAGACCTTGGAACTGTGCCATATTTTGACGTAGCTGATGTCATATTGAAGAAAGGACAGATTCTATGTTTTTCGTCCTAATGCCTTCGGAACCATGCCAAGTGTTTATTTGGTCATAAAATAAACAGATTCTATTTTTGTCCCTCGTGTAGTGCAGACATAAAAATGATGGCTCCTAAAAAAAGTCAGTCTTGGAAAAAAAAGGTAATTTTTTTGCGAGATTCTGCTGGAAATGGATTGAATGGTGGGGAGCTCTCCTGTTCGGATTTAGATTCTGATGCAGGCACCAATTTTCATAAAATTGAGTTGGAAGAATCTGAAGAAAGTGCAAATGAAACTGATAATATCCCCAACTGATCCAGATATATATGTCCTAGGAATAACACAGAATGGATACTACATAATGGCAATGTTACAGGCAGATTTGCGGTTAGAAATGTTTAAGTCAAAGTAGTGTTCCAGCTAATTATGCAAAACAAAACGTCAATGAATACTTCACGAGTTTGTGGCTACTTTTCATCGACAGTTTTATATTAGAACACGTAAGAAAATGCACAAATGTTGAAGCTAGAAGAGTTTCGAATATCAGCTGGTCTATCCAGCTGGATGAACTTTGCTTTTCCCAATATATTTGCTATGATTTCGGAAGTTTGTGATAGATTCATTGATAATTGTATCAGTGGCGGACCGAAATACCGAAGGGGCCCTGAGGTCTTAAAATGTAATTTCATTAAGGTTCGAGAAAAGTTGTGACGTCGTGTCTTTACAGTGTGCGTCTTTATGTGCAGTGAAAAGAGTTCCTAATATAAGATGGTGAGCAGATGCTGTATTAGCTATAAAACTTTGTTTCACTCATATAAATGAGGCTTTAACTGGAATTTGTAATTCCAAAGAAACAAAGTTACCATATTAGAGGCTACTTCACTTTCTGAGGAAATTGGACAAATAAGAAACCGCCCTAATGACAGTTATTTGTAGTACTATGTTACAAAGAATAAATGCTACTAATAAATCACTACAATCAGTGGAATACGAACTATTGAAAGGATCTATCCTGAAGTCAATAGAAAATTTTATCAATAATTTCAGAGAAGTTGAAAAAGAGGCAACTGATTTATCAGGGCTGTCATTTAATGTAAAAGATGGACAAACTCGCAGACTACAAATGAGAAAGAAAAAAAGTTCTTTTAATGAAAAAAAAAAGGAGTCTGACATGAATTTAAAATAAGAGAAAATTTCATAGTCAATTAATTCCTTTTATGTCATGTGATAACACCAGGACAAAATTATCTCAAAGAACTCGGAAGTATGAAGTTGTTGTGGAGCCTTCTTGAATAGTTTTTATTGGGATTTATCAGTAGAAAAAAAATGAACACAATAAAAAAGTTGAATTATATTTACAAAAATGACATTGGTGTTTGTACTTTTGAAGACGAATTTGACCATTTTTTAATATTTCTTAAAGAAAATGTGGACACCATAAAAACCACACCAGTCATCTATCGAGCTGCCAAAGAAATGTCTTGCACATTTCCGAATGCTGAGACATTATTGAAATTTTTTTTAACATTTCCATTATCTAATGCAACAGGAGAAAGTTTGTCCTGTTTTACAGCATGTAAAAAATTATTTAAGAAGTTCTATGGGAGAAGAAAGATTAATTAATAAGGCCATTCTGTATATAGTGCAAGGAATCATAAACCGAATTGACACTTCCAAAATAATTGACGAATTTGTAAAAAAATAAAGCAAGATGGAAATTTATGTAAAAAATTTTTTAATAAATTTATTTAATGGGCTGTGGTATGAAAATTTTGATTACTTTTCTTTTTTGCTAATAACTCAATGAGAGTTTTTTTCAAACTTGAGATTGAGGGCCCCGAAAATTTTACTGTTTGGGGCCCCCACTTGACTTGATCCGCCACTGAATTGTATAGAGAATTACAATCGATCAACAATTATTATTAAGATTTTGTCTCTTATCTTTAATAATGTTATCGTTTTCTTTCTATTTTGTAATAATATTTTTTGGTTCATTTTTCTAATATAAAGGGTCACATTCTTGGTAAATTTCATGAAATAATCTTAAAAGTTAACTCATCTGAATATTAGTCTTGGTAACATTTAGTTATTGCAATTATTTTATGTGATTTATTTACCGGTGTTGAAATGACACCGGCAGACGTTTAAGGGTAATAACGATGGTGGATGTTCTAGTGTTAAGTGAATAATTTTTAAAATCTACTTGAATTTTTTTCATAGAATTTTAAGTAATATATTAACTGCACATGTTCCATGACGTATATTAGTTTTGGTTGAATTAAACTAGAAAATCATTTCAAAACATTGCATTTTATTCAGTACTCATTGTATTGGTTTTGGTGAACAAAATGTCCCACACGTTTTCCCCCAAAATACACAACCTTCTCCTTTCTATAAACCTTTGGTTTAAACATGATCACTTATATATTTTATGTAGTCACTGTCTCAAGTCTTATTGATTTGGTATTGTCTTATTTCTCTTGTAGAGGGGTATGTACAACTTGTGTAGTATTTATTTTACTTGATAAAACAAAAATATTGAATTTATTTTTAAAAAATGTTGCATGTATTGAATTTTGATATTTCTAATTACACATGAACATTGTATTTGTAAATATTTAGCTAATGTGGTTGTTTCCCTGCTATACTAAGATCAAACTTTACCTGGCATATGTATTTACCCTGCTGAACCTTTGTTTTCCCGAGTCAAATCTAATGGGATTGTTGGTTAAATTTGTCAATAAACTAACTATACATAGAAAATTGAATATGATTAAAAGTGCCTTTACATATCTGGTTGAACTTACAATAAATTTTTTCCACATGAAGTGAAATTTTATATTTAACATTTGGAACAAAATAGATTTAGAATATTTTGTCATTTAAAAAGTCACATTTGTCAATTGCCTGTTCATATGCTTTATAGAGTCATCTATAATGTTAGGTTTCAACTATGGAAAGAAGTAATTTTTCCTATTTGCTTGGCATTACTAGATATATTCTATACTCGCTTCAGTCCCAAAAGAAAGATTTTGGATTGTGCCATGTTACCAGATTATTTCTAAAACCTTCGACTGGACTGTTCAGGTAAATCTAATTAGAAACCTTGAAGAAGAAAATGTCTTGTATGTTACTTGGCAATCTTTTTATATTTTCAGACAATTTATTTAGTAACATGCAGTTGCTTTAATAATGCATAAAATTTTAGTTTGCCAAAAACATTTTTAAAGTATAGTAGACATTGCTGTTAATTATAACAAATTTCAAAGCATGAACAGTTAAGTCGCCATGTTAAGTGCCTAAAGTGGTATATCGATAGCGAAACTGATGCCATTTTAAGAGTCAACACCCAAATTTATCTCAAAGCTTATATAGGAACTGAATTGTATAAAGACTGGTGATTTTCTATTTTGATAAAGAAAAATAGGTAAGTTTGAAAGAATAGAGAAAAGTCAATTGAAATTGTTTTGGAATTAAAACTAAACTTACCAAGATGTTAAGTTTGAAAATCTTTACTATGAATGTTTTGAACTATATTTGCTTGACAGATACATCTCAATTTCTCAAAAACTGCCAGGTTAAGATTGATTCAAGTATAGTATAAAATGTAAAATCTCATCTTCAACGAATGCCTACATTTTGTGCCAACTCAAAATATACTTGCTCTTAACAGATTTGATATTTCTTTAATCATTCAGTCTGAAAAATTATTGGTGCACACCTTCACAATTCATTATGCTTTTTATACTGTGAAAATAATATTTAAATATAAATCGATCATCTTTGAAATCAATAGTTTGTTTTATTGAAATCATTTTTTTTGTCAAAAACTCCTTGACAATCTCAAACAAAAACAACGTTCATATCTTTTAAATTTTCTTTTGAAGCAATAAAAATTCTTTAATTACTGCCCTTGAGGAATTCAATTGTAGTTTTGTTTTAATGCATGTTTTGGTTTGTACTTACAGTTAGGTATCAATCTTTTATTAGATTTTATCCTTAAAATATTTAAAGTAATTGTTTGGCAAAGTTCTGATTTGGTTGTATTTAATGGATAACAACCCGGTGACAAGAGATTTGTCTTATTTTCCTATGGTGTGTGCTTGAAATATTAATTGCTTTATTAAATTATCATAAAACTCTTTCATAAATGCAAGATCTTGGTATTAAATAGTAACTTTTTAAATGGTTGAAAAACACTTAACTTATTTTATTTTTAAAGTGCCTTGTTACTTCTAATCCTCAGGCCAACCAAAGTTTGCTTTGTACTTAGTACAGCCTAGTCATTTTCAAGTTCCTGTTTTCTCTGATTGTTAGATAAATTTTTTTTCAGGATGTTTGAACATGCAGTGTGGAGTATGCCATATATTTCACTATTTCTAACTAACGTAATTGAGTTGATATTGTTAAAAAATTAGTGTACCATAAAACTCTTGAAATCATGTTGATATGAATACATAAAGTATATGATGTGGCATCAAATTAAGATAAGAAGGTAAAAATTATCTTATATTAATAAATTTTATTCTGTTTGTTAAGTTTTGCATTGAACTTTTCAAGAAATACTTGTTCCATAGACTTTAAAACTTAATTTATTTCAGCTAGTATAAAAGCATTTGGTTTTATTAATAATTGATATAGCATATATCCATACTAGTGCTTAGTTTTAAATTGATGTCTGTGGCCTTTGGGCTCCATGAGATGTTGCATGTGCCTTATAATCTAATTTATGATAAAACGAAAGCATTAATTTGAAATAAAAGATGAGCAAAATAAAAAACATTTCCCAAATGAATTTATTTTAAATTTATTGTTTTCATGCATTAATCTTTTAAATATGCTGTTTCAAAAAATATACTCTTTGGCATAGTTAAAATTAATGTTTATCTTCAGCTAAAAAAACTTCACTTATCAGAAAATATGTAGTTACAATTTTCTACTAAGATTTAAAAAGGAGTACATTTTGCCACGAAAGATGGTACCCTTTTGTAAGTTTGGATATTTCAACTGCTATGACTGCCCACAGTCGGAAATATTTCAGAAAGGAGTAAATTAATTCAAATTAAATATGTAATTGTTCAAAATGTGCTTACTCCAAATGCTATTAACTTTTGATAGTATTTTAAACAGCATAGTTTAACTTATGGAAGTATATATAGTCATTCAGGTAATTTAAGATTTCAACTTTTCAACTTGGATTTCAATAGTGCACGTAATATTTTGTGAAATTATTCCAAAATAGGTTTTAATAAAAACTTGATTTTGCTTTCAGTTCCTCTACTGACCTTTACCATGTTAATCTAGATTTCCATGCAATTGTTATTGTCCCTTGTAATGTTTTAAAGTGTTTATATAATGAAAAACTTCTTGTGACTTAGAAACTACATGTATTTGCTGATGTTGCTAACACATTTATTTTGTTATACAGTCATAATTACCAATTCCTAAAGAATACAGTTTCTATTGAATCTGACATCCAGTTATGAAGCATTGGAAATTATGCCCCGAATTATCAATTATGCTAATACAGCAAATACTAATTTATGAGTATTTTTCCCTTCATATTTTTACTTTCAGCATTCATTCCATACAAAAATATTTAATTTTTTGGTGCTTCCTCAATTAAAAAATGTTTCTTAATGAAAGTATTTTTTAATGTTAATCATTATAAGTAAATTTTCATTGTGTTAGTTACCAATGCAATAAAAAATTTTGTTTTTAAATGTCTGATCTCTTTTATAATCCTAAGTGTTTTTAATCAGTATTTAAAGTTACAACCAATTTGCAAAGCTGTGTTGAACAGTACTAGTCATAATTTTGCTTGTACATGCTGTTTGAGTTATGTGGGAAAATATGGAATCTTAGAGGAATGTATAGGAAACACTGAAACAGATTTAAAAGAACAGAATCTTGCAAATTTATAAGAATTTTGGTTATGCTAAACGCTTCTACTTTGCACAAAATAGACTTCTCAACATATAATTAAGCAAAATAATGTGGATGGTGAGAGTCTGAGTTAACAAAATTATTAATGAATTGATTGAGTGTCTTCGAAATAACCATATCGCACCCCGGTAAGAAAAGTAACACAAGTCAAAAAAATTAATTTTTTGATGTTATGTCATAGAAAAATATGTATGAGGTGCCCCAACGTGTTATATTACTATTCTATGGAATGTAATAGAAGTTACTAACACATAAATACTTACTTTTAAAATTTTAAAGAAGCTTATACTGTTTCAATATAAGTTTTATAGTATCCTTTAAGTTGATGTTTCTCAAATTCTGCAATTTTGAGTTGTCACTTTACTTGCCAGGGTGCAATATAACAGTTTGTTCCAAGTTCATTTTGTCTTAGTCTAGCTTCAGTTGTTTACTTAAATACCTGTATTGTAGACACAATTCATGAAGCTTTTGTTCTTATATTGAAAGATTTAATTATTCTGAATTTAAGCTTGGTTATGATTACCTAAAAGCTATACAACAAAAGTCGTGGAAAGTGGCTTATCTAGCCTTTTGATTTTGAATGAATGATTAAAATGTGATCTATAAATATTGGTGTTACTAAATGTTCAATTTTTGTCTCGAGCACAGTAATTATTACCTTTGAAAATATGCAAATTATAAATTAATAACAACTTAATTGTTAACTTCCAAAAATTCTTTTTGATTTCTTGAGAAAGCTGCAACTAGTGCTAATTTGGTTTTTCAAGAATTTGTTTATTGAAGAAAATCCAAATAAAAATTTTCTTTTATTTATAACTTAATATCAATTGGCAAGTTCTTTTTTTGACTGGGATAACTTTTACAAAACTGCTTCGTAGCTTAGTTTTTAGGACTACATTATCGGTATTTAATATAAATGTAAAACCTTCATCTCCGGGTGGTAGTATGGAAACTTCAGTTTTGTAGATTGACTGTTTAGGTCTTAAAATGCCAGTTGCAAAATAATGGACAAACCACCAAAAACCAAACTTTCAGTTTTATGAAATCAGAATAGTTCATGATTGTGTCATTGAATCCTGTGGTTCAAACATTCACGTTGAGCTGACCTTTTTCACCAAAGCAGAAAGTTGTCTACCTTTTTTTAAATAGATTCTGATATATTTTTTGTATAAACATTGCTAACTTCCAAAGTATGCACTAAAATTCATACAGTTTGAATTCTTGCAGAAATAAATCCAGAACTGTGGATACTTGGTTCTCGGCTCAGGAATTCAAAGCTTTGCTATCAAGAAATTACAAATCTTTCTCCGTATGGATAAAATTCATTTTTGTTGACCAATTCATTTTGAAATTACCAGCAGAGTGTTTTACTTTCTATTAATCTTATTTTACGTTAATAGCCAAATACGTTCATGCAAGTGTTCTGATGTGGTTTTAAAATTAGAAAATAAATACCTATATATGATTATTTATGCTGCAGTAGTTACCTTTTCAGTATTATTTTTGCCTGACAAGTTCTACATTTGTTTTATAACGCTTTTAGGTAATACTTAAAAAAATGATTAAATATTCAGCTGTAATGTAACATTTTTTAGAAAAGAGCTGTAACAAATAGCATTTGTGTATAATCATGACCATGTACATACAAAATCAGGTAAAACCAAATGAAAAAGTGAAATAAAGTATTTATTATTTAATGTGTATTTTGTTTTAATTATATAGACAAGAGAAAACTAAGCTTATCATTTTATAATTCTAGGTAATTCTACCTTATCAAAAGATTTGATGGAGGATTTCATTATTTTCATCATTACTCATTTAGAAATTGAAGCCAGCCTCTTCAAAATACGACACCAGTTGTTACAAATTAGTGATGGAATTTTTAGTTTTCTTTTATGGGTGTAATTTTTCAATCATATTAATTTAACAAAACAATTTTTTCCTTGTTTGATGCATTTGTATTACTTGAAAAAATCTCACTTCATTCTTTGTACTGTATAATTGATTACAGTTCATACTATCTGTCAGCTGTAAACTCGGAAATTTACTTGTTAACTGTTAGACAAAGAAAATTCTAGAATGAATTTACTGGTGTTATCTACCATGTGTGGTGTATTAATGTACTAAAAATTAGTATACTAGATTCAATATTTTCTAGTTTGGATATTCATTAAACATTTGAAATTTTTGGGAAATCAAAGACATACACTAGAAGGGTTATGTAATTCTACAGATAGCTTTGAAATTTGAATAACAATTACTTATTTGTATGCCCCATTCTCTCATATGAAACTAGATTTCAATTTTCTGGAACTTTGACTAAATACATATACTACCTAAATACCTTGAAGCAAAAGAATGGATTAAAAAATCAAGATGTGTAACAAAACAAATAAATTAAGAATTTTAATCATAAATTGTAGAGATGAGAATTTAGTAGATTTTTATCCTGAATCCCATTGACTTGTTCACCTATAAAGAAATACGAATTCTTCCCTACTGTTTATACAGATTTTACTTTATATTTGGATACTTTTAAAGAGTTAAGCTGCTTACTCAAAGGAAAATGCATAATTCAAATCAGTTTAAAAATTTGCTTCTATTAGGTAACATCCCAAAAATTACCCTTTTTAAAACTAGCTTCCCTGCTTTGAGGCCATGGCCCTTGCTAAATAAAATAACAATACTTTGAGGACCCGAGAGATCGAAATGCAGGGGTGCCAAAATGTGGAGAAATTGTTTGATTAAAACGTAAATGTTTTTGAAACTATTTTGTTTATATAAATCACTAGGGTGCACCGTCATTTGCCAACCCTGGTGATTGCTACGCAGTTCCATTTGGTTTGCAAATTATTAACACTCCTTTCGCAAGCGCCTTGGTGAGGGTCAGGTGCAAAAGTGTTTTGCTCTCGCAAACAAATACGAAATAATGACAGAGTTCCTACGGGTCTTAGAAAGTGCTTATTTTAACTTTCCTTTCTAAAAGCCCTTAGAAGTACTTATTTTTCGTCAATAATCCTTAGAAAGTGTTTATTTTCCTTTGAAAACAAAATTCAGTTTTCAAATGAAATTTTTTCACTACTAGGAGGTTCCGCCCCCCCCCTCCCCTCTGCTCTCTAACCCCCAGTAATTGCTACGCAATCCCATTTGGTTTGCATCGTAAACCAACACTCCTTTCGCAGGTGTCTTTCTGGGGCATGACGTCACAGCGAGTTTCACAAGGTCAGCTAGAACTATCCAACGTTACATCGTGATGAAAAATTTGTATACTATAGCGAAATTGTACTTTTCATCGCATCGAATTTATGAACCAATTAACTATACCATAAGAAAATACATTCTAAGTTTTCTCATGGTATTTTAAAACTAATAGTATCAATCTATAAATATGACAGTTTGAGTTTTGAATCGAAAATTACGATCTCAAAATTCCGAAACTTGTGTGACAAACTTTTAATCGAATTGATCTATTAATCAATTTCAAACATAATTATACCATAAAAAAAGTTCTTTCCAAGGTTTTCAGTGATGTTTACAGATGAGCCGTTTAAAGGTAAAGTGGTGTAAGTCCATTAAACACTTACGAGATGTAGACTTTTAGTATAATAGTTGTTGAAAATTCCAGAATACTACCAAACAAAAAATTTTCGACCCTATGTGTTCAAAATGGATTGTTTTAGCTCATGTATATTGTTTTTGCCCTTAACTCCAGTTTATAAGTAAATTATAAGGCACTTAAGTAACTTACACCACTTTGGCTTTACATGACTGAGGTTTTGGTTCAAGACAAAACCTTGTATCATTAACAACATGAATGTTATTTTATTTTGAAAAGGAATATTATGTCAAAAATAATATAAATCAATGTTATTTAAATTGAAGTCTCCCACAAAACTTTCTGCTACTCAATATCCCTAGTGTCATCAGTACCTAGTGGTACGTTGTCTTCAGCGGAGTCAGAAGTATAAATGTTTAGATAATATGCATGACTAACCGGGGGAATGTAGAACAAAAGGTCTTGTATATCTTTCTTTTTCTCTTTTGTCACAGGTCGGGGTCCATTGTAGTCGAGACAAAAGTACATTTGCCAGAGATACTGGTCATAGGCGTAATCAGGGGAACCCCCCACCCCATTCAGTTGAGAAATTTTTTTGGGCTAATATATATATATATAATGAGTTTTTCACAAAGTAATCTCTTGTTGATAACTACACAAACTATTCATAACTTAATTTTAATTAATGTTTTACTTGTGTAATAAACATAGCCGTCAGGGAGGGTGGGGGGCTTCAACCCTTTCCCCCATTCAGTTGAGAAAAATTTTGCTTATATATATATATTTTATAAGTTTTTTACAAATTAATCCCTTGTTAATAACTACTTAAACTATTCATAGCTTAATTTTAATTAATGTTTTACTTGTGTAATAACCATAGCCGTCAGGGGAGGTTGGCGGTTCAACTTTAATCCATTCAGTTGAGAAAAATTTTGCTAATATATATATTTTATGAGTTTTTCCCAAATTAATCCCTTATTAATAACTACTCAAACTATTCATAACTTAATTTTAATTAATGTTTTACTTGTGTAATAAACATAGCCGTCAGGGTGGGGGTTCAACCCCTCCCCCATTCAGTTGAGAAAAATTTTGCTTATATATATATATATTTTATGAGTTTTTCACAAATTAATCCCTTGTTAATAATTACTCAAGCTATTCATAACTTAATTTTAATTATTGTTTTACTTGTGTAATAAACATAGCAGTCAGCGTGGGGGTAGGGGGTTCAACCCCTCCCCCATTCAGTTGAGAAAAATTTTGCTTATATATATATATATTTTATGAGTTTTTCACAAATTAATCCCTTGTTAATAACTACTTAAACTATTCATACCTTAATTTTAATTAATGTTTTACTTGTGTAATAAACATAGCCGTCAGGGTGGGGGTTCAACCCCTTCCCCATTCAGTTGAGAAAAATTTTGCTAATATAGATGTAATGAGTTTTTCACAAATTAATCCCTTGTTAATATTACACAAGCTATTCATAACTTAATTTTAAATAATGTTTTTCTTGTGGAATAAATAAATGTAATCGATGAAATAATGGTACAATAGTTCATAGGCGTAACCAGGGGGAGTTGGGGGTTCAACCCTCCATTCAGTTCGTCATAAAAGATAGTCAAATTTGTTAATGAAGAGCAATCGGAGTATTAAGCTTTATGGCTATTTAAACTAGATTATATAAAAATTATTTTTACACTCATAATATAAATGCCGTATATAAGCCGAGGGTGCGTGTTTTCTTCAAAAATTTACCCAAAATTCAAAACCTTTATGTAAAGGGAAACAAAGAGTAAAAAAAAAAATTGTGACGTTCAAACCATACGTCCTAAAGCCATGAGGGCGTAATGTCGCCAAACTGGTGGAATATTTTCCCATCAAATCGTTGTGAAGTAAAACGCTAGCTTTATTACCTGCTAATGATTTTCCAGTGTCCAGACGACGGTGATTGACAGGTAATGATGTACTAGACATTACGATTCAAAAAGGGGAGGGGATTCATTGTGGCTCTTAAATGAAACTCGGGTAGGTTCTAAATGAGATTTAGCTCTCCAACTGTTCGCTTACGATTTAACTTGGCAGTAAAGATGTGCAATGATGAGCTTTAAGCCGCAGGTTTCACTGCGAGGTTGTCTATTCGCTCCCTTTCCAAAGGTGACCGCTAATGATCTTATATTAAATTCGGGTAGGGTCTAAATGACCATTAATGATATTTCCCAGTTTCCCGCACCTGATACCGGACCTCTGACTGGGTGATTGACATATGATCAGTTCAACAATGGTCAAGGGAAGCGGCTGGGGCTTGGGAATTTTTTTTTTATCAGTGCCACTTATCTTCGCCGTGCAGCTTAAAACATGTGCGGTACATAAAGTTTCAAAAGGGGGAGCGAGCTCATTGACCCTTGGCAGCGATGTGTATGAAGAACATATAAATTCTAGTACGGAAATGGCATTGGAACTGATGATGATACACATCGAGACATCCCAATGAGTGAAGCCGAATTTTACGAACTATTCGGAAACTCGGATTCAGACACGGAATTTGAAGGATTTATATGACTTATTTTTCTCTTTTTGCTTAAAGGCTGCATTCAAAACGTAAGTTAAAATACTTTAAAAATTGGAACAGCTGTTGGATTCGGATCAGAGTCCGGATGGCACGAAGTAAAAAAAAGGGTTGCTTTCCCAACACCCGTTGGAGTTGCTATAAAAATCGTTAATCGCTCGTAAAGAATTCGAAGTTGCTGCCACCGGAGGGATATCCGAATCCAACAGCTGTATCAAAAAATGTTCCCTTTCCAATTGTTATTTTTATGTGCTAATTAATTAAGGGTATTCAATTATTATTTTGTGTGCTATATTTGGCGATAGTTAGCGATTTATCGCTTGCGCCCGGCTAACGGAAATGTACCTTAGTTTTTTGCGAATAGCGGATCCGTATATAAGACGACCCCCACCCCACTTTATCTTTAGAAAAAGTTCCAAACATTCTCGGCTTATACACGGAAATATTCGTAAATGCACGACAAAAGTGAAATTTTTATTCACTTTATTTATTTATTTATTTTTATTATTATTATTATTTTTTTTTTTTTTTTTAATGTTTAACTTGGAATATGTTTTTTGAAGAACCAACTAGGAAAATGTTTATATGTATTTATCACAGCAAAAACTAATTAATTTTATCCAAATGTTTTCAGTTCATGAAGTTCTAGTGATTATTTTTCGATTCTTTCTAATTTTATGATAATCTAAAAATCTGAATGTATGTGCATTCTTACCAATGATGTTTTTTATTTCAATAATTGTAATATAAGTTGTCACTGATTTACTGTATTTTGTTTCACAAATTTTAAAAACAGATGGTTCGGATTAAACAAACTCGGATGAATGGGGGGTTTGAATTAGCAAGGTTTTAGTGTAATTCAAGATTATCCTTAAATAATTTGTTGTTAAACCAAACAATGTGTTTCTTATGTATGATACTATAAAATAACATTGTTTAAAACGATTTTACTTGAAATAAAAGTGACTAACATTTGTTAGACACAAAATTTTTAATAATTTTATCATTGTTCTACGAAAAAAAATATCAATATATCGTGTGATTTTTTTAACATAAAAATACGAAAATTTCCCTGAGAAGGTCTCCAGATGCTTCACCTTTTTATTGGTGTACAGTTTATACTTCTCGGGACTGAACTCCTCCCCCCTCAGTCATCAACCCTAGTCACGCCTATGCTTCTGTGATGTTTCTTCCAATACTGATGAATGATTTCATGTCTTAATCTCATCATAAATATTACAGTTGCATGTAGTTATTCACAAGTATATAATTAATACACTTATTAAAAAATTGGGAGCACTTATAGACGAAAGAATCAGAACCGAGAGAATTTTTACCGATGTACTTCAATCAAATCAAGTTTAAATCTGAGAAATTACGAAAAAATCGACGTTTTAATTTCTAATTTAAATGTATTGTAAATTTTAAAATTCACCATAAAAACATCTGGTAAATATTGTATAAACTAGGGGGCTCCGCCCCCTGCTCGCGAACCCCCGGGAATTGCTACGCAATCCTTTTTGGTTTGCTTTGCAAACCAACATTCTTTTTGCAAGTGATTTCTCTTTTATTTTAACACTCAATGTATCAGTAAAAATCTTCTCCATCTTGTTCCCTCTACAATTTTAAATAGACCATGTTAATCTCTTAATTTTCTGATCTCTACTTTTACGGGAAGCCGTCTGAAAAAGCGAGCCTTTTTCCTCGCCAAATTAAAAAAAAAAAAAAAAAACGTTGCTATGATAAATTTGATATCTGGAAAATATATAAGTTAGTCAGAAAATGTAACCTTCATTTCCGTGAAGATAAATGTATGAAGAGAATGAATGCTATCGCTCCGCGATCTAAAAATTACGAAATTTGTATGACCAACTTATGATTGTATCGAATTTATTTATGAACCAGTTTTAAAAGTAATTTTACCGTAAGAAGGAGTGTATTCCAAGCTTTCACGTGGTATTTTCAAATTTTAAAACTAATAGTATTAAGCTACACATATGACAGTTTTAGTTTTGTGTATCGGAACTTACGATCTTAAAGTCCCGAAATTTTGATATGAACAACTTATAATCGCATCAAAAATTTATTTAATAACAAATTTCCAAAATAATTGTACTATACGAAAGAGTACATTCTAAGGTTTGCAGTGATGCTTTCAAATTAAAAATATATATATATAAGCTATAGATATGACAGTTAATAAAAATTGACGGAAATTTACCAATATTCCAAAATTTGTATGACCAACTTTTGATGGCATCGAATTTATTTATTAACCAATTTCAAAAATAGTTGTACCGTAAAAAAGAGTATATTCTAAGGTTTTGTGCGATGTTTTTAAATTTAAAAACTAATAGTAATAAGCTATAGATATGGCAGTTTACCAAAAAAATAATGAAAATGTACCGGTTTTTTCCGAATTTCAAAAACATATTACCAGGAACCAAATTGAAATTTCTAAAATAGCTCGACGAACTGCAAAAATTCACGTTTAGAAGCACTCTAAAAAATCACGACTGAAGACTGAAAATTTGTACGTCTTTTGCTCACTCGCGTTTGAAATTTCGCTTTTTCACTTAGACACTTAATAAATACTAAACTAATAGCCGCATCGGAAAAAAATCTTCTTTGTCGTGTTCCCTGTACAATTTTAAACAAACCATGTAATTTCGTAATTTTCTGATCCGTACTTTCTCGGAATACTGTCTAAAAATCGAGCAAAAAAGCGAGTTTTCAACCATGCGACGGCGGCTGCGGCAACGTTTTTTTTTAAATAAAAAGCGATAAATTTTTTTTTTTTAAATCAAGTGTTAATTAATGATTATGCATCAATATAATTAATTAATTTTTAATAATTTATAGATATTAACCATAGTAATATAATTAATTATAAATAATTAATAGGTGTTAGTTACTTTAATCTTCCCCTTTTTACTGGGGTACAATCCAAACTTTTTTGAAGGACCCCCCATTTCCCCATTCAACAACCCTAGTTACGCCTATGATACTGGTATTCCTCGTTTTCCTTGTGGTTTTATATTTAGCTTGTAAAACGGAATGTCGCGAGACAAGTTTCCCTTATAAGAAATTTTAAAAGGGTTGGATTTCTGGTATTGCATCTTTAGCCATGAAACTGGATGCTTTTCTTCATTAAACTTTCTTTTGTTAAAGGATTTTTCCATGTTTTTGTAGATAAAAACCCTTTACCCAAGACATCACAGCAAGGGGGAAAGATTTTTTCCCCGGCATTTAGTGATTACTTGAAACCAGTCAGAAGGGCAAAAGATATGTTGATTCTTACTGTATAGTTCTATTGAGTCCGAGTCGTTCGGAAGGTGGTATGTCCAATTTGTATAAACTTTTGATCAGTCATTTCAATGTTGTTGTCTTCACTTAGAACTAGTCTCATTAAGTTTAATGCCATCTTCCACTTCCTGTTTTGTTCTGTACATGTATCGCTGTACAGAACAATGTGTTTTGCGGTTGGTGCTCTACTTTTTATGTGTTTGACTACACATGCACTGATTTCCTGTGAGCCCCGTGATCCTACTGTTTCATCCCACCAGTACATGTAGCCTAATCCTGTTGATAACTTGTGGCAACCAAAGTTATAAACGTATAAATTACGTTTCTATAATAAGCGATTTGGCATGTTAGTTTCGGGAATGGTAACGACTTCTCCAAATCGAATGAGAAAGTATAATAGAAGCTATCAGAAACCGATTTTTCAGTCCTTTTTTCATAGTATCTCTTACTTTCTCAGCCTTTCGTAGGTGAATCTCGTGTTGTAATGCGATTTCTCTCTTTTCATGTTCATCTTTATAGGAGTTCATTTTAATTTTAAGGGAATCGCTTTTAAAATCGAATTGAAAGGTACGCTTTTCGAAATAAAATAGCATTCATGTTGTTAATGATACACGGTTTTGTCTTGAAAACTAAAACTTCAATTTATGTAAAACCAAAGTGGTGTAAGTTACTTAAGTGCCTTATAATTTTCTTATAAACTGGAGATGGGCAAAAGCAATATTCATGAGCTAAAACAATCCATTTTGAACACATAGGGTGGGAATATTTTTGTTTGGCAGTATTCTGGAATTTTCAACAACTCTTCTACCAAAAGTCTGTACTTCGAAACAGTGTTTAATGGAGTTACACCACTTTAGCTTCAAACGGCCCAAGTGTGAAAACGATCACGAACATAAAAATCGTCGATATTAAAAAAAGGGAAGAAATATAAAATTATTAATATAGCACAGAAAAAAAAATATCTGAATATGACATCCCAACAGAGAGAAGAGCTTCACTCTTAAAAAAAATATATATAACTTAGAACAGGCCTCGAAATAGATTTTTTAATACAGGTGCACCTTGTGCACTTGTATTTAAAAAAAAATTATTACTTATTTATTATGTATTTTTTTTTAATTATTATTTTGTATTACTAAAGTTTTTAAATTAGGTAAAAATGTAAATGAAAAAAAAAAGTTAATGTAATGTAAAATAACTTTATTAGTTGGGTATGTTTAGATAAGGTTAGTAGTAGATAGTAAATAAAAATATTTAAACATCTAAATTCTCACTTCTCCGTCGCACGGCTGTCGCGACAGTAGCTTCAACATAGCCATCTGGAAAATGTTTCTATCATCGGAAAGTTCTGGTGGCAGTGGCACAAGTAAACCTTCCCCCTGTATAAACCCGTTATGGCTCAGCGATTTTGTTTTCGCATAGTGTGTATTTAGTAATTTTAATTACGCTCCTTTAGAGCGAGAGAGGTCGATAGTAATATTTTGTTCAAACATCAAAATAACATAAAACACGTCCCCCCTTTTTTTAACGTTAGGTGCATTGCGTGCACCTAGCGGGGGAAAATTAGGTGCACAATTGTATTTTCATGTGCACAATGTACCCGGGTATTTCGAGCCCTGACTTAGAACAAGCAAAATGGAATGAACTGGTTTACTGGCTACAAAAGTTTTAAACAGTAATGGTTTGTATTATATTCATTAGAATAAAAAAAAATCCAAACAGTCTCTGGAAATGTGGTGTAATTCCTAGATACACCACTTTGGCTGTCAGTAGTTAGATAGCTTCACTGACTGCATAATTTTGTGCTGCTATATGTGTGGTTATTTGGGGAATTAGGAGTTAGACCGCCTTTCCTACAAGTAGTTTTCCATATTCAGAATTTGTTACCAGCATTAAGGGGGTCCGGGATACAAAAATCGTCAAATTTTCGAAATTTTTATTATCATTTTAAGAAATTCTCTGTGTTTTTCTTTAAAATGACGTCTAAATCATGTTTCTATCTTAATTAGAACTAGAGATATAATAATTTTTTGTGGTGCGTTGTTTTGTAAATCTAACACTCTTGACAGGTATTGTCATGGCAACAACATCTGTCTTTAAAACTTTAACTGCGTTTTTCTCCATGAAACATTTTTTCAAGATTTCTTGTATTCAAATTGCTATAAGTCGAAAACCGATAAAGTTTAAGGGTTGAAATTTGGAATATATCTTTTTCAAACATTATACTTTAATTTTAATTCAGCAAATTTAAAACAAATATTTACTTTAAAAAATATGACTTTTTAAAAAAAAAGTACCTTAAAATTTTCAAAAATTTTCATTCAAATATTTTTTATTTTTTATTAAATTAATATTTTTTAAATTGCTGAATCAAAATTAAAGTTTATAAAATTGTGAATAATTTACTGCAAGAATTTTGAAAATTGATCAAGAATATTTTAAATCTTAGCAATTTAAAATGACTCTTCTTTTTTTCAAAAAATTTAATTTTAAAATTTTTAAAAAACTTTTGGAAAAATTTTATGTTGTGATTTTGCTTATTAGTTAGGTGGGTAATCAGTACAAAAAAATTCAAAATTCTAAATTAATTAATAAAATTTTTTTTCAATGTGTCCCGGACGCGATTTTCCAAACCCTCATAGATACTGCACCGCCAGGTGACAGGCCAGTCGCGCTGGATGACGATTTGTTGCTGAACCAATTAAATTGACCGGTTATCGGGTTGCACTAGGACGACTTGGCGCTGAAGAAATCTCGCCGCACATTCTTCATGTTGTTAGTGTTATCTTGATTGTGTTACACGTGTGGAGCGCATAATGAATTAATATTAAAAGAAATAGAATTAATATTAAAAGAAATCCCAAAAGATTTCAACGTAGTTTTACATATGGAAAATATCATTATTCTTCGAAGTTCCTTGGCAAATGAAAATGACGCTGAAGTTAAAACTTTTTATCTGTTGCAAGATAGTTTGTTTCCTTTAAAATGAAACAGTATTCGAACTATAACTAAATATACACAAAAGTTTGCAATTTTTTACTGATAAAAGATGACTTAGATTTTTAATTAACTAATTAAAAAACAGTTTTTTATTACAGTTATTAAAACAAGGATTCTTATTTAAACTAAATGAGAATAAAATTATTAAACTAAAACCAGATGTTTTTTTATAAACTGATGAAAACCTGTTTTTTTTATAGATAAGAGATTTTATAGATTTTTTATAATTTCAAAAGATAAATCCCAATTTAAATATATTAGCATTTAAAGTTACTGCTTATTTAAAGATCCCATTGACTTATTAAAGAAAATCTAAAAACAATCACCCCGTAATATTAATTATTTAATAAGAACTAATCATATACTTAATTAATCACAAATAATGATTAATTAATTAAGATAATCCATTGGACTAATCAATTTGAGCAGATATTGCAGATAATTACTACTTTGCATTTAATGTTCATTGCTTTGTTAAACTAAGTTTCTAAAAAAAAAACCGGTTTAAACCGATAAAATCCGTTAAAAAAAATCAAATCGCCCTAACTGTTATCCATTGAAACTTCTTGCTAAAAGAGCGACGACGGAGCGATAAGTCGCCAAGAAGTTGGATCAACCTTCCCACAATTCCTTAACGCTTCTCACAGCGACCGGCCTGTCACCTGGCGGTGCAGTATCTGTGAGGGTTTGGAAAATCGCGTCCCGGACCCCCTTAACTCAGATTTTTCAAAAAGTGGACTTACACTACTTTGGCTTTAAAAGGCTAAGTATAAAAACTAATAGTATTAAGCTACGATTTTGATACTAAACACACTAAACTCTTTGCCGCATCAAAAAAAAATATTCTCCATCTTATTCCCTGTGCAATTTTGAACAAACCATGTTAATTTCGCAATTTTCTGATCCGTACTTTCTCGAGAAACCGTCTGAGAATCGAGCGAAAAAAGCGTGTTTTCAATCCTGTGGCGACGACAGTAAAAGTGATATTTTACTTAAATATGCAGCATATGCTAAATTGTGGAGAATAATGAAAATTTTTATGATTTATCACATAGACAAGCTATAGCAGAACGTGGGTTCAGTGCAAATAAATCATTAGAGATTGAAAGTTTAAAGAAAGAACCTTACATTACCAGAGGCTCATTTATGAGAATGTAAATAATTCTAATGATATTCACACTGCAAATATAACAAATAAGATGATAAAGTTTGTCTATTTTCCAAGGTACAAATATTTCCGTTATTTGGATGAACAACGCAAAATTAAAAATCAGAAGTTTAGAAAACAGTACAAAAAGGAAAATAAAAGAACTAAACTATTTAAAATCTAGAGCTTTTTAAGCTGATATTACAGATAAGGAAAATTCAGCAGAACTCTCTACTAAGGCAGAAGTATTTCAATTTTAAATGCAAATGCACTGCAAAGAGAGATAAAAAAGAAAAACATCCGATTTAAAAATATTTTTTGTTTTTAATATTTGTTATGTATAATATTTAATGTATTTTATTTATTACAATCAATAAAGTTGCATTAGTTCAATCATTAGAATTTTATTTTACCCTCCACTACTCTTTTTTCTTTTATATAATTTAATTTCAGAATTTTTTAAGAAAATAATTTTTAAGCAACTTTTTAAACGTTGAAGATTGTGGTAAGTTTAAAAGTTTTTTTCTTGCTGTCTCCACACACACATTCTATAATTTGTTTATATACTTGCATATTACTGATATGTGTACATGTAAAAGCCCATATATTAACTGCTGACATTTGTAAAGATGAAACTGGGCTTATTTTGAAAAATCTCATTTTTGTGTGGTATTATTTTGTATAACAATTTTTAGAAAATAGACTTGAATATTAAATTTTTTACATACTACTGTTCTTATAAGATTAACTAATCTGTAAGAGCATCCCACTTCGTCGAAAGACGTATTAAATTGTATTATACGGTTTCTACAATGTTTTATTTACGTCCTTATTTTATCATTAGAAAGTGCTTACAAAGTCCTTATTTTTAGTTAGAAAATGCTTAAAAGTCCTTATTTTCAGAAATTAAAAAAGAGTGGGAACCCTGAAAGGCTTGCTTGCAGCGCAAGTTCTAATTCTAAGGAATCAGTAACCCCCTTCCCCCCCCCCCACACACAGAACATGACACGGGCATGTCGCCTTATCCTTCCCTGAAAGAAAAAAGAAATTAACAGGAACTGCCACTTGGATGACGTTGAGGAAACAGGAACTGATCTAAGTTGTGAAACACAAATTCAATACAGTGTTTCTTTATACACTATATTCTGTATCTTTTTTCCATCTTTTACGAAGATCTTGATGTTTTCCAGCATACACATCTCGACAGATTAATATATAATAGTTGACCATGTGCAAATATGGGACGTTCAGTGTAAATACCTTCACGTTCAAAAGTCTGACCTTGTGATTGTCAACGCAAACGCAAGGCGAACCAGAAATCGTCTTCGGTATAAAACAAAGGGCCTGATGGGAATGTCAACTTGAAGTGTTGAGCTGAATTCTAGGTATGTCCACGATATTTCCTTTTTTATCCTCAGTTAGGATTTCGACGTTCAAAACTTTGCTGCCTATCCGTTGCACCAATAGACGCGTTCTATTGCAGAGGCCATCAGCTATGCAGATATTCCTAATCAGCATCACGATGCACCCAACTTCAACTTGTGCGGTGGCATTCCAGCAGGCGTCGATAGATGCAGTCGATAGTTACTCGTCAGCGTACCTAAGAGTGATTTCTTCTCTTGCATCACTTGTCGATTCCAACCAAAGTTGCCTTGTCGATGCTGTAGCTGACTACTTCCTTACCTGATTAAAATCTTTTCATTTATTTGGTTGACTTCGTCGTTCTGGGGAGACAGTATTATTCTGGTGAGAAGGTCAATGGTCACATCTGTTACATGTTCAGAAAACCAATCGACCAAATCCGCACAAGCAAAATCTGAAGTTCCTTCCACACTGAGTTCATCGAGGTCTCCATTCCCGAACTGCATCAGCCTGTCTACAAACTTTTCAGCTCCAGTAGTTGCTCTAATGTTTATCTTTAGGTGATGAATCTCGAAGAGTGTCCACAGATGTGATGACTTGATACACTCGTCCACGATTTGATGTCGGCTAGCTTTTTTCACAACTGGAAGCACCTGTCTGAAATCTCCTCCTAGGATAAATGACTTTCCGCAAAACGGATGTCATTATCCATCATGTCACGATGAGTGCGATCGATAATCTTAAGGGCTTTTCTTGCTATCATGCTAGCCTCATCCCAGATAACAAAATCAGTTTCCTGAAGGCGACGCTTGTCAAGAGGCTTTGTGAAGCACATTTCACCTTCTTTGAGCTCAATGGGTAGGTTGAAAAAACAATGAGACGTGATTCCACATGGCGGAAGAACTGAAGTAGTTCCGGTCCAAGCAACAAAAACGATTTTCTTTTTCATGACGAGGAGTCTGTTATACAATCATGTGTACAAGAATGTCTTTCCGGTCCCACCTGGTCCATCAATAAAAAACACTGAGGGGAGTGCAGTCAATGATTCTCTGGTACACAATGAGTTTGTCCGCATTGAACTTTTCTTGAATATATCTGCATTTTTCTAAATGATGTCCGCGTGTATCTCTGGCACACTTGAAAAATGTGGTTTGGGGAATCCAAGTCCGAAATCCTATTCTCTGAGTTGAGCAGCCGTTCAATATCACAAACTGCCACAATTAATCATCTCATCTCGAAACTTTTCCCACAATTGTAATGCATTTGACGGTTCGTCCTCAACCAGGAAGTAAGCGAATAATATCCTAAAAGGAACTGACATCATAGTGGACGCGGCTTCTTCCAGCACAGCATTAGCTTCTTCACTGCCTTCTGTTATTCCCATGGCAATAGCAGCTTCTCGGAATGTTGGATACACAACGCCCTCATAGGTTCGCATATCTTGATAGCAGGTGGCACCAACAATTCTGTTGAGAATGAGCTTCAAGAAAAATCTTTCTGCATCCCTTGGTGAAATATTTGCAATGCGTCCCACGACTTTTGCAGCTTTTTTTGCGAGGCGTCCACTTCTTGCTTTTGGTATTCCAAGTGTAACTATCAGGCACGTTCCTGTATAAAATTCTCTTTGACACTGCATCTTGGAAGGTCAAACCATCTACTTATCATAGTCTTGATTGAAAACTCTTTCTTCATGTCCAAATTTAACATACTACTGTCCGTCCAGGTGCACTGGGAGTCTGACTACAGTGTGACTTCTGTCGTGCAATTTAATTACGTTTAGCCTCACGCTGCTTCCATCGGGCTAACATATCTGCCATCGATGTACTTCTCCACCTCATTGTTTTCATGCTGCTTTATTTCCATCCTCCCACGATCATGACCTTTGTGGGTGTGTTTTAAAGCCATCACCGAGGAACAGAACTCAACATTGAAGTGACAGTCATATTTCTTGAGGAGAAATGTATTGTGAGGCACTACCATTCCGTTATCCACATGCTGCACTTTTCCGTCTTGCTTAGCATGTTAGGCGTAAAGCTTGTTCCAGTTGTACCGGCGCTTGTACTTTGGAAATCCATCGGCGGTCATGTCCGTCTCATCGTAAAACTCTTTCGGAAACTTCTATGAACACACTTTCTTCTCCTTGTCTCAACACAGTTATCATTCATTGTGAGGTCCATGCATCATGTGGCACAGTTGATAGTAACGAAGGGATCAATCCGTGTCTGACAGCTCTGCTGTTATGAATCGATCCACATTTTTAGGCTCCAGGAGTTTGCAATCTGTTCTCAGCGCTGTTAGTATATGGTGAGACGAATTCTGTGACGAGAGCAAAAGCAAGCGCTCGGCGGAGAAACTGAAAGAAGGAAAAGCTTAGATGCCGAGAGGTCAAGCCGAATGCCGAGAGGTCACGCCGCGTATGAACTCAGACCGCGAGAGTTAACGAGCTAGCGGTGGATCGAGGTATTTAGTTTCAACGGAAAGAAAGCGAAATGTCTTTGTCGCGATGCCGACCAGACGCAGGGGCAGAAGTTCATTTCCGCCGCGTCCACGTGATCAGAGGAGACCGCGGATACTTTTTGTTCAGACCGCCGTCCGCTAATAAAGCTACCGGTGAAAGAGGAAAATTAACCTCCAATGGACAGCACGATTTTGAACCAGCCAACAGCGAGAGGACAAGTGTGTCGAATGAAACGAGGGGGGGGGTCAACAACCCCCTGGAACTTTCGGAGTCGAGAGAGACGGGAGAAAACTTTCGAATGAGGAGGCCAACAGACCCGAGGGATCAAACTGATCCTGCTGAAGTAAAACCAGTTCACAGTTTCCGATACCCTGTTCTCTTGAGACGTGCCGAGACGCGACAGCTGTTCGTAGACTCAGAACAAATTGCCCAAACTGGGATTCCGTCTATCGGACCGGAGAAAAGCTCAAGCCTGAGCTGCTACTGTGCTGACTTGCATTGAATACCGAACCAATTGCCCAAACTGGGATTCCGTCTATCAAATGTGAGGAAAGCTGCCCGAGTAAAGTCTGGAGAAGGGCTCACCCGAGCCGGATAGTCTAAATCGGAGTCCTGAGGTCAAGGACAATTCACCATATTCGGTAAAGATCTACCACCTAGACTCTACCAGTCTGTAAACGCTATCTACCCAATTCCGTAGAGGTTATTCTTTTATTGTAAATAAAAATATGTCAATCGAGACCACTGCGAACGTTCTTATATAGTAAATGACGCTTCCATCCCTAAGACGTTACAGTCTATAGAATTAATATTTATGGTGCCAGCGAAAGAGATCGACACCCAGCCGTGAAGAGAGTAGGGAAGATCGACACCAAGCCAAATCGTGAAGGACAGCCAGTCCGGAAAAGAACGCGAGACGCCGAATTCCGAAAAAAAGATTAGAAGACCAAGTTTTGTGTGGAAAAGAGTGAGCGACTACTCACACATCTGAAATGAATCATAGACGACCATAGCCTGGGCAGCACAACAGGTAAATCTTGATTTACTTTAGAGGCAGAATTTTTTGAAAATTAGTTGGATAAATTCTAAGTTAGGTTCCAAGTAAAAGAATAGTTAATAGTTAAAATTTTTTGCTTAATGTGCTTAATTTTTTTTAATTTCTCGGAAAGGAAAAGTTGTTAAGAAATGTATGGTAAAATTTTGTGCTAAGAACATTTGTATGTATAATTGAAAGGTTGCAAGTTAGGAAAATACCTTGGTTGAAATTTTTAGAAAAGTATAGTTATTTTCAAAATTGTTTCCGTTGAAATTTTAAAGTAAACGCCAGTTGTTGAATTTAAACACTGTTACCATTTGAAATTTATCAGATCTTCTAGAAGCTATACTTTGTATTTATTTTAAAACTTGTGTTAGAATTATTTTGGGATTTAGTGTATGTTGTGTTATTATAGTGTTGTATTGTGTCAATACAACACTACCCTTAGTAGTAGTAGTATTTTTGTGTAGAATTTTGTAAGGGCAGTAAAGCATTTAAAATGGCATTTTTAGCAAGATATCGTAAGGCATATTTGCTAAAACTTACGTATGAGTTGGGTATCGACCTAGGTGCGAACGATAGAGTGGTTGACATAACCACAAAGATAACCGAGAGCCCACAGTATGATGAAGAATGGGTAAAGGCTCACCTACAGGTTATAATAGAAGAACGGGCTGGAGCTTTAGAGGCAGAAGAACGGGCTAGAGCTTTAAGGGCAGAAGAACGGGCTAGAGCTTTAGATGCAGAAGAACGGGCTAGAGCTTCAGAGGCAGAAGAACGGGCTAGGGACATAGAGGCAGAAGAACGAGAACGCGTTAGAATGTTCGAATTAGAAAAACTTTGATTGGGACAACACGCGGAAAGGAACAGTTTGGAGTCAGGTCCATCTGAAAATCCTAGGCCTACAAAAAACCTGAAAACGGTTATGCAAAAATGTGACCCAGAAAAATCAGACATGGCCTTATATTTCACCCTGTTCGAAAGACAGGCTTGGAAAATGTGCATAGAAGAGGTCAATTGGGTTACACACCTTCTATACTTACTTCCAATTAACATCGCCGAGATAATTAGGAGAGAGCCCCTCGAAAGATCCGAGAGTAGGGAATATGCACAATGTCACAAAACGTCCTAAAATGGTACTTTTTTTACAAATTCGATCACATGAACAATCCGAAAATCAACTTTAAAAATCACAAAAAAGTTTAATTTAAGCGTAATAAGCGATTAAAAAACGCGTTGAAGTCACGTGACTGAAAACGGGGTGGAGCTTGGTGTGACGTCATAGTACATGAAATCTCTCGCTACATTCGCCGGCTGTATGTTATTTCAGGTTGTTTTCATTGATTTTACGCTAATTTTATTTTTTAAATAATTGTGTTAAATTATAGTCTTTACATTATTATTATTATACAGATTTCTTCTTTAAAAATGACGACTGTAGAACAAGGCTTTGTAAAAGGCCAGTCGGATAATCTACCTAAATTGGATGCTATATCCATGTTTTCTTTTCTGCGAAACCATCCAAATTTTATGTGAGTAGAAATGAAAGGCGTAAAAGCGAAGAGTATGATAATATTTTGTACACCATATTTATTTTTAAAAAACATGTATTTTTATATTGCTTTTAAAGAGTAGTGCTATTATCAAAAAATTGTACTTTAAAAAAAAATAGAATATTAATATAGTTGTTCTCTTTACCTTAATAAGTAACACAATTCATTCTGAAACAGATTTTTTTGTATAGATAATTAGAATAGTATATCAAATAAGAGCTTTATATTAGGAAAATAATTTCAAAGTAGATTAAAATTGTTGGGGTATTAAAATAGTGAATTTTGAAAACTAACTTAAAATTAATTTTCTACGTTAATTTTTTAGCAACATTATTTTTGTTAGTTAATGAACAATAATTTTTTAAATATATTTAAGAGCGATAAAACGTAATGCATTAAAAGATGATCCAAAAATAACATGTGTAGAGAAACGTATTGCGAGAATTGCAACTGCATTAAATATTGAACACAACATTTGGTAGTCCAACATTTTAAACTATGAAGAAGATAGTGTGATAATTTGATTAAAATTGCAAGAATTTGAATTCTATAATACTTATCATTCAGTTTAAAGAAGAAATATGACATAGTTTTACCAACTGCAAATTAATTATCATGAGTATAATAATTCAATGTTTATTGATGTTAGCTCTCTGTATATTTTTTTAACCAGTTTTGATTTATAAATATATAGTATTCCTATATTTATTAAAAAATTCTTTTTCATGAAACAAGAAAAATTCGGCGTTATGAGTGACTTGATACCGAAAGAATGTTTTTTCGTTTTAGCAAAAACACTAGTAGTTATCCACAAGATTAAATCACACAATTCTTAATTAAAAATACAAATAATTTTTGGTATTTTAAACTTACCAAAACTGATCTTCACAGCACTGCAAGCAGGAAATAGAACACAGCTTTTTGTTTTTCTTTTAATCTCTTTTCATAACGCTGCACCATCTTCTACGAACTTGTTCATATTTTGATACAACAAAAAATACTTTTTTGGTGTTTTAATCGTTGAATTATGACACAAACGGAACAATACAATATTTGTAATTCTTCTTTTTAAATATTTTCGAACCTTCCATTGCTGAATTAATCAAAAATCTGTAAATATAAGACTACTAAAAAGTTACCCATAGAGATAACACAGTTCAAGGAACGCTTGATGGGAAAATCATGTTACTATGACGTCACAGGCAAAAATCGTCAGCGACTGCAGTTTTTCGTTAAAAGTGACGTCACAGCAATTTGAAAAGCGTTTTAAATATAATTAATGTCGTCAGATTGCAGTTTAAGTGGCATTTTTCTACGTAGTTTTTCGTGCTCTTTCATTTTAAAATGAATTTGAAAATCATGCATATTGTCCATTACGAACCTGTAAGGTAGGTTTAAATTAAACCCGGAAACCTTTCGAAATAAATTCATCAAAGCAGAATCAGCATCAGAGACGCCCTGGAAAGATCTAGTATTTGAGTTTTGAAGAGCAATTTGGAGGGATGGATAGAAGGAGTTGGGGTAAGGGAATTTGAAGACCTTAAAAGTCTAATTATCGCCGATCAAATTAAAAAAGAGTTTTTCAGGTCAATTTATATATATATATATATATATATATATATATATATATATATATATATATATATATATATATATATATATATATATATATATATATATATATATACAGACACACACACAGTCCAGTCACATTAATGTGACCACCTGTCAAAAGCCAGAATAACCACCTTTGGCAGAGCGAACCGCTGCGAGACGTGCAAGAAGAGAGTCAATTAGGTTTCTGAAGGTGTTCACTGGGATGTTGAGCCATTCCGACTCCAGTGCCGTGGCCAGCTGCGCTAGATTACGCGGTTGAGGATCCACGGCGCGAACAACCCGATCGAGGTGGTTTCACAGATTCTCGATTGGGTTTAAATCCGGTGAGTTTGCTGGCCAGGGGAGTACGGTAAACTCATCCTTGTGCTCTTCGAACCACGCACATACACTGCGAGCTATATGACACATCACATTGTCCTGCTGGTAGATGCCATCATTCTGAGGAAAGACAATTCGCATGTAGGGGTGGACATGATCCGCAAGGACAGATGCGTACTTGTGCTGATCCTTCGTGCCTTCCACAATGATGAGTGCACCCAGTGAATGTCAGGAAAACATTCCCCAAACCATAATGCTCCCTCCTCCAGCCTGGATCCTTCCGGCAATTGTTGCAAGGTGTTTGCTTTCAGACGTTTCACGCCGTATACGCCAACGTACGCAGCATAACACGTGATTCATCGGAAAAAGCTACCTGTCGCCACTCTGTGGACGTCCAGTTGCGGTACTGGCGTGCAAATTCCAGCCTTCGTCGCCGATGAACAGCAGTCAGCATAGGTGCATTAACCAGGCGTCTGCTGCGGAGGCCCATGCGCAGCAACGTTCGCTGAACCGTTGTTGAGGATACACTCTTGGTAGACCCTTAGTTCATCTGGGCGGTGAGCACGTCTATTCGCCCGAACGCACATCCATAGCCTTCGTTCGCCTCTGTCATCTATAGCCCGTGGTGCACCACATGTGCCACGCCGTTGATTTTGGATAGTGCCATTTTGCCATGCACGGTATACTTTTCAGGGGTGAAAATCTTCCGCGTTTACGCGGATTTCCGCTTTCTTTTTCTTCCGATGAATTCCCGCTTTTTCTTCAATTTTTTTTTTAGAATTAAATTATATCATGGAATTACAGCCAAAGAATAAATGTAAAAAAAATAATAAGGAAAGTGTGAATATGCCCTTACTTCAGGGATGAGATTCTTCCAACTTTTGTAGGTATTTCCGACTTTTCGTAAATTTTTGAGAAAATGACCGATTTTTATCATTTTTGTACGAAAAAATTCCGACTTTTGCCCTTTTTTGCTTTCTATAAACGTAAAATGCGCCAAATAAGACATATATCGCCAACGTTGCACTCCTAAATTTTGCAAACCGATAAGTCTTGCAAATTCCTTTTTGAAAAGAATCCTTTGTGAGAAGCTTGTTAGTTTAATGGCAAACCTGGAGAACTTGGATTTTGAACGAGTTAGCGTACGTTGTTGTATATTTCGTAGGTAAAGCTACGGTTTCCTATAAAAGCGGAGCTGTTATCTAGCGGCCGTGAAACGTCATGATGCTGCGGAAAAGGTATAAATGAAATATTTTAAGTTGATCAGCTTTTAATGCGATTTTTCTTTCAACTAGAAAATAAGATGCTCGGTTATTTCGTCTTTTATGGCAACCTCCGGCAAGCGGAAAGTTTAAATTTTGATTTTGAATATTCTAGAACGTACTTTCAAAATCCGTTAAAACTTCTTTCTTTGGCGACTTTAGAAGTGCGCATAGGCGGTGTCGTCGTTTTAAACATAGACTGCAACTATATTTTGCAACAGAAATTTTCAAAATGATGCTTCTTTTAAGGGCAATATTTATGATTGTTTTAATAAGTTAAATTTTTTGTTTCTTGGATAATACGAGTTATTAATTTTAAGTTTTATTTGATTTAAAGTTGATTTAATTAGAAAATAAGAATATTTACGGAAAATATAGAGATATTAGAGATTTTGAAAAAAAAAAAGTTATTTTATATTCGAAAATAGGTTGTAAATTTAAACTGAATTAAGAAAAAAAATTTTATCACATGGGTACAGCTTCAGTCTACGTTTATAACGGTGGCAACGGCCTGCCCTTGGCGCACTTAAGTCGCCAAGGAAATAATTATTTCAAATGAACCAATGAAATCAAACGACAGTTTAACGGAATTTGAAAGAACTTTCTGAAATATTCGAAATGAAATTATTAAACTTTCCACTTGCCCAGGTTGTATTAAAATCCGCAATAACCGTTTTGCAGATGGGTTACCTTAACCTGTCATTACTCGCTACTAGAAGTGCGCCATAAAAGCGCCTAGTCCGTTGTCACTACTATAAACGTAGACTTAAGCTGTACCATTTTTATTTTTGGTGTTTGCTTATTTTTTTTTTCATATAAAATTTATGCTATTTAATAAAAATAGTATTTTTTTTCTTTTGTAACATCTCATTTTTATTTCCTGTTAATTTCATTTTTGTATCAATGTTTTGGAAAAATTGTAACTCTTAAAAAAAAATCTCACTATTGGTGAGATGTTCATAAATATTCCTACAAATAACATTTTCAACTTCATGCAACTTATTTATACTGTATACAGAGTTGCCAGGTTTTTTTTCTCTTTTACAAAATGTTAGTTATTCGTAAGGTGCCCCCTCCCCCTTTTCCAAAGACAAATTTGATTGTTTATAGTGGACTTTGTAGAGCTTTTAAGCTAAATAATAGGCAAAAATACATGCTTATCATAAACACATATTCTGTACTGGTGGCGCAGCCATGGGAGGTTATGGGTTAACCTCCCTACTTTCCAAAGACAAATTTATTTTTTAGTGGACTTTATAGGGTTCTATCAGACAAAAAATTTGCCTACCCCCCTCAGAAAAAATTTCTGGCAGCACCAATGATCTGTACACACATTAGTACTTAAATATAGTATTCTTATTCAGCTGTTTTTGTAGTTCAAAATAACGCTGCATAAATTCCCTCTTTTTTACATTTTGACTGTTTTCACCCCTGACTTTTACCACGGCGGCACGCGAACAGTTCACAAAATTAGCCGTTTCCGAAATGCTTCCACCCTTGGCCCGAAAGCCAATAATCATGCCCTTTTTGACGTCGGATAAATCGCTACGTTTCTGCATTACGCCAACGATTGAAATGCTTTCCGATGCCCTATGACATCCTTTATATTTACTCCACTGCAATGTGCTGCCACCTGCCTTTTGTGATTGGCTATTTCACGTTGACGTCGAAAGTAGGTGGTAACATTAATGTGACTGGACTGTGTATATAGACCCTATATACGGCACTTGTGCCGGCGCCCATCACACACAAAAAAGCCTATTACCTTTAGGGGCAATTTATATATATATCGATATCAGTTTTTCGTGATTCTAAGATCCCCCTAAAATATCATATGATATCAAGAACTAAAAAGTTTTTTTTTTAAATGCAAAACTCATTGATGTCAAGTTTCTGAAACATGAAAACCATCAAGGTAGTTTTGGTCGGCTTGTTTCCTTTATTACATTGGGGCCGTGATAGCCCAGTTAAAAGAGTAGAATATTAACAACTTGATGATTGGGCTCAAATATGTAGCGTAAAGCGACACGCCTAGATAAATCGGAGCATTTTCACAACTCGCACTCGCATCTCTGAATGGTCTGTGCGAGTCAATTTGTGCTTCCTATTTGATCACGGCTTTATTGCTTCAATACTCACTGATTCATACGACTATAACGATGCAGATGTGGATGCGAATGTCAGAACTTACGGCACATCTGATTCCAATAATTTGAATAAATTTTAAAATTCATTCAGTTTAATAAACCTAAAATGAGTGTTAATGTTAATCATAGTTTCAAATACATATATCAAATATTTTCAAAACTAGGATTGTTTGACTAGAGCGCCGTTGGCAAGTACTACAAAAGCGAAGCTAATCTCGATAGTAGAAATAAAGGTTTTAAGTTAAGATTTCTAAGGATAAATACCAGAAAATCATTTTCCCAATGTATACAAAGAAATTTCAAATTCTGGTATTCACCCTCAAGGAAAATGTAACAGCTTCCATCTGGTTGAATTTTATTTTAGTTGGATTACTCCAGGACGCGAAGCAAGTGTGAATTATTGTAAAACTATTTCTGAAAATTATAGAAGAATCTTTATCTTTTAATCTGTAAGTAGTTTGCGACTCCGCCTTCCGAAGATTCAGTTCATTTGCATTACCACTCCACATTCTTTTATAACTACTGATAAGTACAGGGAATCGTTCAGCGGAGATTAGAGAAAATCAATCAACTTAAAGTGCAATGACCGAAAATGAACGCATTCAATCCTCACAACGGATTTTCAACAATGGAAAACGGTCCTTAAAGAATGGAAATTGGTTGAATTTTATGTTTAACGCTATTTCACAACGTTGGATATACGTTGAAAAATAGTTGATGGTAAACACTCCATTCATGTTGAAGGTCAAAACTGGTTAGAAATCCTGATACGAAAGACCACAGGATGCACAAAGGACATATGCATATGATCCACTCACAGAGGGATTAGCAAATACACATTGACCTTCCTGGTGGTTGTCCTGATGCGGTACCTCCTCATTCATTAGATTAGGTCAAAATTGACCAGATCTTGATGGTAGATATTTAATTAACATCGCAATGTAGCAACACAACAGGCTAGTGGCGAGGTTCTGGGATAATCCAGAAGGGAAAGATCCGAGGACAACACTAATTTAGATCCACGGTCAGATGACGAAGTCACACCCGAGCTGGCATCCCACTCTCCAAACATCCACACCACAGCAACGTGAGGGCATTTCAGACCTCGACAGACTTAACGTGCACCAGCTCCCTTTGTACACAACGGTCTTTAGTTGAATTCGAACTCGCAACCCTCCCGTTGCTAATCCGTTACTCTTCCAACTAGGCTACCATGGTCCCCAGATCTTGATGGACAAGATTTGTCGCCATAAGAAATTTGACCAGATCTAATTCTCGTCATCAAAAAAAAAAAAAAAACTGGTAATATCTTCATCACGAAATATCTTGTCATTAGCAAAGTTGGTCAGATGAACGAGAAACCTCGTCGAAATTACTTGTAGAGTTAATTAAAGATTATTCATATTTGCAGTGAAATGAAATATGAATTTAATGCTTCAACTGGGCTAAATATCAGAGCTATTCAAATTTGTGCAATTGTCTCTCTATATTAAAAAAAAGTTACCGCAGCAGGATTGAAAACGTACTTTTTTCGCTCGATTCTTACACGGTTTCCCGGGAAAGTACGGATTAGAAAATTACGAAATTAACATGGCTTGTTCAAAATTGTACAGGGAACAAGATGGAGAAGATTTTTTTTCGATGCGTCTTTTAGTTTAGGGTGTATTAAGTGTCAAAGTCGAAAAAAGCAAAATTTCTAACGCGAGTGGGCAAAACACGTACAAATTTTCAGTCTTTAGCCGTGAGTTTTTTTAGGAATTTCAATTTGGTACCTGGTAAAAAATATTTTTTTTCAATTCGGGACATTTACGTTACTTTTTTTGTTAAAACTGTCGTATCTATAGCTTATTAATATTAGTTTTTAAATTTGAAAATATCGCAGGGAACCTTAGAATGTCCTCTTTTTTATGATACAATTAGTTTTGAAATTGGTTAATAAATAAATTTTCGATGCGATTAAAAGTTGGTCATACAAATTTAGTATTTTTTAAATCGTAATTTCCGATACAAACCTAAAACTGTCATATCTAGAGCTTAGTACTGTTAGCTTTAAAATTTGAAAATACCACGTGAAAGCTTAAAATGCACTCTTTCTTATGGTAATATTATTTTTTTAATTGGTATATAAATAAATTCAATACGATGAAAAGTATAATTACGCGATAGTGTACAAATTGTACTTCGCGGAGATGAAACGTCCTTGGTGAAACTCGCTGTGACGTCACGTGGCCCAGAAAGTCCAATCAGGAATATACGAATTATTAAGATAGTTTCGCCATCGCAGAGGATTGAAAACTCTGCGAAAGGAGTGTTGGTTTGCGAAGCAAACCAAATGGGATAGCGTACCAATCACCGAGGGTTGACGAGCAGGGGGCGGGGCACCCTAGTATATTAAAATAAACTACTTTCACAGTAGAACACAACGCTACTACTTGTACGAGGATTGTGAGTGTTTGGAACATAGGTTGTTTTTCCTGTTTAGTACAGTTCCAGTTCCAGTAACAGCACAAATCTTAAGCCACGTTTACACCGGATTTGCAAATAAATTTATCCTCCTTTTGTGGCGAGGACGTTTTGCTTTCCCCTATGTTGACCACTTTTCGTCACTTTTTTCGACCGACCTCGGTGTAAACGCTTAGTGGACTTTATCGGCAACCATCCGAGCGCACTCTTCTCACCCCTTTGTAGATAAAAGTGATGAATACTCATCAAGTTGTCGAGTGTGGAGAATGTTATGCTTGCAGTAGCAGCCTGCGTACAACTGACTCACCGGAGGTACTGGGTGAGACCATCGTTAAAAGCGAGAGCTCAGTACAGTGGAAGTGAGCTGTTAAAAGATTTAAAGAAAGATGACTTTGACAATTTGTCAGGTAAAGTAAGATCAGATGTAAGTTGTAAAATTTTTTTTAGAATGGTCAGCTGTGATTTTGAATATTTGATTGTGATCATAAGGAATAAGATAGTGAAGCAGTATACCAACTATATAGAACAGCTATTCCTGTTAAAGAAAAACTTGCAGTTACTTTGGCGCTTTTTAGCAAGTGAAGATTCTTACACTAGTCTTAGTTCCTTGTTCAAAAAGTCTAACAGTACAATATCATTGTTTGTGCCAGAAGTTCGCGAGTCTTTGATAGAACTGCTCAAGGACAACGTGAAAGTAAGTACCAAATGTGAAAGTTTTCTAGTAGGGTCAGGCGGGGTAATTGTAAACAAGCTATATAAGCGCCCACGTGGGTTTACTAGAAACTAAAAAGTTGTGAAATATGAAAGCTGGCAACCCTGAGGATGCAATATGGTGATGCCGTATTTCTTTGAACCACAGCTGATAGCAATATGTTTAGTTGAAAAATTTATGGTTGAAAAGTTTGGGTTTTAAAGTTTTTATGTGCTACATTTTCTGCTGCCCTCCAAATGCATTGAAAGGTATGTTGTTCCAATTCTTTTCTACGGTTAGTTATGTTTCCATCGAACAAAAAATCATTGACTTTTGCTTCCGGGAACTTTAATGCACCTACAGTTGAATGTTTACAATTACCCCATATTATAAGGGACGGGGTAATTGTAAACATAACTTTACCAATAGTTTTGTTCAATTTGGATGGAAAACCAATATGTTGTCCAGTAATTTTATATTTAATCGTATTTAGTACGTTTTAGTTGCGTTTTATTGCATTTTTCGTGTTCTTGGGGAGCAGGAAGACTGATTTACTAAAACTTCACACATATGGTGAAATTCTTACAACTGACCAAGTACTGTCACGCTTGAAAGGAGGCAGAAGAGGAAAAGATCAAAAGGAAGCCTAGTGGTAAGATAGTGAAGAGCCAGAAGTAAGCAAGAAACCAAGAAAGAAGCAAATGGAAAGGAAAGCAGGACTCGAGGACAGCGAGGATGAGGAACTATTGAAAGAGTTGACTAACATTGACGGTGCAGAGTTTGAAGTTCTCCAAACATTCAAGCAAAATTATGAAGACCAGCTTGTAGGAGAAGTTAAATATTTTGGAGCCATTCATGGAAGACATTGAAACGACTACGTTTCTACTTGTAGATGTTGAGAGGAGAGGGAGAGAAAGAAACCCCATTTTTCGTATGTATGAAAGGTGAATGTTGTTTCAGAAGAGGAGTTTGAGATCACCGGACTAAAATGCATCGACTAAATTCGCTGTGGTTGAAAAAGACTAATTCTGGGTTACCAAAGACCATGTCAAAGCAATTTTACCTACTCCAACCTGTAGTAAAGAAACTTTCCAATTTGAGGGCACTGTTAATGTGTAAAAAATGTAGTTTTTTTTTTTTTTTTTAAGTTTTTTTTTTTTTTTTTACACTAAATACATTATTTGTTCAGTAAATGTTCGAATTATTTATTCTTATATATTCCTGGAAGTTCACCTCATGGTCAATGCAACTTTCAAGTGTCACTATATTTTGCTGGGGTAAGAAGTAGGAGTATTTGGTAAATGTAAAGATCAAAACGGGGTTACTGTAAATATGGTATTAAAAGGGTAAAAATACCATTAGAGTTCCTTCTACTGCCATGACTGCTGCTCATGCTATCACTTACTCTATATTCAATCTCACGAGGAAAATCGTTGTTTACAGTTACCCCTACTTTCAGGGGTAATTGTTAAACAGCCGTGTACGGTGTTAAATTTCTTTTCTGGAATCTTCGTACTAATTAAATATCAAAGCAGAATAGTGACAAGTTGGTTTTGGAACAATGTTTAATTACTTTATCAAGAGTATGAAAATAGGGATTGAAAGTGAACTTACAAATTCTGTTTACAATTATCCCGCCTTACCCTACTTAAGAAAGTATGACTCGCGTTCTATAAGGTTAAGACTGAACAATACCCAACTTTCTACGCAGAAACCAGTCTTCAAGTGCATCATATGCCCCACCAGGGACATTCGACTTTGAAGACACAGCAACGAAAACATTGGTACCTGGTCAGTGGAGGGTGGAAGGAATGCCCATCGAGATTAAAATGAGTTCCAAAGAAACCTTTTTATCTTGCCAAACAAATACGCGAGGAATTAAGTGGATATTTCACGAGTGCAGAAGGTTCAGTTTCCTGGCAAAAAACGACAAATGCAGAGTCAATAAAGTGTTTAACAAATAGTATGTTTTGACAAATTTAGGTTATTAATTTTAATGTAGCTAAAGTAATCTTGTAATATGTTTTAACTGTGTGATTGACATTGATTTTAAATCATTACAAAATTGTCCAGAATATTATTTTAGGAAGTTGTTATTGAGCTATTTTGATAATAAATTATTCAATTTAGAATATTTTTAATAGCAGCTCATTGGTGGGCAAAAACGCATAAATTTATAAAGGAACAGTAATGACAAATCCATCCTGCCTAAATATAAAATAACATTTAGGCCTACATTGGCTGCTTTATATAAAAAATATTGAAAAAATAATAAGCTTGTTCCATGTTTAATGTTTCTTGTAAATAATAAATCTGTTTTCAGTGCATAGCCTACAGAAAAGTTGTGTTTTGCTTACCCTTATTGCTCCCGATTCACGAGAACACCGATCAGTTGTCTTGTCCTTCATAAATTGAAGATGATCAAATGCAAACCATTTAGTTTGTGAATTTGCTTATGAGCCAATTTTTTGCCTTCTGCAGTTCTTTATAAAATTGAGTGGTTATGTTTTTCATCTTGGTTTGTATCTGCTTTATTAGTTTTCATTTCCTCGCCAATTTCACTCCAGGCATTGTTCTTTTTGTCTTTGTACTCGGGTATAGTTTGGTCCCAGAGGACATGCCTCTCTCTGAATAGTTCTATAAACCCGCTCTTTCGTCCACACCATTTTAATCGAATAGTTCACTCACTGGCAGTTTGGGGGGGGGGAGATGTGGTCAAGGGTATAGACGAGGGCAAAATATCACAAAGCGAACAAAAGACGGCATGAGCAACCACGGGGGGCCGAAGACAGAGGGGAGTGGTAATTGTCAAGCATTCGTCTCGGAGGAATGCCCCCCAAAAGCTACAATTCTTTGATCTTTACCAACTCCTGGTGGGAAACAAAATTGGGTTTGCAAACTATCCAAATCACCACCCCGACTAGAGATATTGACGATAAAATTAAGGCCGTTTCTCGGAATAGCTTCGATGTTTGGAGGGGTAAACGCGGCTTTATGTAGGTGTGCAACCTCGGCCGGAGTTACCAGGTTGGAAGAATGGCGGATTTGCAACCAGAGTTCAGAGTTCGAAATTGGATTCAACCAATGACTTACGTGTCCATGGGGGCTGGTGCACGTTAAATCTGCCGTGACATCACGCTAACGTGGTATTGAATTTGGGACAGTGAGGTGCCAGATAAGGTGTTAACTCGTCATCTGAACCTGGTTCAAAGTTAGGAGGTGTCCTCGATTTTCCCCTTCGGATTGATCCCGGACGGTCGCTGTGCTACCTCAGTGCGACGTAAATGTAACTACCTACCTTTGCAGGGACTCCTCCTTTTCTTCAAAAATAAAGATAGTAAGTAAATAAAGTAAAGGTAGTCAAACATAAAGTAGTAATAAAGGTAGGAAAGTTGGTAATTTTCAACTAACGTCGTACTAGAGGCAACACAACGGGCTATTGACGACGGTCCGGGATCAATCCCCTAAAGCGAAGATCCGAGGACAAACACCACGTAATTTTGAACCACGGTCAGATGACGATCAAAAATAAAGGAAAAGGTTTAGTAGCCTAGCCAAAGGTGGCCGAAGTACCCAAAAGTGTGTTGTCCTGATTGAAAAATATATTTCTTCAATAAAAATAAATCAAGAATTTATTTTTCCATACCTTGAAAATATGCATTGATTATAATATTCATACTTTGTAACGAATTAGTTAATTTTTGAATAACGTCGTACTAGAGCAATACAACGGGCTATTGACGACGGTCTGGGATGAAAACCCCTAAGGAAAAGATGCGAGGACAACACCACGTAATTTTGAACCACGGTCAGATGACGAGGCAACACCTGAGCTGGCACCCCACTTTCCAAACTTCCACACCAACTCAACGGTAGTCATTTTTCTACCAGAATCGTCTCCAAGAAGTTTGCGCCGACCAACCGGTATAGTGGTTAAGGTGTTAGCCTGTAGATTGGAAGGTTCCTGGTTCGAATCCGGGTTCGGGCATGGATGTTTGTAAGCGTATGGTGTAGAGGCGGCTGGTGCACCTTAAATCTGTCGTGGCCGAAAGTCCTCACGTTGGGTGCCAGCTCAGGTGTTGCTTCGTCATCTAACCGTGGTTCTAAATTACGAGGTGTTGTCCTCGGATCTTTCCCTTAAGGGACTGATCCCGGACCGTCGTCAATAGCCCGTTGTGTTGCTCTAGTACGACGTTAACTAAAAATTACCATTACCAAGAAGTTTGCTGTGCGAATGTTTCTTCCATCGGTTTTCCACATTTCCTTCTGACTCTTTCTTTTGGCGATAGTGTTTAAGCCCCGAAATTTTTATGCTCAGAACTTATTGAAATTATTTTCGTGAATATTAACAAGAAAAAGAAAAAAAGTTAAGCCTATAACTTCAGTGTATAACTATAACTAATGTGTTCTCTCTCTCAGGCACTTCAGTTTTTCTTTAAATTCTTTCCATGCTATGTGATAGAAGTTTACGTATTAATTTTATAACATTAAATAAAAAATAGATTTGAAATGTATTACTATTAATGGATAATTCCTTAAAATAAAACTTTCTTTCAACCAACTGTTCAACACATGTAGTTTTTCTTTAGTGTAATTAAATCCTTTACTTACATTAACCGAACCAGAAAAGATACTGAACATTTTTATTTGACCTTTTTTATTCATGACACAAAATTTTAACCCACCCAAATTTAATTTTTGTTTCAAGTTTCATCCAATTATACAAGTCAAAAAACATGTAATTTCAATCATAATCAACACCATCAGCATCAGTACACATTTGTTAAAAAAACAATCACATTTTCAGATGAAAAAAATAGAATTAACAGATTGAAACTAATTTATGAGCAAATATTGGCCTAAACATACAAGAATAATCTCAAGATAAAAAATAGTAACAGCATTTGTACGCATTTATATCCAAATCCACAGATTAATGTTGATGTGGTGGTTTTGTTCCAAGACCCAGCAGCAAAATTAAGATGAAAGTTTGCATCAAAAATAACACTTTTGTATATAAACATTTGTGTGTGTTTTATTCTTTTTATATAAAGCATGGTTACAATTTCGTCTCTTCTTTATTGATGATTCAATTCGGCACAGGCTATTGTAAACCTTTTATAAGGGAACAGCTAAAAAATCAACGCATTATCAAAAATTTCAAACTTGCTAACTGCCTTTGGCGCGATGTTTACATCGCCAAAGTAGCGGGAAACACCATGTTGTTAAAAAAAAGCTTTTTACTTAAAAAATATTCAAATTTATACTCACACAAAACACTAAAATAATAATAAATAAATATTCTAGAACACGAAAAAGCTATATTTTTCTTCTAAATTTAATGTACACACAAAAAGTTCCCATGTTAAGTCTACGGGAGCTTGGAAAAAACCGCCTAGGGCGGTAGAAAAGGTGTCTAAGCCAATCTGAAAATGTTTCCCGTATATAGGCACTCTAACTAACATCCATGCCCCGATCCAGAGGATAACACCTTAACCACCAGACCGGTTGGTCGGCCGTAACGAACTAGGATATTCATTACTTTGTTGATTATACTTATTCATATCTGGTAGCTATCCTCCAACAGTAAAGACAAAGTCAATTAAAAAAAAAATTGTTTGAATATTGTGAAATGTAATTTTGCAAATATTTTAAAAACACACATTGTAGTTATTTGGATACTTGGATCAATCAAGTCACTAAAAATGCACTTTGAGTAATCTTTTTAAAGTTTATGTAGTATGGTAAGACTTTATGTGATGAGATCTTAATTTTGCATGGGAATTCCTCTATAAACTTGCGCCCGTCCAAAATAAAATTGTCTACCAATTGAGCATATATCTGTACATTGGTAGAAAAAGAGCCAATGTCTAAATTCACTAATTTTGAGTGATGTCCACAAATCACAGCATTGGAAAGTGTGTTCTGTATAAAATTAAATATTCTTGTATAAAATTAAAGAAATGATTGATTTAATTAGCCATTACCAAAAACTAGCAAAATGAACATCCTGTTTATCTTCCAAGGTAGACAATAAAGCCTTTTGTTGCTAAAATCCTGAAACAATGTGCATAACAATAAAAATGAATCCAGTAAAAAGCTATTGGCCTTAAAACATCAATATTTTGAAGATACAAAACAAGAATCAAAATGAACTGCATACAACAGGCACCACCGAGTTTTACTTGGAATAGTATTGAATTTTTATAAAAATGAGAGTGGTCCATGAGCTAGAAGCCATTTTATAGATTTCTGATTACAACAGTGTCAGAGAAAAGTCATACCAGGAAGTAATAAAATGGATCAAAATTGTTTTATATGTTGATTTTCCTCAGTAAACTGCAAGGATGAGAAGTTTTAATAGTTTATCTAAAAATTACTATCCCAAATTTTAATCCAGTTCAAAACCTGAGATGAAAGCTAGCTGCATCAGTCCAACCAGTGGCGTAGCCAGAGGGATCAAGGCTCCCCAAAAGGTAGTTTCCCAATTGTAATATATCTCTACAAATAATACTATACATAAAATGCTTTAAACGTTTCAAATACTATAATACCTAGTTTATTCTTATAACTCATATTTAATGTAATATTTTCCAATGAATAATCATGAGTTAAAGTAATAATTAAGAATAGTTTTTCTGACTTTGTCATCTTCCCCCCCATATCTGTTTTGTATTAATAAACCCAAAAGTGAGTGATGGAAAGAGTAAAATGAAAATTTCCATAAGGTGAGTATTTGCTAAATGCTATATACTGTAATTTAATTTTACAAAACCATTGTACCCTTTTGCCCATACTATTGTACCATTAGTCAATCATTGTGTACTTAGATCAACCAACATGTCACTCTTTATGTGCTATTTTTTTGTATTCAGGCTGATGAAACCAAAATTTAACTAAATCTTAATTTGACAGTTCAATTTTTAACTTTAAGCGCCCATCTGAAATAAAATCTTAGCTATACTAAACTTCACATTCCAAACTTTCAGCAATTGGCTTCTCATACCATAAGGTGTAGGGTACCAATCAGTTTATACGTATTAAATATAAATGAGCAATTTTCCCTACAATACAAATTATTTTTAACCAGCATAAGACAATTGCAGATAACCAAGTTGGAGTGATTCCCAACCCTTGATGACTAGCAACATGTAATTTCTTAAGTGCGTACAATATACAATGCATTCCTCGATTAAGGGTAGGTAGGTATTTTACTTAACATCACACACTTGTACAACACAACCCCTGAATAAGGGAAAATATTGTGTTCTATTAAGCTGTTGAAAGAATTGAAATAGATTGGCTATTATTCCTTATATGCCTTAACATTTCAAAACAGAGCAGTTTAAATTTGTTTCTCTTGTAGACTCATGACATCATAGTAGCCAATTTTTATATTTATCACCCAGTTTTTTTGTGTGCGGCCTTTTTAATATTAAATAAAAATTCAAACTATGCATTAAATACAAACATTTGATATTCCATGTGAGTATTCAATAGTACAACTAAATTTAATTTTAGTTTAAAAAAAAAACTATTTCTTCAACAAAATACTGATCAAGGCAGAAAAAAAAATCCAAATTCGAGATTTAAAAAAAATTACGCCAGGCATTGTCTTTTCAGACTTGAGGCATCTTACAGTCCAATCCAAGATGTAAATGAGCGATTTAAGTATGAATAAAATATAACTTCATTATCAAAAACAGATTAATTTTGAAAGACAAGTTTCACACTCCAATTTCGTAGTTCTTAAACACAGATGGTTATTTGCAAATACTTAATGACCCATGACAATGCAGACAAAACTCTAAGAAAATCGAGTTTAGTCAAATATTGATAAGAATACCTTTGGTTACATAGAATGTTACTGTTGTCATAAACCCTACAGTTTAAAAATTACTTTTGTTATCAAAATTCTAATTAATATAATCATAATATTTCTGTAACAAAATGTTTCATACAATGAATTTCAAATGCTACATCTTTTTATGTGGCACAAACACCATATTTGGCCAAGCTGCACCAAACATGAAAGTAGACCAATTAATCGACACTCGCAAGAAAAGTTTTACCGAGAGTAGGCCACAAAAATTGAATCTGCACTGTCTACACATCTTTCTAGGAAGATTAATGTCTACACAATTATCGATAATTAAAAATAATCTTGATTGGACCAGAAGTTGATAAATCAGGATACTTCTTTTTTAAATGTATCGTCACTTAAGATTTATATCAGACAGAAAATAATGAAAAGTATTTTACCTTGGACCAGTTCAATGTAAAATCTGAAGTCTTTGATATTCCACATAACCTTTATATAATCCAGGCATAAATTTGATAATAGAATATTTATTAATAAGTTTCATTCAAAAATGTTAACAATTTATTTTTAAATTGTGTGAATCTACAAACATCAAACTGATGCATGTTAAAAACATAAATTATGCATACATAAATATATATTTTAGTTGAATTTTAATTTATTTATATAAAATTTTTCATCTCATCAAGAAACAAATGTATTCTTGTTGATATAAAATACTGATTTGCGACCAATATCAACCGTAAGCCCTTCACATTGTTTCCAATATAACTTGTCATAACATATCCACTCTTGGAGGATTTAAATTTATGCTATGTCTGGTAAAACATGCTCATTTAAATAGCAAATTTTAAACTCTGCATAAATAGCAAGAAAATTTAACATTTTAATCATTACCTATATAACTACATACATAAAAATTTTGTTGTTTCTAACAAGTATTAACTATAAGCCCTTCACATTGTAGCCAATATAATTCGTCATAACATATCCACTCTTAGAGGATTTAAATTTATACAATGTCAGGTAAAACATGCTCATTTAAATAGTAAATACTTAATATTCTGCATACATAGTTAAGAAAAAATATTACATTATAATCATTAACTATAGTGACATAAAAATTCATTACATTTGGAAAACACAATGTACGTATTTCTCCTTTATAACTTTTTCTCGAGTTTTAGATGCATCAAATAAAAATGAATAACACTGACAAGACAATTATTCAATGAATAATTGAAAAGCATTTATGCTTAGATAAGTTTAAGAAACCTGAGCAATTATTCATAAAACAGAATAAAATTGGGTGCAACAGTGTTTTTATTAATCAATAAAATTTTTAGCAACTTTAATAGAACCAACATCAAACTCATGTTAAAGCTGAAAAACAAGCAGATGTGAATTTGATAAACATTCAAGACAAATTTCAAGTTATTCACACAAAACAATATCATCTTGTGAAGAAACTTAAATTCTAATTAATAAAAATGTTAATTTCCAACAAATGTCAACAGTAGCTACTTCAGACTTTATAAGCACAACTTTAATTCTATTATGCTCAAAATAATTGACAACAATTTAAAACACATCGCATAGTTAGTGATACAAACTAATTAATAAGATAACATGCACCAACCAAGTTAGGATCAGGCACTTCAAAGCTCTTTAGTGAAAAATGTGTACTTTCATAGAACTGCAAACGATTGGCAAGGCTAAGAAAAGTTCTTTAAATATCTAATACTAACTGAAATGCACAAAGAATTTGAATGCACCAGTAAGAGATTTTTATCCAAAAGTGACAACACCCACAAACTGAAGGACTACAGACACACCCAGTTTCAGATCGGTAAGGCACTTATGATACATGTATAAATTAAAGATTGTCAATGCTTGGACAGTGAATCATCAGAATTCATTTACAAATATATTCAATGCAATCATCCTTAATCTCATTTATAACAAGAGTATTAAATACTTTAATCAAGTTGCAATACTGAATCGCATGTAGTTGTATCTTACGAAGACGTATTATCATATTGTAGAATCAGTATTGCATTGGAGTATCAGTATTGCATGAGGACTGATTATATGAAGAGGAATCAGTATTGGATGAGGACTGATTATTATCGCCTGCAGGTTCAGCTGTATCTCCATAGAATGTGGGCTTTTCGTCAATCGATAAATTTTCCATGTCCCTGACAGGATAATCTTTTGCACCATCCTCTATCTCATCTTCAGAATCATCCTCTCCAGAAGAATCTTGATTGATGATAGACTTGTCAACAGCTTTGTAAGGCTCATCTCCCACGTTTTCACGGGCTTTTGTAAGGGTTTCGTAACATCTGAGGCAAACACGCAAGGGTTTAGATGACTGGGCAGGTAACAGAAACTTCTTGTTTGAACATGGATTACATACAACAGCTCCGCATTTCCTGCAATGGTGTCGACGATTGAGGACTGTGAACTGAGTCTTCCGACAATGCATGCATGTTGTAGCTTCTGCATCTGGGATCCACACTGCTGCATGTTCCAAAGACGGTTTCTTTCCAGTCTTTTTTAGCAAATCATCAACACTCCTGTTGATGTGGGCCATCCATTCTGTTTTCTCGGTTGCAGTGGCAGCATATACAGCAAATGATTTTGTAGGGGTTCTTATCAGCCAGCCGTTTTTCAAAATTCCATCGTCTTCTAAATTTTCCAATTTAACCTCTTCCAAAGGAATAATATGTTGCTTATTGTACTTTTTCTTGTCCATAACAATGTTTCCATACACTAAAATGTCATTGAACAGGAAAAACTGACGAGGTTTCGCTTTCTTGCGACATATTTTTGTCAACACACCTTCGCCAACTAAAGCACGGCCTTGGATGGCAAGGGGTTGACCAGAATTTCCAAAACAGCTTTCTACAGTGGCAATTCTGCGGGCATTCGCCTCACTATTTACTAATCGGTCGACCATTTTGGGGGGCGTTTTGTTTACCAGGTGCCTTTTAATCGATTGTCAACCTTTTGTTTTCAAAGAAACCATAAGACAACATACTAAAGGTAACAAATTAGTAGTTTTCAAAATTTCTTCTAGTTGTGGACATCGGTTAATAGAACACTCAGGTCAGCCTCTCATCACCAACACAACACCGCTTCGCAGATCCAAGAGCTCAAAACAATCGGAAAAACAATGACACCATAAAATGCAACAAAATTTCCAAACGAGTGAATGATGCCAGGTGTCAGCAAATGAAATTTAGTTGTCGATTTAATTCGTTTATTTTAACGCATTTCAGTACAATGCTACTCGGTGCACCTAGTCAAAGTTGCCAGATTTGCATTTGGAAACTTTTTTCTCATTGCACCGGGTTACTCTACTTTAGTGTTTTTTGGCGCTTTTAATTTTGGCGACCTCATTTGTTGGATCGATGTTTTTAAACGAATGATCATATGAATTTGTGTGTGTGAGTATTTGCCATTTGCATTGATCGAAGGAAGGAGAATGGGCTGTCTGTGGTCTTTTGTGTGTGCCGACCTAATGTTCTTTCATTTAGAAGCCAAATTTGTGTAAGCAATAAAAGTTTCATTTGAAATTGAAGATTTTCTTTAACATACATTTGCTTCGCAAATTATGTTGTTCCGTTGGGTTAGCTTGTATTTAAATGTTATCCAGCGGAATATACTTTTTGGCGGGCATATGAAAGCTCTTTATTTGCTTATTTTCCCTTAATTTTATATCCCGTTTTGAAATGTATTGTTCATTTGCTAATTAGAGATTTTGTTTCGCATACATTTGCTTCGCAAATTGTTTTGTTCCGTTGAGTTAGCTTGTATTTTAATGCTATCCAACAGAATATATTTTTTGACGGTGAGATGAAGGCTCTTCATTTTTGTTTATTTTCCCTTCATTTTATATCCGTTTTGAAATGTTTTGCTCACTTGCTGTGCCAAATGGTAAATAACTTTGATTTAGCTTGATTTTAAGTGCTACAAAACAGAATTTACTTTTTGGCGGGCAGATGAAAATCCTCGTTCAGTTGCTTATTTTACCTATTTCATTCCTTTATTTCCCTTTATGTGTTGTATTGTTTATTTGCTATGCTAAATGGTGAATTGCGTTGAGTTAGCTTGTTTTTAAATGCTACCCAATGTAATTTATTTTTGTGTGGGCAGATAAAATTCCTGTTCCAAATGCTTATTTTACTTGCATATTAAAAGAAAACACGAGTTATGTTTCTGGGGTTGCCCACTGCACTAGAAGCCTGTGAGTTGTAGGCAGTGCATGTGTGATTCCTCTCTGGGTGTATTTCTCTCATCTGTGTCAGTAAAAATTTCATTGTATGCATGTTTATTACTTGATGTATATCTTGTGTCTATTGCAGATGGGCCATATTTGGCCTTTGCACCATAAAAAATCAACCCGTCTGACATCTTTCCCTTCTGGATTGATTCTAGGTTGTAGCCTGTTATGTTTCACAGATGTGACATATTCAACTACTCGCATATTTAATTGTTTTATATGAAGTGTTCCACTGTTTGTTTGCCATGCTAAATGGTGAATCGTGTTGAGTTTGAATGTTTTTAAATGCTACTCAACCAAATTCACTTTTTTGTGGGCAGTGAAGATTTTTGTCCAATCACATATTTGAATCTTGAATAACTATGAAAGTTCTATTGACCTGGCTTCTTTTTAATGCTAACTAGCAAAATTAATTGAGAATATTTGTTTAAAAATCATTATTTTTTCTAACAGATGTGACGTATATATATATATATATATGTTTCTTTAATTAATTTTTTTGCAAACACCACCAAAATGAAAATTTTCTTGCTGTTGTAAATTCTTCTGCTGATTAGTTAAATATGTCTAAAATATCTCATTAAATTCCTTAAACGTGGGTTCTTTTAGGTGAAAACAAAAATGCTTTGACTAAATATGAGCCAAAATGCCTTGATACATGTTATGAATTATCAAGAATTTATTTTGCTTGAAAAACCTGTATTTCCCATTTTAGCCTCTACTCCCAACTATCTGTTAGTCACTGAATTTTATTTCTGTCAATTTGCATTGTGGATCTCAAATGTATATTATACTATTATATACGCTTTTTATTTTTGGAGAATATTTCGGATATATTTGTCAACTTTTATTCTTTGGGCTAGTATTTTTTTTTCAATAATTTATTCCCACGACACTAAGGTCGTGGGTATGTCCACTGTCATATAAACCTCCAAGTTGTAGGCGGCACAAGTTCAATGCCTTCCTGGATGTATTTCTCTCATGTATGTAAAACTATGGTTGTGTATATCCATTACTTGATATGGTATGCCTGATACAGTATGATTAAATTTGGTCCTTGCACCATACAAACCCAAACCACAGCACTAAAATAAAATTTTAAATTTCCAAACAAGATCTATCGTTTAAGTAATTAATCATTAAAGCACATTTCTGGTATTTTTGTTCAAAGATTTTTGAAAGAGCTAAAGATACAATAAAGTTCTTAATTTTTTTAATTATATTCAAATAGATCGAGCAATTAACATGGTGTACCGTAACGACGAAAAAAAAAACACTTCCTGGTTAAAATAGTTATATTAAGAATTAAACTTTTTACAGAACTTGTACAGCTACAGTTTTATAATTAAAGACGATATCCATCACCGTTTCAATACAGCCTCCTAAAGATAAAAAGTTTTTCAAATCTCTGCGGGTAGAAAAAGCCTCTGTTCCAAAGTGTCTCTTCCCAGCCCGCCTCCTCCAGTCGTCACTGCCGCAGTCAGACCAGGGGGTGGACTTGGTGAACGATTCCCGTTGTGAGCTCGCACGATTCTGGATGCTCTCACGACGTTACAGACTACTCCCCTCCAGGAAAACTTTTCTGCAGATCTCAATCAAAGAAAAGTCCCGAAAAGAGAATGAAAAGTAATGAGCATAAGTGCTCACACAAAGGGGTCAGTACCAACTTACCATACTGAATCAGTGCATCACCAAATTCAGGATACTGACACAATTTTTACACAACAAAATTGAATGTTAGAAATTATACAAATAACATAAAACAAAAATAAAAGATACCTTAGTTACATAAGAGATTAAAACTTAATTACATTTACTTAAGAGTGTGTGTGCTAGGTGAGTAACCATGTAGGGGAAAGGCTTCACTCATGACAGTTTCCCTATGGTAAGGATCAACGCTTTCAATTCTAAAACACCTGCATACTCCGAGTTTGATAGTTTTTTTCTTGTGTCTGCTTTTTAGCAGTCGCCTTGTTTTTCTGATTCGATTCATTTTCAATCTGTCCAACGAATTTCTTGTGTCTTGTCGGGACCATGGGCACAAATTGCCCGTAGCTTGCTTCTCTAGTTCTAGGCTGAGGACAAGCGAAAAGAGGTACACGCATGTGGAGATCGGAAGATAAATAAAGTATAGCTCTAGAGACAATGTGCGGTGCATTTCTGTGAGGACCTACAGTTGTGGGTAGCGAAACAAGTGTCTGGACTCTCTGGGGTGAAAATGGAGTGAGAGGCAAACACAAGTTAGTGTGTGCTGCAACAATATGTAAGACATGACCAGTCAAAATCCCTAGACCGGTGCTGCCTATTGCAATCGTTGAGGGATCAGTTTCATCTGCATCTTCAATTTCTGAATAGTTTTCAGTCAATTCAATTTCACGTGACAGTTCCGTCCAACCATTTCTCCCAGAACCCTTAAGTATATCCTGTATTTCTTCGATTTCTTCATCACTGGTGTCTTTACAGTCAAAGAGTTCCAAATCATAATAGATAACTTCTTCCCTTTCCTCTTCGTCTTCTCTTTTTTTCTTTCACTTGCTGAGCCATTTGTCTCTGAGCATGTCGTTCAATGGTGCTCACCTGATATGGCACATCATCCACCTTCATCTTTTTTAGAAGTGTAGCCGTTCCATTCCCCAACAAATATATTTCTTTGTCTGAAGGATTACAGGCAACTGCGACTTTGGTTATTACATGCCCGAACATTCCTTGTAGTTCCACCTATGCTAAAGGCAAACAGTGTCAACGGCTTCTCCTTCCTCTTGTTTTTTAATTTCTAATCTCTTCTCCTTCTGCATTTCAACGAACGTTTGGGAATCAGTTTTCAGAAGTCAATGTCCTTCCGAAGATTCCAACTCATTTTGCGGGAAAGAAAACAAATCGTCTTCGTCAATATCTATCTCAGCTTCAAATTCTGGAACTGAAATTACTTCTACCTTTTTTTCTTCCTCTTGATTTTTTCTTTCTAACCTTTTCTCCTTCTGCATTTCAAATTCCCGTAATTTGGTTTCATACTGGTACTTTCTCTTTTCTGCCTCTTCTCGATCAGTTTTCAGTCTCTCTCTCCGGCTACTTCCCACTCATCTCGAACTTCTTTCCAAGCTCCTTTCACTCCTCCACACTTCCCTTCGGCTTCTGTTCGAGTCCATCTCAGTCGTATAAATTCCCACTCCATTTCAGCACTTTCTTGCCTCCAAACAGCTTTTCTTAAGTTCCGTTCAGCTTCCTCTCGTTCCTGTCTTTCATTAATAAGAGATATCATTAAATCTTCCACACGTTTTGCATCGTATAATTTAAAACCCTCTATTATTTTTTTCATGTGAATCATTTTAGCATCTGGAGAAACCTCTTCTCCTAATTAAAATGCCAAAATTTTCATCTCCTCCTTTCTAGCTCTCCCAAGAAATGACATAGCGATCCCAGTGTAAACACAATGAAATAATTCCTACGTCATACAATTATTTAACAACTCTTTAAGATACACAATTCTACTATAACCTAGAATCCACACTCTTACAGCACACAAAATAGAATACACAAAACACTGAAAATCAGTTATTAAAATAGTACTATGATTAACTCAGGTAAAACAAATCAATTTTACTTCGATTTGAGTCAGAATAAAGAACCAAATATATTTCAGTAACTTTCACAGTAACTTGTTACATATTCTTTTTAAAGGAAGTAATTAAAATCTATACTTGCTCAAATAAATTACCAAATGATAATAACACATTCAAATGATAATTAAACATAAAACTTGATAATATCGTATTTTAAAAGCACTTCTGTATTCATATGTAACGACAACTGTTCAGTGCAATACCCCTACACTAAAGCAAAACTAGAATTTTTCCAAAATGATTGACAAAAATTTCACACTAAATAAATCAAAATTGATTTCACCAATATAACAGTTAAAAAAAATGCAAACCTTTAGTACAATACGCATAACTTGTTATCAAAATATCCTTCCAATATGATCATTACATAATGATTTATCAATTTTTCTCAAATAACAATATGGCCTAAAACAACCACACACACACAAAAAAAAATCAGAAATAATGTTCTATCTACATCAGAATGACTTAAATGCTAGTTAGGATTGACTTAAAACAAACCAAAATTTGAAACAAGATGCTTCAAAACACACTCAAATCTGGCGACTTCTGCAATGAAAATAGAAACGAGACGTTTCCAAACTAAACAAGTCAGGTTGACTTCAAACTAAAACAGAATGTTTCAAAACACAAAGTCTGGCGACTTCTTAAAGGAAAATGGAAACGGGACGTTTTCAAACCAAACAAGTCAGGTTGACTTCAAACTAAAACTTGAAACAGGATGTTTCAGAACACAAAGTCTGGCGACTTCTTAAAGGAAAATGGAAACTGGACGTTTCCAAACTAAACAAGTCAGGTTGACTTCAAACTAAAACGTGAAACAGAATGTTTCAAACCACAGTAAAATCTATAGCAAACGCATTTTCGGTGTGCACCGATTCATATAATTACAATGAAACTCTGGTAAGTTGGTACTTACCCTTTTAAAAAAAACCACGCATCAGACGCGCTGGCGGTCGTCAATATTCAGGTTCCACACTAACATTCCAGAAGACACTGGCGGTCGTCAATCGCAAGTTCCACACAAACATTTTAGAAGACGCTGGCGGTCTTATCACCTTCAACTGTAGCTAAAAAATAAAACGCGGATTTCGCTTCCCATAAGCTGCCACCGCTCAGGCAGGTCTGTACCGTATCGACGAAAAAGTAAAACCACTTCCTGGTAATAATTAAAGACGATATCCATCACCGATACAATACAGCCTCCTAAAGATAAAAAGTTTTTCAAATATCTGCGGCTAGAAAAAGCATCTGTTCCAAAGTGTCTCTTCCCAGCCCGTCTGCTCCAGTCGTCACTTCCGCAGTCAGACCAGGGGATGGACTTGGTGAACAATTCCCGTTGTGAGCTCCCACGATTCTGGATAATGATTCTGGATGCTCTCAAGACGTTACAATGGTAAAATAGAATACACAAATCTGGATTCCAGAAGGGAGGCTCTTCAGTGAACGTAATTTGGGTATTAAATGATGTTATGACTAAAAAAGTAACAATAAAATGTTAACATGTGCTTTATTATTTAGTCATGGTGAATTTAATCTTGTACATCCTTAGAAGTGATGATGAACTTTGTAAAACTCCCAAAAGTGCATTTCCCTTGCAGCATAAAACAACCAACCCAAAAGAAATTTAATACCAACATTAATATTAAAAATTGTTGAAAAAAATTCCTTATTTTCACAGCTGCTCTTAATGTTATTGATTCATTACTTTCATTTTTAAATTTTTTGGCATAGAAGTGTAAAATGTATGAAGGAATGGTTGGTAGATTTACAATATACATAAAATGTGGGGTTCTAAGCAGAAACTCAATAAAAAACTTAAATTTTTAAACACAATGTGCACTTAAAATTGTTTTATAGTTAAAATATTTTATTTATTTTGCTGTATTGAGTAACCACTTAAGTATTCAAAAGAACACCTTTTTTTTAAATATATTTAAATTCCCTTGAATAGGATTTTTGTCATTTAAAGGATCAACACACAGTATTACACGAAACGCAGTTCTTACAAGGACAGAAAAACAGGTATCTTCACATTTTTAGTGAAAATGTCAATAGATGGTGACAGATGGATTCATATTTATGATCTCAAAGTATATGAAAATACTTATTCAAACCTGTATATTGGAAAATCATGCTAGTAATTAATCTTTATTTAAAAAATGTGAAATAAATCTTTTTTACTCAGTCTACTCATTTATTATACAAAATAATATTTTCTAGTGTCTTATTTTAAAATTCTTTATGAAAAATAATTTTTATTTATAAAAATAAAGCATTCCCTATACACATCCCTTAGATAGGTTTATATGTAAAATTTAAACAGTATGGTTTGAAAAACTTACAAATTTGAGTACAAGAATTATTTTAGCCTAACAGGTAAATAATCTTCAAAGATCTGGATAAAAATATACACGCAATCTAAAATTTAACCTTTAATGAAGTCTCCATTATATTTTATAAAATAGTTAATGATAATCTACCAGGGGTAATCTAAACTGTAGGTAATGCATATTCACCTCATGTCACCCAGAAATTGGATGTATCTTTAAGAAAATAACTATCATAGAGGCGCGTAATTGGGACACCTTTTTTGTTGAAAGATTACCAACAGTATAGAAAAAAATTCTTTAACTAACAAAATTAAATAGGATTCATATATGAATAGATAATTTATGAAATATAAAAACATTTTTTGAGTAATACTAAAAAAAGATTCGTTGATTTGAAAAATTGGAATCTAAAAGAATTTGTCAAGCTCCTAAATAACTATTTAGTGCTTGAGTAAAGTACAGTGAATATAGTGATTACTTTGAATTGCATTAAACATTTACAAAATGAAATATGTTCAGAATATTTTCAACATGGCTTTCACTAATCAAAAAACTCTTATCCTTATCCCAATGCTACATTCAACCAGCTTTGCATCTAAAATCTCAAGAAATGGTGTATGCATCGATTTTGGTTGTACAATTTTTCCATCCGATCTTAGCGAGAGCCGCAACAATCAAGACCTGATTTAGACTGCTTGAAAGCACTTTTAAAAAGACTAAGCATTCAGATTGTAGGTATTTTAATTGACGTCGTACTCTTGACGACGGTCCGGGATCATTCCCAACGGGAAAGGTTCGAGGACAAAACGTAATTTTGAACCATGGTCATATCGCGAAGCAACCAGGGCTGTAGTGGAGGGTATACGGCAGTATACGCCGTATACCCTCTTTTTTCCCCAGCAAATTCCGTAAACCCTCTGGTTTTCCCAGCAAATTCCGTATACCCTCTGCTTTTTCTTAGAAACTACGTACACGCTTTGCTTTTCCTAGAAAACATGGTGCGAAACGCAGGTAGCTGTAGAGGCAATAGAAAAGTTTCTATTTCCAGATATCACTTTGGTACATATTTCCAAAATGGTACCTATTAATTAATTCATTCAAAGTACTGTCGATAAAATGAAATCCAGACTTTGTTCTGATGTTAATGAAGAAAACTGTCAACTTTTGAAGGATATATCCATGCTTGATGCATAAAATATAAATACAGGGGATATTCGCCATAGAGGAGAGCAAATATTTGTAAAAACTTGCAACTACTATTACTAATTTTTGGTGTGTGGTGTTTTACAGAGATACTTCATATCTATTCTCAAAAAAAATATTTTAAAGTTTTTTGCACTCTTTTTTGTGCCTCACTCTCCATCCTGGTGTAGCTACCTAATATATATAAATTTTTTCCATTTTTTTAAAGAACATGCAAAAAACTGCAAATAGGCAAAAATATGCAAAATAAATTCGGGTTTCTTGGTTGCAAATTGCTAAAAAAAACACTCCATACGGATTTCTATCAACATTAGGAGCTGAAAAAAAGGATACGACAGATTTAAGATGCACCAGCCGGCTCTACACAATACGCTTACAAATATCCATGCCCTGACCCGGTTTCGAATCAGGAACCTTTCAATAATTTGATAATATAATTTTATTTTAAAACGCAGAGGAATAAAATTAAATGAAAGCTCAGTCATTGGTTACATGAACAATAAAAGCTGAAACTCCTGCAAAAGCTTTTTATCAGAAAAAATACTTATTGATTAAATGTTTTTAATTATTTTATCACCTTTCATTTACTGGACTTGGTTTTAAATTTATAATATCTAACTTTACTGTAAATATAATCGCTGAGGGCAGGAAGGGGACTGCAAGTTTCCAGTAGTCCAGGGGTGGACAACCTTTTACATACCATACGTCAATTTTTTTCACATACGAATTCATATGCGTCTTACAACTCAAGCACCCTTTCTACTTTCTTACGTTTTCATGGTCCAGGCATATTCTTAATAACCTTTTTAATAAAGGTGTGCTTATAGACATAATTAATATTTTAAAATGAATTAATTATTGTATGTAAAACAATATATATTACATCACATAAACATTACTTTCCATTAATGACACTTTTGAGACTGGGTTTCGCTAGTCTTTGAATGTTTGGTGTTAAATTTCTTACTGAGAAGAACAGCAGAGAATTCTTCGAATTTGAATCAGTCAATCGCGACTTTCGTTTTGCTTTTCATGAATGTAAATTTCATTAATGAAAATACTAGTTCACATCTGTATGTCGTTTCTAATAATAACAGTAGAATAATTATAGAAAACGTCCACAGGATGATAGACAGAGAGGTTTTCTTGCCTTTTTGTTAACCTACTTGTTTCTTTGAATACCTTTATGTCTGCCAGACACGAAAGCATAAATTAAAACTTTTTCAATTTGTCGGAACCAAATTGTTCCAGATTCAAAAGGAAATATCTGGAATACAATGTTTTCACAAAGGAAATCAAAACACGTATATGCCTTTGGATTTTCTTAATTACAGGTGTGATATGACAATCACATCAGATATTGTTTTGCCCTAAAAGCGGGGAAACACAACCTACAAGCTATTTGTGTCAATGTACATTCCCCTAACAAATCCCTGAACTTGAGGAGACCCCCTCGATTCCAGAGAAAATGGAACATGTGCGCTTTCACCCTTCACGCAATGAGGTTGATATTTGAAATGGCGCAATGACTCGGCCAATGGAAGGATTGACCCTCTGGCAAGGTTAGGGCTTAGCACCCTGAATATTGAGGGAAGGTCAGAAGGGGAGAACGACAGGAAACCAAAACGCTAAAAAAAAAGAGACGGAGCATCTTTCGGTTGTGGCCAACCATTTTTCCAGAAATATGGTAACTACTGTAAAAAGAATGTACCATCGACGAATTGAAAGAATAAATTAATAAACGAAGTTGCCACACAGAAAACGGCTGACTTTACTTTGTCATCACCAATATTAGAAATCTCTAGATATTAGATGGAAAGAACCACCTGACTCCAAAAGAAGGAACCTGTATACCCCATGCTTCGCTTCAACCTGATGGTCACCATATATAAAGGTATGTTCATATTTGTATCCAATACCGATTGAGAACTCCATTTATTTCCGATCGAATCTGAGGTCAAAACTGGATATTGGTATCCAGAACAAAATTGGGTACAATAACCAGTACAAAATTGGTGCCGTTTGACCTGTGGAAATGGGTGGATTTTTCAATGCGGTATGCACATCTGGGTTGTGTCACGTAAAATTTATTTAAGTTGAAATTGAAATTTATGCGTGTAAGATATTATTTCGGTCTTTCTGAGTTAAATAGTCAGGATAATTTTGACATATCTCAGATGTGCATTTAGTGTTGCAAACTAGCACAAGAAATTTTTGTTGTATTGTTTATGATTTTTAAAAAGTGTGAATTTTAAGGTATATGATTTTTTAAGGTGTATGATTTTTTAAGGTGTTTGATTTTTTTAAATGTATGATATGTATCAGAATGCCGCCAACATTGAGATCACAGTCTAGTAATTCTTCCACCGAAATGTACAACGACAATCAGGGTTTAAATAGTAACCAGCTAGTAAATGTAATGGCGGCAGTTCCAACGAGCCAATTAACAGACAATGAGCAGGTTGACGCGGTGCCATATAATAATAGTGCCATTTTGACTCAAAATGCGGATCTAGCTTTGCCGAGAACCAGTAGTGTACCTCACAAAGATTTTAATTTTATGATCGAACCCTTTAGTGGAGACCCTAATAAACTTAAATGGTTCATCCACCAAGTATCAGAACTCAAAGAGTTGAATCGATGGCCGGAGGAAGCCGCAACCCTGTTCCTTAAATCAAAGCTTTCGGGTGCAGCGGCGGACTTATTTGCAAACTCACCAGCCTGTTTTAAGCAGCTTACATTTGCTGAGGCTTGCGATAAGTTGACTGAATTTTTTGAGGAACAATCCACACCAGGACATAAGGTTAGAGTTTTTCAGGGAATCAAGTTAAAGGAAGGAGAATCAATTAGAAATCTCGCGTATAGAATTGAGGTAGCGGCACAGAGAGCATATGCGTTCGTAAAAGATGACAAGGCCATGGCGCAATTAATGTCATTACAATTTATGATAGCGATTCCTTCATGTTTAAAGGAAAAATTGCTCGACTGTGACCTCGCCAATTTTTCTGCGTTTGAAAAAAAGGCAGCAATGTTTTACATGGATAATGAAACACCACAAATTCAAGTGAATACACTTAATGCACATAATGTGTCATCTGAAATGGATTCCCTTAAGGCACAAGTAGAACAACTCAGTATAGCTGTAGCTCAGTGTCTCACGAGATGCAATTTATGTGGCGGGAACGACCACCCACTATCTCAATGTCAGATTTTTACACAGATCAGTGCTCCACAAACAGAAAATATCAGATCGACGTGGCATAATCCTCGTCGATTCTCTAATCAGATATCAAACAGAAATAATTTTAGTGCACAAACATGTTCTTTTTATGGCAAATTGAACCACAGCGAGTCAAATTGTCGATTTTTAATAGCACAAACGCCCGAACAAAATAGAGCTCCACCAAACCCCTCGTATAACAGAAATTATCACCGGGGCGGTAGCAGCCAATACCAGTCACCTAGAGCGCAAAGTCATTTAAACTACAGAAGGAGGGATGCTTAGACGGCGCTCGCCCCTCTCCTGTTACCAGCCGTCTGTCAATGTTACATCTGAACTTAGAAATTATTTTAACTCTAAGATGCAGAGTTCCAAAGAAAGTGTGTTTAATTATTTGCAGACCTTTTCAAAGCACACTGAAACAGAAGATTATTATGTATTTAATGTATATGAGAATGTTGCGGAATTACCCCTCATTAATGTAAATTTTGGTGGAAATAATTTAAGAATGCTGCTAGACTCAGGGTCTTCAATTTCGTTACTGCCAGCGACAACTCTTGAGATTCTAAAACATGTCGCTAAAGTTAAATACCTTTCAAGAAAGGTGCAGATAAAAACAGTTAATTCAAAACTGGATTTTTCATGTTGCGCTCAGATTTCTTTCAAAATAGACAAACATCACTTTATAAATACCTTCTATGTTTCCCAAATTGATAATTTGAACTTTGATGGGATTCTAGGCTTTGACTTTATAGCAAGGCATAATGTGATGATTGATTCTAAATTACGTGTCGCTAGGTTTGACAACTTTAGTTCCAATCTATTGTCAAATTATGACAATGCTGATTCAGATTTGTACCGTAATCAGGAATGCCATGTAACTATTATGTCTAAAACTTTTCTTCCACCACGAGAGATTACACAAGTATCTGTTAAGGGATCCAAGGATCCAATATCTAAGGAATCCAAACCCTATTAAAACTTTACCATTTGAAATTCCACAATCTCTCCAGCAGAATGTCAGAGATCAACTTAATGAGTTAATTGAAGCGGGTTTAATTTACAGGAATGTCTCACATTGGGCTTGTCCTATGCTACTAGTAAAAAAAAGGCTGACCCTTCTCAACCGAATGCGCCTCCCAAATATAGAATGGCGTTAGATTTACATCTCCTAAATTCAGTTATTGAATGTTCATCTTACCCTTTACCCAAAATATCTTCCTTAATCAATGAAATTTCTGTGTATCAATGGTATACTATCTTAGATTTGAAGTCTGCTTACTGGCAGATAATGCTTCCAGATCATTTAAAAGATATCTTGACTTTTACCACACCCTTTGGCTCTTTTGGAAACACACGACTGCAATTCGGCCTAAAAAGTGCAAGTTCAACTTTTCAGTCGTTGGTTGACAAACTTATTGATGAATTGCGTGAACAACAAATCACAGGTATTTTTGCCTATCAGGATGACTTCTTGATTGGAGCAAACACTTTTGTGGAAATGACCCAAAAACTCGAAGCTCTACTTCAAATTTTAATTAAATATAATATCACACTAAGTCCGGAAAAATGTGTCTTCTTTAAACAATCCATTGATTATTTAGGTTTTCATGTGTCACATCAAACCATTACCCCTGTCGAATCCAACATAGCTAAAATTACAAAATTTGCCACTCCAAAAAATGTCAGACAGGTTAAGAAATTCTTGGGGTTATGCGGATTTTATAGGAACCTCATTCCTAATTATGCTCAATTAACTTCCATTTTGAATAAACTTACCATCAAAAACAGTTGTTTTAAATGGACGGAAATACAAGATCAAGCTTTTCAAGATTTACAGAAAATCTTTTTCTCTACGCCATTCGTCAAACTTCCTAATTGGGATAAATCGTTTGTTTTGAACACAGATGCTAGTAAAGAGGGTATTTCAGCAGTTCTATTGCAAGAATACAGTGGTACATTACATCCCGTATCATATTTCAGCAAATCGCTTTTAATTTCCGAAAAGAACTATGCAGCCATTAAGCTTGAACTCTTTGCAATTTATAAGGGAATTACTGCCTTCAAAACATACCTTTACAATAGGAAATTCGTGATTCTCAGTGATAGTAAACCTTTGATGCATTACCGGAAAACTAGTTCTCCGGCAGATATCATAACACGTTGGTTGTTGGCAATTAGTAAATACACATTTGAGTTTGTTCACATTCCTGGCACTTTAAATATTCTGGCCGATTACTTGTCACGAAGTCCTGATCCCAATCTCAGAGAAAATGTCATACCAGTGACGAATGATAATCAATTAATTTTACCTTTCCAAGACTTCAATGAAACAAAAGAGATAAACAACATTACACTTGCGAGTGATCCCGCATTAGAAATATCTCATGACACATGGATCAGAGAGCAATTGGAAGATGATTATACGAAAAATGTTATTAACCAGATAAAAGATTCATCACAGGCTAATTATTTTAAGGAAAGAGGTTACTTTCTATCACCGTTAGGGCTGTTGGTATATTCTCCTAATAAACACATTTTACATGCTAACATTGTTGTTCCTAAATTGTAGGGCCAAAATTTTAAAAATTTGCCATATTTCGCATGCTGGTATTCAAAAGACATATGAGTTGGTAAGCAGAAAATATTTTTGGACAGGAATGCACACTGACACTCGAAATTATGTTTTGTCATGTGACATATGCATTCGACATAAAAGTTACACTGCCAAAAAGGCTCCATTACAAGACATGTCACTAGTAGAGCGTCCTGGATTATTTGTGTCCATGGACATAGTTGGACCCCTAGGAAATGCTGGACATGTTTTAACCTTTATAGATCATTTTTCCAAGCATGTGGCATTATATCCTTTGAAGAGTATCACCACTGAGGCGGTTACCAAGCATTTATTACATTACATTGCTCATTATGGTACGATGTCTCAAATTCTTACTGATTTGAGAACGCAATTTACGTCCGAGGTTTTTGAACTAATTAATCAGATTTTGGGTGTGAAATTAATTCACAGTTCATCAGGGCACCCTCAATGTAACGGAGTATCGGAGAGAATTAATTCCTCCTTAAAAACTTCCATTAACACTTTAAGAGAAAAAGATGTATCTTTGGAAAATGCTCTAATTATATACACCAGTCATTATACAATGGATCTGTTCATGCCACTACAGGTTTTACTCCAAATCATTTACACTTTGGGCGCAATCTCTCTCTTCTTTGATACATTTTATAATGATATTACGCCTACTCATTTAGACAAAGGACATTATATTTCAAAAATGCAGCAGGATTTGAAAGTCGCATATGAACAGGCTTACACATCATTAGAGAGAAATCGCATCCAACAAAACAACAGGCAGTATGCCAGCGCTAAACTGAGAATTCTGAATGCTGGTGATACTGTTTATTTGAGGTCGAAAGATGTGTCTAAACCTAAATACACAGGGCCTTATTGCATTATTTCAAAACACAATAATGTGAACTTTAGAATTAGACTCTTGGACGATGAATCTGCCCCTGTTTTTACGGTGCATATCGATCGCTTACGTCTAGCGCCCGCAAGAAAGACTATATTGATTGACTATTGTGATGAAAATCTTCGGGTGTCTACTCCTCGTTATCAATTGCGTAATCGTATCATCAATTAATATTGTGTTTTCTTCGATGATGTTATAATGAACTCATGGACGCTATAATGATATGTGGAACATTTGTGAACATTGACACTCTTACGAAGAAAAATATCTGTGATACTTTATTACTTAAAAATGATATTGAATGTAAATTACTATATAAACTACTTAAATTCAAATAACGTTCTTCCAAGTATTTAGATGTCATCTGTTCTATTAGGATTTATCGTTTTGTGCTTCTCATTCTCTCTTCACTTCTAGCGATAATCCTTTATCATGCTTTGAGCTCCGCCAAACTGGAACAGTATTAGCCATCTTTGGGGTAATTCTGCTGGCAGAAATTACTCATTCGCGAACATAGATGGGTGATGACGACTCTGTTGTCGCTGTTCAAATTATGTGTTATTATGTGTCGTGAACGTTGAGTATTATATATCTAATAACTGTAATTTAGTCATGTTATAATGTGCTATTTTTCTTTTTTTCATTTTGTATAATCCTCCACATGGGGTGCTTTATTTTTGTTATTTTTGTGTACGATAATGTTGTTATAGAGTTGGCTAAGCCGATAAGAGAGAAAGTTGGACCCAAACAACCCGATATCAATTGATATTAGAATTTATTCATCGTGACAGGGTATTTAAACGTTCTCTACTCACGCCTAAGGGGTGGTTAAACTTATAAATACAAGTTGCTCTTATATCACATGTGTTGGATTGTACAGTGTTTTTTGTTGTTGTTGTTGTAATGTTTGTGCTGGTTTGTAAACTATATTGGTGAAATATGGGCATATGCCTTTGGACTCATTGAATTCCTGCGGCTCATCCAGAATGCATGTCATCATTATTATTTGTCTGGTTATATTTTCATTTCATTATCAGTGCTACCATTGTTACCATGCTGTAAGGAAAAAGTTCACTGGCCACTACTGAGAGTTCAGGGAAATGCCTCGATATCAGTTTTGAGCATTCCTCGGAGAGATAATATATTGTTCTCCGAATTTTAGAGGTTTTTTCTCTCTTTTTTTTGTCTATTGATGGGGTATTATGTGATATGACAATCACATCAGATATTGTTTTGCCCTAAAAGCGGGGAAACACAACCTACAAGCTATTTGTGTCAATGTACATTCCCCTAACAAATCCCTGAACTTGAGGAGACCCCCTCGATTCCGAGAAAATGGAACATGTGCGCTTTCACCCTTCACGCAATGAGGTTGATATTTGAAATGGCGCAATGACTCGGCCAATGGAAGGATTGACCCTCTGGCAAGGTTAGGGCTTAGCACCCTGAATATTGAGGGAAGGTCAGAAGGGGAGAACGACAGGAAACAAAAACGCTAAAAAAAAGAGACGGAGCATCTTTCGGTTGTGGCCAACCATTTTTCCAAAAATATGGTAACTACTGTAAAAAGAATGTACCATCGACGAATTGAAAGAATAAATTAATAAACGAAGTTACCACACAGAAAACGGCTGACTTTACTTTGTCATCACCAATATTAGAAATCTCTAAGTATTAGATGGAAAGAACCACCTGACTCCAAAAGAAGGAACCTGTATACCCCATGCTTCACTTCAACCTGATGGTCACCATATATAAAGGTATGTTCATATTTGTATCCAATACCGATTGAGAACTCCATTTATTTCCGATCGAATCTGAGGTCAAAACTGGATATCGGTAACCAGAACAAAATTGGGTACAATAACCAGTACAACAGGCTTATTAGATGAGTACTTTGCTTTTGTGAATATTAAGAGGTTCTGTCTATTTAAGTTTAGCTTTCTATTTAAGCTTTGTTTATTTTGTTCCAAAGGGTTTGCTATTTGAACTATGAAGTGAGGGCATCCATACTAGTTTTTAACATACTGAAAACAAATTTTAAAGTGTTGATTCCTCTCTTGAAAGGCATCAGTTCAAACCTCCGTAACCTTCCAACTGTGAAGAATCAGTGTCAAAATTAACAAAAAAATACTTTGAAATTCAACCTCTGCCTGTTTTTAGTGAGTAGAAAGAAATATTTGTTATAGTCAATTGTTATTCTACTTTAGATGCCAACTCCTAGTGCCCTGAACTCCTTGTATTCCCACAAACGTGAGAGGCAAATATTTCCAAAGAGAAATTAGATAAATTGTTATAAGAGCATCTACACCAAGCGTGCCATAGGAGTCTGATCCCCTTGAAAGTTTTTATGGTAGACCCAGGAACCTTAAACATAAGGGGTAAATATGATGAATAATAGAAATAACTAATTATGCAAAATGATTCGATCTCTCTTAATAGACCACTTTACCAGAAGAGATGTACAGCAGGGTGGAGCGAAAAACACGAATTTCGGAAATTGAAAACGCCTATGGTGGGAATAGTTGGGGCCTACCATGCTTATTAATAATACAAAATATGAGTTAAATCAATTAATATCTTCAGGTGCCAAAATCGCTTCCAAAATTAGCCAATTTCTTAACAAAAACAATAATAACGCATTAAAAAAATTTAATGCATCTTATTTAAAGCCATGGGTGGGTGAAATGAACTACCTTGCTTGTAAAAAAAAGTGTTGCACCTAACATTATCCCGGAAATTTAAAAATTTTCCCTTTTTTTAGAGCGCTATATCACGCACGTCTCCACTCCTCTCCGTACACTCATCATTGCGTTCCTCGCTACTAGGGTGCACGGCCGCTTCCCTTTCTTCGCTTGTTTATAACTCGTATTTCACCACATGGAGTGGAGGTGTTTGGGTTTCTTTAAATACCCGCCCACTTTTTTTGTAAATATCTAGTAGGTGTATGCTCCTGCAAATGCCCTACCGAGCTTGTCTATCGAGGAAAACTAAGTCCTTTGTTTGAAGAACTTTCCCTTCAATACATCAGTAGACTATTTAGGTAGTTGAGATTCCATAGTAATATTTTTCAAATATTTTCTCCTTTGCTTTTTCTATATTACATACATCTTTATTTTTAAATATAACTGTTATGGGTATAAAATTGCAAAATATACGGTTAATAATTGATCTCTAAATACATTTAATATATGGAGCAAAGTTGACAATTTTTTTAAAATTTAGTCAATTTCTGCATCCAAATAATAACTAAAAAACGTTAAATATATGCCAAATGAGTATTTCATCACTCACAGCCTCTTATAATCACCCAAAACCAGAGTATTTTTGATGCAATAATTTTGTCCACCTAGATTGCGAAAATGACACACTATGCGAAGCCAATAGCCCATTATATTGCTCTAACTGTATTAATTCAATACTTGCCATAATCTATTTTCTAAATATCCACAATTATCAGATGAATTAATTAACTTTCACTTCCCAAATTTCAATTCTATACAGAATAGTTATGCTTGCTGTGTAACTATTTCCAAGGGATCAATGCTTAAAATTTCCAAATAAGATTTAAATGAAAATTAACCACCTAAAAACAAAACGAAATGAAAATATTAAAATTACCCATTTTAACATTTATGTACAAAACTGAAATGCTTTTGTGACACTGCAGAAAACCTTTTCCTTGTGTCTAAATGTCTTATAAATATTTTTTCAAGAACACTCTACATTACTATATAAATAACTGGAATCTCTAATATGATAAATAAATTGGTAATTGGTAATTTTTAGTTAACGTCGTACTAGAGCAACACAACGGTCTATTGACGACGGTCCGGGATCAGTCCCTTAAGGGAAAGATCCGAGGACAACACCTCGTAATTTTGAACCACGGTCAGATGACGAAGCAACACCTGAGCTGGCACCTCACTCTCCAAACTTCCACGCCAACCCAACGTGAGGACTTTCGGCCACGACAGATTTAAGGTGCACCAGCCGCCTCTACACCATACGTTTACAAACATCCATGCCCGGACCCGGATTCGAACCAGGAACCTTCCGATCTAGAGGCTAACACCTTAACCACTATACCGGTTGGTCGGCCTAATATAATAAAAGGAAGTGTTTGTCTGTTTGTTTTTTTCGCGGGCGCAAAATCCTGACGATTCTATGGCACTTACAGCAATGAGATTTGGCACACAGGTAGTCCAAATTTTTTGCAATTTTTGGGTTGCGGCGAACATTTAAAATTAAATCTAGAAGATTTTTAAATGAATTTAATAATTTTATTGTCTACCTGGATCTACAAACGCGGATGACTTTTTCTACTGACTTGACCTTGCAGTGAGGGTTTGAAACCATGTCAAGCTTTTTTCAACTGACAGAACGCGTAGAAAATTTTTTTTCGTTTCCGCTTTGATTTTGCGCGATTGATTTCCAGGCCAAACGATAAATCTTTTAACGGAGGTCAAAGTTCTTTTTTCTATCTCCTAGACCGTTAAAGATCAGTAAAAATTTCAACGGATTTGAAATCTGCGGAAAATTTTAGTTTAGATTGATACCTAAAAATATGATTTTCGAAAAAAAAATGTTTTGATTGAATATATCTTCAACAGATTTGAAATCTGTGAAAATTTTTTCACCAGCTTAATACCGTACATCACGGGCACGGGCAACGCCGGGCTAGCCACGCAGTGGCTAGTAACAGATAAAAGGTAGAAATTATGGTAAAAATAGAATATTCTTATTATCAGTTCCGGTTTCGTTATGCTACTTCCGGTATAATTAACGATTTCGTTCAAATTTTAAATTGAGCAAACTTTTTTTTCTATTTGTCGCAAATTGAAAGTTTAAACTGTTTTAGAAGCACAAAAGTACAGGGAATGTGTTAGTAAAATAAAAAAAATTGCAAATTTTCGTCAAAATTGGCTTTTTCAACGTATGCAGATACCTTACAGAAGTTTTAAAAATGTAAGTACTAAATCGCCATATACCGTATTTCCTTGAAAGAAAAATCACACCGGAATGGCAAAAATGGTTTGGGGTTATTCTGTATTCATTAAAAGTCAGATGAAAAATTATTTTTGGTGATCGTCATTAAAACTAAAGCTTCACCAAAACTTAAAAACTTTTCATAAAAAAATGCGAAATTTAAAACATTAGATATCAAATCCACCGGTAACACACAGGAATTGTTGTGATCTATGATATTCCCAGTAATTTGTTTACCTACATTGTAAGGTTCGCCATCTCGCATCTTACAAGAAGTGAAACGCCAAGTTGGCAACCCTACATAGAAAACGCCAAGCTGGCAACCTAAGAACAAAGCTTTTTCAATTAAAAGAAACGTCCACAAGATTTCAAGCCGAGGAAGTGCGGCAAAAGCCAATTAAAAAAGTCAGAGCAATAAATAGTTATAGTTACCAAGACAACTAAAAGATAAAATCAATCTTTAGAACAGAGAAGAGATCAAGTAAAGATTTTATACAGCGGTGGGAGGAAAGTTACAATTTTGAATGCCTATCCAAATGTAATTGCTACTTTATACTACATGTAACTTACGTGACGATCGATTAAATTTAGTAAAATATACTCCAAATACAGAATTTTGACTCTGTGTCTTTTGAGTTTTTTTTTACTAAACTTTCACGACGGAGTTCATCAACAACCATCGGCCTCGGACCACTACTGGCGCAGTCGACAGGATCTTCGAACCCTGGAAATGAAGGTGAGAGCTCATCCTGAGTTTTTATTTTTTTAATTCATGCAACTCCCACACAATTACGGAGCGAAAGTAGACTTTGTTGAAAGCTAATGCTATTCATTTTGTTTAGAACACTTACGTGTTATGTGCACCACAGTGCAAATTTTATTTAGCACACCATGTGTTAATTAGATTAATGGTTAATTGTGAAACAGTTCATCAGAACTAGATACTTTTTGTGTTATTGGGTTAGAGAATAACTATTTCGTTTTGGAAAACGGGGATTTCTGGGAATGCTTGTCGCTAAGGCGTAAAGTTAATATAAATCATAATTTTAGACTATTTAGAGTGAGGTTTCCAACCTTTTTATTTTTTTTATTTCTGCATTCTGTGGCGTAAATTTAATTCCTGAGTTAAATTTGTTTGGGATGGCGTATCTCGCGAAAGCAAGGAAGGAGGATTTGAAGGTGTTGGCAGATGAATTGGGGTTAGATGTGTTGCCGCAACACAAAATCATCGATTTAAAGAACTCAATATTGAACAGCGAAGAATATGAACAGGAGTTTACCGAAAATCTTTTAAACAGTATCATAACAGATCGGAAAAATGCCGAGGAAAGGCGTTTCTTGGCTGAAAGTGAGGAAAAGCGCCTCGCTGCTGAGTCTGAAGAAAGACGTTTTGTGATGGAACTCGAGAAACGTTCTGTTTTCGAGTTAGAAAAGCTAAGGCTCGAAATGGAAGGCCGTCACAATACAGAAACATCAAATGAAGGGAATTCGAGCAACTCTAAGCACATATACGATCTACAAAGAGTGATGCAGAAGTTCGATCCTAAAGAAGGAGACATCAGTCTATATCTGGTTCTTTTCGAGAGGCAGGCAGAACATGCTCACATAAAAAGGGAGGACTGGGTGTCACAGCTTTTGGGTTTATTACCCTATGACATTACTCAGTTAATTGCTAGAGAAGAAGCGGCTGTCGCATATGACTACAGCCACGTGAAAGGGTTATTGCTAAAAAGGTTTAAACTAAGCCCAGAAACCTTCCGATTGAAATTTGTCCAGCTCAAGCGGACTGAAGATAAATCGTGGAAGGATTTTGCCTTTGAATTGACAAATTATTTTGAAGAATGGATTCAAGGTCTTGAGGTTGCGGATTTCGAAACGTTAAAGCATCTGGTAATTACGGATCAATTCAAACGTAAGGTACCTCCGGAAATGCGAGAGCATTTTGTCGATGAGTGGAGCACAATAAAATCTCCTACTACTCTAGCGGAACTCCTTGACAAATACGAAAATGTTCGAGGGTTCAAGAAGAAATTCCAATCACCTGAAAACATAGTAAATAAGGAAAGAAATTCACATTTTCAAGAAAGAAGACGCTTTCAAGAAAGGAACTCCGATTTTCCTGCTAGATATGGACAGTTTCACGAGAGGAGTACTCATCAACGTAATACGAGTCCGAAAAATGAAGCGGGAAGGAAGAAGAAGATTCAGTGTTATTCTTGCGGATCATTTCAGCATCTTAGAAACGCATGTCCTAAGCTAGGAAGAAGACAAACTTCAGCAGTTGTGAGCAATATTGGAGCCCAAGACGCTACAACATCATGTGCAAGGGAAGACATGGTGGAGCCTCCATCGATGTTGACGGCAAAAGTGACCGTTCCAGTCACAAAGCCTGTAGAATACCAAAGAGGTATTGATGAACTCAAGATAGTGAGTTTAAAAAGCGGTAATAATATCTTCGACGGTATTATCGACTCTGGAGCGCAGATTTCAGTCATCCGGGCTGATCTGATTGAGGATTCTCAAAATGAAGGGGAAGGAAAAATTAAAATTGTATCCGCATTTGGTGAGACAGAAATGGCACCTCTCAAGATAATCCATGTGAAAATCAATGACGGACGACACGGAGAAATCCCAGTGACATGTGCAGTGTCTGAAAAATTAGTAAGCGACATGCTCGTAAGCGTTTCAACGTATGACGCTTTAAACTCGAAGGTGGAACTTTATGGCAATATTATTAGCCAAGAAGGGGTTTCTCGAGTTGGAGAAATTTATTCAGTTTCGTCCTTAAACGAACTTACCTTGGCCCGTAGTGACACCGCAAATCACCCTGGGGTTAATGAGAAACGGAACGAGTTCGTGCAATTTCAATTGGAAGATGAAAGTTTAAAGGATATTTGGGAATTAGCAAGAAATAGAAGAAATGCATTCGAAGTGCAAGATGGGTTATTGGTACACTCAGAAATCGTAGGAGGAGAGAAAATTCAGCAGGTAGTTTTGCCTAAATTTAAAAGGCCCTATGTCCTAAAAATGGCACACGAAATTCCATTGGCCGGTCATTTAGGAGAACAGAAAACCAAACAACGGATAAAGTATTCCTTTTACTGGCCGAATATCAAGATTGATGTCAAGCATTTTTGTGACAGCTGCAAGGTCTGCCAGCTACGTAGAGGTACCACTTACAATGACAGAATTCCTATCCAACCTATTGTGAGACCTGAAAATCCTTTTGAAGTGTGGAGTGTAGATTGTATTGGTCCCCTAGAGCCACCATCCTCAAGAGGGCACAAGTTTATCGTTTGTGCTGTGGATTTGTGCACGAGATGGGCGGAAGCTATACCAGTCAAGAACATTACTGCGAAAACAACTTGCGACGTCCTGATGAAGATTTTCTCCCAGACGGGGTTTCCTAAAACTATCTGTACCGATCAAGGGACAAATTTCACAGCACAGCTCACCAAGGGCTTCATGCAAGTCATCGGGGTGTCACCAAGATTTTCAACTCCGGGGCATCCAGAAAGCATGGGAGCCGTGGAGAGATGGAACAAAACCCTGAAGGATATGCTCAGTAAGAACATACAAGAAAATGGTCGACAATGGGATATTCATCTCCCTTTATTACTATTCGCATACAGAGAAGTACCTCACAGTACCACGGGAGTATCGCCATTTCAGTTGGTGTATGGAAGGTTACCTCCAGGTCCATTAAAATTAATTAAGGAGAGTTGGTTAGGAGAAACCGAAATTCCAACGGGAGCATCTCCTTCTGTTGAAAAATATTTAGAAGACCTTCGTCAAAGGATGAAAACGGCACACGAGATTGCCGCAGGGAATGCCGAAAAGGCACAAGGCTATTACACATCTAAATATAATCTGAGAGCGAGAGAAAAGACTTTCAAGGTTGGTGATAAGGTACTGATCCTTATTCCATCTTCTAGTCACAAACTTCTGAAGAACTGGTCAGGACCTGCAACTATTATCCAGTTAACTCGACCTCATTCTGCGTTGGTCGAGATGGAGGATAAAAGCCGAAAAGAGCTGCATTTCAACAAACTACGACCTTATATAGCCCGAGTTGAACAGGTGGGGTTGATTTTCGAACAAGATCAGGACTTTGGGGAAATCTTTTATGCCCCTACTCGAAATAAGAGTCAATCTGCATACGATATTAAGGGTCATGTGTTCCAGACTACAGAGGCGTTGTGCGAAAAACAGCGACACCAATTAGTTCAGACCTTGGAAGGGTTTCGAGAAGTTTTCAGTGCACGACCTGGCCGAGCCAGAGTTGATGGACATTCAATCAAACTAACTAAAGATTGTGTGCCAAAGAAAATGCATCCCTATCGGGTTCCCATCGCCTTACAAAACGAGGTGGATCGCCAAATCCAAGAGTTACTTGAACAAGGACTGATTGAAGAGAGTGACAGTGAGTGGGCACACCCAGTCGTCTGTGTGGCCAAAAAGGACGGAAGTGTAAGACTTTGCGTCGACTTTCGAGTTTTGAACAGTTTTACTGTCCCAGATGCTTATCCAATGCAACAGGCCACCGAGTTACTATTTGAAATTGGTAGTGCTCCTTTCATCAGCGTTCTAGATTTGACAAAGGGTTATTGGCAAATCCCTTTAGAAGAAGAAGCTAAACCATATTCGGCATTTGTGACACATTCTGGTCATTTTCAATGGAACGTTTTACCATTTGGACTTAAAAATGCTGGAAGTACGTTCCAAAAGTCCATAGACAAAGTACTTAAGACACACAGAAAGTACTGCCGTGCGTATATCGACGATCTGGCCATTTTTTCCAGCTCGTGGGAGAATCACTTGCGTCACATCAGAGACGTGCTGAGAACTCTACAGACCGTTGGATTAACAGTCAATCTTAAAAAGTGCGAGTTCGGTAAAAAACAAGTGAGGTTCCTGGGACACATTGTAGGTTCCGGAAGACATGCACCAGATCCCCAGAAAATCGAAGCCATGCAGAACTTAGCACGTCCAACTACTAAGAAAGAGTTAAGAGGCATAATTGGTCTGGCAAGCTACTATCGGGAGTACATTCAGGATTTCTCGTCCTTGGTTTTACCCTTGACAAACTTAACAAAGAAAAGGGTGCCCAACAAAATACCTTGGAGTGATGAAGAGGAAGCAAGCTTCCAACAATTGAAGCAAAGGCTGACGGAAATTCCATTCTTATATACTCCAGTGTTAGATCAGCCATACCAGTTGTACACCGATGCTTCTGCAACAGCGATTGGAGCGTGTCTAGCTCAGCAAGACGAAGACGGAAAAGAACGTCCTATCGCCTTTTACAGTAGAAAACTCACCCCATGCCAAACTCGTTGGGCTACTATCGAACGGGAGGCGTATGCTGTTCTAAGTGCGTTGAAAAAATTTGACACTTGGATATTTGGAGCACAAGTCCAAATTGTCTCCGATCATAACCCCCTTACTTATTTGACCCAGGGAATGCCACAGGGTGCAAAACTTGCACGTTGGGCTTTGGCATTGCAAAGATATAACATGAATATATTGTACAGAAAGGGTAGTAAGCATGGCAATGCAGATGCCTTATCGCGCATCAAAATTGATGAACCCTAGTTTTTATTCAGTTCATATAAATATGTATATATTTTTTTTTCTTCTCAAAACTGTAATCTGATTTAGATAATTTTGATAACGTTCTTGTGTCTTGTATTATGTATTTTATGTGGGAGTTCATGAATGTTAGTGTAGATATTTTTTTTTGAGCTCTCACGCTTCTCTCGAAGGACTGGATATCGTAATGAAGACCAGCTAATTAATTATGACTTTTAGTTATGATTCTAGATGGCGATTGGCAGCAGCATCATCACTTATGACTTAAGTGATGGATGTGCTTCCCCGGAGGGACATGTAAGGTTCGCCATCTCGCATCTTACAAGAAGTGAAACGCCAAGTTGGCAACCCTACATAGAAAACGCCAAGCTGGCAACCTAAGAACAAAGCTTTTTCAATTAAAAGAAACGTCCACAAGATTTCAAGCCGAGGAAGTGCGGCAAAAGCCAATTAAAAAAGTCAGAGCAATAAATAGTTATAGTTACCAAGACAACTAAAAGATAAAATCAATCTTTAGAACAGAGAAGAGATCAAGTAAAGATTTTATACAGCGGTGGGAGGAAAGTTACAATTTTGAATGCCTATCCAAATGTAATTGCTACTTTATACTACATGTAACTTACGTGACGATCGATTAAATTTAGTAAAATATACTCCAAATACAGAATTTTGACTCTGTGTCTTTTGAGTTTTTTTTTACTAAACTTTCACGACGGAGTTCATCAACAACCATCGGCCTCGGACCACTACTTACATTGAAAACAATTATTAATTATAATTTGTCATAAAAAAGTTTTTTTTTTTTTTGTTTTTGTTTTTTTTTTTTAACTGGACCAAATTTACATTTTTAGTAAAATGACTGTAAGGTTGGGAAACAAAAAAAAAAAAAAAAAAAAAAAAAAACAGTTGCTCCGTTCTAAACGGCAAGTGAAGTCGATCTTAAATAGGGACACATTTTCAGATTTTATAAACGTAATTATTTGTAAGCAACACGAAAATAATTATAATTGAACTAGATAGGTAGTTGATTTAACGTCGCACTGGCGGAATTCAATAGAATATTGAGAAATAAATTAAGTTGACAAAATCAGAAAACTTTTTTCTTTATAAAATGCACAAACTATTTTTCTTTATAAAAAGGAAAAACTTTTTCTTTTTATAAAATACAAAAAAAAAACTGTTTTGACTTATCAATACAAATAAAATTGTACTCTTTGTTTGATTTCTAAAACAAAAGCAAGCGTCTCAACCCAAACACAAAAAATTGAACTTGGCTCACAGGCAAATAAGTGTCTTGGACATAGTTTCGTGTTTCATCACATTGAATTTGGCATCCATTTTTTATGAAACTGAGACATGTTCTATTTGGATTACACCCTTGATGCTTTTAGTAATGATCCAGGATTACAGAATATTTATTCCTGATCATTTTGATGGTCGAAGTAAGTTTACTGCATTTCAAAGAAAGTAAGTGATTAATCAACTCGTTTAATACACTAGTGAGCCCCAGAGCTAAAAGACATCCAACCTTTATATTGTTTTGGCTTCTTCCCTATACTCTAATTGTTGAAAACTTTCTACCTTCATATTTGTATTTTTGCCTAACTCTACCCTGTAGCAATAGGCTCACATTTTAACAAGCTTCGAATAGTGCTTCAAGATATACCAAAGCACCATCATTTGTGGAATATTTAGAAACAAACAAATCCAACAAAGAATGAAACATGAGAGCATCAGTCTTTTGGGCCAAACAAAAAAAGATCCTGTTTAATAGTTTCACACAAATCCCCAGCTTTAATTATTGTTCCAAGTGCGGTTATATGGTTATGAAGGGTGTCGATTATCTTTTCAGTAACTTTTCATACAGGGCCTGTGGAAGAGAAAGCTTTTAATATTTCACCATTGTTTGCATTCCGAATATGCCTATTCATATAATGCATATTTGAAAACAGATTATTGCAGTGGGGACAGTAATGTTCATTATTGGAAGCCATTAAAACAATCTAAATTTGCAAGTAGAAAAATCAGTTGAATTGAAAACAAGTTAAACGAAACATTTAACACACTGAAAAACAAATTAATACACTTGAATACAAATTAATACACTGCAAATAAATTACAATACTTAAATAGAAACAAAAAATACACTGAAAACCAAACACTACGCTGAAAACAACACATTGAACGATGCAATTAACACAGAAAATCAAATTAAACAGACAATACACTGAAAAATAAATTTATGCACTGTAAATTAATGACAACACTGAAATGGAAACAAATAAAACAAAATTAATGCACCGAAAATAAGTGTAAAACTAGTAAAACTTAACCCTAGTGAAAGTAACAAATTAAACAAAACGAAATATCACAGTGAAATAAATGTATCACGAAATGGAAATGAAACACAGAATATCGAAATGGAAACAATTCAAATGAAATAAAAAGAAAGAAATGAATTACTTGAATATCACAGAAGAACAACGTACATACATATCATGGACGGCAAGCAATCAGTATCTAAGAAAAAGGTGCTAGCTTCGTGAACCAGATTACGCGGGCTTTCTGCTTTGCGAACCCTAAAAGAGGACACAATTAGAGATGGGCGATCCGCTCAGGAGCTGACTCAAAGAGTCGACTCTCTTGACGGAGTGAGCGAGCGCTGATTCGTCAAAAAAGAGCTATAGCTCTTTTTTAACCAATCAGGGCTGAAGAGCGGTAACTCTTTTTTAACGAATCAGCGCTTCCACTCTCGAAGAGTCATTTCCGCATGCGATCACCAGCTCAGTGATTCTTTTGGGAGTTGATTCTTTGGGAGTTGATTCTTTTGAGAGTTGATTCTTTTCGGAGTTGATTCTTTACGAGAGTTGGCTCTTTCGAAGAATCATTTCCGCATTCGATCGTTTGCACTCACTGATTCTTTTGGGAGTTGATTCTTTTGAGATTTAACTCTTTGGCTCTTTTCGATAACTATCGCTCTCGAAGAGTCAATTCCGCATTCGTTCTTTTGCGCTCCCTAGCTTTTTGTTACTTTTTTGAAGTTTCAAATTTTTAAATATCTATGTATTATCATAAATGTTATTTTTTTTTAATTTAATTCAATTTTAGATTGAAAGGGTGTTTTTACGGCTTAAGTCATATCACGCCTTTTAGCACTAATTAAAACTAGTCTTAAGGTTGTTATTAAAACATATTCTAACAGTTATTATGTTATTCACTTAACATTAATATAATAATTATAATAAAACCTTGATTTTTCGGGAGTGATATCATTTTAATAAAGCTACACAAAATTAAATTAAACGTAACTCGTTTTTATTGCATTGCCTTCACAAAACAAGGCATTTTGAAAATATTTTATTAAAAGACAGGGAGGGGACTTGGATTTTGGAAATCTTTGGGACAACGAGTATTCGAGGGTATTATATACCTATATCTTAAAATAAATAGTTAAAAATATTAAGTACTTCAATAAATTATTAATATTTTTATTATATGATTTTAAAATATCATTTAAATTATTAGGAAGTCTCATTTGGTAACTAAGTGGTTTTAGAAAGAAATCTTAATGTATCCAAACACGTCCAAGACACTTTTTTTAAATGTGGTATAGAAACATTTTAATGATATTTTTATGTTTTGTGTTTTAAACAATAGCAATGGGCTATAAATATTAAAAGTATATATTAATAATTTTGTAAAAATATGATAATTATGTATGAAATTTTAAAGAAATGTGTCAAAAACTTCAAATGTGCTACATGAAAATCTATTCAACCAATTTGAAAAATGATGCTACCAAATTAAACTACATGCATATTTCTAGGGAATGAACTAGAATAAAAGGATATTTAAATAAACAACAATTTTACAAGTGATGGAAAAATGAATAGAAGATTTTTTATAGTTTTACAGTCCTACTTCTTAAATAAATAGTAATAATTTAGAAACTTTTGAACTCAGCATAATTATTCTAGTTCATTCACTTGACAACATTATAAATAACAAACTCTCAAAAGTTTACTAGAATCCAGTTATAAGTTTTTGTATTATAACATTTGAAGTGAGGAAATAATGCAAAAATATTAATTTAGAGTTAAAGGTAGTTTCAAGTGCATCGCTTGCTCCCTTGCGTTTGCTCTTTGTGTAAACAATTTTGTTCTTCCTTCTCTTTAAAAAAGTTCACTCCATTTCCAAAAGAGAAACCATTTAAATATTTGAAAAAACTTTCTAAAATTATATTTGCAAAAAAAAGTAAGGTTTAAATTTAGATTTTGCCATGTTTTTGGCCTTTTAATGGCCATTTCCAGTGTTTTCCATTCTTACGTCTTGTTTTCCCGCCTTGATTAAAATCTTAATACTTCTTCAAGTAATTAACAGAGAAAAAATTAAATATGTTTTGGAAAGTCATATAAATACTCTATCCAATAAAATCGAAAACTTTTTTAGAATTCTTGGTCAAAAATGAGATTTTTAACGTGTTTGGATATTTTAATTGCTACTTCTGTAATCTCAACGGGTTCATGACGGGAATTACAAAAGTAGAAGTGTCCTCAAAGTAATTTATTCTTTATGGACAATTTCAAAGTTATATGAATTGACATGGTTTTGGGCCATCTTATGCCTTAGCAATTAAATTTTACAGCTTAGCAGCCCTATGCTGCAATGCCTATCGTCCTCGGGCCCCGTCTCCCTCCTTTTGTTGATTTTAGAGGTAAACTGCGCAATTGCTGGATGAGTGAGTGTTTCAAGTGTTGTGTGCGTGGGTGTTTCAAGCACGCTTGGCGCCTCTTCGTCTGGACACATGCGCTCACGTGACAACGAGGGATGTTCGATGGCCCAAACATATTGTATACATTTCGATATGTTATATACATTATTATATGTCTCAAAGGAGCGGTGAGTCATCAAAAAGAGCTAGCTCTTTTTAGTGAGTGAGCGGTTCCGATCCGATCCCTGAAAAGAGTCATTTTCCCCATCACTAGACACAATCGGCTTTTTAATACCCCTCCCAAAAACACATCTTGTTTGCACCTCACGCTCGAAAATAAACTCTTCCACTTTTCAGCGGACATGCGCACTACGGAGCTTCCATAGTGTTACGGTTTGTGTTTGACTGTCGAGTCACACCGGCTACTATCACGAATGATCTTTCAAAAGATTCGAATTATTAAAGAATCGATTTTCGTATTCGTTACAAGACTAGCGCCTCAGCGTACAGCGTAAGTGTCCGACAAGTTGACTCTGATTGGCTCCTCATATATATGTTGTATGGTTGTTGTTAGTAGTATTTCTCGCCAACTTATAATAAGGGGAGGCAAAAATGAACTCTTCTTTTAAAGAGCTCCTCTTGGTGAAGCAACGATGGCCAAATGGCTAAAGTCACTTACCATCAGATTGGCGTTAGCGGCGGAGGATGACTTCCCGAGTTCGAACCCAACTGGCGGAAATACTTTTAGATCATCCAAATTATTTTAAAACAATTCCAATTTAATTCCTTTTGATTCTAAATTACTTTTCCTAATTTTTAATACCCTTTTTTTATTTTTCCAAACTTCCGTTGATTTTACATAAATAGTCTAAAAACCACTCCTGAACTCACTACCAGCTGATATTTTTCCGCCCCTTGGCCGTCCCCTTTGCTTTAGGATGATGGTGTCGTATCCATCCCTGGTTTAGGACCATTCTGATGTAACAAAAAGCATACATAAAACACTAACTTATATAATTATTAACTTATACAATAAAAGGATACAATTTTCGGTTCAAAATGTTAAAACCTTTCGAAAACCGTTCCTATCAGTCAAAGAGATCTGCGCCAAAACGTAGATAAATAGCCAAATGAAACACCTTTACGTTTCAGGCACATGATCATACCAGCCAATCAGAGTCAACTTGTCGGACACTTACGCTGTACGCTGAGGCGCTTGTGTTACAAGGCGCACTGAAAAGTTGATACGGTTTGGTACCCATATTTGAATCACGTATCGCCTGTCTAAAAATTTAACGCGCCAAGCAGTTTCTTGCCAAATGGCGCACCTAGAGGTTGATAGCAGCGTAAAGTTGTCCTGAAATGATGCGCGTCCATTTATTTTTTTATAATCATAATAATAAACATTTTAGGCGGTGGCTTTAAGATGGCGGCTCGACGTTTCACACATGCAATAGTAAGCAGAATTCCTGATTGTTATAAAACGAGTGCTTCTGAACTATGTGGTGAAATAAATCTAGTTGAAGCTCGAAAACAACACGAAGAACTGTGTAAAGTTTTGAGAGAGTTGGGTGTTGATGTCATAGAACTGCCACCTGATGAATCCCAACCGGATAGTGTATTTGTTGAAGATACAGCTATCATCTGCAACGGCACTGCTCTAATTTGCAGACCTGGTCTTCCTTCACGTCAAAAAGAGGTGCATTTATTTTATACGATCATTTTTTTCTTTAATATTCTGGAAAGTAATTAACTTATTTGTGAAGATCGTAGAGTGTAGTGTTTTGATAGTTAGCTAATTGTAAATAAAAACAAAAATGTTTATGAAATGTTTAAAATCATCCATTTAATTTCCAATGTTTTCTCTGTCATTGATTGAAATTTATGAATGTTATAAAACTTCCAGGCATAAAATTTTTAAAGGTTTGAATTCAAGTGTAATTGTGATATGAATTCAAATGGTAGGCCCCAGTCTAATTAGCACTCATAGTAAAAAGAGACTATAAAGTAACCTATTCTCAAATTGGTTTCTGAAAATGAGTGTCGTCAGGGGCACATCTTTAGGTGAGCACTGGATTCACAACCCAGAGGTACCTGAGTGATCTGTACTTCCTTCTGTTTTAATCTGTCATGAAGTAAACACTTCATTTTGGTTTTGTTATTGATTAAATTTTGCAAAAGGTAGAAATGATATAAAAACACAAGTCGGAAACAATGACAATCCAAACCAGAACACAAGCTATATGTACCCAAAGGGGAAAGTCAACTGCAACTCGGACTGAGTGAAATTTGCATGTGTTGCTCGGAATCTGCCAGAAATTATTGACTGTCCAAATTTTTTTAGAAAAGGGTGTTGTTTTCATCTTGTGACTGGTTCAAAATTGAGAGGCATTGTCCTAGTATCTTTACCATTGGAATTTCCCCAACAGAGAGCTCTTTGTGTTGCTCCAGTATGATGTTAATTGAATACCTTACAACTCAAATGTTGAATTACTTCATGTACAGTAATTTTGCAGGTCGTTAACAGCAGTTAGCAGATTTGTTGGTCTGGAGTCCAATTTTTATTTACATGTATTTTTTGAAGTACTATTATTTCTTGTAACAATATTTGTTTGACTGTTTCAATACAAAAAGTGGTTATCATTCAGATCAAGGTCCCCCTTGGCGACTTTTCATAAAAGGTCGCCAAATTTAACATTGCATCGATGTCCATATTCAAGAAGGTGTCTCTGTACATACAACAACATACAGAGAGGAATAAGTGAAGAATTTGCATCAAATTTTCCTATTCTGTGTAATCAAAATCCACATATATATACAAAATCCACACTGTGAACCTTTGCATGTATGGAATTGAAAATGAGGAATGGCACAAATAAACAATAAAATGTATAGAAAAAAACGTTCTCTTCGTGTTGTCAATAACTAATAATAACAACATCTAACAAAGCAATAGGTCAACGCTTCAACTGCTTGTTTTTTGCCGTATCCAATTGATTTTTGTACTTGTGTGCACAAAATCCTCAAATTCATAATTTAAACCATCAGCATTCATTCTCTTACATACCTCAGACATATTTAATGGTGTAATCCCATAAAAATTTTTTAAAGGAACGAAGCACCGAAAAGCGATGGTAAAAGTAATCCAAAAGCATGTGTTTTAAACGGAGTGATATAAAAACCCCGAAGGCAACGTAAAAACGCACGTGGTCGCGAAGGGAGCAGTTGAAAAAAATGGTATTGTGGGAAAAAAACGGGAGTCAAGGGTTAGGGTTGCCAAAAAACTTATTTGTCGAGTCGAGTTATCAGATTTGACAAAAAAATCTAGAGGGACAGTGTTCCAAAGGTTTTAATCCTTAAATATCCCAAAAAGTTTTTAATACCTCAACGGATATGAGTTTTATTTGTCTGGACTTATAATCGACTTTGTCTCAAACTCTCTCTTTCAGTTTTAGTTCTGGAAACCCTAGGTGCAACATTTCTAGAAACTTAAAGCTTGTGTTGCTCCAGTGTAATGTTAGTTAACTACATACCCAGAAGCTTAAGCAAAATAGATTTTAGATAATGGATCTCAATCGAGTTCATTTATGAACTCCTGTGATTCAACATACATACAACTAAATACACGTCATATTCAAATAAAGCAGTTATGAGTCTAAAAGGCCACCCTTTTCTGCTATTTTTCAACCTTGGTGACTAGGGGTATTTTTAAGCAAAATTATCTATAAAGCTACATTTTCAAAATTTTGATGACTAAAAGTTGTGATTTTTTTCTTATAAAAAAATTTAATTGCCATTAAAGCTTGATTTCCTGCTTTTAATTTCTTACCCTGATCTGAGATGATGCATTAGATTTTGTTTCAGGGTACAAGATTTGTATCTACCAAAATTCAGGTTTAGGAATATGTAATTATTTACAATAAAGCCAAATGGATTGGAATGTATAAATGATTATTATTATGTATAAGTTTATGTAATTTCATCATATGTGTATAAATGCAAATACTGCATTAAGATTTCCCCATTACTTTACCATGTCCTAAGGTTAATATTTAGAACCTGTGATAAAACATAAGTTTTATTACAGGTTTTAAGTAATGGGGAAATTTATGCTAATGTAAGCAAAGTTTACAATGCTTTTTAAGAGTGGTAACTTTTTGATATCACTTAGTTGTAAATTGTCAGTAAACATATCCATGTGCACTTATCCTTATTTCCATGAAAATTTGAGAAATATAAATTATTTTAACCGCATTATTTTAAACACATAGGTTGACATTGTGCGGATAATTATAAAAAAAGAGTTGGAGTTGCCTATAGTTGACATTGCAAATCCAGAAGCTATGGTAGATGGAGGAGATATTTTATTTACTGGTATGTGAGCATGTCTATTCAGTTAATCAACTTTATTTGCATTCCTAAATAAAAACACTACATATTGCTCTGTTGATAAAATTGTGACACAAATAAAGTTACATGAACAGTGTGAAAAAAATCTTTTTTTTTGTAAAAGAGTGAATAGATCAATTTAAATGTTCCATCAAAGTCCATAGACACCTCAGATTATTTTCAAATGTCCAGTGCCAAATAATTTTTTAAAAGCTGATCAGTACTGGATGTAGCCATGAGTGCAGAAAGCTTAAAGCATTTGACAAGTTCTGTGATTTTCTTAGGGTGTATTTACTAGTTATAAAAATGTTTAATTGGTTGATTTTTTTTAAATCAATGATTTTTGAAAAACAATTATTTGATTAAAATCGTGATTTTAATCGTTTGTTTAAATCTTGACACCCTGCTTTTAAAAATGAGTAAATTCTTGTGGTATATCTTGAAACTGAAGGTTTTAAATCTATCAAGCAATATTTTGTCTTTCTGTGCATAATTCAGTGTCTGGTTGGTGTTGATACATGTGACTTTCATTTTCAACTACAGATCACACAATAAACTCCTAAGCATTCTGTAACAAAATAGTCATAAAATAATAAGGACGGTTTAAGAGAGAAATTCGAACATTTCCGAAAATATATTGCCTTTGACTTCTTATATGTATTAAAGGTTAGAAAACAATCACTTATTATTTTTTTGTCTTTGGATTATAGAAAGAATTTGATACAAGCCTTTTATAATTTGGATTTACAAAAATCAAACATGAAGCTTTTGTATATTGTATGTTAAAATGATAGAAAAATCAATGACAAGATATGTTGTAACACACATGTGTAACAATTAAAAAAAACAATAACATTTTTATTTATATTAATTTTATGTGCTGATAGAGCAAGTAGTAAGAATAGTAGCTTATACAGTAATTTAAACATAGTGACTCATTTACATAAATATTACTCTAGTAAGGCTCTTATCTGAAAATATGTTGGCTAAGAAAATGAAATTGGACCGCAGTATTTTTGATTTTTAAATGTATAAAATTTATTTTATTTGCAATATTTTTTCTTTCAACATTAATATTTTTGTAGCATTAATGACACTGATTTATTTTCTGGTAAATTCAATAAATTTAATTGTGCTTTAATTGCATGTTCTCTTCTCACACAGGAAAAGAATTTTTTGTTGGCCTTTCCAAACGAACGAATGATGCTGGTGCAAGGGCTGTTGCTGATGCATTTCCTGAATTTCCAGTCACGCCAGTAAAAGTACCTGGAAAGTATCATCTGAAATCATTGTTATCTATAGCTGGACCTGATATTATTTGTGTGTCAGCTTCAGATGAAGCTCAAAGTGTTTTGAAGGTATTTATTGTTTAGTTATGTTATAAAGCAAAAAAACCCACAAATTTCTAGTTATTTAAATTTGCATTTATTTACAATAGTTTCTGATAATTTAATAGGCATTGCATACTTAATGACATCATGTACCTGTATTCAATAGCTTCAGAATAATGTTTAGCAATATTTTTCAGATTTTTTGGAAATATAAACACATTTTTATTTTATATTTAGCTTAAATTTCAAAGTTCTTAATGTATACTTTTTTCTCGATTTGAATTATCTCTGTTTATAAATTTTTTGTTTGATGTCTGCATTAATATGTATTTTTCAAAAAGTATTAAATATGAACATTTTTTATAGCGTATGGCTCAAGAAGCTACATACAGATACCAGACTGTTACAGTGCCAGATCCAGAAGCAGCTAATTGTTTATTCATAAATGGAACCCTTGTACATAGATCTGAATTTCCTAACAGCATAAAGGTATGCTCATATACATATACCCATTTATAAAGTGTGCAAAACTACTTTTCTTGAATAGTTATCTTAAGTTTCTATAGTTATTGTTTCACTTGCTCTTTTTTTCCTTTAAACTTTTAAAAGCAGAGTTGCTAGATGGCTTGTGCTTTCTTAGAAAATTAAGATATATTGCAGGAATTTATTCTGTCTTGTCTCTATATTAAAAAAAAGTTGCAGCTATCGCAGGATTGAAAACTGGGTTGTTTAGCTCAATTCGTAGACAGTTTCCCAAGAAAGTAAGGATCAGAAAATTACGAAATTTACATGGTTTGTTCTTCATCGTATTCCCTGCACAATTTTGAAGATTTTTTTCCGATGCGGCTATTAGTTTAGGGTTTATTAAGTGTCAAAATTGAAAAAGCCAAATTTCTAACGCGAATGAGCAAAAGACGTAAATTTTTTTTGTCTTCAGTCAGGATGTTTTTAGAGTACCTCTAAAAGTAAAATTTTGTTGCTTATCAAGTTTTTTAGAAATTTCAATTTGGTTCCTAATAATATATATATTTTTTAATTCGGGAAAAATCGGGAAATTTTTGTAAAAACCGTCATATCTATATCTTATTACTATTATTTTTTAAATTTGAAAACATCACTGAATGCATTAGATTGTACTTTTTCTTATGGTACAATTATTTTTTAAATTGGTTAATAAATAAATTCGATGCAACTGAAAGTTGATCAGACAAATTTCGTATTTTTTAGATTGCAGAGCATTTTATTGTTTTTCACGGAAATGAAGGTTACATTTTCTGACTAACAGGTTTACCAGATATCAAATTTAATGAAGGAAAAGGCTCACTTTTTTCACTGTTCTCGGACGATTTACCGAGAAAGTACAGATCAGAAAATTACGAGATTAACGAGGTTTATTTAAAATTCTACAGGGAATAAGATGGTGAAGGTTTTTTGAGTTAAAGTAAAAAAATGAAATCACTTGCGAAAGGAGTCTTGCAAACCACAATCACCGGGTGCGAAGCCCTCACTGTGACGTCAAGGACCGAATTATTAAGGTAGTTTTGCTGTCACAGGAAATTGACTCTGAAAGAAATGTTGGTTTGCAAAGCAATCCCCAGGGGTTGGCGAGTGTAAGCAAGGAGGGGCGAAGCCCTCGCTGTGTTGTCATGGACTTAAAAAAGCCAAATCAGGATTATAAGTATTATTAAGTTAGTTTTGCAATTGCAACAAGAGATTAACTCTGCAAAAGGAGTGTTGGTTTGCTAGCTTAAGCAAGCAGAGGGCGGAGCCTCCTAGTTACTAAACAAAATCTCAAAGAGAAGTTTAATTGATTTCATTATAAATAATGTTGATTACAGTTGTTAATGTTGATATATTCCTTATCAGAGCTCAGTTTTATGACAGCAATGACTACAAATATGTTTACTACATGATATATTGCTTGTTTCAAAACTTATGAGAAACCAGAATTTCCTTTTCAATTTTTTTTTTTACCTTAAAACCCATGAAACCAATAAATTCTATCTCCTGGAATTTAAAAAACTAATCATGTTCACTTTTTGTGAACCTATTTTAAGTTAGAATTATGTAATTTTGTGCTTGTAATTACAGGTGTTTGAAGACAAAATTGATTTCAACAAAGTGTCTATACCTTTCTCAGAACTCTCTAAAGCAAGAGGTGATTTAAGTAGCTGTTGCATCCTTATAAAGAAATCAAAATACATAAAAAAGCTTTAATAAATGTTGAATTAAAAGTTGTTATTGCCTTAAAGTCATTTGGAATCTTGTTGGTTATCAATAAGTTTCTTTATTAGTGGTTATATTTGTGCTTGCATCTGTTTCTAAGTCTTCTTTTGTGTGTACATTCAACTGGAGTATATGCATATACATGAACTCCATAGCATGAAAGTTTATTCATTTACTATACAAGATATGTTATAATCTATCTTTTTTAAATTTAAAGCTTTTAGTTTACAAAACAATGTTATAAATAGTGCTCTTCATGTTAATTCAAAGTAGTGAAAGCTTGAGCTGATGTATGCATGAAAATTTTGTGTTACATTTTTATATTACAATTTTAGTTTGGATTATGTTTTATATAAAAATATGTTTTATGTATTAAAAATGAAAGGGAAATATCCCTCTATATCATATATAGTTTAGTAATATCAGTTTTTCAATTGAAAATGCAAAACTGTTTGATGGATTAGAATTATTGATATCTTTATTTTTATTAAATTGTTTTGTTTTCTTCCCACACATTGTATGAATGTAATATACATACTAGTAATTTCCATTTTAGTTATATTTACAGAACTGTTGAATTTCAAAAATGGATTTTTTCTCAGAAAGTTCTTTTATACTTCTGAGAAAATTATTTGATTGCATTATTTCAAGTTCTTATAAATTTGAAAGCATATAAAAACTTTTAATCATTTTGAACCATTACGAGTCATTAATAATTAGAAAATTGTGTTCAGATCTTCTCTCTTTAATAAAGTTAATGTATTACTTTCAAATTGGAGCCAAGACTTTTTGTCTTATCATTTTCTACTTATGAAATAACAAGTTTTGTCTGTAATTTCTATCATGTGTTTAGGCAAATTCAAATTGTCTTCCTACTTATGCTGAACCTACTGATATATTACTTTGAAATTGAGTTCTATGTTGTTTTTGATCTTCGTTGTTAAGTGCTCACTTTTAAATAAGATACAACAGTGAAAAAGTATATTTTGCTAAAATCCAATAACATGTTAGCAGTTTCTTAAGCTGCAAAGGTATTGATGAGTTGCACTGTTTACTTAGAATGATACTGGGATTTACAAGACTGAAAACAAGTAAATGTAGTCAATTTTCATAGTAATATTTTAAAACACAATATATTTTGCAATCTCCAATATGCATGACATATTTTAATTTCTTTTTCATCGATTGTTTTGTAATTATTTTTATGAGTCAACCTGGAATCGTTTAATACCTGAGATACAGTTGATTTTATAGTTATAAATTCTTGTTTGGATAAAATAAACAATTTCTTTAAAGATATTGGTATAACTATGTTGGAAAATACCCGCTCCCCATTTTTTGACAGTGAAACATGCATAAGCATGCTTTTTTGTCAGGTTCATAAGAAGCATCAAATGTTTAAGATTTGTAAAGCTTGTTCAGGTTTCAAATTTTATGCTTGTATGTTTGACACAAGATATTCATTAAGTGTCTAAATAAAAATGACAGTCACTTGTGCTTAGGGCTTTTAGAAATCCTATATTTGAGCAAGTAATTTTCATCTTAGGTGTAAGAAAATGTTGTTCATGTCTGAAATTGTTAAATATGGCTTAAAATAGTATACATGTATGGAAAGCTGCATGTTTTGCAGTTCATTTATTTTAAGATCTATCATTGATTACCATTTTGTAATCTGTTTTTAACCTATTGTATGCAGCATGATCACTTGATTTCCTCTTTTTGTGTGTTCATTGTTTTAAAATTTCCACATGAAATTTCTCAACTTTTGATAATCCCAGTATTCTTTATTAACTTTTATGCATCCAGATTTAAATAGTATTTCCCAATGTCTAATTTTAAAATATGTTTTGCAGTTTTATAATAAAAAACATATCCCCCATTTATGAACTGATGAATTTAGCTGAATGGCAAAGAAGAAAATAGGTCTTTAATCCCATATGATTAATATATATACTTTTACCCTTGAAGTGCCTTCTTGGTTTCATTAGACTTTGTAATGAAAATTTCTTGTAACTGGTTATGATCCTTTGAAAAGTACTAATAATTAAAAAAAAAATTGCTCTTTATTCTATAGATGTTAATGAATTCGTTAGCATTGTGTTATACATTTGTTAATTACTTGTGGTCTGAATTATATATAAAACTAAAAAAAGTGTCATCAAAGTGTTCAATCAAAAAGTTCAATCGAAACTATAGGGTTAAATTTATAAAAGTTCTTAATTGTTTAATTTTTTTCACACAGGTTTCTTGTAATTAATTGGAAACTAATAGTTTAATTAGCAATGCAGAAACAATAAAGTTGGTGATTATTACAAGAGAGATTGGTATTTCAATGAAGTCACAATGTGAATAACATAACTAATGATTAACAGAAAACTGGCTGAAGTTAAAATTACATTTGCTTTGTACAATTTAGAAAATACAACATGTTCTAAAAGGGAATTTAGGATGAAATATCTTGACCATTCAAATTTTGGTCGCTTAAAATTGTAGAAAAAGTAATTTCTTAGCTAAATAATTATACAAAATTTTTACTCACCAAAAAGTTATGCAGACAAACTTGTCTTTGAATTAAGCATTTTCATGAATCTGATATTGTATTTAGCTTTACTGGGACATAATATTGTATCCTACGAAATCTGGATTCTGCCGTTTCTTAAATCATTTCTTGTTGTTTAACATTCTAAGTTTATGTTTTAGTCAATTTCATTCTAAGTTAAGTTTTTCTGTTATTTAACATTCTGACTTTAACGTAAAAAAGTTCAGTATACACAAGATAAATCTTAATGTAATGTCTTGCATCAGTGTATACTGGATTTTTATCTCTTGGTTTTAATGTCTTATATTGAGGAATTTAAGGCATTATATTTTGGCATTTTTTCCTCTTAAATATTTTGTGACATTTTGCTTTTATTTTAATATTAATGTTTAGAGAATTTTCTTTTAAAATATTAATAGGAAATTCCATTTTTATGCAGTAATTCTCAGAACAGTTTTTTTTAAGCTATTTCATATATTTTGTCTTGTAATCTAACTCTTTTTATAATTTCCTATATAAATGCTATTTTTCTGTCTGAAATATATTTTACTGTCTGCTGTCTTTCATACAGTGGAATCTTAGCCATAGCAAAATACTTTTCAGTATTCTATAGTCTTGAAAGTAAAATGTGCACCTAAATTAACAATGACTGTCAAAGAGCATACTTCTTTGAATATCAGACAGAAATTGACTTCAACCACTTTGCAACCAATTGATTTAATGCCATGAATTCTTAAATTTGCATTTCTATTCTTGTGTTAATTATTTTTTATGAGTATGATTCAAGGTTCTATTAAAAAGGTATAACTACGAATCTCTACAGATGGAATGAGTTAAATATTTAAGCTTGTAATAATAACAATTAACCTAAATTTAAACCTAGCATTTTGGTTATTTTAAATGAGGGACAGTGGCAAAATGTCTGGTCTCTTAAGCAATTTCCTTTTTGTTTGATTTACAATGTCATTTCATTCTGTTTTTACATTTTGTTAAGAAATTTCAAATTTTGCTTTTCAATAAAAGTCACTGAGTATTTGTTCAATAACACATACACTGTTATTTAATAATCTGTTGATGTAATTCTAGTTTATATTGCAAAATAAACAAATTCAATCAATTTTATAAAATTAATTTGAAACAATACTGCATAGAAAACTCACTTAAGTCTTTTAGTTTTTCCCTTTTTGTTTAAACTTGTGTTTTACACTTAGTTGAATAGCATTTTAAACCATAAATTTAAAATAAAATAACTTTTTAAGTTAGAAACAAATTTTTATTCATATTCTATTATTTGTAACATGTAAAGGACATTGAAAATTTGGTTCAGTGCTGGTATTTTTAACAAAGAGTTGTGTGTTTTGGAATTGAACATATAATTCTCATTCTCAAATTTCTCTCAATTAATTTTGTAACAAAAAAATTTAATAAAATCTTTTAAAATTATGTAATTTTTTCTAGCAATATGAAAATTATTCCATCACTAAAAATCAATAGTGATGGATTATAAAAAAAAATATTTTATCAAAAAATAATTTAAAACCTTGACTTAAATAAATTTGTATTTTTATTCTCATTGTAAGCTCGCCATTCACTTTTTTACTGCTTCAAAATTAAATATTTGTATATTTATCTGTTATTAAGATAAAGCATACTTTTTATATTCGTATACTCTAAGAATTTTTCTACTAATGTGTATATAAGGAGTGTTTTCACACATTAGAAAGCAAAAATTGTGTACTTTGACATTAATTTTTAACTATACAGTTAAAAGAAATTCGAATTTTGTGTAAAAATGTGATAAATTTAAACGATACATTAGATTTTATCTTATGTAACTATTTTATATATAGATTGTACAAAACTAATTTTTTCTTTTAATTTATATACACTTGTCTCTAAATGTGTTATACAAGTGCATATCACTTTATGTACATTTTTATTTTACATTTTTGTAGGTATTCATTTTTACATGTATATACAATTTTTTTTCCACATAGGAATTAGAAAATCGATTTTTTTTTTATTGTTTTCAAAATTTAAAAAAGTTGAAGTTCGTTTCTGTAAATAGGCACTTATGTTTTGTGTTCTTTGAATTAACTAATATTTAAAGTATATTTAGGAAAGACCTTTTTTTTTATTACAGTGCATACATTACAGATAAACATTTAAATGCATCAATATCTAGTACATAGAATTCCTTGTACTTTGTGTTTCTTGATTTAAATTTTATCTAAAAACTTATTTTAAGGTTCCAAATTGTTATCTCAAAATTTAGCTACATATTCTAGTGATAAATTGGAGATCATTGGAAATACTTTAGATATAATTCTGTGAATTAATCTACAAAACTTTCAATAGAATTCAAGGAACTTGCTGTTTATCATTAGTAAAACTGTTACAATTTGTTGCATTATATGTGACAAATTTCTGTTGAAATATCCATATTTAAGATGCATTGCATTTTCTCTTTAAATATTACCTTGATATTTTGCCTTCAAATGTTATCTTGATATTTTTGTTTTCAAATATTATCTTGATATTTTGCCTTCAAATATTACCTTGATATTTAAAAAGACTATTCAATGGTTAGATTAAAAAAATGCTATTAAAGTATTTATGTATTCTAGATTGTTGTAGACTTGCATTTTGCAAATTTTTAATCAAACTATGTTTGAAACATTTCTGTTAATGGTTCTTGTTGCACTATTTCAGCACTAGAATGTATCTCAGGGATGATGCTAAGTGAACTTTTTACCACCATTAAATCTGTTTTGAAACCAAATCAGAGTTATGAAGAGCTCATATTACAAGTCTACTGAATTTTATTATTGAGTGGACTTGCATAATTATAAAACTCTTAATGGTTGCTTTCAAAATTGAGCTGAACTTATGTACACTGTTGTCTTGCATTCTTACCCTAAAATAATTGTTAATATAAAATTTTAGAAAAACATGTATTCTATTTAGATTTCTGTATTTTCATCACTTTTACATTCCTTTTGTTATTGATTCTTTATTTTTATATTATAAATAGCTATTATCAGTCACAAAGGTAAAAAAAAATTAAAGTAACAATTGTGAAATAAAAAAAAGCTAAGTGCCATTAATACCTTAAAAGTATTAAATTTAAACTAAGTATACCAAATGGTATGCATTGAATTTGCTTGACCTTTTCAATTTAATTTCTTTTATTTGCATTACAAATTTACTAAATATCTGCTATTTATCATCTAGCAAGTATGTCATACAACTTTGAGAACAAGATATATTTTAGAAATACATGTTTGGTTTTTAAAACAAAGACATAGTATACTTGTTAAGTTTAAATAAATCAGTTTCATTTCAATAAAATGTGCCTTGTGCAGAAGGAATAATTTTCAGCTTCCAAGTATGGGTATTTTCTAATATTTGATGCATAAAGTATATACCTGCACTATTATTCTTATATTTTGTGGTAGCTGTTATTTCTAGTCAACTTTATTTTCTTCTATATCCTCTATTTTTAGACAGTAAAATTGAAACTGGAGATGTTTCTTAAGAATTTCTGATGTTTTGTAATCCAATCATTTTAAAACTTGTTTTGGCTTTAGGTAGCTATTTGTATATTGGAACATTTGTTTTTCTGTTTTCGTAGGCAGCTACGAATGATATATTTTACGTATCACTTTTACTTGCAAAATATTTCTTGATATATATTTTCTTAATTGTTATTTGCTTTAAAAGAGATTATGGAGCGTTAATCAAATATTGAATTTGATAAAGCTGGCATATATGTCTTGCTTTATGCTACTTTAATTTCTTGCTTATGTGAATAAAGATTTTTCATATATTTTAATCTGAATATTTGTTTTATTCTTGTAGTGAGTAACATTTTTTACATTGTAAAACACACGACAGCACTCTATTATTTTATGTAGGTTCTGAATATTAAATGGTACAGGATTATTTCTTAACTTTTCCCATAAGAAATACAGGAAAATATATTATAAAAATGAGAATAATTAACACTAGTGTTCTTTCTGACCTAACCATTTCGGTATGAAATTTTTCTTCTAATGATGCAATTAATTTTGCTTACAATTTGTCAAGTGTTTATTTTATTATGGTGCTATGAGAAATATGTTCCTTATTTAATAGTTTAAAACAAAAACTGCTTTGAATTTAATTTTGTCTTGAATTTTGCAAATGGAGTTTCATGATGCTCACTACATAGTATATATTTAAAAATAGGATTTAGAATATCTTATTTATACAGCATGTACTGGTTAATGCAAACAGTAGGTAGAAATCGATTTTTGAAATTTTGTTTTATTTGTAGTCTTGATTTTGTTTAAATCTTGCAGCTTTAATTTCATAGTTGTGACTTATTTGATTCATCTCGCTTAAATCAGTGTCTTAGAATTTCGTTAAAACTTTAAAAGGGCGAGTTTCATGAAAAGGTATTGTTACGAATTGATTTTTTATGAATAAAAATAAATTAGTTTTAAATTTTATATACCAACGGATTGCAAGAGCTGTGATCATTGTCAGAATGGAAATAAAGAATATGCAAGAAGAATTGCATATTATGACTAACACCAACGTCTGATTAGAGCATGCATTAAAACCTCTATCTCAGATTAATATCGACAAATTTGACAACCAATATGATGAGTTGTTCTCCAGTTCATATAATAACGAGAACCGTTATTCGAACAGTGTCGAATATAATTTTGAATTTTCTGCTTTTTGAAGATGGTATTAATGAATGAACACATTTATAGTTTTATTACTTCTAAAGTGATTTAGAATTGTTATTTAATAGGTACACCTATATTTCGCTGCAAACAATTTCAAATTTTGTCGAACTTAACCTTTTAAGGGTTACGAGATTTCGGAGTAGTCAAGAATACTTTTACCCCACAACAAACTTAAGGACTAATGACCACATATATTGGTTGAATGAAACCATAGATTGATCCACCTTAGAAAAATTCCAAAATTGGCTAAAGTCATGCAGGGTGGACCCAGTGTTAAATTTGTCCTTGTAGTATGCTGACTACTTAACAGGGCCTTGCTAAAGGAATGTTTCCTTGGGGTCAGGCCCCTACCTTTTTTTTGGTCAAATCTCGCATGAAATCTGATGAAAGAATTTCATAATTTACCAAACGTGTTAAAAAAAGTCTTGAATTTTCACATTTAAATTTTTGTGTACATGTTTTTGTTCGAGTGTTCTTTGTAGATTAAATCTTCGACAGATATTTCTTGATTCATAATTATTCTGAAGTGAGTACTTTGTTCCTTGAAACTTGGAATTTATTGACTCCGCAGGCGACTTCAACATATCCTAGGAGTGGACTAATAAAAACAAATGTGCAGATTTTGTATCCGATATGAGCATTTGGGCTATGCAGCGCTCTTTTGATGATTGTTTACTTTTAAAAGAAGTGACAGCATTTGATTAACCGATAAAAAGATGTACAAAATTCAATGCGAGTTTATAGTTTGAGGTTTAATGAAGCTGGATTGTATGTATTGCAATTTTCCCCGAGGTTTAAGAATAACAAAAATTGTTATAAAGATAAATGTAGTTTCACATTGTGAAGATTTACAGTTTTATTGTTTAACTGTTCAAGCCTGTTTCCCTCTCCATCTGACCGTGACTGAAAATTACGAGACGTCCTTGGATCTTCCCCTTCGGTATTAATCCCGGACCGTCGCCAGTATCCCTTTGTGTTGCTCTATTTGAGATGCTAATTAATCTACCTTCCTGTTTTGTGTAATGTTTGCACACCAAGCGTTGTAATGAGAGACTAAATACTATGTTCTGATGCTTTTAGTAAGAACAATTTTCAACAAGCGTAAATAAATAGCATTCGAAAGTGTTGATTTCTTATCATGTATTTTTTCTGCATACTTTTTTAATAAAAAGAGTTTATAAAGTAATTAACATTTTAGAGTAAGTTTATCAACCAAAAGTAAAAGTATGAATTAGTTTTTTCTCAGCGACGCCATAACCATCTCATATTAGGAAATACACATGCGCATTAGGGTGGGCCGAAAAACACTTTTTTCGAAATCGCTATTCTAATAGTGCGGAAAGGGTTCTCTCTGGGTTCAATAAACACGGTGTAAAATATTTTTTTGATTGGATAATATCTTCTGCCCCCGCATCGCACTTAAATTTTGGTAATTTGGGTAAAAATTGGCAACTTTTACTCAGTGTAGGAAATATAATTGTTTTTCAATATTGCTTTTCCAAAATTGCGGAAGAAGTGCCCACTGGGTTAAATAAGAAAGGTGTAAAATATCTTTTCGATCGAATAATATCTTCTATTTTCGCATCGCAATTGAAATTTTGCTATTTTTGAAGAAAAATTCACTATTTCTTGTCTTTTTATGCTGCCTGTATCTTACATGAAGTGAAAGGAGGGGAGGTGTGTTCACAATTCACATTCCTACGCAGATATATCTCAAGTAGATTTAAATCTGGACAGTTACAAACTATCGACATCGAACCGTTTAATCTCTCTTACTGTGATCTTAAGTACAAACTATTAACTCATTTTGTATCTAAATCATCACAAATGCGACATGGCCTCCCTTTAACTGCTGTGGTTGCCGACAGATTTGGAGTCTCGGACCGGGCTGTGGCTGCAATTGCTTCAAGTGTTCTTTACGATGTCGGTCTGATAACTAGCGACAACTCAAATTTGGTGGTTGACAAAAACAAGCTGTGACGGGAAAAGGCTAAAGTTATAAAGTATTTCAAACTTTAAAGTGAAGCTCAGGCATTACTGTTGAAGGGGCTGTATTTCGATGTTTGTGAAGTTTCTACATTGATAGAGGAGAGATTAGATACTAAGATATACACGAGAAAAGCGAAAGAGGAACATTTATCTCTTATTAAAGAATCGGGTTCTCGTTACATAACTCATTTGAGTCCATCATTTAGCACTGAAAAACTGATTCTGACTGGACTATTATCAGATATTTTGAAGAAATCACAATAGATCTTTCACAGTCTGGCAATTGGCTGTGACTGCACATCTGTTAACACCGGATGGAAATCCGGTGTAATTCGGTGTTTGGAATTGAAACTTGGTAAACTTCTGCATTGGGTAATATGTCTCCTGCATTTTAATGAACTAACTCTGAGGCATCTGTTTGAAACGTTGGATGAGCCAACAAATGGTCAAAAATCATATTTTAGTAATGTTGGGAAGGCGCTTCTTACATGTGAAACTTTGCCAGTGACAACTTTCGAAGCTATTGACGGCGAGTTACCAACAACTGATAGTGTTTTTTTCATCTATTTTTCGTATTTGATTTATTTCTATAACACATAAAAAAACTGCAATTTTCTTCAAAAACTGCAAAATTTCAATTGCGATGCGAAAATAGAAGATATTCGATCGAAAAGATATTTTACACCTTTCTTATTTAACCCAGTGGGCACTTCTTCCGCAATTTTGGAAAATCAATATTGAAAAACAATTATATTTCCTACACTGAGTAAAAGTTGCCAATTTTTACCCAAATAACAAAATTTAAGTGCGATGCGGAGGCAGAAGATATTATCCAATCAAAAAAATATTTTACACCGCGTTTATTAAACCCAGAGAGAACCCTTTCCGCACTATTAGAATACCGATTTCGAATAAAAGTGTTTTTCGGCCCACCCTAATGCGCATGTCGGATGCTTTGTCTCATACGGGCTCAGTATACGGACGGGCATATATTTCATTAAGAACTTCGAATACTGAATCTAAATAACGAAGAAAAATGTTGATCATGGTCATAATTTCTAAGATTTAATATTGGCTCTTGTACAGATACTAGGGAAGAAAAATGGAATATTATTTAAGTTCCACATTTGAAGTTCCGTCTTGTAAGCCACAACCAGTGATGCCTCATACCATGTGAGGGAGAGGGGGGGGGTATGGCATGGCTATGGCCACTCAAAAGATTTTTTACACTGTTGTAAATCTAGATGTGTTGAACAAAGCTGGAAGATTCATTCTTTTCACATTAGTTTTTTCAGCGACAAATCCTGTAATGTACAAGATGTAACTATTTAATTTTAAGGCTTTCAAAAAGCAATTTGACTGCGTCTCCGGTGAGAAGATAGGATGATCTCGAAACAAAATCAGCATATATTGAATGGAATGAAATATTTATATTACTTAGATTCTAAGCATTTCATTTGGAACTTTGAGTTCTGAGTCTAATAAAAATGTTGACCATGTTCATGATTCTCAGGAATATTTAATACATCCGCTTGTACAGATACTAGGGAAGAAAAATGGAAGATTGTCTAAATTCCACATTTGAAGTTCCGTCTTGTAAGCCACATCCAGTGACGCCTCATATCAGGTGGGGTATGACCATGGCTGCTCAATAAATTTTTAAAATTGCACGGTTGCAAATCTCTTGGTGTGTTGAACATAGCTGGAAGATTCATTCTTTTCACTTTGGCTTTCTCAGCAACAAATCCTGTAATGTACACGTCTTCAAGATGAAAATATTTCATCTTAAGGCTTTGATCGTAGAGCAATTTGATTGCGTCTCCGGTGAGCAGATAGGATGGCCCGAAAACGAAATCAGGGTAGATACTGAAAGGATATTCAGTGAAGGATGTATACCATTTGTTTTTCTTACTCCTCACCGGAGCCCATTCATGGGCCAGTTCACCCATGATAGCTTTTGAATCGTTATTTCTTTCGGTAATGTTTAAAAAATTGTCTACATTTATGAACATATCATCGTCTACCTTAAGGACATACTTAACTAAGGAACAAACTTCCGAAACCCACTTGAGCACCGAAATTGTTTTTAATGTTAAATTGGAGTAGGTATCCAAGAAAGCTGCTTGAATGATGTCTTGGAATTTCATGTTCTCGTCTGATATTCTGGTACGATACTTGGCATTTTTTGGTAATCCCAAGAAAAAGACCACCTTCGCTCCTCGTTCTTTGGCGAATCCACCCCATGTGTCCCTGATAGCTGCTCTGGATTCCAGATGCGTGGCGGATGACGTAACTGCTATTAAAACCGTTAACTTCTGCCCTTGTTCTGCGCACACATGCCTGTGATTCATAGAAAAAGCTGTATTCAATGGTGTGGTAGCGGAACGAGAATCTAACCAAGTATCAAAAAGTTTCTGGAAGGTTTCCGTGTTATTGAAAAAGAAAAATGTCTTGTTCTGTCTGGATTCATAAAGGAATTTGTGGTACTCATCATGTTCGGATAATGATTCCGCTGACCCGTTCTGACTTTGGCCGACCTTTATCTTAGTAGACAAACCTAGATTTTCTTCCAATCGTAAAATCTTGTTCCTGATGGCGTCGATGAATGATTTACCGTTCACTGACTGTTTTCGATATTGGTAAATGTTGTAAATTTGAACGGAGTGTTTTGCTATGTATAACTCCGTGCATATTATGAACAGAAAAATTGCGCAAATCAGTGCCACAAACAAAGTCCGTAGTTTCTCATGGTGTTTTAGCTTCGGTGTTGAATTTCTATGTCTGAAAATAAAACCAACATTAGAATGATTGTAGAAATTATTACATTGGAGATTCTTAATATTTTTGTAGCGACTAGTTTGAAACATCTTGGGACATCAGTTATTCTAATTTCTGTATCAAATTTTGCATCTCGAAGTAGGAGTTTATTTTAGGTTTACAACACAGTGTTTTTGCGAATGTCCCAAGATGTATAAAAATATCACTCAATTGTGCTCCAGTAGAGAATGACTGATAATAATGTGCTCCAATAAATTATATAAATTGATGTCATTCTAATTCTTACGCACATACTTTTTTTTTCTTGTAACATCATTTTATTGTAATTAGTTTTTTTCTTATAACAAAACGAACTCTTCTGCCTATATGTTGCTTTAATTCTGATCGATTGGAGTATGTACCCAAGTAGCACAGTCACGTATTTAAGATGTGTTGATGATAATCGATAGGTATCACATAGGTTCGTGAATAAGACGCTCAGATGTCAATGGCACATACTACGTTTTTCTCCATAACATATTTACGCTGTCTGCAACGCGAATGAGATGAACAGCTCAATTAGTGAACAATGGAGCTCAATTAGCGAACAGCGGAGAAGCTGTGGTAAACGGTACTATCTTAAGGGGGCTTACGACCTTTAAACCTTCCAAAAATTCGATTTTTCAAAAAAAAATATATATATATTAAATACAAATACAAATACAAATACAAATATTGACGACCAGCTACAGGCTCAAGCCCAACAAGGCTGGTCCTTTGTTTATGAATTCTCCAATTCCCACTGACTATCCAATTGTGTCTTAAATTCGTACACTCCCTTTGAATTAACTATATTTTCTGGCAACGCGTTCCAACTGTCTATTACCCTATTAAAGTAGTAGTTTTTCCTTAAATCCCGATTAAAATGTGTCTTATTCAATTTATACCCATGGCCCCTTGTTCTGTTATCCCTATTGAAATTTAAGCCCTCTGTGTCCCCTTGTTTTACAAACTTGAAAAGCTGAATCAAATCCCCCCTCCTTCTTCTTCTTTCCAGTGTATACATGTTTAGCTTACTTAAACGTTCATTATAGTCGAAATTTGCTAGCCCCTTTATTATTTTTGTAGCTCTGTGCTGAACCCTTTCAATTGATTCTATGTCCTTTCTCATATATGGAGCCCAGAATTGTACAGCATATTCTAGATGTGGTCTTACTAAACCCTTATATAATGGCAAGATTATATTCTTATCCCTTGAAGTTACAGTCTTTTTAATATACCCCAATAACCTATTAGCCTTTTTACCCGCAGCTGAACATTGGTGACCCATTTTAAAATCCCTGTGAATTATCACCCCAAGATCCTTGACTGTTTCTCCCTCCTTTACCTTTACTCCCTGCAGACAGTACTCGGCTCCACTATTCCTGTAACCCATATGCAGAACTTGACATTTCCCTACATTAAATGACATACCCCATTTTACAGCCCATTCGGATATCTTATCAAAATCCCCTTGTAAATTTTCTATCTGTAACTTGGTATCCACTGTCCCCCATATTTTTAAGTCATCTGCAAATAAACTGATTCTATTCTTGATCCCCTGACCTATATCATCTATGAAAATTATAAATAAAATTGGTCCCAAAACTGATCCCTGAGGCACCCCACTTATAACTTCTGTCCACTGTGAATAATTTCCTTTTACCTGCACTCTCTGCTTTCTACCCAATAACCAATTCTTTATCCATATTAATGTTTTTCCCTGAATCCCCAGCCTTTCCTTAAAGTACATACATTTCTGATCATTTTGACACCAACCACATGACAAAATTCAAATAAATACCAGAGATATGAAAGAAAATCGAAAGGTACACTGAGCAAAACATGGGCTTCTGTAACCAAAATTTTATCTTTACGGCGGTTTTTCTCAGCTTTGTTTTTTTTAGAAAAATCTCAGATTGAGCGCATGATATCTGAAGTACTATTTGAGCAACTTGTTCAAAAATTGGTATACATATTCGTTAAACCTACATGCTTGTTTTAAAACCACAATATTGAAAAAAAATTTATTATTTTGGAATTTTGGGGAAGACATTGTTGTTGACGTATCAGAATATTTACTGCTTCCATGAAACATAATTGATAAAAAATATTAATTTTTATTAATTTTTTTATTTTTTGCTTTTATTTTAATCAGTTATATATATAGAATAACATTCACTAAAATTTATTTGTATGCATCTATTTGTTTATATGCAATCTTGCGCGCAGCACTGTTCCTCAAGTCTTTACTCACAATAAAGTTATACCTTAACGAGCCCGACACAAAAACTCCTGCTAATATTTAAATCATGTTTGTACAATGTATTTTATACCTTAAAAATGCAGGAGCATAATGGAAAAAAAAGTATTCCATTTTATGCAATACTTAAAAAATGACATAGCTTCGAAACTGACATTATTCCTACTCCATCAAGAGTGGTTTAAAGATCGTAAGCCCCCTTAATAATTTAGCCTTAAGATAGAAACAAGTGATGTATTTGCGATGTCTTTAATGGTGTCTTGCTACGACGCGAAGTACCTGCAGCACGTGGCATTAAAGATGTGATAAAGACATAACTGTTGATTGCTGACCAGCTCTCAATCTTGAAATAAAAAATATGCTATATCTTGACGAGGTAACTCGTCATTAACAAACTCGGTCAGATCTTGATGGATATCTCGTTGAAACCACTTGAAGGGAAAAGAGGTTCTTTCTATTTAAGTTCACTCATTTTCTTCAAGAGGATTTATTAACCTTCCAAGGTGGTTTCGATTAGTTTCGTCAAGATATCTCGTACATCGAGATCTGGTCAATTTTTTTAATTACGAGACATATCGTTCATCAAGATCTGGTCAGGTTAGCTAATGTAGATACTAAACTGCCTTATTAATCCAATGTGAAATGAAGAACCACACAGGTAGGCAAAACAAATTGCCCCTTACCACCACTGGTGACAGTTCAAGAACAGTATTTTACATCAGAATCTAGGCACGGCAGGTAGTTTTCGATACGCAGATAAACCACCAGGAAGATTAAATAAGCTTGGATGTGAAGGATACCTCAGTTTACAAAACGCTTGTAACTGCTGAAAACAAATGTTTAAAAGTGCTTCCTTTATCAGAAATAGCAAATTCCCTCTTGAAAGGGCGTTAGTTCACGTATATACAACCTATCTAATGAGAAGAGTGCCAAAATTAACTGGAACAACTATGCATGTACACTAGGGTGTTCACAAGGTAAATGGGAATTTTTTTTTTTCGCCCAATCTTTCACGGCACCCCCTAAAAGTTTCCAATAGACTAGAAAATGTGATTGGCAAAGTTTCAGTTTAACCTGATAATATTGACCCATACCTCAATGATGTTAAAATTAAGAAAAAAACAACGATTTTTAGCAAAAAAAATCGTAGTTTTTGCTCCTTAAAATCGAAACCATTCGTCCTGGAAACCTGGTTCTTGTCTTATTTCATAGGAAATTTTATTGCTTTGAAGTTTGATCTCATCCACTTTTTTTGCTAAAACTTATAGAATGGTATTTAAATTTTTTTAGGTAAGGTCGTAGTGGATATCTTCAAAAATGAATTTTCATACAAAGCCCTAAAAACACTACAATATTCAATTACATCTTTGTAATTGAATTTTTTTTTGAGATTTTGATTTTTCCAGATTTTGCTTTTTATGTTTTTCATTTTGCACATTAAAAAGGCTTTTGTTAGAGGTATTTTTAAAAGTAAATGCAACTACATTCAAATTCAAAATGAAGGAATTAGGAGTAAAGAAGAGGAAGCAAGGAATAAAAATTACAACAAATAGTGTTCAAAGGTATTTTATTAATTATGTAGTTGAATTATACATCATCATTTTATTATTATTTAAAAAAACAAATTAAGTGGTAATTACAAATTAATGTGGTAATGTCTTAGATATTGCAGCTTTTAAGTCTTGGAAAAATGTGCTTACATTCAGATACAACTTGTAAAAGAAACTGCAGCTGTTCTTCGTCTTGCGTCAAAGAGGAATTAAAGTTTCTAATAATTCTCTTTAATTAATTTTACTCCTCTCTCAGCAGTGTCATTAACAACCCTTAAACCGTTCACTATTTTTTTACCTTTTAAATAATGTTGATTTTCAAACCATATATCGGGATCAGTATTTAAAAAATCTGTATCGATTTCAAATCTCTTAAAAAAATTTAGAGTTCGAGAAGAAACACAAAATAATCAACTTCTTTGTCCAATAAATGAACAACTTGTTGAAGATTGATTTTTGCTTTTGCATCCCTATCATCACAATCATCTTCATCGTCATTTTCTACTTAGGACCTTAATTTTTCAACCATGCTTGTTTTGACATTTTTTCCCAAAGTATCATCGAAAAATGAAAATGAAACTTGCTCCAAGTTGATACACCACAGATGGTTCATTTTAGACAGGGCCTTGTCTGCAACCTCTTTATCAATTTTCCTGTGTTGAAGTAAGGATTTTAATAATTGTAGGTCTAGAGAGGTTGGGGGCCAAAGTTGGTTTGTGGGCATTGAACACTGCTTTTACATAAATATTGATTATAAATAAACAAATATCTCCAATACCTTTTCTCTCTAAATCAGTTAGCGAAAATTGATCTCTGAAAAGATACAGTTTGAAAGAATAAATGGCATTTGCCATCCATCTAGGGTGATGAGTAGCACCAGGTACTCTAAAAATAATGTCTTTTTGAGGAAGACGCCCTAAATGAATCAAGCAAAGTTGGATGAATTCTTTATAACCATCCCTGGGCTGTCGGTTTTTTAATTGTTCGAAACGAAAACTTGAAATTTGGTCTGGATTACTTATTTTATTTCTAATATTTTCATCTCCTATACCTGTTTTGTATTTCTTCTTGTCTAGCTTAGACCACCCAGTCTGGAATTTTCGAAAAATATCTGGCTGAGGACCAGTGGATGTGCCCATTTTGCAATTAAAAACTGCTTTTAAAACAACTTCTAAAATATGGTGGCACAATGCTAAATTCAGAAGGTTTATGTCTGATAACTACTCTAGCAAAGCGCAGGTTTCCCTAAGGCGACCAGTATTTACTGCCGTGGTATCAAAACTCATTGCCTGGATTTTCATAACTGCCCCCACTGCTCAACTGCTGATAATACAGCTTTTGTCTGAATTATCCCCGTACTATTTTCAAGGATTGGAACACCTATCAACTGTTCTTCATCGCCACAAGTAATCAAAATCGCTATCCACTCCACATTTTCTTTAGTCAACAAATCTGGAAGCAATTTCCCATCCCAATGCACAACAGCTACCTCTAAATCGGAATTTCTAAATCTATTTTTGATGAGATCAGTTGCTTGTTGTCGGAATTGCTGTCTGCTGAGTCGTATGACACTTCTACCTAGAACTAAATTCTGTGGGTCATGACCTAATGCCTGAAAAATGCCAAATACCACTCACAAGTTGTATCTGAAGTACTTTTACAAGTTGTTTCTGAATGTAGGCACACATTTTTCAAGACTTCAAAAGCTACAATATTTAAGACAATACCACCTTAATTTGTAATTACCATTTAATTTGTATATTTAAATAATAATAATGTAATGATGTATAATTCAACAATATAATTAATAAAATACATTTGAACACTATTTGTATTCATTTTTACTCCTCTCTACCACTTCTTTACCCCTAATTCCTTCATTTTAAATTTGAATGTTGTTGAATTTACTTCTGAAAATACCTCTAACAAAAGCCTTTTTAATGTACAAAATGAAAAGTACAAAAAGCAAAATTTGGAAAGCAGATGTAATTGAATATTGTAATGTTTTTAGTGCTCTGCATGAAAATTGTCTTTTGAGTATTTCCACTACGACCTTATCTGAAAAATGCTAAATACCATTCTATCAGTTTTAGCATAAAATGCGGATGAGATCAAACTTCAAGTCAATAAAATTACCTATGAAATAAAACAAGAACCAGGTTTCCAGGACGAATGGTTTCGATTTTAAGAAGTAAAAACTACGATTTTTTTACTAAAAATCGCTGTTTTTCTTAATTTTAACCTCAATGAGGCACGGGTTAATATTATCAGGTGGAGCTGAAACTTTGCCAATCACATTTTCTAGCCTATTGAAAACTTTTAGGGGGAAGGGTGCCCAGGTAGAAATACGGAAATTGATTTTTTGTGACCACCCTAATGTACACCAGTCAAAAAAAACCGACTCACCTGATCGCAATTGCAAAATTTACATCGCAGAACAAAACGGAAGGTAGAAATCGATAGGAATGAATGTTTTCTACAAATATCAATATTTCAAATTTGTCTAAGGGGCTGTCTTCGTATTAAATTGAGTGCTTACTCCTAAACTTTCAATACGAACCCCCAACTTTTATAACAAATTTGGATTCTACACACAATTTCAGGCGGAAGTAAAAAAAAGTTCATCAATTTTATTGGATTTTTCACCGATTTGTAAGTGTTTGAAAATTAGATCTCCTAATGTTATATTGGTGTTTCACGCTTTTTGTTGTATTTGCTAAAAACATTAATTTTCCTTGGAAATTTATTTTCTATCCATTGCTACACAAAAACCCAAACACAATCTATAAACACTTTAACTATCAAAATAAATTTTACTATTTTGTATTAATTATGAAATTAATATTCACAAAAATTATGAATAGAAACCTGGGCAAATTTTGACTCCATGCGATTCAACTGTTACTGAAACGTGCATAATTAGAAGCGTAGTGAGACTGTTTGCAAAATTCGATGATTACTATCGTTATCGGGGATTGTTTACAAAGTGAAAACAGAAATTTCTGCCAACAGATCCTGGGATTCAATCAGAATGGATTCTGACTTTGTCACCATCTTAATGAACTCCATACCAATGCGCATACAACAGCTCATTGACTGCGACGGCCACTACACGTCTTTATTAATATTTACAATGTGATTGAACTTCGAACATTTACACGCTCTCTCAATGGTTTTTATGGATTTTCTCGGAAATTTTACGCCGTTTTTCATTATTTTTTCATCAAATCCGCCTGAAATTGTGTGTAGAATCCAAATTTGTGATAAAAGATGGGGGTTCGTATTGAAAATATCGGAGCAAGCACCCAATTTTATATGAAGACGACCCCTTAAACAAATTTTAAATATTGGTATTTATAGAAAACATTTACCCTTATCGATTGCTACCTTCCGTTTTGTTCTGTGATGTAAATTGTGCAATTGCGATCGGGTGAGTCGTTTTTTTTGACGGGTGTACAATCTGTGAACTGGCCCCATAAGTATAAAACAGTCTGTGCTGAAAAGCAGATTTGTGAATATTTATTTTCAGTGACAATAGAGAAATATTTTTGACCAGTTATCTTTGTCTTACCAATAAGTGTGCCAACTCCTAGGCACACGGAATCAATACCGAAGGGAAAGGTAGGAAGGTATTTTAGTTAACTTCGCACTAGAGCAACACAATGGGCTATTTGCGACGGTCCGGTAATCAATCCCAAAGGGAAAGTTCCGAGGACAACAACACGTAAATTTCAATCATCGTTAGATGACAAGGAAACGCCTGAGCTCACAAGGGAAAAATTCGAGGACAGCGCCGATGAATCACGATTTATGCTCCATCGGACAGATGGACGTTGGCGTATACGGCGTGAAACGTCTTAAAGCAAACACCCTGCAACAGTTGCCGGAAGGATCCAGGCTGGAGGAGGGAGCATTATGGTATGGGGAATGTTTTCCTGGCATTCACTGGGTGCAGAAACCTAATTGACTCTCTTCCTGCACGTCTCGCAGCGGTCAGCTCTGCCAAAGGTGGTTATTCTGGCTTTTGACAGGTGGTCACATTAATGTGACTGGACTGTGTATTTAGGTGTTTTCGTTAAAAACAATACACTAGAATTTTTTTATAATAGACAAACCATAAAACTATAATTCAATGTAACAAATAGTATTGAATTAATTATATGGATTTATATACAAATGTTCGAAAATTGCTTATTTAACAATACTTGAGACTCATCTGTACCAAAAACATCCTAAACGTTCGCAATTGTTGACGCTCCTGTACTGACCTTTTGGGACAGGTCGAAGTGCACAGTGCATGTGTTTACCGTATTCTCTACATACTTCCAATATTCGTCCCTTAAATTTTGGAGTATTATCTCTACGGAATTGTGTGTGTGACTTGCCAGACTTTTCAACTTGCTCTCTGGGTGGCCTTTCAGACATGACAGGAATTCACCTCATTCGTTGCCTCGATCTTACTCGTCATCTGACAGTGGTTACGAGGTGTTCTTTTCGGTTCTTTTCCGTCGCCAATAGCCCGCTGTGATCAGTGGCGGATTTTGGCCCCTTGTTTGGGATGGGCGATCTGTAGATCGAAATGTGTTTCTAGGTTTGTTCACTTAGGATTTTCTTACCGGCTTCCTATATACGGATATTTGACATTTTTGAAATAACTAGAACAAAGTCATAAAATCACAGAAGTTATTTACAGCTAATGTGTAGGCCTATCATTTTTTGAGACCAAATCAAAACAAGGAAAATTGAAAAAAAAAACTATATAAGGAAAAACTTATAATAGAAGTCGAAACAGGAAAATAAATTATATTCTGTAGTAAACACAGAAGTATTCACAAGTAAGAAAAATTTTCACGTGAAAAGGTTAATACTAATATGAACTAAAGAAAAGCACACATTTATATTAAGGCTATCTAAGACTTCACTAAATATGGTTACTCACAACTCAAGTCTTTCTGTTTCCTTAGAAAATCGATCTAAAATTGTTACTGGTGAAATTGCAATATCAAAATGTACATACAACAAAGCCAAACCTCACTAGCCGATCTTCTCTAATTGTGTTTCAAAGCCATGTCTTCAATCGTTTTAGTGCTGAGAAGCTATGCTTGGCGGTTGCTACAGTAATTGGTAATGGTATTTTTTCTCGTATCCTTTGTTTCTCCAGTTAATCGCCTGAACTTGAAGTGTGTACTGCTAATTTCTTCCTCTCCCAATTCGGCTATTCTATGATACTTCTCTTGCTTAGTTTTCTCCAAGATGCGAGGAGTGACTCTTCGTCCGTTTTAATCTTCGCCAAGAGTCGATGGCACTAAATCTTGTAAATATAAGGCACCCAGATTTTCCTGTATTTCCGGAGTTTAACAAAGGCAAGTAAACATTTATTCCATAATAATTTTCAGGAGCATTTGATCTATGAACTTAGCGTCCAACAGTACGTGGGAATTTTCTTTCAATTCTAAGAACATTACGCATTCTCTCAACCTCTCTGCATATATTCCCGAAATCGGATTCCACATTTCCTAAATTCACTTATTATCGTGATTGCATCAGAGACAGCATCTCTAGCTTTCTTGAGGTACAAACATTCGGTTTGTAAATACATAGGTTGATGACTTAAAACATGTTGCGTTTAAGACTTTTGAGAGACTATGGCAAAAAATAAATTCTGAAGTGCACAATGAATAAATTAGTTTTTGCTTTGGGTGCTGAATTCGGTTCGTGCCACAAGTTGATATCTCCTCTAACGCATCCACGATCTGAATAAGATCTGCCTTGAATTTCATAACACCATTGTGTCTTTCGACTTATAGAGTTTCGCAAAGTCCAGAAAGTTGTCCCCCAATATTTTTTCAAGACGCTACTTCTTTTCGCTGAACCCGTGAAAAAACTCACTACTTGTTTGATAATGACAACAGAATTACGCACGCTTGAAACGGACGAAGATTTGGATATAGTCAAATTCAGTCGGTGGCTGAAACATGGACAGTGGATTGCATTTACAGCAATTTTTTAACTTACTTTACAGTATCTCAACGAACTTACAGTATCTAACCATTCTACAAGAATCCAGTCCCGAATTCTCAACTATCATAAGAACTTTGTGACCAATCGCAACTCCAGTCGCTATTAATTCAACCGAAGTTGACACGGAAGTGCTACTATTTAATTTTGGTAAAACAGCAAATATCTAAAAAATTCAAGAAATTTTCATGAACTTCTATTCTTTTTGCTTCACTTGTCACGTACCTTACTACAAATGTCAATTGAGAAATATGGGTAACATCTGTAGTTTCATCAAACACTGTTCTATAAACACTTGTTTCACGAATTTGTGCAACGATATGAAACTGTATTTCCATGGCAAATCATTGAATTAATTGAACTGAGTTTTAGAAGACTCGAAATGTTTACGAAGAACTTCGTCTCCAGCGGAAATTATGAACCGCAACAAAGTACGAAAATTTCCTTCATTTGCCATTGATGCCAATGAAAGTCCAATGTTACCATCATCTTGGTGACCATGCAAAGCTAGGTTTTGCCTACCACACAGCTGAACCGTTTCAATAATTGATAGCCGACCAACCGGTATAGTGGTTAAGGTGTTAGCCTCTAGATCGGAAGGTTCCTGGTTCGAATCCGGGTCCGGGCATGGATGTTTGTAAACGTATGGTGTAGAGGCGGCTGGTGCACCTTAAATCTGTCGTGGCCGAAAGTCCTCACGTTGGGTTGGCGTGGAAGTTTGGAGAGTGGGGTGCCAGTTCAGGTGTTGCTTCGTCATCTGACCGTGGTTCAAAATTACGAGGTGTTGTCCTCGGATCTTTCCCTTAAGGGACTGATCCCGGACCGTCGTCAATAGCCCGTTGTGTAGCTCTAGTACGACGTTAACTAAAATTACCATTACCATTATCAATAATTGATAGCATAATTTTTCGATTTCAACCGATTAATTCTTGGTGATAAGTACATACTTGATTAGCAACAGCTCGAGAAGGATTTTCGTATGTTTTACTAAAGTTTGAGGCTCCAATGTTCACCTCCTCCAAATAAGAGGAGACGAACATTGGAAAGAAGCGGTATCGTTCTTTAAGGAACTCCGATTTGACGAGCCTTGTGGCTCCGTGACAGATTCGATCCATTATAATGTTTTTCCCTCGTACTCTTTAATGAATCATAACTTGTTAATATTTTTCCAATTTATCTTTTAACAAAGTTTACTGTACTGTAACCAGTCTAATCTCTAATTAAAGACCAGAAACGTTACAGTGGATAAACTGAGGGAGAAAGAGCAAGGCCAAAGTCTCCCCTTAATGATTTTTTAAATTTTATAATTTATTTGAAAAAAAAAAAAAACGTAGGCGTTCGTTAGGCGTTTGGGAGTGGTGATCGCCTCGATCGCCCCTCCCAAGTTAGATGACGAGGTGAACACCTGAGCAAAGTGGCGTAGGAAGGGGGGTGCAGTGGATGCGGGCCACCCAGGTTGTCATCACAGACGGGAGAGACAAAATGGCAAAAATTTGTTTTGTTTTTTAATTAAAAAATGGGAGTGGGTCACGACACTTAAAAAATACATACTTAAAACGAGTTTAATAACTTCATCTGACAATTAACTTCAATAAATCAACATAATGCGTATTAAAACAAGTTCAGTCAACAAACGTAACGAAACTCGGCTGAATTCGACGGTGCGTAGTGGAGAGCGTATGGACGAGGGAAGTACTAGGGGTTCACTTCAGTTTGTACTAGGGGTGTCAACTCACAGAAAATAACCGGTTATCGGTTAACCGATTTTTATAAGTCAGGTTACAACTAAGGTTTCCAGAACATCTCTTTTTAAGAGAACATGTCCAGGTGAGGATTCGTAAACTTAATCCTAAAGCATTATTTGTTCCTTATACAAATCACTCTTAATCTGTGTGGAGTGCATTCTTTTGCAACTGTTTCATAATGTGTAACCTTTTTTGGGACCTTAGAAATCTGTACTGCTTTTTTTCAGTTTCCACACAGATGAACGATTTTTGTAACTAATATTGGAGGTACAGTCAAGAGACTTTCAGATACAAGGTGGAGTACTCACTACAAAGCTGTAAAGACTGTATATACTAATTTCAAGAAGATTGTTGATGCCATAGAAGAACTTTGTGATCCCACAGAAACTGTTGAAACCAGAGGAGCAGCGCAAACGTTTTTGGCAGCAGTATGTAACTTTTCTTTTTTTATGTTTTTTGTATTTCTGGAGCAGTGTTTTAGAAGAAATAAACCACGCTCAAAATACCTACAGATTGCTGGGTAATGGTAATTTGGTAATGGTAATTTTAGTTAACATCGTACTAGAGCAACACAACGGGCTATTGACGACGGTCCGGGATCAGTCCCTTAAGGGAAAGATCCGAGGACAACACCTCGTAATTTTGAACCATGGTCAGATGACGAAGCAACACCTGAGCTGGCACCCCACTCTCCAAACTTCCACACCAACCCAACGTGAGGACTTTCGGCCACGACAGATTTAAGGTGCACCAGCCGCCTGTACACCATACGCTTACAAACATCCATGCCCGGACCCGGATTCGAACCAGGAACCTTCCGATCTAGAGGCTAACACCTTAATCACTATACCGCTTGGTCGGCACAGATGGCTGGGATAAGGTTTGAGAAGTGTGTTATCGAAATGAGAAGTGTGAAGATATCTTTGAAAGACAAAAGAAATGAGATCGTGGAGAAAGCATTGCAGTTTGTAACGAACACTTGTGTAGAGATAGACATTTCTTTAGTGAAAAGAAGAATCGTCAGAAAGAAGAAAATGATGGCTGGAGAAAAGACTCAGGATGAACCACTGTCATTGAATGAAGAATTGAAAAGATCAATGTTGGAGTGCATTAACAGATTTTTATCAAGAAATAAACACTCACTGCAAAGACATGGAAAATATAACAGCTCGGTTCGCAGATTTCGAGCCCAAGAATCTGATTACAACTTCAGAAGACGAACTGCCACAGTAAATGCAAAACCTTTCTGAAGATGATATCCTTAGACAGATTCCACGACTAAGGAGACATCTACAAGCTGCCGAAGTTTCAAAAAAAAAAATTTTTCCTGGAATGATCTTTAAGATTTTTAGAGTTTGTTGCTGAATATGAGCTTTCAGATTCTGTACCAAATCTAACTTTTCGTCACCTGACCGTGGTTCAAAATTACGTGATGTTGTCCTCGGATTTTTCCTTTAGGGGATTGATCCCGGACTGTCGTCAATAGCCTGTTGTGTTGCTCTAGTACGACGTTAATTAAAAAATTAATAAATCACCAAATCTAACTTTAGCCTGAAGAACCTTGTTAACATTAGGTGTTCCAGTAGCATCATGGTAATTGGTAATTTTTAATTAACGTCACACTAGAGCAACACAATAGGCTATTGACAACGGTCCGAAATCAATTCCCTAAAGGAAATATCCGAGGACAACATCACGTCATTTTGAACCACGTTAGGATGACGAGGCAACACCTGAGCTGGCACCCCACTCTCCAAACTTCCACACCAACCCAACGGGAAGACTTTCGGCCACGACAGATTTAAGGTGCACCAGCCGCCTCTACACCATACGCTTAGAAACATCCATGCCCGGACCCGGATTCGAACCAGGAACCTTCTGAAGTAGCATCATGTGAGAGGAGTTTTCAAAACTAAAATTAATCGAGAGTTACTATCTTAAGTCCACTATGAGTAAAACTCGGCTCTCTCCATTAGCTATTTTGTCATTTGAAAACAAAGTAGCGAAAGGAATTGATTTTGATGATTTCATTTAAAAATTTGCAGAGAACAAAGTTAGAAAAATAAGTCTTTAAGTGCTTATGTCTGAATACAAAGAAATAAACCAGAAAATTACTCTTGTAATTGTATATCTTCTTTTTTCTTCTTTTAATAATTTCAATGAGGGTGACAAGAAATTTTCCGTTCCGGGTACCACCTGACCTTGCTACGCTAGTTGCCACACCACACCACACTCTCCAAGTTTTTTTATATTTATTATTATTATTATTATTATTTGAGGATGACGAAATCAAGATATGATTATTTTTGTTCTCATGACAAGATATGTCGTCCATCAAAGTATGGTCAGTTTTCTTCTAAGGACGAGATACTTCGTCGAGACAACCACCAAGAGGGTTAAAAAGGGAAACGGGAAGCGCGCTAAACCGTATTCAGGTTTAACATTGTTGCGCAAGTACTCAAAAACGTTGTAGCGACGTAGTTCTATCACTCATGCGCCTATTTGAGCGGGGAGGTGCCGCTTCGCTTCTCCTCGCCAGATGAATCTTGAACATAGAAATGATTATTTAATGAGCCTTTTTATTTCAAGGTTTATTAATAAACGGGCGCTCACGATAAGTAGTCCGTCCGATTTAAAACGGTATCAATCAGGAAACTATTTCAAACGGCGGTGGTGCTATTTCTGTTTGTCTTGTAAATAATTGAGGTCCTAATATACAGTGGAACGAGTGGGCGTTCGCCAAGAAGAGAAATGCATCAAAAATTACGGGATATTAAAGGACTGTTTCTGGTTATTTTGCTTCTGTTTTCATCGTTGTTGGTTTTTGCGTCTTGGATAAGGTCCAAGATGTTGGTTTTAACATCTTGGACCTTGTTAAAATACAATCGTCTCTTGATGGATCAGAGAAGGCTTACATCTCATTCAATTAAAGCAGAAAGGAAATAATTGAATAAAGGTTGGTTGGGATTAGCGCAAGGGCCGTATATGGACAAGCTCACTAAGTAAAGGAAGAGTCAGTTATCAGTGTCACATATGTATACACGGTGTTTCAAAACTTACCGTGCCAACCTGAAGGGGAGGCGTCAAATATAAAGGGACATTGAAGGACTGTTTCTGGTAATTTTACTTGTTTTTTTTCCTTATCGTTGTTGGTTATTGCTTAGCTAACATCTTGTATCTTGGTAAAGGGCAATCAAATGGTCTCTTGGTGGAGCAGAGGAGTCTTGGTTCATGATCAATAAAAACAGAACTGTTTTAATAAAGGTTAGTTGGGTTGGCGGACGGGCCATAATTTACCAAGTTCATTGGAAAAAGGAAACGTATGCATATGCACAGCGTTTAAAAACTTCCTGTACAAACTTTAAGGTGGGCATCAAATTGTAAAGGACTGCTTTCTGGTAATTTTGCTTTTATTTTTATTATACAGTGAAACCCCGATTTAACGAAACCCGCATTAAACGATTTCCCGCATATAACGTCATTTTTCATTGGTCCCAAATAACTTCATTTTCTTTCAATGCTAAAAAATCCCGTATTTAACGTTATCGCTTCTAAATATTTCCTGCATTTAACGTTTTTTCAGGGAGCAATTTTCAAAATAGTCAAATACTAACAGGCTAGCACAGCGTTGCCCTTGACAGTTCTTTCGTGTTCTTACTGATACTAAAACATTAAAAAGAAAAAACAATTTTCAAAATGAGTCCTACCTCTGCAAGATATGACACGGGCGCATCGCAAATTTGCATAAAATTCGGATTACTTGAGGTATTGATCTGGCGTAAAATTTTCCGCAAATTTCAAATCCGTTGAAATTTTCAGTCCATCTTTAACGATTGCGAAGATAGAAAACCTCAAATAATCCTTTTTGTGTTCGTAATGAATATCTTCGATAAATGCGTCAATTGCAAATTGAATGTACTAAAAAACTTTTAAAAACTAATATCTGTGGAGAATGATGTTAATGATTTAGCTAGTAAAAACAAAATGCAAACAATAAACTATTGGAAAGGAAGAAATAAAAGGTATGTTAGGTAAAATTAGTCTTTATTTCATGCTGCATGTTTTGTTTTTCTTTGATCTCGATTAAACGTTTTCCCGCATGTAACGTTATTTCTTTCCGGTCTCTTGAACTACTTTAAACCGGGGTATCACTGCAATTGGTTATTGCTTATATAACTTGAGAGACTGATTGATAAAGGACAGTCAAACAGTCTCTTGGGTGGAGTAGAGAAAGCTTAGTTCTTGATTAATGAAACATAAAGGGACTCTCTCATTGACTAAAGGTGGGTTGGTTTTGTTGGAGCATAGGGTCGTATTTCGCCGAGCTTATTGAATAAAGGAAAAGTTTGTTATCGTTGTTGCATATACATGCGTACATACACGGAATTTCAAATTTCCTGAACAAGCTTTAAGGACAGGACGAAACACAAAACTAAACCATATTCACGTAATTATGCGCAAGCTTCACCTAGATATGGTAGGTGGAGCTGTTTGGATGTGTGTTACCCAGTTTGGCCTATCGTCATTTTACTGACGCTAGCTTCATACGGTTAAGATGCATCATTTCACGAATGCTGAGATGGCTTCCATGCTAGGTAGCATATGAGCTCCGTATATAGATAGATGATAGAAACGGGTGAGTTGCTGTGAGCTTCAATTGTGAATTGCCCCCGATCCGCTGAGTACTGAACCATAAACATTTACACATTTTCACCATATTTTCTGTGAAACCAAAAGACTCCACGAAAACACATTCATGGCACGGTTTTAACTCTCCAAGTGGTTCCGACGAGATACCTCGTCCATCAAGATCTGACCAATTTTGCCAATAACAAGATATTGAGCCATCAAGATATTGACCAAGTTTTGATGATGACGAGATCAAGATCTTTTCAGTTTTCTTCTAATGAAAAGATATCTCTTCCATCAAGATCTGCTAATAGCTTAGTTAATGATGAGATTTCTTGTCAAGAAAACAACCAGAATGGTTAAGTGTCTGATGACACTCAGACTGGTCAGAGAAATACCAGGAATTTTTGAACATGTAGGGAAAAGTCGGGTAAGATGACGAATTGGATTTTTCACGAAAATTACACTAGGTGACAGCCCTTATCCTGAATCATCAGAGACCTCTAGAGACCAGTTACCCGTGTTAAGCCAAAAGATTCCATCCCGTCATTTGTGTGATTCACAGTACGCGAGAATGTGTTTTTTATTGTTTCCTATATAACGTCTGGTTGCTGCTTGGTAAGAGATAGCGTTTATTGAGAAAGTATTTTTGATTTATACATGTGATATTCGTGTAGTGCTAATAAAACGTGTTCAACGATGTATCATTCTAATTTTTTCTGATGAGTGTATATCCTTCAAGGTTTTTTTTGAAATAAAGATGGCGATGGCGGGTAAGATGACGAATTGGGTAGAGGGTAAGATGACGAACCTGGATGATGGGGTTGCCTCCACACACGAGTATAAGCTACAGCCTTTTGATGTGGCGTTCTATGGTCCGTTGAAAACTGTCTATAATATGGGTTGTATTGACTTTATAGTTAAATTCCAGGCCACACAAACTCCGTCTGATATGTCACTGGAATATTTGGTAAAGCGTGCCTCCATGTTGGCCATGCAAGGACGGCTATTAAGAAATTCGCAGCCCCAGGAATTGAGCTATTCAACAGCTCTTTTTAAATAAAGAAGATTTCGCTCCTTCCCTCATGACTGAAATACATGACAAAGTTGAAACTGAAACCCCACCGTCTAATAATGATCCTGATCAGATTGATCCACCTTCTGATCTACATATACCTGGAGAAGTTCCTTTCTTATCCAATCCTCCTCTACCAACGGCATGTATATGACTTCATATCTTCCACTGCTTCCTACACAATGCAGGGTAAAACATCAAGGAGACCAAGAAAGAAATTGCCCTCCTTGCAATATTTATCTCCATGCATATCACTGGCACTCTAGTGAAAAATGCGCTTCTCATTAAAAAAAAAGGAGAAAGATGAAAAAGAAGATAAACGAAAACTGCGGCAGTTGAAGAAGGCTGAAGTTAGCAAGACTAAACGCAACACACACACACACACACACAAGCATGCTAAAAATCCTACAAAATAGAAGAAACCAGCTAAGCAGCAGCTCGACTTCCAATCTTCTGAGTCTGAAGACTCAACTCATTCATTTGAAGTTCCTTATGTTGACACTGATGACGATCTGGACCCAGAGTATAAAGAATATACTCTGGGTCCCCCGAAAATAAAGAAACCATCATTTGTGGTAAGCAAGGAAAAACGGAATTGTGGTTCCAATGTTTTAGGTGCAAGCTGTGGGACCATTCCGCCATGGCGATACGACTTTTGTGATTGATTTAACATCTTAATGTTTTAATCTAAAATTTAGATTGATGATGTTTCGTTTGCTTGATGCTGTTTCTTTAGTTTGATTATATTTGTTTCGTGTTATGTGCAGTTTGTTATATTCAAGATGTGATCTCAATAGTTTGATAATATATGATGTTGAGTTAAATTGTTCTATCAGTTCGTCATCTTAAACGCACAGTCTTACCCGTCACATCTTACCCGTCAATTACCCGCACAGATAAAATGACTTCTTTTTCTAAAAGTGAAATTTTTGAGTCTCAAATTTGAGAAATAACAATTTTAAAAAATATAACTTTAAACTAAAGAGTTGTAAGAAGATTTTGGTCGAAATTATAACCCTCTTGCAACGAATATTAAGGCCAGGAAATATCGCCAAAGCTTAAGTTCGCCATCTTACCCGACTTTCCCCTATGCGTGGCAATACAAGCGGGCTGTTGGTGGTCACAATTTTGACTGTTGTATTTGAACTACTGTTGTGAAATAGTACGTGTTCATCCAAAAAGTGTTCAAGGCTAATGGATAATATTAAACAAAACCCTCAATTTATATCCATTTATATATACTACACAATCTTGATCTATTTATACTATTTGTCCATTGGTGCTACAGAACGACGCATATTTTTATCTAATGCAAAGTTCAAAATCTTAGCAGCTAATATTTGTAATTGCTACCATTATATTTTTGACTGAATTAGAGCTGCTTTGATTTCTCTGATAAGGCCATCTATTGTTCATAAGTGAAAAAACTTCTCCAGTATAGACATTTGAGCTGGGGATACTTGAAACAAAGCTTAAGATATTTTAAGGTTTGCCACATCAATTTTTTCTAAAATCACCGAAAAAAAAAATCTTGAAGCACCTTTGTTCTATATTTACTGTTTACAACCCGGAAACGAATATTCTACTATTGATTTGTATACGTCGAATTTTCCATCGTTTATTATAAGTAATTTTTCGATATCTATGGATCAGTACCTCTAAGACTAAACTGTCCATAAGAAAGGCAATTTATATCGGAATGTAAATGACGGGAATAATATTTAATTCAAATTTCGTGATCACGATTGGGAAGTAATTATGTGGGATAAATATAAGGTTTCAATATGGGAGTCAGCAGAACTAAAAAAATCTATCGACAAGATATATAGTCATCAAAATATACGGAAGTGTTGGAAAGGTCAATTCGGGAGTCGGGAGGATCCAGAAAAAAGATCTAATACGGGAGAAGTAGAAGGTCAATTCGGAAGTCGGGAAGATTTCTCCCCAAATAATACGAGACAGTTGGTCACCAATTATTGGGGTTACTTTATACTGTAGAGATATTTAATTTAATCGCGTTGACCATTTAACTACCATTAACTAGTTTATTGCTGTGTTAGAGATACTTAATTTAATCGCGTTGACCATTTAACTACCATATCTATATATAATGTAGTTTACATATATATAGCATACACACACAATTAACCCTCTCCAGAAAACCATTAACCTTTCATCTGGTTTCGACGAGATATCTCGTTCATTAATATCTGACCAAATTTGGTAATGATGAGATATCTCGTCATCAATATATTGCTGATATTTTTATGACAGCAACATCATGATCTTGTGAGTTTTCTTCTAATGACGAGATATTTCGTCAATCAAGAGTTGGCAAGTTTTGACTGGTAACGAGATACCTTGTTGAAACAATCATCGAGATGGTTACTTGACAAAAAACAAATTTCACAGTTGAGACGCTTAAAGACTAATCATTAGCTTTTAAGTCAAAAATACGGATTATAAGCATTTTGGAAATGTACTTTGTTCAAACAGATTACAATACGGCAATATATTCATTATCATCAATAAAATAATCATTTAGTGTCAGAAAACGCACTGCCAAAAAATTGCTGTTTATGAGTTTCTGTTCTAAGCCAACGGTAAATCGATTCGGAATTGCAGTCTTTAGAATTTTTATTGCGATCTGGATTCAATCGTATTCATTACATAAACAAAATAGCCACTGCGTGACCAGAACGGCGTTGCCCGTGACAGTTCTATTCGTGGGGTCAGGCTCGTGGGGTCACTGCTCGCTTAGCCCCGGTAATTGCTACGAATTATTCGTAGCCTATTGGAAAACAGCCACCATTGGCATATACGGTCAAATTCGAATTGCGAAGAGATCCAATCGGCGTGACGTCAAAATCTCTTGCGAAAATATAAATATTTAATTAAAAAATTATTTATTAAAAAAAAATCAAACTTTTCGGGGCTTTTTAAAATTTTCCGCAGATTTCAAATCTTTTGATATTTTTTATCTTTCCGAATTTACAAAATCCCGAATTTACAAAAAAAAAAAGTAAACAATGACTCACATTTTTTTTTATTTGTTTTGATTTTCTTCGCTGGAATCATTTGAGGACAAGAAATGGAATCTGTGATTTCTCGAACACGATCAAGGTGAAATTCGTTCTGCACAAAATATAAAAGTTACAGTTTAAAAATTATTTATTTAAAGAAAATTATATTTTTAGGTATCGATCGAATGTGGAATTTTTCGCAGATTTCAAATCTGTTGAAATTTTTACTCTATCTTTAACAATCTGGGAGATAGAAAAAAGAACTACATAACTCCAGTTAAAACTTAATTTGTATTTTTCGTCCACTGAAAAATCGTTCCTCGGAAAATGAAACGGAAACACGGAAAAAATAAATTTAGAATCTGTCATATCTTTATAGTGTTGTCATATTCTAAGGAAAACAATAATAATTCAATTCCATTAAATTCATTTAATAATGTTCCAGATTGCTTTTAAAATAAATGTTTCGCACAAAAATTGCAAAAAATTCGGACTACCTGTGTGCCAAAATTTGATTACTGTCATAGATTCGTCAGGACAATGCGTATACACAGCAAACGCAAACACTTCCTTTTTTAATTGACGTACAAGAAGTGCTTTCCATCCCTAAACACTTTCACCACCTACACCCGGAAGCAGAAAGTGCTTAAAACTGCGACGCACGTCGCAGAACAAAGTCTTTGCAGAGCAATTTTTCCTTAATTTATCAAAATTTTCACCGTTTTCTTTTTCAGTCATGAGTAACGATGTACTGCAGTGCAAAGCGCACTCCTTGTCACACCTTTTTTTTCTTTTCTAGCTACGGAACAGCATCTCTACACCTCCCCAAATTATTCACAAGCACTTTATAAATAACACGTGTTCTATGTCAATGACAAAATATTTAACTTCAAAAGTTATCGACAGGATTTCAAATTCTGAAAGTATGCCTTGTTTTAAATAAAGTAATTTAATTTTGATGTATGTGTGTTTTATTATAAATATGTAGTACATATTTAGCCGATAATTGTGTTTTACGTCTGTTTGGATTTTATTGCAGCTTTCAAAATTCAGACAAAATGCTTGCAGAACAATTGCAATTGCTCGGAGTTGTGTTGCAGAACACTGAATATAATTCTGCACCTGGGAACCTACATTTAGCTTGACAGAAAAACCTCTCACATCTTCAGCCAAGCAGAAATAAATTTCTTTCCTTAAAAATTCGGTTTTTTTTTCTTCCAATTTACTCCTTCCATCTTTGTTTGTTGGATTTTGGCTGATAAATAATGTGTAACTAGATCAAATACTATCTGAGAATGGAAAAACTATTTTCACCTCTTCACGTGCGGTTTTTATATCCTACATTCGTACGTGAAAATTCAAAATTTCTCTGGATTATAGGATATCAAAAACTTCTGAGTATGTCTTACGTTGATTTGGTATTCTAGAGCACTGCTCGAAGAATATTTGAAATGCATATTTCATGTTCTGTCATCATCCGAAATAAATATTGACTCACTTCAGCCGTCTTGTTTCCGAATGCAACAATATCTCATGAATAGAATTATTTATTTAGTAGTAAATTCGTCAGGGAACAGAATTATTTACCTCGATTGCGCAAGTTTTATAGTTCAAAAATTGCTTGAAAATGCACTGTTAATAATTTCTAGAAAGTTTATTTTTTATTTCCTTGCAAAACTAATTTAAAGTAATGTGTGAAATGAAGCAAAATTAATCTAAAAATTTATAAGTCAACCCTTTCAGAGGCTAGGTACATAAATATTCAATGTATATATTAGGCGAACATTCATAAATATTATCTCATTGATATTCCGATGTCAAGGTGTGCGACGAGAGGGATTTTCAGTGTAAATATACATATATATATATTTCATAACCTACATATGATCCATAAAACAAAACAGAATAAACAAGTACAACTGGATGTTTTTTTCGATTTTAGTGTTTTATTTCCTCAAAGCACCCCTGAAAAATGCAATTATTATTTTACTTTTTCGGTTGCAAACGAAAAGTCTATTTTGTTAAAAAAAAGTTGTCGAATTAAAGAATTCAAGCAAGCAGAATAATAATTTTAATTTCTGATAGTTTTTTCTCTATTTCGAAAGTTTGAATTTTGCTTACAAAAAATGTAATTAAACATATACTTTCCCATGACTGACTGATTTGTTAATCTCAAATCGCAATGCATTATCCAAAATGCCATTTTATTGAACGTATCAAATTACTTAAAATTTATTTCTCAAAAATTACAAAAATGCCTTAAAATGACAGAAAAGACTGAAAACATAATATTACGTACAAATCATGAAAATTCCATAAAACTAAGAAAGCTGCTGAAAGCCTTTTGGATTTTAAAGAAAAATTTTCGAAAACATTTAAGCCATGTTCTATTATTTCCAGCCGACCAACCGGTATAGTGGTTAAGGTGTTAGCCTCTAGATCGGAAGGTTCCTGGTTCGAATCCGGGTACGGGCATGGATGTTTGTAAGCGTACGGTGTAGAGGCGGCTGGTGCACCTTAAATCTGTCGTGGCCGAAAGTCCTCACGTTGGGTTGGCGTGGAAGTTTGGAGAGTGGGGTGCCAGCTCAGGTGTTGCTTCGTCATCTGACCGTGGTTCAAAATTACGAGGTGTTGTCCTCGGATCTTTCCCTCAAGGGACTGATCCCGGACCGTCGTCAATAGCCCGTTGTGTTGCTCTAGTACGACGTTAACTAAAATTACCATTACCATTACCATCTATTATTTCCAAGGAACACGATGCAGAATCACAAAAATATGTATTTGCTTTAGTAAGGTATAACGAAAGTTTGAATTTTGTGTACAAAAAGTGCAATTCAATGTACTTTCCCATAGCTTACTGAAAATAGTTAATTTTATAAGTCCAGAATCTAAAGTGCAATTATATTGAAACTAGCAAAATACTTAAAACCATGAAGTTAAATACTCGAAAATTACAAAAATGCCTTAAAATGACCAAAAAGACTGAAAATATGCCATATCGGGTAAAAATCACGATAAATGCCATTAATCTAACAAAGCTGGTTAAAGTATCTTAGATTTCACGGAAAAATATTTTAAAACTTATAAGCAATGCTCTACAATCGCAAAAATTCTAACCTCAGTGACGTTATATACCCACAAAGAGTACCCTTTTGTTTGAGTTTTCAATACTTCTGAACTACAGGTGATTGATCATTGATTTTGGTATACAATTAATGTAAAAATAAAGACGAGTTGTATGACCATTAACCCATTGTATATTTTATTCACGATCTCATCATAGACACGAGGTAGGGCAAACGTAGTTCTACGCACACGTTTATTATTTCAAATTTCACCCCAAATTAAAGTGTGTATGAGCAGAAAATACTTCGAGTCGCGAATGGTGCATCTGAAGTTTCTTCCTGGGTTAAATGGTCAGCTGAGCAGACTGCTCTTTATAGGTTTCGCAGTTGATACTTAAAGCCAATGACGATCAAAGGGTGTTGGAAGCATTTCCCACTATGCTCTAAATGCAATTAGGCTCAGGCTTCGTCCGAGCACATCATCGATTGCCTTGACTGTCCCTTAGGCTAGCTTATTCCCAATCCTGAGCTGGTTCTTGAGGGTTTAAAGTATCACCAGCTAATAGAGTTGGCGTGATTTATTAATGTCAAACGCGATAAGTAAGAAGAACGCTTAGATACAGCGAACGAAAATCTTCTGTCCCATTGGCTTGCCGTGATGAAAATGATGAGGAAATATAAGTGAAGATTGAGTTTCTCTACAAAGCAAATATGAGTTTTATAAATTGTTCAGAATGTATAACACTTAGATTACACTAAAATACGCATCAGATCGTATGAATGCTTTTTGCAGAGATTGCAAATTCAGTTTCTCTAGTTTTTAAGCGGCGGTGAATTATATTATGTCTCAGAGCTCATCTAGAGCACTCTAGGACATCACAGTATCAAATGAGAGAATATTTATACACCTTAGCAACCATAATGTGCCTAGAATATTTATATCCTATCTAAATACCATTTCTAAGTTGTAGGACGTCAAACGGCCACCGCCCGAAAGGGAAAATCCACATAAAGATACAAAAACGTTCGGTATCTTTTAAAAACCAACTTTATAAAAAATTCATGAAGTAATAAATTGATAATAAAACAAGTGAAGTTTTAATTTCTTCAAAGAAAATCTGGATTTTATGGATTGTTCCAAAAAGAATTACCAAGATTTCACCGAAACACGTATATGGGTGAAGGGCTATCAACTAATATGAAAGAATTCGCACAGAATTGAGAATTACTTTTTCGAGATTTTAGGGAAGGTGGGCTTCCTTATATCTCACCACCCATCTAGCGCATCTTTGGACATCCTAGTAACAAATGAGAGAGTACTTATATACCTTAGGAGCCTTAATATACTAAAGATATTTATATGTCTAACCACATAATATTTCAGGAGTGGCCATAGCGCTCTTATGCAAATAAAATGTATGTATGAAATATGGCAAATAAAAACTGATCAATATCCAAAAGTAATTATTTTATTTTATTTCTTGTTACAAAGTTATTCTAAAACATAAAAGTTACAAAGTTATTTTAAAACATAAAAGTTACAAAGTTATGCTAAAACATAAAAGTTACAAAGTTATTCTAAAACATAAAATTTACAAAGTTATTCTAAAACATAAAAGTTACAAAGTTATTCTAAAACAAAAATAAAAATGTTGTTCAAAAAATATTGTTCTGTTCTATCAAACAATTTTGTGCAGAAAATCTTTAAAAATTAGATTTGCTTGTGTATGCTTTTCGAATGTTTTCCATCTTAGCAATTAGCTGCCGAAATTTTGATTGATCACTTTTAGGGTAGTTAGCACAAGCTCAGTTAAATGCTGATAAGTTAAAAATGACATATGCTTATTTTTGATAAATTTAAGAGTTGAATACAAAAACTCTCACAACAATACGAAGTATCAAAAATTGAGATTAGTCTCAGCTCACATTCTTTGTTTTGGGGATGATATTTTTGTTCCGAAACCAGCAAGAAAAACATATTATAAAACAACAATTGCATACGTTTGGGAACCAGCAAGCAAAACATATTATAAAACAACAATTGCATACGTTTGTGAGCTTTGTTACGAGCGAGATTCGTGCGATTTATGCTGTCAAATCAGCGCTCGATCGGCAAAGCGGTATTGTGATAAGTATTTTTCACACATTTCTCATGCTGAATCTTTTGCTTTGAGTCAAAATTGTCTCAGTTAAGAAAGCAAAGCAGTTTTGTGTTTCAACTGACCGGGGGAGGGGGATCTGTGGGTAAACTTTAAAAAATTGAACAAATTTTCAATTTCTCATTATTTTGTTACCAAAGCTAAATAAATGGGTCTTTCAAATATTCCTTCCTGAAATATGGTTTCTAAAGGTAGTGTAGTTGGTCACACCTGTAATATTTCAAGGTCTCAGGACCAAGGATTTCCCATTGACCCAGAAAGAGCTAAAATGAGACTTACAAAAAAGTTCACTTTTTATAAGGAAAGTAATTATTGTATATAGTAATGATAAAAAAAAGTAACGAAGATTTAATTTTTCTAGGGGCAAAGAAAACATGGATTCTATTAATTATTCCAATAAAGATTACAATGATTTCACGAAAACACGTATGGGTGAAGAGCTTTCCACTAATATGAATGTATTCGCACCGAATGCAGATATAGTTTTTCCAATTTTTTAGAGGGGTGAGCTTTCTAATATCTCACCACTCATCTAGAGCATCGTAAACATCCCAGTATCATAAAAAAGAATATTTACTATATACTTTAGCAATCTTAATATACCTAGGATATTTATATACCTAGTCAAATAGCAGTTTGAGGTGTCGGGAAGGAAAACATCCCATCGATCATGATATGGCTAAAACCAGATTTGCATACAAAAAAGTTTAACTTTTTAAGAAAACTAATGAAGAACTAATAAAAATGATACGAAAACTGTAGAAGATTTAATTTCTCTGCCAAAAAACAAACAAACAGGGACTGTAAATTGTCCCACTAAAAAGATTACAAAAGACTTCACCAAAATACGTATGGGTGAAGAGCTTTCAACTAATATGAATGAAATAGCACTCAATGCAATTTAGTTTCACAATTTTTTTGAGGAGGATTAGCTTTCTTATATCTCACTATTCATTTCAGCATCCCTGCACATCCCAGTATCAAATGAGACAATATTTATATACCTTAGCACCATCTTAATAAACCTAGCCAAATACCATCTTCAGGTCTCGGAATAGCAGACGTGCCATCGACCCCTGAAAGGGCTAAAACCAGATTTATATACAAAAAAGTCAAATTTTGCCCTAACTAATGAAGAACGTATTCAAATTATACGAAAACTTGGTGAAGATCTCTGCAAAAATACCTGGGTTTTATAAATTGTGTCAAAAATATAAGGCACAAATTTTTTTCACTAAAACACGTTTGAAGGGTAGACAAACAATAATATTTACCTGCCGTGCAAGGGACTGGTTTGATTCATGTGCCAACTTCTTTTGCGACCGTTTGGGACTGAATTCTCTTTGCTGTATACGTTGTTATCGGCTTCGTTTGACGCCGTTGCTAGGTAACCCAATCAAACCCATTCAAGTCTAATAGTAATAAACTGTTCTCCAAAGAACCAAAAGAAGCGCACCCCGTATTTATAATATAAAGTCCCGATAACATTCATTCTTCGCTCTCCGCTCTACATCATTTTCCCCATGGTTGCCCAACGGTTCACTGCGTTTTTCTTTGTATGGAAATGATTGTCGTCAATTTGCGTTTTAAACGAGAAGTTACAGATTGGTGGCCATAATTGATGAGGTTATTCCTGTTGTTGGTGTGGATGGCTGAGCCTGTAAATTTAAAGTGAAAGTTATTGTGGGAAAGGAAGACCGTAATTAGCGTCTGTTGGGGTAATTTCTCTGCTCCAACGTGCACGTCACAAGGGAGTTGAATAGTTAATCCATAACTGCTGTCAAGCTATTTTTATTTTAGATTTGAGTTACGATAGCGTGTTTGAAGTTTTAAATGGGAGAACTGCTGTCTAAACACAATTTTTTTAAAAGAAAGGTATTCTTTTTTTATGACCAATCTGCAAATAATATTTGAAGCGGCACAAAGGTCTAGGAGCTCTACATTATTAAGTACCAAAATTTATTAAAAAAATATTTGAGTTACGGTTGGTGCTGAAGTTGTTAAAGGGAGAACTGCTGTCTGAACAAGATTTGTTTTTGGAAAAAGCATTATTTTTCAAGACCAAATTTATCACGATTGACGCTGAAGTTGTTAGCGGGAGAACTTCTGTCTGAACGTGATTGTTTTGAAAAAGGTATTCCGTTTCATGACCAATTTGTCCAAAAATATCTGAAGATGCCAAAAAAATCTAGGGACTCCAAACTATTAAATCTCCAAATTTGTAAAAATATTTGTGTTACAATTGACGCTAAAGCTGTTAATGTGTGAGTGCTATCTGAACACGATTTCTTTAAAAGGTATTATTTTTCATGACCAATTGACGAATAATACGTGAAGCTGCGAAAAAAAATTTAGGAGGCCCAAATTGTTAGGTCCTCAAATTTATTTTTAAGTTATTTGAGTTATGATTGATACTGAAACTGTTGAAGGAAGAACTGTTGTCTGAATACGTTTAAAAAAAGATATTCGTTTTCACGACTAAGCTATAAAGAATGTTTGCATCGACACAAAGACCTGAGAATTCGAAATGTTACGGTCCCAGAATTATTTAAAAGAATTGCTGTTTGAACTTGATTGTTTTAAAAAAGTAATCTTTTTCATGACGAAGCAAAGAATGTATGCAAAGATTCCATACAAAGAATGTTTGCATCAGCACGAAAATCTAGAGGCCCGAAGCTGTAAGATCTCCAAAATTTTTAGGGCCTCGATATCCCAGTTGGTAAAGTTGTGGTTCTGTGTTAGACTGGAGCAGTTTCCTGGAGTTGTCTATTATTATTTCCCCTTGTTAAAACATCAGCATAATGCAATCAAATAATAATCAGTTGGGCAATCAGCATAATGCAAACAAATATGCAGATAGCTCTTTAAAAGAGGTGGACACCGTTGTGCCTCAGTGAATATGCCCATTGCCGTAACGACCTATGAGTTGTAGACGTGGCAGGTTTGAATCCTGTCAGGTTCGATACATCCCTGTGTGTATTGCTCTCTTCTGTGCCATTAAATATTTCATTGTGTATGTGTATACATTACTTGATATTGTCTGGTGCAGCATGGTCAAATATTGCACTTGCGCCATAAAACCCCCAAACCAGCCAACCTTAAGAAAGGCCTCCCTATCTTTATGAGTACTCATAAGTTTGATAGAGAATATGGAAACTAACGAGGTCCCTTCTAATGGGCTATCTGCATAATGCGAACAAATATACAAGAGTGCCCATTAAAAGAAACCCCCGCTTCTATCTTTATAAGGAATCATCAGTTTGGTAGAATAAGAACAATAAGAATACGAACGAGGGCTCCTCTTATGAATCTAATGGGATATACGACGTAGCATCTAATCAAACAAAACCCTTCTGCTATCATGTGCAAATTAACCCTCCAGGCGGTTGTGTCATCAAACATCGTCAAACTAACCATATCTTGATGGAAGGTATATCTCGTACGACCAGATCTAGATCTCACCATCATAAAAAAATCTGCATTGTCTTGACGACGAAATATCACGTCATTTTCAAAATTGATCAGATCTTGATCAGATCAGTCATTGCAAGATATCTCGTCGAAACCACTTGGAGGATTAATATCAAAGATTGTTGTAATTGCTTTTACAGATTCTTTATATCCCAACATTGGTGCAATTGACGGTCCAGCATACTACCTACGTCAAACGTGCTCAATGGGAGACAAATCTGGCAGTGGCGCACCTAGAATTAAGTTCTGGGGGGGTTATATATATATACTGTTTATGAAGGTACCTCCTAACTGTAATGATTGACACTGGAGAATCCAGATGCTGATTGAGCTCTGTGGTCACTTTGGCTGCAGTTGTTTTCTTTTTGGACTTTACAATCCGCTTCAATACCCGTCGGCCTCTTCCACTCAGCTTCTCCTTCCGTCCACTATTTTGCTTTGCCGAGCTTGTCTTGCTGTACTGTGTGTACGCTATCATGACTTTAGACACCGCACCTCTAGAAATGCTTAAAAGCTGGGATGTTTCGGTCACAGTTGCTCCATCTAGTCGGGCTCCTACAATTTGGCCTCTTTGAAAGTCTGTGAGGTGTGACACTTTACACTTTTGACAAAAATCCAAGTCGTATGACAAAAAACCACAATCGTATACAACTTCACCAAAGCTACCTCATACTACCATGATATATAGTAATTTTTATATTAAAAAAAAAACTGGTAGCTAGGATTATATTTTAATGCTTACGAAGTGCATTCTTAAATGTCACTTTTTTATTCACAAGTGTTTCCATTATTTTGATAACCACCTATATATAAATCTTTATATATATTTGCCACGGCATTTTATACTTTTTTAATAAGTCTATAGACGTTAATTGCCATTTTTGGTTAAATATTTAATTAATTTTTTCATTAATCAAACATTAATTAATTTATAAAATTTGCTTTTTTAATTCCACCTTGTGCATTTTAGTCGGCTCAAACTTAAACTTACTTTATTCTTCTCAAATATGTGTAATTATACTAAACTAAAACAATAAACTTTGAACTGCACTGAATAAATATTTTGTAAGGCATGGAAGAGGATAGGGATGTCAAAAATACAGCCACTATAGCTATAAATGCAAATAGTTTAAGCTATATGAGTAATATAATCATCTTTTTAGTCTGTCAAAGTTCAATTCTTTTTGGCTTCTTTGCCAGATGTCATCGAGAACTTCTTCGTGTACTGAAACATTTTGATGAAGGTACATCAAAACAAGCCCCTCAAGTTTTCCACGCCAGTTGTGTTCTAAAATAAGTTTCTAGCAATTTTAAATTCGAAAATGACCTTTCGAAAGTGCAAATTGCAACCGGAAGAGTCACCATATTGTGCAAATATTCATACACAACAGGAAGTAAATATTTGTTGTAGAGTAATATCTTCAATTACACATTTTGGTGCGTTATCACGATTTCGAGGTTTGAAACATGAAGTGAGCTCACCATAAATATACTCTAACAAAAAAAATCGTCTCACCAAGAAGGAGTTGCGCCGGGCTCGATCAACTTAGAACGGCTCTGAATGGGGAGTATAGTCTTTAGTGACGAGTCCCGTTTCCAACTGTGTCCTGATGACAACCGCAAACGGGTTTGAGTCGTCCAGGGCAGCGTGGGGATCCTGCACTTACTATCGCACGCCCACAACAGGACGTTATGGTTTGGGGTGCCATCTCCTTTGATAGCTGGACCACTTTGGTAGTCATTTCTGGCCCACTTACAGCACAACGGTACGTAGACGACAATCTACGACCGGTTGTGTTACAGTTTCTTTTGCTACACCCCGGACATACTTTTCAACAAGATAATGCCCGGCCGCACACGGCACTCGTTGCTGTGAATTGTCTTCAAGCTTTCATGACACTTCCTTGGTCAGCTAAGTCTCCTGATCTCTCTCCCATAGTGCACATTTGGGACGTTATAGAAAGGCGATTGCAACCATCCTGGAATGTTGACCATTTAGCCCTACAGTTGGAGACAATTTAGCAAGAAATTCCGCAGAACACCATTCTGGAGCTTTTTAAGTCTATGCCACATCGGGTGACAGCTTTCATCCAAGCCAGAGGTAGACCAATGCCTTACTGACTTCCTCCCTTTCTAACGGTCAAATTCTGAAATAAATTATTCAATTGTTCTGAAATTTTAGTTGTTTGTTTTCTACGTGTGTTCTTCACATCCACCAGTTTTTATCGCAATCGGACAACTCCTCCTTGGTGTGTCGATTTTTTTTTGTTACAGAGTGTATTTGATGGAAAGGTGAAAAAATCAGTTAATTCACATGTTCGTTTTTAGTTCTCTTTAACCCTTTAGGCAAAACATCACTGCACAATAGCAAAAAGGACGACGCACAAAAAATGCACACTGACCCCACGCTATTTGTTTATGCTTCCATGCTAGTTTTTCTCTAAATTACCTTTTTCTTGGCTCCTCGGAGGGTTTTAACGCTAAAAACCCCTTTTGGGTGCGCCACTGAAATCTGGGGATTAACATGACCTAGGAAGGGTTTCAAAACTACGGACGCACTCTTGGGAGAGGATAGGAGTGCGTTACTGTGTTGGTAAATAGCCTCTTGGACACGTGAAATAGACGGCAAAGGAACAGGTTGTAGGATCTGCTGGACATATCGCTGTGCTGTCACAGTACCTCGTACCAGTACTGTAGGGGATAGGCTGTGGCCAAGTGTTGGTTCCCTACATCATTTCACTAGGAGTCATTACACTACGATTTAGTGTGGCAATCGATATTAAATCGAGAATGGCAGCGTTGTCCGAGTCTCTGCCACAAGGGACCTACTGCTAAAAGAGATTCAGAACCACTTCAAACACATCAATGCCAGACTGGGATTCGAAATCTTAACTTGTTAACCCTTCTGATGGTTGTCTCAAAGAGGCGTCTTTGAGAGCGTATTTTGATGGACGATATATCTCGTCATTAGAAGAAAATTGATCTGATCTTGGTCTCATCATTGTGCCAAAATTAGCAACATCTTGATGGTCAGTGACAAATTGGTCAGATCTTGAAGGACGAGATACACTATCCCACAATAATGAACCGTACGCCAGCGGATTTGCATAAAATCCGACTACTATTATTATTATTTTTTATTTTATTATTATTATTATTAATTTTTTTTTTTTTTTTTTTTTTTTTGGGGGGGGGTTGTGGTATGACAAGGGACATTCGTATGTTGTTCCTGGTAAATTGAACGCCGACACCTACATGAACATTTTGAACAGTTAGGTTCTTCCTACGCTCTGGAACTTTTATGGAATAAGCGAATGTTCAGGACGACAACGCTGCATGTCATGTTGCAGCCTCTGTCAAGCAGTGATATCAAGATATGGTTGTAAAACGTCTTCCCTGGCCAGCTCAGAATCCCGACTTAAACCCCATTTGTGGAACGAGTTAGAGCGACGCTTACGGACCAGGGAACCACGTCCGAAATCTACAGCTGAGCTGGCGACATTCTTAAAGCAGGAAGGGACATAAACACCCATAGCTGTGTATCAAAACATTGTTGAAAGTATGCCCAGAAGGGTTGCTAGTGTAATTGCAGCACGTGGGGGACCATCCGCCTAATAAAGCATATATTATTTCCCTTATACCATCACATCTTGCTGACCGGTCCATTATTATAGGGTAGTGTATCTAGTCGCAACTACTTGGAGGGTTAAATCGATTACCAGAACACTAACCACTCGATCTTGGGCTTTCGCTATTACTGCCCCAATCGCAATCACACAAATAGTTTCAACTTTCCAAATGGTTTCGACGAGGTATCTCATCCATCAATATCTGACCAATTTTGATGATGACAAGATATCTCGTCATCAAAATATATATATATATATTTTTTTTTATGATGACGTGATGTCTCGTCCATCCAGTTTGTCAGGGACACTTCGTTAAGACAACCACCAGGAGGATCAAGGTGGTCATTTAGTTTTTCATACGTTTTAGTGATAAAAAGTTAAACTGTTTGAATTTCTAAAATTAAGTTTACAGCTTACCCCAAACGAATCGATTTAATTAAGAATAATACAGTCGAACTCGCTTATAACGAAGGGACCGCGATATTTGCTCGTTATAATCGAGTGCTCGTAAAAAAGGGGTTTGTGTAAAAATCATAAAAATTCATTCATATTCTTACTATATTATCTATACACAGTTAATTAATTTTTTTAAATTTTTTTTTACAGTACAAAAGAAGTTGGTTAATTTGCTTTGAACTGTATTATTGTCTCTTTCTTGTTATTGTTCATCGGAGAAAACTCATGGCCCAAAAAACATTGTCATTTGAAATCCTGGCTTCTAAAAAAGTTAGAAGTTTTTCTGCGAACTCGAAAGTCATTGAGTATGTTGGGGGCGGTTCAGCTTAAAATTCTTCACATTCGTCGTTTTCATTATTTTTTTCATCTGCTTTAGCTTGAATTAGCGGAAGTGATAACATTGGCGTCAACGAGATACATAATTTTCAAATTCTTCTCTACTCATTTCCAAATTTTCAAAGTCGTATACTTCTTCCTCGGTGATTTTCCCCTCTTGAGAAATGTCCAATCCAGCATTACGGAAGCAATTGGTAATGCATGTTGATGTAACGTTTTCCCATGCATCGCTCATTAAACGTATCGCTTCGAGTACGTTTACATTAGCATTTGAGGTTGTTCCTATTTTTTCTCTTTTCGATAAGCATCAAAATCAAGTGCTTACAAAATTTTATTTAAAATTTCTGATAACCCCTTGGTTCATAGGCTGGATAACACTTGTAGAATTCGGTTCCTAGAAAGAATTAGCTGAACTGGAGATGTGGAAGTCAATAGAAATTTCATGAATCACAAAAATATTGCTCGCTAGAACCGGGGTTTGCTCGTTAAAAGCGAGTTATGCTCCCATTGACTTAACATTGTACCAACCAAGTATTTCCGATTTCCTCGTTAAATCCGGGTTCTCGTTAAAACAGGGCTCGTTATAAGCGAGTTGTTCTGTACTAATTTTTGCCATAGAAATTAAAATAGATTTTCATTAAATTTATTTATATAAATTTCCTTTGCAATTATCGAACTTTTTGAGTACGAGGTAGAATTTAGAGGTTAAAGTATCTTACAATAGAACATACACGTTTTAGTGTATTCTAATAAACTTAATAGAAATTATATTTATTTTGTGTAGCTATAGTAATCACAACAAGTCATTAAAGACTGCTGCTTGAATTTCGTAATTGAACTAGTTTTTACTAAACGAAGAAAAAGTGATACTAATTTGGAAGAGGAGTAGGTTGATTCAACGTCGCACTGGAGCAACAAAATGGGCCATTGGCTACGTTTCGGGTTCAATCCCGAAGGATGGAACGAGGATGTAAAAGCTATCTTGAAAAGAAAACATTTTGGAGATTTCCAGTGTTGTAACACAAAGAAAAATGTCTTCTAAATTATTCCCAATATCATGAGTGGAAAGAAATATTGGATATCTTTTAGTCCCCCTCCCCCAGCTTATATTGTATATTTAGGAGACTGCAAGTTTTCAATCAAATGTACTAAATTTTACAGAAACGTCAATTTTTAGCTAAATTTTTCAAACTTTGCCAATGTTTTGATAAATTATAATAAATGTAGTGATTTTTTTGTTTTTTATAAGTTGCTTTACTTTAAAAAGAAAAATAGTGTAATTCGAACTTTCTTTTAAAAAATGGACTCTGAATGTAGTCAGATATCGTAAGTTTTACAATTCTTTCTAGGAGGTAAGTATATTTTTAATGATTTCAATACTATTAGTAATGTTTTTCTTTCAATGAAACGTTGTGTTTTATCTATTTTCTAACTGAATATGTGTTTGTCTTTTACTTGTATTTTTTAAATAATGCACTTTTGAACTATGCAATTGGATTTCTTCTGTAGAAAAACAACTATATATATTTTTAGTGCAACACAAATTATTATTTTGTAACACTATTAATATATAAATAATTTTTCCATACTAGACAACCGTAAAGAGAAAAATATTTATAAACGTCCCAATGCCTAGAGGTAAATGGAGATTGTTCACACACACAGACAGTTACAAAAACCAGACTACTATTTTTCTTCTGATCATGGTCAGAATTAATGAAGGCTCTTGCACTAAAGTATCACAAAGACTAATCGTCCTGCCATTATCAATATAGCCTTGACAGCTGACGTCTACGCCTTGGTCTTGTGCTTAATTCAAGACATCGAAAGATTACGATTCAGTTTGACAGAATCTATCGCCACATCAAAAGTTCTAAGCGATAAAAAGAAAATATTTTTAATTGGCATTTAACTATCCAAGTGACTTTTGACGAGATATCTCGTCCATCAGAATCAGATCAATTTTGATTCTGTCGAGATAAATCGCTAACAATATATTGCCTACTTGAGACGAGATCGAAATCTGGTCAATTTTCTTCTGATGACGAGATATCTCGTCCATTAAGATAAAGTAATGGTTTCGCTAATTGCTAGATACTATGTCAAATAAACAACCAGGAGGGATAAACTTTCTTAAACTTATAAATATGAGAGACTTTTCCTGTCAAGTTGAATGTAGGTGACTGTAATGTTGTGGTGGAACGTGCTTCCAGCACGTATTTCACAAGTAACGTCACTTAAATGTGGATGATGGTAATGCTTTTGTGGTGAAACCTGCTTTCCGCATGTATTCCACACATCACGTCTCTTAAATGTGGGTGGTAGTAAAGTTTTTTGAATGGAACATACACATATCCCAAATGTTTTGTGGCAGTTAAGTTCTTTGCACATATATTCCACTCTTGACGTTTCTTAAATGTGGGGTGGTAATGTTTTGTGGCGGAATGTACTTACCGCACGTATTCCACACGTGACGTCACTTAATGTTGATGGTAGTAATGTTTTGGCGGAACATGCTTCCTGCTCGTATTCTAAACGTGACGTCATTTGGCTTGTTTTTCGAAGCGAGTGAGCAACGGTAATATTTTTAAGTATCCATGATCATTCAACTAAAACTAATAGTAACTTGACTACTTTCTTCTGTTGGGTGGAAACGAGCATTCATCATCTGATTGGAAAGGAAAAGACGGCCTTTCATCGATTCATCATCTGATTGGTTTCAAGCGACATAATAGTAGACTTTGTACATTTCGCCATTTTTATCATCACTCAATAGGAATGCGCATCCTCACACCCCTGTCATAAGATGCTATATATTACCAAACGAGGCGATAAGACCCAAATCAGGCAACAAAGACAATTTTTCATATAGCAGTCACGTGACTACTAGTTTATATGCTGAGCCCGCTATTTTAAACTTCTCTCAATAGCAATGCTCAGTCTACTTATATTTCACGTCAATGAGGGAGATATAAGTAGAGCTAGAAGTAGATCTAGTTAGAAGTTGTACCTTCTCCTAACGATCTAAACAAGAAGTCGAAATCCTCTTCTGGTAGACGAGGGAACTGTTTTTGCTGACTATTGTTGTAAAGCAACCGAATTAATTCTTCATTGATATATGATAGATACTTTCCAAGGCCGAAGAATGTCAATATATCATATATTAATAGTAGTCAGCATTGACTTAATAAATTAAAAGAGAAAAAAAGTCCTTCCGATTAAGAACTAATTTTAATTATTGCCGTTTAGCAAAAAATGGTTCGAGTTAATTTTTTGGTTTACAGGCGACTCGCTGAAAATACATTCGAGTATCATGTCAAGTTACACCACAATTTATGAAAGAGGTTAGTACCACTAGCAATTGGCCCACATTCCTGTTCCTAGTAGTAGTGTTGCTCCAGTACAACATAAATTCAACTACCTATCGTTCCTAGTTACTTGAGACACTGTGCCAGTTTTGTGTTGAAAAGTCGCTAGTGGAGAGGCAGAACATCCCTGGAAAATTAGTTTATTAAATCCAAATGATGCAATAACTTAATAATATCAGTCAAGTAGGGTATCGGTTTTGTGTGCAGGGCGTTTGAAACTTCTCTGAGCTCCTTATTTGAAGGGGTGTGTGAAAAAAATTAAAAAGTAAAAAATTAGAGCGTTATGGAGTTGAGGATTTAGAGAAGAGGGGGCCTATTCAGAAAGTTTATTGACAGAAAAAGTTGCACGTGTATCTTAAGTGTTGTGGTTGAATGCAATAGCTATCAGAAAGGAAGAAAAACAAACAACCCTTAGAGGCTTCAATTCCTTTAAAACCAATAATCCAGCTTTGCACAACTCGTTCACTTATCATTAATTTTTAACATCGCAATAATATATGGGAGACAAACATTTAACTTGAAAGTTCTATTTACAAGCATACCTTTCGATAAAATAAAATTACTAAATCACTATTTCCAGCATAAAACGCTTATACAATCAAACATTTTCTGTCACACACGTCTAGTAAAACAACTGATCAAATAATATTAAAGTCAAAAGTATGTCTTCCAATTGGAATTTTAGACTATTCAGCTAGAAATCAGGTTATCACAGATGGGCTTCGATGATTTTTGGCAAGACTTAAACCTATTTGAATGAAGAAGAGGGATTTTCAGTGTAAACAAACACAAACAGATATGCGAAGATTTTACATCATCTACACAAATGCTCTCCACGATACATATCGAGCTTATCTTTAAATATAGTTTATCGCCGTTTTGACATTGTTTGGCGCTTAATCTAACTGACGCTGACCATGCAACTGTCATCTATCAATTCGGAATTCATTCATTGGAATTCTTACTGTCGATGTCCTGAAATCGTATTCGAAATGCAAGTCAAGTACCAACATTAAGATTGACATAAAAAGCCTCATATCTTATTATCTGTTCAAAATATAATATATATATATATATATATATATATATATATATATATATATATATATATATATTAAGAGAGAGATAGGAGAGGAGGGTATTATCGAATACCGTTTACATTTCTAAAAATAACTTTACTGGTTTGGAATAAAAATCCCCAAAATCATCATGAGTACATTCTATAACTAATTGGTATAAACTGTCACTTGTAAAAAAATACTTTTTATTTTGTTGTAATAAAAAAAATTTAACTTATTTTAAATTTAAATTTAATTTAGAAAAACAGCTGTAGTAAGAGAATTTGTCTCTTTCCTTTTAGGCCTACTTACATGAGGAACTTTACTTTGAACCACAGACAAACCAGTTTCGTCTACATTAAATATCATGTTAGGGGGATAGTTGTTTTTTGAAAACAACATCGATCAGGTAAAAAAATTTGTCTACTTTATTAAATCTCCTGGCTCTGGCAAAAGATGTACCCATGGGTTCACGGACTGAAAGTTTCGGTTTCCTTTTCATAAAAGCGTAGAACCAGTCTTTGCCAGCAGTTTCGTGCTTAAATGGATGGGGTATGTTATTGTGAACCGGAAATCTTGGAAACCGTCTTGGAAAATGAACCTTTAAACTGATGGACAAAACAATCTGAGCTAAAAATCGACCACAGTATTTCAAACTACAATTCTTTTAGGGTACATTATGCTTAACATCAATGTTCAAGTCACATGTGTACTAGTAGGTTAAAATGTTTGAAAACTTACCTACAAAAACTCTTGAAAATCACAAAACACACTTTGTTCTGTAACGAGTGGTACGACAACATGTGGTCAACTCTCACTGCACTGCATCATGGGGTCTTTCTTGAGTAGTTTATGGTATTCCCACGTGATAACAGCACCAATCAGAGCCGAAACCTCGGTATTCCATATTTCCCGACTATTCCATAATACCCCCTCTCCTCTATTTATATACACTCATTGCCATAAAAATTTGCGCACCAAGAAATAATTGTGGGATCGTAACGTAACGTGGCATGAAGGTACATGTCGGCCAGATATGCAAATGATTAGAAATGAAGCGTGATTGCGTAATGCCACTAGAGGGCGTTGAACTTCGTTCTCCTTGGAGTATAAAACAGGTAAGCAGAGCTTGTTTGAGTGTACTTAATCTTTTGCAAAGGAAACGCTGAGGTAGACATGCCGTTACGCCGCCATAGAAGACAATATGAGCAGCTGTCAGAGTTCGAGAGGGGAAGAATCATCGGGATGACGGAAGCTGGGTGGTCAGCTCGGCGAGTAGCTCGTCAAGTAGACCGTTCTCATTTCACTGTGAGCAGGAGTTGGGACCAGTGGACAGAAGAGACGTCATTTACACGGCGACCAGGCTCAGGACGCCTTCAACAGACCAGTCGTCGAGCAGGCCAACTGCCTCATTGGCCGCTATCCAGACACAGGCAGCACCTTCACTACGGGCCCATGTGTCTTTCCGAACCATCGCAAGGCGCCTGGCTGAAGGACATCTGGTATCGCGGCGCCCATTACGTGTGCTGCCAATGACACCCACCCACCGACGCTTCCGTTTGGTGTCGCGCAAGAAGGGATTGGACTGCAACGGAATGGAACCAGGTTGTCTTCAGCGACGAATCTAGATTCAATTTGAGCAGTGATGACAATCATGTTCATGTGTGGAGGCCCCGTGGTGAACGCCTCAATCCTGCCTTCGCTTTACAGCGACACACCGCTCCCACAGCTGGTGTGATGGTATGGGGTGCCATTGCTTACGATACACGGTCACCCCTAATATTGATCCATGACACAATGACAGCCCAGCGGTACATCCATGACATCCTTCCACAAGAAGTGATGCCACTCATGGCAAGGCTCCCAGGAGCCATTTTTCAACAATACAATGTTTGGCCACACACAGCAAGGATGTCACATGACTGCCTCCGCCACATTACCACCCTTCCCTGACCTGCTCGATCCCCAAATTTGTCACCAATCGAGCATATCTGGGATCATTTGGGACGGCAAGTTGGACACCCTACGAGTTTGGTCGAACTAGAGGCGCGTTTACAGCAACTGTGGAACGAGATGTCTCAGGACATCATACGGAACTTGTATGCCTCAATGCCCGCTCGTATCGCATCGTGCATTCGCGCTAGAGAGGGTCCAACAGAATACTAAAACTTCCGTTCATTTGTACTTTTTTCTGCAATAAACGATCTTTTTTCGTTGATTTTCGAATCACTTACTTATATCAAAGTAGTACTTACATGTGTAAAATTTCGTTTCATTTTGACGACTTTTTCTTGGTGCGCAAATTTTTATGGCAATGAGTGTATATATATAAACTAGCCACTGCGTGGCTACCTCGGCGTTGCCCGTGCCCGTGGTGTTGGTTTGCGACACCACTGGCAACTCCGAGTTGTAAGGTATTAATCTGGTGTAAAATTTTCTGGATTTCAAATCCGTTGAAATTTTCAATCTATCTTTAACGTTTCCGATTTTACGAAAACGAACTCTCATTCGCTCAAATGGACAGGGCAAGAAATGTAATCTGTTTCTTTTTTATTTTAACGTGAACGGCAGAAGATTCAAATCTGTTTATTTTTCGAAAGAGAAAGTTTACGGTGACGTCACGATCTCTTTTCCGAAAATATAAGATATATTCAATTTAAAAATTATTTATTTGAAGAAAATCATATTTTTAGGTATCGATGTAAAGTGAAATTTTCCGCAGATTTGAAATCCGTTGAAATTTTTACTCTATCTTTAATATGAGATAGAAAAAAGAACTAAGTGACACCAGTCAAAAGATTAATTGTTTTTATCGTCTGGCTGGAAAATCATTCCTCCTCGCAAAATCAAAACGAAAACGAAAATAATAAATTTAGAACCTGTGACCTCTTTTATCAACACCTCCTATAGCAGGTGTTGCTTCTATGCTGTTGCGTTCAATAATGATTAAATTTTATTAAATTCATTTAAAAATGTTCTACATTGAATTTTAAAATTCGCCTCGACCCTAAAATTGCAGAAAATGCGGACTACCTGTGTGCTAAATATACATATATCATTAAAAAACGCAAGTTAGCGAAAGAGGAAGATAAAACGCCCTGATACACCAACACTTTCATTTTCACACAGTAAATTCCTTTTGGTTTTTATTTAGAATAATATAAAATTTATTATTTTGATATTCTAAATAAAAATAGCACACACATTTAGGATGCATTTCCTTGAACACCGTTTTGCCTAAGTCTTGCTTTTCATCCGATCGAAGAGAAAATGTTCTTTTGGTGGTATTTCCGGACACCGAACAGTGATGCAGTTTATTTCAAGTATGCTACAGCAAAACGAAATAGCATATCTTGAAAGGAATGGGTTAAGTTACATCACTTTTATAAATGTTGTATATTCACAAGACATTAATCCAAATATCGCTAGGCTAGAGACAGAAAAGGAAAACAAATTTCTGATAAGAAACTTTTATCGTTTCCTTTACCCTGTCCAATTTGTAAAATGTGATTATTACAATAATTAAATGTTAAAACATTACTTTGTAAAATGCTGGTTTTCAGTGAGACATTGAGACAGTTGATTGATTGGTTTTTCTTATGACACGAGGGCTATATTTGGCCAAATTGCGGCAAACAATGTCAGTACCAATGCGATGGAAGTTAAGACAATAGAATAATCGGTTTTTACTATTAACTGATAGTTAATAACACTTCTCTGCAAAAAAAAAAAAAACTATTTTTCTTTTTTAGCCCTGACATTATTCCTGCTGATTCTTATGTAAAATGATCTCCTGAATTCGAATATGACCCCCCGTTTTCCACCATTACCCACCGTTTTCTGGGGACGCACCCACCTATGTTTATCACTTTTCGATATAATTTTATGGACATAAATTTGATTTGGTATGGGGAAAAGGATTATTTTAACCATTAAATTTCTTCTGAGGGGCTAGAGAGGTGAAAAGCTCTAAAACATGAACATTTATAACAAGGAAGAAGATTTTTTTTGGGGGGGAGGGGATTTGTAACTTTAAATTATAAAAAGTTATTAAAAATGATTGGGTTTTTTTCTGGTTTTTTTTTTTTCAATTTTCTACATATTCCTATTTTTAGCCCCTCTTTTTCCTCCCCCAACTAATAAAAATATATAGCAACAATTTCGGCTAAGAGCGGGTGAGGGGTCCCGAATCCCTCGCAAGAAAGTTTGGAAGATTCACTGTACGACGGTTGGCACTCTCAATAACTTGTGCGCTTCGTGGTTTCCGCAGGAATTTTCATGCTTTGCAAATTTTAAATTTGCATTGCTTTTATCACTTTAGTTTTGATCTGTAATCATTATCTTCCCTCATTACATCTTTCGCGATCGTAGAGTCAACTTTTTGGTATTCTAGGCGGGGATTTTGTGTTTCCAAGTTGTTTAGGTTGTGTAAAACGGTCCACATTTTTTGCTCCGGCTTTTTCAAAGAGAATTACAGTACGTGAGTGTATGTTGTGATTAATACCGAGCATTGATTTACTGTTTAATTATGCCACGCGAGTGTAAAAATCATCCCGATAGCTTCTGCTATGTTTGCGGTGAATTGACTTTAAAAGCGCAACGAAAACCCCTTTCTCCGCTTCTTAAAACTGTTATCAGTTTTACTTTGATTGGCAAGTTGGCGATTAGGATAAGGATTGGTTGGTTGGTCTCCTCAGGTGACTCTCTCACCTTCTGAATTCAGTCAGGTTAAAGGGTTATTTAGTCACCCAAGGGAAAATGGAATGAACCCATCAAAGTAAACCTGACTAATCTGGTCAACCCATTGACCAAATTTATGAAAATACATTTGATATACATTTTACATGAGTAATACATCCTTTTGATTATACTGATTATATATCCTTTTGATATTGCCGACCAACCGGTATAGTGGTTAAGGTGTTAGCCTCTAGATAGGACGGTTCCTGGTTCGAATCCGGGTCCGGGCATGGATGTTTGTAAGCGTATGGTGTAGAGGCGGCTGGTGCACCCTAAATCTGTCGTGGACGAAAGTCCTCACGTTGGGTTGGCGTGGAAGTTTGGAGAGTGAGGTGCCAGCTCAGGTGTTGCTTCGTCATCTGACCGTGGTTCAAAATTACGAGGTGTTGTCCTCGGATCTTTCCCTTAAGGGACTGATCCCGGACCGTCGTCAATAGACCGTTGTGTTGCTCTAGTACGACGTTAACTAAAAATTACCAAATACCTTTTGATATTAATGATTAAATATCCTTTTGATAGTAAAAATTAAGACATGGGCCGGTAGTGTCTGCGGGATTAACAATTTTAATTGATTGGTCTGTGGAGGACATAGGAATAGAAAGCGACCATAAGACAAAACTCTTTGACTTGGAAACCACAACAACAACACAGCTAAGATACAGGTTTAAAACTGCACACGGCAGCCATAAGTACTTTAAACAACAAATTGAATTAGCAACAGCTAACATAGACTTCCCTAATATCACACACAGCCAAGAATTAGATGCAAAAACGGGAGAAATTAAAAACATAATCATATAAACAATTAAAAAAACATTAAAAAAGAAAAATAGGAAAAAGAACCTGCAAATAACATGGTGGACACCAGCATTCAATACTCAGAAAAATCTAGTTAGAGCACTAAGGAAGCGCTTTCAGGCAGAAAAAGACACTAGAAAAAGATTTAAAAATAAGTACAGACATGAAAAGGCCCGAATGAAAAAACTAACATGCCATGCCAAAACACAAGCATGAAAGCAATTCTGTACGAACACAAAAAAAACCTATGGCGCCACATTTAAAATAGTAACAAACAAGCTAACCAACATCATACCAATTCACTCCACGATCAGAAATAACACTTACACCACAGAAGCCAACCTGATCAACATGCTAAGTCACATCTTCAAAGCAGACAACATAGAGGACGATCTGCAGGAACACAGGGACATACGTATGCAGACACTTCACAACCGAAACGTCATAGATACACCTCCATTTAAACACCATGAATTGGAACATTTGGTAAAGATAGCAAAAATGAAAAAAAGCACCGGGACTAGACGGAATGGATGGTACAATTCTGAAGCTCTTAATGGAAATCATCCCTAATTAAATATTGGACTTAATGAATGCGTTACTCAAAGAGCAAAGAAAAAGATCAAACACTTTCCAACGGTTCTCAAAAGGGGGAAGGTGGTACTATTTAAAAAAAGGACCAAAGACCCCACAAAACCAGAGTCATACCGCCCAATCAATCTGCTTCCAATGCTGAGAAAAATTCTAGCAAAACTTATTCTGATACGACTACAAAAATTTTCACACGACAACATGGACCTGCAACGAAGCCAATTTAGTTTCAGAACAGGCCTTTTAACAGAATATACTATCAATGATCTAATAACGAACATCAAAGAAAACAAAAAAAAGGGCCTTCACACCTATATCATCTCACTGGACATACAAGGAGCCTTTGACACCCTATGGTGGCCATCGCTTATAAGAAGTCTAAAATATAAGGGATTCTCCCAAATCTAGTGGCTCTCATTGAGAGCTACCTGAAGGACAGAGTGATATAACTACACCATGATAGCATAGTAGCTAGACGCACAGTTGAAAGGGGCTGCCCACAGGGATCTTCCCTAGGATCATTTCTGTGGCTCATCATCGTCAACTCATTCTTAGAAATGAACTGGGGACCCCAATGCCAGTGCCAGGCATTTGCCAATGACATCACCCTAACAGTAGTGGGGACCTTAAGAACAGAACTTGAAAGTGCAGCAAGCACAGAACTGGACAGAGTAGTGGACTGGTGTAACAGGAAAAATTACAACTTTCAAAACATAAAACCAAAGTTGTTGTTATCAGTAAGATAGGCAGACTCTCCAGGAAACCACATATTAAGAGTGGCAACTGGGGAATAAAAGCAGTCAGACATCTAAAACTACTAGGAATAACGATAGATGAAACAATGTCATTTATTCCACATCTTACTCAACTTCAAACAAAGGCTATCTTGCTTAGTAATCGCATGTCAACCATGATAGGAAAAAATTGGGGAATAAAACCAAGGTTTCTAAAGATCTGGTATAAGGTGGTAGCTAAGAGGCAAATCTGCTATGGCTCAAGCATATGGGCGGCAAACGTATCTATCAGATTAATAAGAAAATACTCAATGCTGCAAAGATACTTCGCTCTCCGAATCTACAGAGCATATCGTACAGCACCAACCAATGCCTTACAGGTGCTCAGTGGACTAGAGCCACTTCACCTAGTTGCCCATAGGGAAGGAACAATCACAAGACTGCTCAGATTTAGGACAAATGCCAATTTTCTGGGGTAAACCTTCAGAAAAGCAGATTACGAGAGCGAGGGAGGAAAACAACTAGGAGACGGACTACGCACAAATAAATGGTGACCCATCTAACCCTGCGAATCTTGAAATTTTCAGTGATGGGTCGAAGACAGAACATGGAGTGGTGGCAGCACTTACTGTGCTTGAAAAAAACAGGGTCATACATGACTGGACTGCCACACTCAACCCAGAAAACACAGTATTACAGAAGGGGCTCATATATGCCATCAACTGGGCTGCGCAGCAACAACAAAAAGACATTAGAATCCACACTGACTGCCTCTCAACAGTTAAAGCAATCCAACGCTTGCAAAATAAGGACATCATCATCCATAAAATAAGAAGAAGGCTTCAACTCCACATAGAAAACATCCATATGAACTGGATAAAGGCGCATGCGGGGTACTACGGTAACGAAAAAGCCAACGCTAAAGCAGCAACAAAGGGAAATTCAAGTATTGTAATACATCTGAAGCACTCAAAAGCCACCTAAAATCGCAGTTAAAGGATCTCACTTTAAGAACCTGGTAGGAAGACTGGGATAATGAGGAAACAGGTCGTCGAGTTCACACGTTCCTACCTAAAGTTAACAAAGGGAGACAGCCCTGTGGATCAAATCTAACAACATTCTACACTGGGCATGGCCCATTCCCCAGCTACCTGTTCAGGTTCAAAATAAATAGAGACCAATGCATCTGTGTGGGGAGGTTAGCACTCCAGATCATTACATCTTTGAGTGTCCACTCACATGTAGCAATCACCTCAAGAAACAAGCTATAACACACTACCAAGCTTGGGCCACCAACACAATCAACAACAATCAGGCTCAAATAAAAATTATGAGTGTTATGAAATTCCTAATGGAAAACATTAACATTATCACCAACTAATAATCAGAAGACTCTAGGACTGTACATTTGTATTACATTGTTAGTTTTATTATTAATTTTATAGTTTCTGTCTCTTTGCTGCACATAATTAATGGCAGTAATCATTTACTAGTTTAATGTAATTTAGATAGGGTCAAAAATTATTGCTACTTCGTTAAATCAATTTTATGTACGTGAGGCTGGTGGGAAAAGCAGGACAGCACCTGACATTATAATTCAAAATTGGGGAAACTATTAGCCTTGCCAAAAGAGGAAAACTATACTAAAATTAACGATCATGCAAAATAGTTAGAGAAAATCCTGCAGACACTATCGGAAATGTCTTAATTTTTACTATCAAAGGGATATTTAATCATTAATATCAAAAGGATATATAATCAGTATAGTCAAAAGTATATATAATCAGTGTTATCAAAAGGATGTATTACTCATGTAAAATGTATATCAAATGTATTTTCATAAATTTGGTCAATGGGTTGACCAGATTAGTCAGGTTTACTTTGATGGGTTCATTCCATTTTCCCTTGGGTGACTAAATAACCCTTTAACCTGACTGAATTCAGAAGGTGAGGGAGTCACCTGAGGAGACCAACCAACCAATCCTTATCCTAATCGCCAACTTGCCAATCAAAGTAAAACTGATAACAGTTTTAAGAAGCGGAGAAAGGGGTTTTCGTTGCGCTTTTAAAGTCAATTCACCGCAAACATAGCAGAAGCTATCGGGATGATTTTTACACTCGCGTGGCATAATTAAACAGTAAATCAATGCTCGGTATTAATCACAACATACACTCACGTACTGTAATTCACTTTGAAAAAGCCGGAGCAAAAAAATTTGGACCGTTTTACACAATTTTAACGAATCCCCGCCTATAATACCGAAAAGTTGACTCTATCATCGCGAAAGATGTAATGAAGGAAGATAACGATTACAGTTCACAACTATAGTAATAAAAGCAATGCAAATTTAAACTTGTCATAGCATGGAAATTCCTGCGCAAACCACGAAGCGCGCGAGTTATTGAGAGCGTCACCGTCGTACAGTTCTTGCGAGGGATTTGGGACCCCTCACCCGCTTTGAGCCAAAATTGTTGCTACATATTTTTATTAGTTGGGGGTGTTTGGGAGAAGAATAGGGGGGCTAGAAGCTGGAATATTAGGAAAATAAATGAAAAAATTGCGAAAAAACCACAGAAAAAACGATCATTTTTAATAATTTCTTTTTACAATTTAAGGGGACAAATCCCCCCAAATCTCCCTTCTTGTTACAATTGTTCTTGTTTTAGAGGTTTTCACCTCTCTTGCCCCTCAAAAGAAATTATCCTTTTTCTCACTCCAAATCAAATGTATGTCCATAAAATTATACCGAAAAGTGATAAACATAAGGGGGGGGGGTTCCTCCCCAGAAAACAGTGAGTGATGGGAGAAAATGGGGGTCATATTCGGATTCAGGTGGTCATTTTACATAAGAATCAGCAGGAATGGTGTCGGGGCTGATTTACATGCAGAGCAGTGTAATTAGTTAAAACCCTAGGCCCAGAAACGTTGCAAATGGTTATGTTGTTTTTATGGCTCAAGGGTCATATTTGGTCAAGTTGCACCAAACAACGTCCATTAAATTCGGATGATAGAGGAAAATGCCCTACTAAATGAAGATTGCATTGTAAAGAGGGTAAATTTCAACCCCTAGGATTTAATTTCCCGAACTTGGTAGAAAGTAATTCCAAAGAATGTATTTAAATTATATAAAAATAAGGTTATCTTTTGCAACATAACATAAAACCTCATGTGGTCACATATTGTCTTGTTGAAAACTGGCCACAGGTAAGTACTGAAGGTTTCGGGAGAAGTGAAACCTGGTGGACATTGAGGAATTGTTGCTAGTTGTAAGCAACGTGCGGTTGCACATTGTCTTGTTGAACACTGGCCGTGGTTTCACCAGACCCGGATGCCGGATGCAGACCTTAGTGTTGTAGACAGAATCAAGATTTGTCTGATAGAGTATGTCATGATTCGTTTGTCCACGTGCTATGTTCTTCACACAAATGCAGATGCTTATGGTGTAGAATCACAGTTAGTCACAGAAATGGATAGCTTGAAAATTTCCCCGCTGCTGAAGAAGACGTCGAATTGCATATGCTGGTTCTTGTTCAACACGTCCTAATTTTTGAGCTAAGGTTCTTGTTGCAGTACGATTCGCAATAGCTTTCAGGCATTTCAAATGAGTCATCATCTTACAAATGGGTTATCACATTATATATATATATATATATATATATATATATATATATATATATATATATATATATATATATATATATATAATATATATATATATATATATATATATATATATATATATATATATATATATATATATATATACATATATATAATATATATATATATCCGTATATTGAGATGAAAAACATCACAATGAAAATTATGAAGAATTTATTTCCATTATATTGATGCATAACATATTTTACAATGTAATAAATCGCAGAAACTATACATAACCTATGCGGAAAACTATATACACTTTTATCTTATTTTTTTTAATATTTCTAAGTAAAATATATATCCATGTTTAGAATTATGTCTAAATATTTGTTTTATCGCTTTTTCTGAAGATAAATCTATCACTTAACCTGGTACGATTGGGACAATGAAGCAGCACGTTTTATCATTCTCATTATAAAATAAACTTAAATAGTTAATATTATATAATTTATTTCAAGCACAATCCAAATGTTAGTAGACAAGTTCTCTATAGGATTATCCAGATCCGTTATCGAGAAACTTCAATAGAAAGATAATGAAGCTATATACAGTACAAATAATGTAAAAGGCACATAAATTGAGTTCAAACATAGATGCAGTGTGCCTTTTCCTCGGGTTCATCATTTTCAGAGCTCACACACGTCCAGCTCTTTCATCTAAGTACAATCTAAAATTTCCTTTGAGGTATGTACATACATTTGATTTTGGGTTAATGGTTGGATCCCAGTTTTTGAAGTTTCGTATCATGGCAAATGGAATCTGAAAAACAAACCAAATAAATTTACATCTGTTGCATGTATGTTACAAGTAAGCGTTTTTGCACTTCAATTTGTGAAAAAAGTAATAATTTCGATATGATTCCAATGGAAGGTCTGTGCTATATACTTGAAATTTAAGTAGACTGACCATTTGAGCACTATTGAGAGACCAATTTTGTTCTGTAAAAATTGCTATCTGATCTCTTCGTTTGGCAGTATAATGACGTATAAAAGTATAGGTGTACTTTTCTATCGAGTGCAGACAAAAGTGGTGAAATCGACAGTCTGCTGCTATCAAATGATCAATCAATGGACCAATCAGATGATCAATCAATGGACCAATCAGATGATGAATCAATGGATGGTCGTTTTATCTCGTTCCTTGGACAAATAAGATAATGAATGTTAGGTTCCACCCAGCGGACGAAGTAGTTTAAGAGTCACGTTACTACTAGCTTGGGTCACATGAGCCTGGGCACATAAAAAGGTTACCATCGCTCACTCTACTTTTATACTTTCTCTATTGTGTGTACAGCGTTAGCCACTCTTCAACCTCAGAGCACAAGTATGGTGTTTTGCTTTACCATAATTATTTTTATCGCGAGGGCTTATTAGACTCGACCATCCTGCGATGTAAAGTGTATTTTGAGCCTTTAATCGCATCTATGCCATACTGTGATTCAAACCCAAAGTCTACTAAATCGAGAGACAGATCGCTAACACAAAGTACAAGGAGGTTTGGTATGTCACTCTCTCTACCGTCATTTTTTGAGGCATGAGGGCTAATTAGACTCGGACCGCCTATGACTTAATGGGAACTTTGAACTTTGGCAACATCCATGCCCATACTGGAATTCAAACCGAGAGCCTACTAAATTGAGAGTCCGATCGCTACCTACTCGGCTAGCACAGAGCATGCGAAAGTTCTGGTTTATCACTCTACCGTCAGTTTTTATGCTACACGATGGCTAATTGACTCGGACCTTCTACGGCTTAAAGTAGATTTGAACTTTTACCAACGTCTACATCTCTATTGGGATTCAAACAAAGAGCCTACTAAATCGAGAGCCAGAACGCTAACCATTCGGCTAACATAAAGCATAAGGAGGACCAGCCCATCATTCGATAGGGGTAAACAATATTTTATTCTTCTCCGTGTTTAAGAAGCAAAAGAAAAGGTATCAATCAAATTTTACAGCTTGATTGATTTAGCAACTTATGAACTAAAACATTAGCCTTGTTTATTGTTTTACTCATCAGTTAGAACTTTTATAGTTTTACTCGAGATCAATATTATCAGAAAGGATGGTAAAAAAATAAAAAGAGTGTCAGAAAAGATATTAAGATGAAAATCGACTTAATTGAATGCTTTGATAATGCATAGAGAAATTGTGTTGTTATTTCTCGTAACCATAGATACTGTAAATAAGTAACTCTAAAGCGGTATTAAATGATGAAAGGACGCTTTTATAAAGTCAATAAGCAGTTAATTTTACATAAACTTGTGTGTGTTTAATATTTATGTAAAAATATAACCATTATTTCCTTCTAGTATATATTTTGTACAAACAATTAGTGAAAACAAGATTTAAGTCTTTTTGTATAATGCTTTATAATCACTTCCAACAAGAGTTCATGTCAGTCAGACCATTTTAACTCTCCAAGTGGTTTCGACGACATATATCATCCATCAATGCCGGACCAATTTCGCTAAAGATGAGATATCTCGTCATCAAGATATTGCCGATTTTTTTATGATAACTAAATCAAGATTTGATCAGTCTTGCTAATGATGAGATACCTCTTGCTACCCTTTGCTAATGATGACAACCACCAGGAGGGTTAAGTAGAACAAAGTAGCTTTTAAATTTTTATAACATATGATGCGCTTTTAGTAGAGTTACTTCTTACACCCTGGAATTAGTAATTTCAGGATGCGTCATTGTCGCTGCAAATGTGAGATCCAGTGCAGCTCCGTTGAGAAGGAAGTTGCCCTTAGTTGACACCTCTTCTGAAACGGTATAATCCTGCTTTGTCAACTTGGCATTTCAGTCACTTGACTTTGAATGAGTGGTTTCATTGAATTTAGTGACATAGCAGCTTGGAAGGCAGTTAGTTAACGCCACACTAGAACAACACAACGGGCTATTGGCGACGGACCGGGATCAATCAGTAAGCGAAAGATTCGAGGCCAACACCTCGTAGTTTGGAACTGAGGTCAGATGACGAAGTCAACACATCAACTACCAACTCACTCACCGAACATCCACACCACGCCAACGTGATAACATTTGAGGCCACGACAAATTTAATGTGTACCAGCCCCCACGTACACGACGGTCTTTGGTTGGACCACTTTCGATCTCGTAATCTTCCTATTGCTAATCCGTTACTCAGCCAGTTGGGCTACCGCGGCCCTTTGGAGCGACATGGTAAACATGAATCAATGAGCTTTCACAATTAGTGTACTTAGTACGAATTCCGTCTCCAATCCTCCATAACGATTGTTGTACTAGTGTATAGCAGTGGTGCGAAAACCGTAGCATTAATGAAGAACTGTACAAGATATTACTGGATGTTGTCATTGTAATTAATTACATTAAAAGCAACAGTGCCCTAAACAGTCGGCTCTTTTCAATTCTCTTTAATGACAGTTATGTGTATGAGCCATTATTACTACATACCGATGACTCACGCGGCAAAATAGTGCGAGGTATTTTGGATTTGAGAAACGAAGTTTATATTTTTTTGGTAGAAAAGAAACATATATTAGAAAGTTCATTTATTACTGAAGATTCGCACGGAAAACTCAGTTACAGGGTTGACATTTTCGAAAAAATTAACGATTTGAATTTAAGTCTACAGGGAGAGAGTACAAACATTTTAACATCGAGCAATTTTTCTGAAGCTTTTAAGAATAAAGTTGCAAATTTGGCAAGGATAATTTAACAAAAACAACACTTAGATGAGCCCGTGCTTTTCAGAATTTACTAAAGAAAATAATATAGATTTCTAGTTTTTTAAAAACATTATTTTTTCCGTCATGTCGCACCCCGGCAAGAAAAGTGACACAACTCAAAATTGCAGAATTTGAAATACACCAACCTAAAGGATACTATAAAACTGATATTGAAATTGTTTTAGCTTCTTTTAAATTTTAGGTAAGTATGTATGTCTTTAAATTCTATTTTATTCCATAGAATAGTAATATAACACGCTGGGGCACCTCATACATATTATTCAATGACATAACATCAACATTTTTATTTTTTGACTTGTGTCACTTTTCTTGCCGGGGTGCGATGTGATAAATTTGTGAGAAAATTTCCAGATAATGATTTATGTTGGATACGTGATCCATTTTATTTTGATATTTTTAAATCCACCATCTCCTTAAATGAAAAAGAACTGGTTAATCGATGTTTCAAGCGAGGTAACATTGCGCATTCAATATAAGCCAGACTTGCCAAAAATTTGGTTATTGATTGGAAACGAATCTGCCGATTTGAAGAAAAAGGCAATTAATATTTTGATTAAGTTTGCATCAACCTTATGTGAAACCGGCTTTTCAAAATTAGTTGCCATTTAAACAAAATATCGATTTCGATTGGATCCAGAAGATGACTTACGGCTTGCGATTTTCAATACAGATCCGAACATAGAAGCAATCATGAGTTCTTTGCAAGCGCATACCTCACATTGAATTCTTATGATGTAAAGTTTTTTCAAAGTATTTTTTACTAAAAAATATTTATATATATCCACCCATATGCATAAATAAAACAATTTCTTCATAAAATTATGTGTTTTATTCAGACCATAATAATGCAAAAGTATAAGCGCAAATCCCAAAAAAAATTAACCTTTAACTACGTTGACGATTAAGAGATTTAAAGATTGGTGACACTTTGAATTACATAGCAATTGGTTTTTGCAACAAACACACCTATTTGTGGTACATTTAGATTTGCAGTCACATTTTCTGAAACCGTGCCCAGTACCAAGGGATTGTTTTATTAAAGTTTGACGTAAAGATATTTCTACAGCAGGGACATCTTTTTTCGTTAAAATCTCTTTGCAAACACTAAATTCATATTTTGTATACAATTGTTTTGAAATACCCGTTTCAGAACCAAGTTTATAAAAGTCATTCTCTGTTTTACTAAGAACCACAGCTGAAATCGAGCGGGCATAAGTTTTTGCTATGTCTACTTCGGGTACTTTAATTCTCACAGTGTACTTTAATACTCCTTCCACATTTGGGTGCTTTGTATTAGAAACTGCTAACATTTTCTTTGCTTGCTTTTCTAAACCTTTCCAGGATTCATCACGCTGTATAAAACTAAAAGTGGAGGGAGAGGGGGAAGGTGTATGGAAAGGAAATGAAAGAAACAGACTTTTGAACTTTAACGATACGGAAGCCGTTAATGTGCACATTACCTAGGTTAAATGAGGAAAACTCTTGATTCCGTACGTTAACGGAGCAAATCAGTTAATCTGCAGATTAGATATTTAATGTGAACATTAACGGTTTTCGAGCTTTAGCGGTAACATATACATTTCTTAACCCGGGCAAGATTAGTACCGTGTAAAAAGTGGACTCCCTCAAGGTCATTTGTCATCTCAGCAGATACTATACCTAGTTCGCCAGGGTAAAGGGCACATGCAAAAATATCACTGCGATTGCTATTCATGATGAATATTTTCATCAACGTTTGTGACTCGCTATTACTCCTATTACTTCCGGTACCGAACTCAGAGCTAGAGAATCCGTGTGTTCTTCACGTTTAACTTCTCACCTAATTTACTACGTCCACGTGACTTGAATTCTAAGTAATCGTCAGGTTCCGGTATTTGAGTCATGCGGTTTGAACGAATCAAATCCTTAAGTTATGCTACAGCCCTTTTCATTGGGAGTTTAGTACCATTCCCAGAAATGCATTTGACTATGGTCATCTGTCTAACACACAGTCTTCCTACAACAAATCTTAACTTTTTGTGTGTATTATTGGTATTTTTTATATCTATATCTTGGTAAGGAAAGGGGCAATGCGTGTGTCTATTTTGCAAGTCTTTAGTAATAGCTTATATAGAAATTTTTGTTATTTTTCTTTTTAATATAGCGACCAAAATACTTTTCAGTGTGTTGATTCTTTCATAATGCAATGACAAGACATTAGACTTTATCTGTCATGACTTTCATTTTCTTGAAGTGATTTGTGGACATAAATCAATGAATTTGTACATTACCCCTTTGTCTACCAAAGCACAGATATACTATCAAAAAAAAGTTTAACATACAGATATATTCTAAACAACAATTCAACATATAGTAGAACCTTGATTATTCAAGCTCTAATTGACTGAGTGTCCGTGTTATCCGAGCTTAATTTGATAATGTATATTTTGTACAGAGTGTCCATTAAGTCTCTTTACAATTTCAACAATTTTATTACAAAGTCAAATGAAAAGACAGATAGGTAGAAATTCTAATTAAATGAGACGCATATATTTAAGTTTCTTTTGCCTCATTTAATACACCTCTATAGGGGCACCATTAGTTGCACGAAGCACATCAAGGCGGTACTCGATTTCTTGCCATGTTCGCAGTAGCATACCCTCATCAACAGTGGCAATGACAATGGCATAGACGATATGTTTAACATAACCCCATAGAAAGAAGTCGAGGCGAGTGATACCTGGTGAACGAGGTGGCCAGGGAATTGGGGCACCCCTTCCAATCCACCGGTCTGGAAATGTTTCATTTAAGAACCCACGAACATGCAATACCGAATGTGGTAGTGTATCGAACAAAGGTGCGGGACATCACTAATCTGAAACAGAGGATCACTGATTCCTACTGTCTTTGGATGGATTCGAACTCGTAACCCTCACGTTTCTAATCCGTTACGTTACAACTGGGCTATCGCAGCCACGACTTTTTGAAAGAGAATTTCAAATGTACGTAACTCACGCGTCTAGATTTAATGTAAAATTATCATAACAAATACATACTGTGTCACAAATTAGAGTATAAATGATTCTTAATACTCGCTTCATGAATATTTCTATAGAGCAGTGGTTACATACGGTAGAGTAAATTTTTTTCTGTGTTTCGCTTGTATTACTATGTCCTTGTTATCCGAGTTTCTGGTTATCCGGGGTGGTCTCGTCCTACATTATCTCGGATAATCAAGGTTCTATTGCAGCAAACTCTACAAGTGGTTTAGACGAGATATTCGTCCATCGAGACCTGACCAATTTTGATAATGGTGGGATATCTCTTCATCAAAATTTTACCAATTTTTTTTTAAGGTGACGAGATCAAGGTCTGGTCAGTTTTCTTTTAATGACGAGATATCTTGTCCACAGGATCCGGTCTGTTTTCTTCTAATAACGAAATATCTTGTCGAGACAACCAGCAGGATGCTTAATTATCTCTACATGAAGTGCACATTTGCATTAATCCTAGATTGGTAAGGTACATAAAATTTACGTACCGTGCACTCATCCGTAACGTTACCAATCTAAGATTAATCAGGTCCATTCTTTACCTGATAATGTCCTTCCTATTCTGATAGGTCCTAATGTAGTTCTTCTGCACGTCTGTTCTATCTCGAAATAGCAGCTGGTTAAGCCTGGGAGGGACGAGGTAGCATGAGGAACTGACTGTCCAGACTGCAGAACACGTGAGCCGTAGTCTTGAGTCCACCGAGAATTCGAGTTTTGAGAATTCTGATTCATATTGACTTGCACTGGCACATAATGGGCTGGAGCTGTTCCAAACTTTGCTTGACCGATGTTCAAGGAATGTTGGAGACCTGTAAATCGAATTGAATACACAATGTTAAATGGTGTTCTTCAATTTCATCCTTTATTACCTACTGAGACAGTGACTTGGTGAAAGAAACTCAATCTTCAATCTCATATGAAACTTAATGAATGTTGTATGATACACTAGGAAATTAATATTATTAACAATTCAGATAAAACATTTTTAGATTAAAATTCTCTGAGGTATGTATAGAGTTTAAAATATACTTGGGGGCGATAATCTGAATTTTTCTAACCAACTCAACTGTTACCCACGATGTGCAAACCAAGCCAAATTTTACACCTTGGCTACATTTCCTCTAGGTTTGACTTGGACTCCCAAGAAATTCAATTGCAAACCAACCTATAAACCAACTTAATACTATTTCTGAAAGCAGAATTGTCTGCAATTTTCTAATAAATGAAGTCAACTATTGTCAACCGTGTCGTGTTTCACCGGGACAACAGTTCATCCAGGTCAAACTTCAGTTGTAAGAAGGAATTCAACAGCAAATTGACAGCTTAGTCAATCAACTCAATTCGATCTTTTGGATGCACACGTGTCTGAATTTGTAATAAATCAAGTCACCTATTGGGAACCACGCCAATTTTCCACCGGGGAAACCGTTCCTCCACGTTGGACTTAGGCTGCATGCATTTTTCTAATAAACTAAGTCACCTATTTTCAATCAAATTATTTTCCACCTGGGCTACTTTTCCTTCAGCTTGAAGTTGGATTCCAAGAAATGCAACTATTACATAAACACTGAATAAAATTGGATAAATATTCAGTAATGCAAGTTATACTGATCTGCAATTTAAAACTTTTTCTCCTCCCATTCACTTTTTTAATATTTCTTATAGATTTCAACCTACTGATTTAACATGACAAGTATTTTTACTTCTGCTCTCACTACCAAATTTTAAGCGACCCTACGAATATTTGTAAAGCAATTCTCAAGTATTTGTGTTAACTCATTTTGAACAAAAGAACATTTTCAATTATAAGACTTGTTAGAGAGATCTTGTTTTCATAATACATAATATTGAATCGTATTGAATCTCCTGCGTAATTTTAAGTTTGGTTTAAGATTTTTACAACGATTGCGCAGTAGATCAGGTGTTATCTTAGTTTTCGGCGCACACTATGATTCGTATTCGTGTTCACTTCTATGTGTCAGAGGAGACAGCAGGTGTTTTCCGCAATGCATGAGGGATTTTGCCTTGGGTTTCAATACAGTTTTGTGTTATTTCTTCATATGGAAGAATTGTCCATATAATTTTACATAAATAGAATGACGAAACAGTGAAATCTGTAAAATGTCCTTTCTATTTTACTTTGTACCAATAAATTTCCACTGTTACTTTATATCTCGTGTAAAATATTTTGTGTATCATGGATCGTCTAAAATCTATCATGTCAAGCTTGGAGAGTTTGTATTCCCGCTTATGATGTTTTGTGTATCATGCATTGTTTAATATGTATCATTCAAGCGTGTAGAGACTGTATTTTGCTTATGTTTCATGTCTTATGTAGTATGTTTTGCGTATTATGATTGTCTAATATGTATTAGGTCAAGCGTGTGGACAGTTTGTATTTCGTTTATGTTTCATGTTTTATGTATAATGTTTTGTTTATCATGGATTGTTAAATATGTATCCCGTCAAGTGTGGTGAATTTATATTTCGTTTATGTTTCATGTATTATGTAGGATATTTTGTGTACCATGTAACGTCTGTTATGTTGTATCATGTAACGTCTATTATGTTGTATCATGTAAAGTCTATTATGTTATATCATGTAAATTCTATTATGTTGTCTCATGTCACGTCTATTATGTTGTATCGTGTCACCCCTCCCATCGCTTCCGAAATTTTTCTTTTGTTTTATGTCTCGTGTAAGATGTTTTGTGAGTCATGGATTGTCTAATATGTATCATGCCAACCTGGGAAAGTTTGTATTACCACTTATGTTTTATGTAGGATGTTTTGTGTATCACGTCAAGCGTGGAGAGTTTGTATTTTGCTTATGTTTCATGTCTTATGTAGGATGTATATAGGATATTTTGTGCTTTATGATTGTCTTATATGTATCACTAGCCACTGCGTGGCTAGCCCGGCGTTGCCCATGGCCGTGGTGCTGGTTTGCGGAGCACGGCGTACCACGGGCAACGCCGTGATGTAAGGTATTAATCTGGTGTAAAATTTTCCGCAGATTTCAAATCCGTTGAAGATATATTCAATTAAAAAATTATTTATTTAAAGAAAATCATATTTTTAGGTATCAATCTAAATTGAAATTTTCCGCATATTTCAAATCCGTTGAATTTTTTACTCTATCTTTAACGGTCTAGGAGATAGAAAAAAGAACTGACTTCAGTTAAAAGATTTATCGTCTGACTGAAAATTTATTCGTCTGCGCAAAATCAAAGCGGAAATGAAAAAAAAAATCCGCGTTTTGCAGATGAAAAAAACTTGGCATGTTTCCAAACCCTGACTGCAAGGTCACAAGGGTAGAAAAAGTTCTTCGCGTTTGAAAAAGCGACGGAGAATAAAACTATTAAATTCATTTTAAAATTTTCTGGATTGAATTTTAAAATTCGCCGCGACCCCAAAATTGCAAATAATTCGGACTACCAGTGTGCCAAATCTCATTGCTGTAAGTGCCATAGAATAGTCAGGATTTTGCGACAAACAGACATACAAACATTTTCTTTTATAATAGTAGAGATGTCAAGCGTGTGGAGAGTTTGTATTTCGCTTATGTTTCATGTATTATGTCTAATGTAGGTTGTTTATTGTATCATGTATTGCCTATATTATGTATTATCATGTCATCCCTCCCGCCATTTTCGAAGTTTTGGTCTTGCTTTATGTCTTGTGTAAAATGTTTTGTGTATCATGTATTGTTTAATATGTTTCATGTCTGATATCTATAAGCACCAATATACCTACTTTCACTAGATATGCATGGTGTAATGATTCGCGTTTGAATAATTTGTTATAATGATAGCTTTTAAAAAGATAAGAAGTAAAAGATATTTAATCAGCGTCGAAAGCCAGCAAAAAAAGGTTCATTAACATTCGTAAAAGAGTAGTGACCTTCGAAAACCTTCAAAAAGCGACTAATAAAGATTAAAAGCTCAGAAAATATCTTTAGTGACAATTTCGATGAAGCAAGACGTCCACTATCATCAGGACTGAAGTAAATCATAAGAAAAATGCGAGGATTTGAAGTTTTTCAATTTTTACTAGCAATTTGACTAAGATTTTCATGTGTTCATCTATCTGAGTAAGGATTTGCGAGACACGTCCCAGAATGAATTGCTCTTCCTAATTTATTCCTCTACATACTTTTTGCTTTATCAGCATTTTAGAACAATCCGGAGACGCCAGATACGATCTTTTTAACGGATCGATACAACGTCTTGCAAGACATAGAGTCTCATTTCTTCGTCTTAGCTGCGAGCGTTACATCGCTCCTCCAGATCCTCTGCTGCATCTCACACTTCTGGCGTTTTCTTATTCGATTCAAAGCTTATTCTAAGCTATTTAAAGGTGTATCGAAACAAGTATTTTAATTTTGATTTTAGAAATCGAGTTGTTTCATACTTGTTAGTTAGTATCCCCATGATAGAATCGCGCATTATGATATATATCGCAGCTTTTTTTTTACTATTACACGATACAATTAGTGTTTTCGAACAGTACATGAAATGTCACCGTGTCTTTAGAATTGGAAGTTCAAGAGACTTGTTTCAAGCAGCTATTTAAACTGAATTGATAAAAAAGATTTGGATGTCTCGAAAGTGAAGATAAGGAATTCCTGTTTTCAAAAATATTTTACCTATTAATTTAAAAGATTTTATCACCTATATATCGCAGTTTATTTTTTTATTCCCCGATGAAATTTTTGTTTGAGAACAGTAGATGAAATCTCACCGTGTCTTTAGAATTGGGAGTTGTAGAGACTTCTAGTTTTTGGAATTGTGAGAGAGAGAGAGAGAGAGTTCAAAAGATTTGTTTCAAGCAGTTATATAAACAGAGTTTGTGTAAAAAAAAGGACTTTGGTGTTTCGAAAAAGTCGCAAATGTATTTCAGTATTCAAAATTATTCTACCCTGTTAACTTTTATTTTAAAGGGTTTTCATCACCGATATATCGCAGTTTATTTTACCCTGATGAATTTGGTGGTTGTGCGTCTGTATAGCGCATAGGGAGTTAAAGTGACTTTTCGCTTGGGAAATTGACTAATTGGGAGTTTCGAGCAGTTATTTAAACTGAATTGATTGAAAGATTTTGGGTTTCTAGAAAGTGAGGATATGGAATTTCTGTTTCCCAAAACATTCTACCTATTTTACAATTATTAAAAAATGTTTTACAACCAAATTTGCGATTATTTGTTATTTTATATCCCCATCTAATTAAACCTTGTGTTGTAAAAATTAAGTGTAGAGTGACAAACCTTACAAATCGCGCTCTTATTAGCCTGAGCTACTACTACAAAAACTACTGAGAATGGTGAATATTATACTATTTCAGTTTTGAAAATTTTACGACAACACATATCGAAAAAGCGACATGAACTGGTAGGGAATTGGACATTACATCACGATAATGCCCGCCCGCGTGTCGCTATTTCTGGGTTCATCAATATCTTAGTAAATGCAATATTAAAATCATGCCATATCCACCTTACAGCCCAGATCTCGCACCATGCGATTTCTGGCTGTTTCCGACGTTGAAGGAGAAGCTCCGCGAAAGAAAGTTTAATACAGATTCTGACGCTATTTCAACAGTGCAGGGTTCTTTGAAGCAGCTTCCAGAAAAAGGCTTCTCCACTTGTTTTGAAAAGTGGGTTGAACGATGGAACCGTTGCATATCAGCTGAGGGGAGGTATTTTGAAATATAATTATGTATTTTTTTCTGTAAATATATTTCTTGATTTTTTATGATTTTACTCTCAGTTCTTATGGAACGCCCTTATACATATATATATATATATATATATATATATATATATATATATATATATAATTACATTATGACTATCCCCACATTTTTTAATGAACTCGTCTGGATGACGTGGAGGGCATGTGATTAAGTGAGTATGGTATATAACTGCTGCTGGAGAAGTGTTAAGTAATCATTCTTCCACTTCTGCGAGTGATGGGAAAGGCTGCTGGTCTAAGTGAATTTGATAGAGGACAGATCGTAATGGTTAGAAAACTCGGAACGAGAATCACCAAAACTTCAAGACTGGTAGGTTGTTCACGATCTGTCGTTGTTAGTATTCATGCATAGTGGATAAATGACAGTAACACCAGCAGTCGACGCCAAGGTGTTGGTCGTCCACGCGTCATCGAAGAAAAAGGACGTCAGAGACTGTTCCGCTTGGTAAAGCAAAATCGGCGCGAGACAGTGGCTTAGCTGACAGCCCAATAAAGTGCAGGTCCAAGCGCAAGTGTTTCGGAACACACAGTTCAGCGGAAACTGTTGGATATGGGACTGTGCAGCAGACGTCCCACTCGTGTGCCTCTGTTTACCAAGCGTCATCGTCAACTACGCCTGCAGTGGGCCCGGGAACATCGAGACTGGACCATGGATGAGTGGAAGAGAGTTGCCTGGTCAGATGAATCCCGATTTCTCATTCATAACGTCGATGGTCGTGTCTGGGTACGCCGTCTGCCAGGCGAACAGTTGCTCCCGTCTTGTACAGCAGGTCATACGCAGGTTGTTGGTGGCGATATTATGCTTTGTAGGACGTTCTCATGGGCGACTTTGGTACCGGTAGTTGTGGTAGAACAGAGCATGAACGCTGCGAACTATCTGAACATCATGGCGTCTGTCTTCCCAACTGGAAATAAAAACTTAAAGCAGGACAACGCCCATGTCACAAGGCTCGGATTGTGTTGGAGTGGTTCGAGGAGCATACTGATGAATTCCCCTAAATGTCGTGGCCACCTAACTCGCCGGATAATAAACCGACAGAGAACATTTGAGGTGTCACGGAGCGGTAGTTCAGAGCTCAAACACCACCATTTCCGAATATCTCGACTTTGCGTGACCGCTGCTTAGACATTTTGTACAACATCTCTCCAGTCATGTCAATAACTTGTGGCATCTATGCCCAGGCGAGTTGCAGCTGTTTTGCAGGCCAAACGAGGCGCAACGTGTTATTGAGTAGGTGGTCATAATGTTTTGGCTCTTCAGTGTGTGTGTTTATTATGACCACCTTGTGTGTTTATTGACCTACTTTATTATGACCACCCCGTCAATATGTCCTTGGGTCACCTTTTGCCTTTAATATAGCGTTGATTCTTCTTGGCATGAACTCTACGAGATGTTGATAGGTCGTTTGTGAAATCTGAGACCATGCTTGTAAGAATAACACTTTCCAATAGTGTGAGATTGGATGGTTATGGATATAGATGTCTGACGGTTCTTTCTACATCATCTCACAAATGCCCAATATGATTGAGTTCTGGGGATTGTATGGGTCACCTCAAGAAAGTGACCTCTTCTTCATGTTCCTCAAACCAATCTTGTGCAATACCAGCCCTATAGCAGGACGCATTATGCTGTTAAAAGTACCCATCACCATTGTGATAAACCATCAGCATTACAGGATGTACTTGGTCAGCAATGATGTTTAGGTATGATGTCTGATTAAGACTTCCATGCACACGAAATAAAGGGCCCTAAGCATGCCACGAAAACATTCTCCTAACCATCATATTGCCTCCATCAGCTTGAAGGGTTGTAGCAATGTACTTAGAATTTATACTTTCGTGCTGTTTCAGTCAAACTGTAACACCCATATGCATAGTGAAACTTAAAACGGGATTCATCGGACCACATTACGTTTTTCCTATTGTCCACCGTCCAATCCATTCGCGTCTGAGCTAATTTGATACGTTTTATCTTGTTTCTTGCAGAGAGCAACAGTGTTCGCTTGGGTCTTCGGATTCCATAGCCCATATGATGCAAGGTACCGCGAACAGTGCGCTCAGAGATACTTTGAGGCTTAGTTAAGATGTGACGCAATTTGCAGCACTGTTCTGCTCTCTGTAACCGTTATGTTCTCCTTTACAATTCGGGAAACTCCGCACGATCATTCACCACTCGGTAACAACAACAATTTGCATGTTCAGAAACAGGTTTTTTGCCTGACAAGTGTCTTGATACACTTTCACTACAGCTGCTTGTGAATATTTCACAAATTTGGCGGTTTCGCTAATACTCGCTCCATGCCTCCGTGCTCCTACTATCATCCCACGTTCTAAGTCCATCAAACCAAGTTTCTTTTCACCATATATTCACAAACAATTCACCTATACAACTATCTCAGGAACTCAGCTTTCTTCTTTTATACTACCCTAGCCCACTAGTGGAAACATTTTGATGCAATAAGTTATTTGCTTAAAACTGTCAGATGGTCATCATAAAGTGGCCGCTCAGTGTATGTATATATATATATGAATTTTAAGATCAATTAGAGTTTCCACGCAGTGAATTAAAATAAACTATCACCTATTAGGATGATATAAACTTAAGTTACTAAAAGTACATATGACGAAGTCTTTAAAAAATCCAAACTAGAATTTATTCAAAAGATAACAAATGAATTTAAGTTAAGATTAAAAGATTACAATCGATGCATAGTTACATTGAAAAGTAAATCTAATAATATGATCGAAGAGATCAAGTAAGCGAGTACGTGATCAAACAAGTGAGATCGGGAATTAAAGCGGGAATACTGATACAACAGATTACAACCGCTTTTATACTGGTATGAAAGATCACGTGACAAGATTTGCATAACCGTGATAAGATTTGCATAAAGTACGAAACAAATATATTGGCTTAGTAAAATTCAGAAAAGAAAGGTTTTCCTATCAATACATCTATACACTGAAGAGCCAAAACATTATGACCACCTACTCAATAACACGTTGCGCCTCGTTTGGCCTGCAAAACAGCTGCAACTCGCCTGGGCATAGATGCCACAGGTTATTGACATGACTGGAGACATGTTGTACAAAATGTCTAAGCAGCGGTCACGCAAAGTCGAGATATTCGGAAATGGTGGTGTTTGAGCTCTGAACTACCGCTCCATGACACCTCAAATGTTCTCTGTCGGATTATTATCCGGCGAGTTAGGTGGCCAAGACATTTAGTGGAATTCATAAATGTGCTCCTCGAACCACTCCAACACAATCCGAGCCTTGTGACATGGGCGTTGTCCTGCTGGAAGATTCCATTTCCAGTTGGGAAGATAGACGCCATGATGTTCAGATAGTTCGCAGCGTTCATGGTCTGTTCTTTCAGACGGCGTACCCAGACACGACCATCGACGTGATGAATGAGAAATCGGGATTCATCTGACCAGGCAACTCTCTTAAACTCATCCATGGTCCAGTCTCGATGTTCCCGGGCCCACTGTAGGCGTAATTGACGATGACGCTTGGTTTAACAGAGGCACACGAGTGGGACGTCTGATGCACAGTTCCATATCCAAAAGTTTCCGCTGAACTGTGTGTTCCGAAACACTTGCGCTTGAACCTGCATTTTATTGAGCTGTCAGCTAAGCCACTGTCTTGCGCCGATTTTGCTTTACCAAGTGGAACAGTCTCCGACGACCTTTTTCTTTGATGAGGCGTGGATGACCAACACTTTGGCGTCTACTGCTAGTGTCACTGTCATTTATCCACTATGCATGAATACTAACAACGACAGATCGTGAACAACCTACCAGTCTTGAAGTAGTGTCGATTCTCGTTCCGAGTTTTCGAACCATTACGATCTGCCCTCTATGATATTCGCTTAGATCAGCAGCCTTTTCCATCACTTGCAAAAGTGCAAGAATGATTACTTAACTTCTCCAGCAGCAGTTAAATACCATTCTCACTTAATTACGTGCCCTGCACGTCATCCCGACGAGTTCAATGAAAAATGTGAGGATGTTCATAATGCTTTGGCTTGTTAGTGTATATATATATGTATATATATTTCATGGTGTTTTCTACGAATATGAGCCGCAAAATGCTAAGAAATTGCTCATATACTCCCCCAAACACCATTAAAAGCAAATATGCAAAAAAAAGATTAAAATAAGAAAATTTAAATCAAACCTGCAGCAGCAGCGATCTTTGATGCGATCTTCTGGCTTGGTGTTGCCGGTCTCCCGACTGCTGCTGCAGGTTTGATTTAAATTTTCTTATTTTAATTTTTTTTTTTTTGCATATTTGCTTTTAATGATTGTAAGGAGTTTCGTAGACGGAATAAGGTAGCTGGACTAGACCGTCAAGTCTTTATTTGCTTGGACGACACAAACATAAATTACAGGACCGTGCACCACTTGGACGTAAAAACATGACAATAAATTAAAAGAAAGACATTTTAAATTTTGTTGAATCCAACGTCCGCACAACCGCACTCGTTGTTCTTTCTCTGCTTCCGCAAAGCATTCTGGGTGCTCATAATGACGTGGGTCATGACATTACATGATGTTTGGGGGAGTATATGAGCAATTTCTTAGCATTTTGCGACTCATATTCGTAGAAAACACCATTTTGTGTTGTATCGGTCAGACTCCTCCCTGATGACGCCCTGATGCACCAACACTTTCGTTATCAACAAATTCCTTTTGGTTTTTATTTTTTGAATTTGCTCTTGTTAAAGAAAAATAAATATATTCCTTACCATGCTATGTCTGCAGCTTTCAGCGCGCTTGCATGGTTAGTTTTAACTTTTCTTCTAATTTTAGTTTTCTGGTTAAATACACATGCTTTTTATTTGTATTTTGAACTTTCATTAAATTACGTATTTGAATGATATAAGTATATATATATATATATAGGATTTTATTGCGATATCTATGGATAATATGGAAATAAATCTATGGATTCCTTAGAAAGATGTGGTGATTTAGTCATTAATTATGCTATGGGGTAAAGGCAATATCTGAAATTTCACGACGCTCAGAGCGCTAATGTGTTAAGCTGAAGAGGTTTTATTTGTATGAGGAAATTTTTACCTGCTATCAGCTGAGATTTCTGATACTCCAAAACTTCTCGAATACTTGGATCAAGTATTCCGGTTTCCTTCTTCATTTGCACGGGATTGAGGGATCGTTTACTTTTTTCCGAATCGTCGTCGACGTTTTCTGACTGAAATTCAGAAAGAGAAATCATATTATAAACACTTTCTGCAAGACTATCTTAATAAATTATCTTAATGAATTATCGTGAATTATCTTAACTGTCGATCTAAGAGTCAATAAAATTTCTGCTTTCCTCTCACATTTCATTGCCTTGGTGATCAGAATCGACTGGACAATAATCAATGCTCGCGAATTCATTGTCGAAAACCTCACTGCGCTAGTAAATTGCGAGTTGTGATCGGCGCTGGTTTGATTCCCTCCCTGTGTGTATTTATCTCATCTGTGTCAGTTAAGATTTCATCGTGTGTGTATGTCCATTTCCTTGGGGTTGGACGCCGTGGCTCAATGGGTATACTCACTGCGCTAACATCCTGCGTGTTGTCGGTAGATGCATTCATCCCTGGGTGTCTTTCTCTCTTCTGTGTCAGTAAAACTTTCATTGTATGTATGTCTATTACTTGATATTGTATGTCTTGTGTATGGCCAAATATGGCCCCTGCACCATTAACCCCAAAAATCGAACTAACCAACCATTTACTCAACTTTGGCATTGTTTGACCGCATCATAGAGGAAATAAAGTAGAGTGAGCAATAGTGACTTTTTTATGTGCCTAGGATCATATGACCTCGACTAGTAGTAGTTACGTAAAGAACAAGATTTTTGAGTTTCACCACTACAACATTTATTCTAACATCCTACAGCTTTACGGATATGTACAGCAAAATTACAGATATTTTGTTACAAGAAGGGTTCAAAAGAGGTTAGCGAGAGTGTCATCGCTCTCTCTGTTCTCAACGATCTCTGGTCTTCCAGAGTTCCAGGTCGCCTTTCAGCTGTAAACCACCTGTCGGTGGAATCTTGAGTTTTCTCAAGGGGCTTGAGATTTAGGAGAGCGTAATGTCAGTGTAACGTCAGATGAAGATGGTTTATTTCAAGTGCCCAGAAATTTATGACCGATCTAATGTCAAATGGAGTGTTGTAACAGTACTTCCAGAGTTAGTTATGGACAGCTGATCACTTGAAAGGAGTTTATGATCTCCACTTAGGAATTCTTGAATATGTCTGCTTTATGTCGTCTTGATCAGAGAAGCCACGTTTAGAGTGTTACAACTCGCATTCAAACACCTACCTTGTCATTAGATGTTATATCGCTAAACGAAACGATAAAATTTCAATTTAGGACAACCAATTAAGTATTTTAAGCGCGGTCACGTGACTACTGGTCGTCATGTTTGACATAATTTTTGAAGCTCATCTAAATAGCAATTCTCAGTCAACTTATACCTCACGTCTGTGACCCAAACATGATCCTAATGTGTTATTATTGGTCAAATATATAGAGTGTCGAAAACCAAACAAAATACATATTTAATGGATATTTAGTTGGAGTCGTGTGTGCTCCATCTAAATATCCATTATAATTAATCCGTGTAATTTTTGAAGCTAATCTAAATTGCAATTCTCAGTCAACTTATACCTTACGTCTGTGACCCAAACATGATCCTAATGTGTTATTATTGGTCAAATATATAGAGTGTCGAAAACCAAACAAAATACATATTTAATGGATATTTAGATGGAGTCGTGTGGGCGTGTTGTTCAAAGAGAAAGTATCTTTGAAGATATTATTCATTATAATTTTTCAAAATGTAATTGAAGTGATGAAAAGTGGATCAAGATTTCAAAATCTTCAAATCTAGGGCAACCTTGAAGACAGCACAATTCGAATTTCTTTTTCATTCACTAATTGAAGAGATGAAAGAATGAGTGTGTGTGTGTGTGTGAAGAAGTGGGATATCTTCAAATTGGAGGATCTTTGAAGATCTCGCTATTCGCTATTATTTTTCATTCTCAAACTGAAGTGATCATAAAAGTGAGTAATGAAAAATAGCGAATAGCAATATCTTCAAATCGGAGAACAATTTTGAAGATATCTCTATACTAAATTCTTTTTCAATCAAAAATTAAAATGATGAAAGAAGTGAGTGTAGAAATGTGAAATTTGCAAAACGGGTATCTTTGAAGGTACTCTTATTCGTAATTGTTTTCCAATCGTTAGTTGAGCTGATGAAAGAAGTGAAATAAGAATTCACAATTCGTTTTCAAGCATCAATTGAGATGAAAAATTGAGAATATGATATTTTCAAATCGGGGGAAATTTGAAAATCTCGCTTTTCACAGTTATTTTTCAATCGCTAACTAAAATGATGAAGAGTGAATTCTGAATTGCAAAACGTATAGAAAATAGGATCACCTGTGAAGAAACTCCTTGTATTCCTGCAAAAACTAGACTTTTTTATGTGAGCAAAACAAAAAACTAAACTTTTCATTTTTTTAAGGCGCAAAAACTAAATTCTTCTGTACAATGCAAAAATTAAATTATTTATTCCATAAAAAATTACTCTTCTTTATTATTGAAAAACTCTTGTATACTATAAAGTACCGCTGTAGCCTGATAGAGTACCAGATTAGATATAGGAGGGTTACAAGTTTGAATCCAACCAAATACCATCGTGTACATGGGGGATGGTGCACGTTAAATCTGTCGTGGCCTCAAAGGTCCTCACTTTGTAGTGGTAGTTAAGTTTGGAGAGTGGGGTATCTGCTTAGATATGACCTCGTTATCTGACTGTGGCTCAAAATTACGTTGTAGTGTCCTGGATTCTTTCCCTTCGGATTTGATCCCGGACCGTCGCCAAGGCAAATTGTGTTGCTCCGGTGTGACGTTAATTAAATACCTGTCAACCTCTATACTATACAAAAACTAAACTTATTTTATGCAGAAACTAAACTGCTCTCTATGCTATTAAAACACTAAATTCTTATATCATGACTCTACTCTTTATACACCGCACAGAAATTAAACGCTAATTTATTATTTTTTTACTGATCAAAAACTACTCTTCATGAAAAAATTAAACTCTCCCTATACTATGAGAAAACTAAGCTCTTTTTGTACGATGCAAAAACTGAACTCTCATATTACCATGCAAAACCTAAAACCTTTCATTATGCAAAAATTAAACTCATGCCATGATTTAACTCTTAGTACTCTGCGAAAACTAAACTATTTTATTTATTTCTTTTACTGTGAAAAACTAAAATTTTCTATACGATGTGCAAAAATTTAATTATTTATGCTATAAAAAGATAAAACTATTCTCTCTACTATGCAAAACCTAAACTCTTTTATCTTATGCAAAGACTAAACTCGTATATCCTGACTAAACTCGTATATCATGACTAAATTCTTAGCTCAGCAAAAACTATAAACTCTGCTCAGATAGCAGCATGTTATAAGTCACTTTTTTTAATTTTTCGTGACAGCAATTTTACGATTCAAAATTCAACATGTGGTTCTGTGGTTTTTGACTTATTACAATTTTCCACCTTTGTTTTCTCATAAACTGAAAGAGAAAGACTTACGACATTTTGTCACCTTCTAAACATTAATAAACCAGATTCTAGGATGGGATTTACTCAATTTTTTGGGAAAAGTGACGAAAACATTTTGCCATCTGAGCACAGAACTCTTTTTATGGTATGAAAAAAAAAACCCTCTCCTTTACTATGCAAAAACAAAAACTTTTTTATACTATGTAAAAACTAAACTCTTTTAATACTATGCAAAAACTAGTCATATGATGACTTAACACCCTATGCCCTGAAATAAACTTAACTATTTAAGAATGTTCAAAAACTAAACTCCTTTACTACATGAAAACTAAACTTTTTGATAACTTTCAAATACTAGTCTCATATGATGACTGAACTCCCTACATACTTGCACAAACTATACTCGTTTATATACAGTAAAAAACAAAACTATTTAAAAAATTTCAAAAACTAAACTCTCTTTTTCTACACGAAAGCTAAACTTTTGATACTATGCAAAAACAAGTCTCATGTGATGACTGAATTCCCTATACTTGCACAAATTAAACTCGTTTATATACTACACAAAAACTAAATTCTTAAACTTTCAGTGGCGTGCAAAGCACCTCCTACTCTCGCCCCAGCATAGAAAAGAGTTTCAACAGTCCCCACCGTAAAGAATTTTTTTAAATAATCTGTACCTAAAGAATTTATGAAATTGTTTTATTTATTTAGACAAGGAAAAAACTCACGCACCCTCGCTTAATGATACGTTCTGTTTTTATTATAAGTCAATGCACCTTCTGAGAGCAGCGCGTTTGCACTTCTACTTAATGCATGGCAGCGATTCATCCTTAAATAATAAATGCGGCCAAAGGTGACTATCCCTGGTCGCTTCCGGATTTAATCATCCATTGACGCGTCCTATACAAGCCTAGTGGGTTTGTTTTAGCGAAGCGAGCGGAAACGTTGATTTCAGAACACAGTCCAAAGATTGTATTTTGGTTCATAGTTTGATATATGCTTCGAATTTTGTTCTGAAATGTAACTGAAGTTGTTTTACAATTCTCTAGAGTGTAGAGAGAGAAAGAGGTTAATAGGATTTTTGATTTACCAACGTTTTTAATACTAGTAAATCAACGATGGAAATTCTCACTACCAGTTTGTAATTTTTTCAAAATGGTAGCACGAAACTTAAGTGTAGTACAATCGCGTAGTATGTTATATATTTCAGCAAAGTTTGATTTTTTTCTCTACAGTCATGTTTTGCGGAGCTAGGTTTAATTAGACCACTTCACCGTCGAAACATAATATTCAGGAATGTTTCAGTAATTATATTTTGCATACCTTATAAATGTTAACTACAATACTATATTAATCACATAAGATTACACAAATAATTTCAATGAAAATAGAAACAAAGAAAAATTGCTTAGACTGCCTGTTTCAGATTCAAAAATGAAACCCATCCAAACGGACTGAATGTGTAATTGAAAATATTCTTTGGGGACATAATGTAATACAAATAATCACACGAATAGTTTTAATGTAAATGAAAACAATGAAAAACTGTAGACTCTGTTTCAGCATAAAAAAATAAATTCCATACAGATTGCAATTAAAAATATTCATACTTTAAACTATACAAATATGTTATGTTAGTTGGTTCGTTCTTTATGGGTAATGGCCATATCTGGTCAAGCAATAAATATATCTAATGATAATGGAGACAGAGGGACTGGAGATAAGACTACAAAAGTAGAACTCATCCAAAAGCATAGAATATATAATTAAAAAATTCATGAAATCTCTGCTAAAGCAAATTTTGTTTACTGGTGCCTTATCCACTGCAGTACTGAAGAAATACTCGTTTGTGTAAAAGTTATTGAAAAATTATTCGGGGATGTTTTCCGTAATAATTTCATTATTTGCTGTTATGAAAGGTGAAGAAACTATCATTTTATGCCACATGTCATTCCGCAAAATCCGGAACGGTGGCAATCTCTGAATACATTTCTACGAACATCCTACTCAGAGTGAAGAATTTTAATTCGTTTATATAACGTGTTATAATTATTGCATTATCTTGCAATGTTGTGAGCTAGTATTACGTTTAATTTTTCAAGAAATACGGCTGATTTTTATTCCGCCATGAAGCAATTTGTAATCGGTATTATTAGGTAGATATGCAAAATATATTTCTCTATATTTTTCTTTTTGCGTAAAAGCTGTTGTTGATTAATTCATCTATCTTATTTTCATGTATAAAATGTTAAACATGTGCTATACTAAATTTCTGTCGATATTTATACATGGCATTTCTATCTATATTTACGAACATCCTTCTCACAGTGAAGGGTTCCATTTTTTTTATGTAACATATCAGAAGATAGTATTATCTTGTTGCTGGAGGGTTAGAAACTTGATCCAACTGAAGACCGTCGCGTACTTAAGTGCTGGTATAAGTTAAATCTGTCGTGTCCTCAAATGTGTGGAAGTTTGGAAAGTGGGGTGTAAGCTCAGGTGTTGACCTCGTCACTCATGGTGGCTCATATTGTGAGGTGTTGTCTACAGATCTTTCCTTCGCGATTGATACCAAATCATCGTCAATAGCCTGTTCTGTTGATCCAGTGCGACGTTAATTCAGCTATCTACCTGCCTTAAATATTAAATGAAATTTATTACTTAAAATGAGAAAACCGCGCGGAACTAAAATAAAGGGAAATGTTAGTGTTAAACACCAAGATGCTGAAGCAAACGAATTCAGTGCAATATGAAATAAAAATCAAACAAATACAAATCCATTTTTACCTATAGATTTTTTGCAAAATTAGATGTTTACTTAAGATTGAATTACTGAATACACTTATACCGTCAACAACAGTGGTATTGGAAAGGACATATACAGCATTTGTCTTTCACATACCCTTGTTAGACTACCGTGAAATGATTTATTATTCCATAGAAAGTACGGAATCAAAAATCACTCCATAGGTGAATTCGCGAATGATTTTTTAACCTATTTTTAAGCGCGCCACATTTCTTCTGGTAAAAACCTTCAAGTCTCTATTTTCAGAGAAAGTATATGGAAGTCTACCGATATTTTAAATTCTTATTCAGATAAAAAAAAACAAAGATGACTCGCGATTGTCTATCTGGCTCTTTCCTTGAAATTTAAATTTAAAATCTATAAAACAACCCATAAATATTCCCTTAAGAATAGTGCCCTGAATACTTACCTTTTTGGCGATTACTGACAGTAAATTGGGTAAAATGACAGTTGAGCGAAAAGCCCAAACCAAATCATTCCATAGATGTATTCGCGATCCGGCAAACCTTTATTCTTCAAGTAACAAATTTTCTAGCTATTAAAAATTCCATGTTTCTCGATTTTCACGTAGATTGTTCGAAAGTGCTATTAGTTTTAATTCATATTCAGACCTAACATACCCAACAAAAGATGATTCACAATTACTTTTATTTTCCTTGAAATTGAAAATTTAAGAAAATCGATGAAACTTCACCTACATTAATTTGCACCCTCCTCTTTTGAGTAGTAATTAACCTTGATTAATGTCCTTTTTTTAGGCATTGATCGGATGTGTGTTCGCGATCCGGTAAATCTTTTATTTTATCGTGGCAATTTTCTAGAGATCAAAAGCTCCACGCTTTTCAAGTTTCAGGGAAAGTATCCGAAAGTACAATTATTTTGAATTATATTCAGATCTAACAAACCCAAGAAAAGGATACTCATGATGGACTTTTATCTTCCTTAAAATTGAAATTTAAAAAAATCGATGAAACTACATTCATTTGCTTGAGAGTAGAAATGAATCCTAACTATTGGCCTGTTTAGGCATTGATTGGATGTATTAGCAATGTGGTAAACCTTTTATTTTATCGTGCCGATTTTCTAACTATAAAAAGTTCCATGCTTTTCTATTTTCAGAGACAGTATCAGGAAGTGACGTTATTTTGCAATCTTATATCCAGGTCTAGGAACACCCAACAAAAGATGAGTCACAACTGTCTTTTATTTTCCTTGAAATTGAAATATGAATGAATCTTAACCTACATTAATTTGCTTCCTGACTAATGTCCTGTTTTGGCATTGATTGAATATATTCTCGACGAGGTAAACCTTTTATTTTTTACGTGCCAGATTTTCTAGCGACAAAAAGTTCCCCAACAAAAGATGATTCACGATTGTCTTTTATTTTCTATGAAATTGAAATATTGATGAATCTTAACCTGCATTAATTTTCTTCCTGACTACTGTCCTGTTTTGACATTGATTGGATGTATTCGCGACTCAGTAAACCTTTTATTTTTTACGAACCAGATTTTTTTACGACAAAAAGTTCTGTGCTTCTTTATTTTCACAGAAAATATCAGGAAGTGCCATTTTATTTTGAATTCTCACCCAGGTCCAAAAAAAGCCCAACAAAAGATGACTCACGTCTGCCTCACTCTTTTTCCGACTCCTTCCTTGAAAATGAAAAAAAAATCGATGAAACTTAACCCACATTAATTCTTTAAAGAATTTGTGGAGCTTCTTCCGTGCCCGCCTGGAATAATTTTAAGACCTGCACGTAAAAGGTCGATGGCCTCTGCTCAAATACGCTCTTATGTACAGTTATAGGTGTGTCCACTACCGCGCCCTGAAGAAACACTGCCCCTCACTCTAGACCACCAGTCACGAATTAATGAATGAAAAGACGGAAGCTTGATTATTATGCTTCCGCATTTTCCCCTTCCACGTCATGCCCCTGCAATCACAGTGACGGAAATGTGAAATTTTCACCCCCATCGTCAAATAATGTGTCCCAACAAGCTCTTACTTTTGATTTTTAACTAGAAGATCGTATTCACTGTTTCCATTCGGTTGATCCACATTTACAGAAGAGAAATTATATTTTTGGAATCTAAGGCTGATGTCCCAAAACAAAATGTGATCAAAATTAATATTTTTGACATTAATTTTTAACTCGTCATCAAGTGATGAATACAGTTTTCCCACAGGTTCTTCTTTAAATGTCAAACTACTTGAACGGATTCATTGTTTCTAATCTGTAAATCGGCATTTTCAGAGAAATTATACTTTCCGAATCTAAGGATAAAGGGATAAAGAGGTTGATGTCCAAAGAAGTTGTGTATTTAAAATAAACATGAAATGTAGTTATTTTTATATTAATTTTATGCAGTTTTTTCTCATCAAGGTCTTCCTTTTCACTTAAAAATAATAGAACGGATTAATTGTTTCCAAATTGTAAATCGACATTTACAGAGAAGAAATTGTACTTTTAGGAATCTTAGGCTCATGTCCAAAACAAAATGTGCTAAAACGTAATTTTAGTATTAATTTTTATCCCCATGATAAAATAATGAGTGCACTTTTCCCTACAGACTCTTATTTTTAACTTCAACAACTTGAACGAATTCATTGTTTCTAATCTGTAAGTTGGCATTTTCAGAGAAATTGAACTTTTTGGAATCTAAGGTGAACGAGGCTGTTGTCCAAAACAAATTTTGCGTATAGATTAAATGTAGTTATTTTGATAATAATTATAATAAAATAAACTAATTGATACTATAATAATTTTGTAAATAAATTCTTCTTAGTAATATTGCTTTATTGTTCACAGTATTAATCATTGCCCCGGTCCCAAAAAGTAAAGCCTCACCTCTGCATCCAAACCAACAGATGTCATTAACTAAGCCCATCTTTTAATTTTCGGATTTTTGTACCTAGTCATTAATTTATTGCAATCTAAGTGAACGAGACTGATGTCCAAAACAAACTTGTTATTTAAAATTAATATAAAATGTAGTCATTTTGAAAATTAGGGTAAAATTCAGTAATTAGAGTATAATAGTAATTATGTAAATAAATTATTATGGACAGTATTAATTATTGCCCTAAGCTCCAAAATGTAAAGCTTCACTTCTGTATCCAAACTAGGTGAGCATTTTAATTAACGTCGCACTTGAGCAACACAATGGTCTATTGGCAACGGGCCGGGATCAGGCAGAAGAGAAAGTTCCAAGGACAACACCACGTAATTTGGAACCATGTTCAGATGACGAGGCATCACCTGGTCTGGCACCCCACTCTACAAACTTCTCCACTACACCAACATGAGGATATTTGAGACCACGACAGATTTAACGTGCTCTCTTTTGTACTGAGTGGTCTTTGGTTGGATTCTATCTCACAACCCTCCGGTTGCTAATCCGATGCTCTTCCAATCAGGCTACACAAACTAACAGATGTCATTAACTAAGCCCATTTTTTTCCCTAATTTTTATACTTAATCAATAATTTATAACAATCTAAGCGAACGAGGCTGATGTGCCAAACAAAATTTGCGTATTTAAAATTAATAGGAAATACATTTGTATTGGCGTAATTAGGATAAAATTCACTATTTAGTACATTAGTAACACTGTAAATAAATTAATGTTTACAATATTACATTTTGATTGCAATAATTATCGGTTATGCATAAAAATTAGAAAAAACTGGGCTTAGCTAATGAGTATTGTTAGTTTGGATAGCGGTAAAGTTTGAACCTTTTCTGATCAAAGGCTGTTTGACTGTTTTCCCAAATAATATTAACGTATTTTAAATGTGGATGAAGTAGTAATTATTTTAATGATAGGATAAGAATCATTAATTATAATAATAATAGTAATACGTCGATAAAAATTACACTTTTTCACTTTCTGCGAGCAATTAATTAGTAACTGTGCACAAAAATAAGAAGATGTTGGACTGCGTTATGGCTTTTTTTATTTTGGATACAGAGGTGAATCGACACTTTTTTTGGTCTCTGGAGTAAACGAGGCTGAGAGAGAAAGAGAGATGCCGCTGCCATCCAAAACGAAATTTGTGTATTTAAAACGAGAATGAGAGTAGTTATTTTAATAATTAAAATAAATTCATTTATTAGTAAAATAATAATTTTGTAAACAAATTATTTTTCATAATGGGAACTTTTTATTAGTATAAAAGTTAAGAAGCTGGGCTTTGTTAGTGGCTCCTATTAATTTGGATACAGAGAAGCTATATTTTCTGTGTATGTATGAACGGTATTTTAATTAACGTCATACTGGTGCAACACAACGGGGTATTTTTACTTTTGGGGACCTGGTGCAAATGAGCTTGATGCCACCATTTGACCCAAACACGCATTTAAAGTGAAGATGGAGGTAATTAATTTGTAAAAGACTATAATGTACTAATTAGTACGCGCGATACTCATTTTGTAAATAAATTATTGCTCACAATATTAATTTTTGTTTGCAATTGATTATTTACTATGCATAAATCTTAGAAAAGAACTCGGCTTTCTTAGACTCCTGATTCCGCCTTCTATAGTGGTTCAAAATTACGAGGTGTTGTCCTCGGTTCTTTCCCTTGAGGGACTGATCCCGGAGCGTCGTCAATAGCCCGTTGTGTTGCTCTAGTACGACGTTAACTAAAATTACCATTACCATCTATTCTATTCAAAGACCCAAATGTCCTTCAAAGTTCTTAGGTGTATTGTATTGCGAAATTGAACATGTAGAAGCCCCCACATTGGAATTAAAACTACATTTAAAACAAAACAGTTATTACAGTCGTAAATTTCAATGGCACCAATAGTTGAAACTAACACTTCCATTCTGAAAACTGTCGGTTTTTAAATCAGAATTCCAATTACGGTTGAAGTTAGTATCAACGTTGCGCAAATGATAAATACCAAAATGAAAGTAAATTTGCACATCAAGTCGCGAGCTCTCGAACTCACACACTCCAACGACTTCTAGCCGACCAACCGGTATAGTGGTTAAGTTGTTAGCCTCTAGAGTGGAAGGTTCCTGGTTCGAATCCGGGTCCTGGCATGGATGTTTGTAAGAATATGTGGTAGAGGCGGCTGGTGCACCTTAAATCTGTCGTGGCCGAAAGTCCTCACGTTGGGTTGGTGTGGAAGTTTGTAGAGAGGGGTGCCAGTTCAGGTGTAGCCTCGTCATGTAACCGTGGTTCGAAATTGCCAGGTGTTGTCCTCGGTAATGGTAATTTTAGTTAACCTCGTACTAGAGCAACATAACGGGCTATTGACGACGATCCAGGATCAGTCCTTTAAGGGAAACCCCCGAGGACAACACCTCGTAATTTTGAACCACGGTCAGATGACGAAGCAACACCTGAGCTGGCACCCCACTGTCCGACCTTCCACACCAACCCAACGCGTGGATTTTCGGCCACTACAGATTTAAGGTGCACCAACCGCCCTACAGCATTCGCTTATAAACATCCATGCCCGAACCGGGATTCAAACCACGAACCTTCCGATCTAGAGGCTAACACCTTAACCAGTATACCGGTTGGTCGGCGTGTTGTCCTCGGATCTTTCCCTTAAGGGATTGAATCCCGGACCGTCGTCAATAGCCCGTTGTGTTGCTATTGTACTAGTACGACGTTGTTGTTATTCTACTAGTGTTGCTATTGTTACCCGTTGTGTTGCTATTCTACTAGTACGACGTTAATTAAAAATTACCAATTACCAATTCTGGTTCGAATCTGGGTCAGTGCATGGATATATGTAATCGTATGGTGTAGAGGCGGCTGGTGTAACTTAAATCTGTCGTGGCCGAAAGTCCTCACGTTGGGTTGGTGTAGAAGTTTGGAGAGTGGGGTGCCAGCTCAGGTGTTATCTCTTCATCTGACCATGGTTCAAAATTACGTGGTGTTGTTCTAGGATCTTTCACTTAGGGGATTGATCCCTGACCGTCGTCAATAGCCCGTTGTGTTGCTCTAGTACGACGTTAATGAAAAATTTCTAACTACCTATTTTTTTTAAGTTAACGTCGTACTAGAGCAACACAACGGGCTATTGACGATGATCCGGGATCAGTCCCTAAAGGGAAAGATTCGAGGACAACACTTCTTAATTTTGAACCACGGTCAGATGACGAAGCAACACCTGTGCTGGCACCCCACTCTCCAAACTTCCACGCCAACCCAACGTGAGGACTTTCAGTCACGACAGATTTAAGGTGCACCAGCCGCCTCTACACCATACGTTTACAAACATCCATGCCCGGACCCGGATTCGAACCAGGAACCTTCTGATCTAGAGGCTAACACCTTAACCACTATACCGGTTGGTCGGCCGTGGTGTTGTTCTAGGATCCGGGATGCTATTTCCGTCTATTCATTTGGATACATATCTAGTATTTTGTGGCCTGATAAAAATGAGGCTGTGTGCTTTGATGTAGTTTTCTATATAAAACTTTTGTATTCAAAATTACGATAAAGCATTATTATTCAACTAATTAGGATCAATATACCAATCGCCATTATAAATTTGACTGTCCACAATATTCATTTTTGAAATCTAATCAGTAATGACTATGCATAAAAGAAAAACATCTGTTTGGATAATAGCTCCTCTAAACGGATAACCAGAACAAGAGTAACAAAAGGCGCACGTTGTTTTGTTTTGTGCAATCCAAACGTTATCAAGAAGAGTATGATTGCTTTGTCTCCTCTTTTCTAAATATTAACCCTCAGAGCGTCACGAGATTCTCCAGTAGTATAGAATTTCGTTTACCCCGTGGCACACTTAATGCCTAAATAAACACACCTATTGACTGTCTAGAGAAAGTTTATATTGTTCCTTCCTTCGCGAGTAGAATCCTTTAGAAAGATTCTGTTCCACGCTCTCTCACACTTTCTCTTAGAATGGAGGTTACTAGTACGAATCCGGGTCAGTGCATGGATATTTGTAAGCGATATTGTAGAGGCCCGGCTGGTGCACATTAAATCTGTCGTGGCAAAAGGTCCTCACGTTGGGTTGGTATGGAAGTTTTGAGAGTGGGGTGCCAACTCAAGTGTTGCCTCGTCTTCTGACCGTAGTTCAAAATTACGTGGTGTTGTCCTCGGATCTTTCCCTTAGGTGATCCAGACCGTCGTCAATACCCCGTTGTGTACGATGCTATTTAAAATTACCTTACCTTATCCTTAGAATGAAATCTTTTGAGAGAATTGTATATATTTTTTCCTTGTAATATAGAATCCATTGGAAGAATTCTATTGTTTTTTTCTTTACATTACATTTACTTATAATACAGTTTTTTTTTTTTTTTGGAAAAAAATTGTATTCGGGATATCGGTTTAAAATTTATTAATGCTCCTTTCCTTAGAATTACTACTTAAACTTATTGATCCATTCCGTTGAGTCTGGTGTTTATGGTGTTAGGCTCTAGATAGGAAGGTTCCTGGTTCGAATCCGGGTCAATGCTTTGATGTCCGTAAGCGTATGATGCAGAGGCGACTGGTGTACCTTAAATCTGTCGTGGCCGAAAATCCTCACATTGGGTTGGTGTGGAAGTTTGGAGAGTGTGAGGTGTTAGCTCAGGTGTTGCCTCGTCATTTGACCGTGGCTCAAATTTACGTGGTGTTGACCTCGGATCTTTCGCTTAGGGGAATGATCCCGGACCGTCGTCAATAGCCCGCTGTGTTGCTCTAGTACGATGTTAATTAAAAATTGACATTCCCATACCTTTTCTTACAATGGAAATCTCTGGAAATAACGGATATAGGTTTAAAAAGGTAAAAAGTGGTTAGAAGTCATGGAGGGAAGACTGCGAAAGAAGAAGTCATGCAATAGAACCCCTCGGAGGGTTTATAGAACTCGAGGGTTACATGAGAGGACGAAATGACTTTTAATCCTCTAAGTAGTTTCGTTGAGATATCTCGTCCATTAAGATCTAATAAATTTTGCTAATTACAAGGTATTGCCAATTTTGTTATAATGGCGAGATCAAGATTTAGTAGGTATCTTCTAATGACGAGATTTCTCATCCTTAAAGATCTTTTCATTTCTGATAGTGGCGAGATACCTCGTGGAGACAACCAACAGAAGAAATAAAGGTAGGTAAGTAAGTAGAGGTAGATAGTTAATTAACGTCGCACTGAAGCAACACAATGGGCTATTGGCGACGGTCCGGGATGAATCCCGAAGTGAAAGATCTGAGAACAGCACCACCTAATTTTAAACCACGCTCAAATGACAAGGTCAACACTTGAGCTAATACCCCACTCTCCAAACTTCCACACTACGCAAAGGTAATGACATTTGAGGCACCGGCATATTCAACGTGCACCAGCTACCTCATAATCCTTGGTTGGACCTAGTTCTGAGCTCGCAACCCTCTGGTTCCTAATCCGTTACTCTTCCAACTGGGCTACCGCGGCCAGAGAATGGTTAAAGGCGAATATAAAAAGTAACACGACTTTATTAATCATAGTGCACAGATGATTGTTACGAAAACATATAGAAATAGTGTGTGCATTTTATAGCATTAAGTAAGTATTCATACCAGATGGATGAAAAGACGGTGCTTGATATTGTGCTTCTTCATTGACCACTTTCCTGTCATAGCACTGCTATCACAGCTACGGAAATAGGAAATTTTTACCCATCATCAAAAAATGCATGCAGTTTACGTAACACAAACCTGTTACTTCTTTCGATTAAATAGACATTTTGTATTGATGGAGGGGTTCTTTAATGCTTAGCTCTAATCTCATGGAGCAAATAGGGTTTTATTTCATTAGCGTAGTCAGGATTTTATTCCTTAGCTTTTATTTTCTTAGTGTAGCACTGTCAATTTTATTCCCGTAGCGTATCCAGGATTTTTTTCCCGTAGGGTAATTCAGATTTTACTCCCGTTGCCTAGCCAGGATTGTATTCTCGTCGTCAAGCCAGGATTGTATTCCCGAATCACAATCAGAGGTTTATTCCCGTAACCGCAACCAAGATTTTATTCCCATAAGGATATCAAGATTTTATTGCCGTAGCGTAGTCAGGATTTTATTCCTAGCGCAGCCACGATTTTATTAACGTAGCTCAGGCCAGCATTTTATTTGCGTAGCGTAATTCAGACTTTATTCATATAGCTCAGTCACGATTTTATTCCAATAGATTAAGCAGGATTTTACTCCCGTAGCATATGCAGGATTTTACTATTTTATGTAACCAGGATTTTATTCCGATAGCGCAGCCAGGGTTTTATTCAAGTAGCGCAGTCAGGATTTTATTGCTGTAATTCATAATTTATTTATATAGCGTAGCCAGGTTTTTATCCCCACCGTAACCTAGCCAGGGTTTATTCCCGAAGCGTAATGAGGACTTCTCGTAGTAATTCCCCTAGCACAGCCATAATTTTATTTTTGAAGGGTTGCCAGGACTGTATTCTGACAGGCAGCCACTCGTAAGTTACTACGTTGAGACGTAAGGATCCAACTGTTAACGAGGAAATTTACAGGAGGACATATTTTTCTGAACAGGGATAGGTACGAATTCAGATACTATATTTATAATGCACTTTATCTTAAAGTAACCAAAAAGGCATATATATAAAGCTTGAGGTTTTGAAACGAATGTGTTAGAAATTTAAATACACCGCGATACTTAAAAATCTTTTTATTCCTAAGTAAAACCAATTTTGAAATATGACTGCGGGAGTCTGGAATCCATTGTACAAATATTTCAGTTGCAATATTGAAAAATACAAAATAGATTTCTAAAGACTATTTTGAAAAAAAACTGGTGGCTTGTGAAGAAGAACTGTTTTGTTCTGTTATGAGATCTAGATACAAAATGTCTTTTATAGAATGCAGAACTGTCTATCAGTTTACATTTTTTTATAACCTGTTACGTTACAAAATTAACTGTACTGGCAATAATGAGAAATATTTATATATCCTCTTTTAATACTCGCAATAAAAGTATTTTTCAAGAAAAATTATTTGAAAATTGAACAATAACTAAATTTGATATTTTCTTTGACGTCTATTGAGGCCGCTGTAGCCCAGTTCGAAGAACAACGGATTAGCAACCGAAGGGTTGCGAGTTCGAAACTCGGTCTAGTCAAAGACCATTGTGTACACAAGGGCTGGTGCACGTTAATTCTGTCGTGGCCTAAAATATCCTCACGTTGGCGTGATGTGGAAGTTTAGAAAGTTGGGTGGCAGATCAGGTGCTGTTCTCGTCACTTGACCATGGTTCAAAATTACGAGGCGTTGTCGTTGGACCTTTCACCTCGGGATTTATCCCGGATAGTCCATTGTGCTGCTCAAGTGCCAACGTTAATTAACAACCTACCTTGACGATTTTTTAAAACTTAAGCATTTCAAAAATGAGTTTATCACTTTTTCTCTGATAGGTGATTTAATCGAGATAATTTTGTTTCATTTGTCAATATTGTTTTATGTAATTTTCATCATGTGTTTTTATGATGTTCTGTGTTGCGTAGAATTGTTCTGTTTTTCTCTGTCACGTAACTGAAGTGATCTGTTTGACAGTATAAATAAATAAATAGATTTCGCAACCACCTTTTCTCAGACGACGAGGCCCCTTGGAGTGTTAGTCACATTCCTAAGTGGAGCGTAATCTGGGAATCGGTAGAATCGGCTTATGGCCGACCTTGGCACGCTATTAGAACGGCACTGGGCCCAACGAGAACCACAGAACTAAAACAAATATTAAATCACATAACTTACCGAAGTCTGGTTGGTTTGCCGTTTCGGTGAATTCGCTTGACTGTACATAAAATGAGTAATGTTCTGAGGAAACTGTGGAGGGGGACTTCTCACCAAATGCTGATGAATATCAATATCACTTTCGGAATCCAACTGCCATTCGCTCTGGAGGAGAGCCTTATCAGCCAGTGAATTTAAATCCGCACATGTTAAAATTGTTTCTTCAGGCAAACTGAATCGCTCCAACTGCTTCAGATAAGGATTGTCCTGTCTCGAGAGATGTAATGTCTCCAACTCGATCTTCAGGTTTTTTCTCTTGGCTGTGGCCGCCGGGGACAGAAACGTGGAATCAGGTCCACCTACTATGTAATCTTCGAGTGTGCCAGGAATTGTAGAGCATCGTTTAGGTATCGAGTCGTCTTCGGTGTCCAGCAGGGGCTTTTCGTACACATTAGAAGCGCTACCACCTTGGTACTCAGTGTGCTTGACAGGTTTCTCGGCGACCTCGCTATCTAAGCTACTTGATTTCTTTTTGCTGGAAATACATTTTTCAAGGAAATCAGTTTTTATAAACATAATAATACATGGTAGATTTATTCAACTTTGAGGGGATAATGGACATTCAAAACAGATTTATGCAATTATCTGATAGCCGTGATTATCTGACCGTGGTTCATTGCCGCGGTAGCCCAGTTGGAAGAGCAAAGAATTGGCGACAGGGTTGCCAGTTCGAAACTCGATCCAGCCAAGGACTGTCCTGTCGTTAAATCTGTCGTAGCCTCAAATGTCTTCACGTTGGCGTGATGTGGTCCTGAGGTGTTAGCCTTGACTTCTGACAGTGATTCAAAAAGACGAGGCATTGTCCTCGGATTTTACTCTTTGGGATCGATACCGGAAACATTGCCTATAGCCCGATGTGTTGCTCCAGTGCGATGTGAATTAATTATCATGGAGTGACGGTCTGGGATTAAATCCGTAGGGGAAAATAAGAGGACAATACCACGCAATTTTGAACCACATTAAATATTCCGGAAGTATTACATAAAATATGATCAGACCTCGTCATACACAAAATGCACGATGTTATTCGTGTTTGGATTTTGAAGTTCGCAGGGTATTCCAATTGGAGAAGCAACGAAATGGCAAATGGAGGGTTACGAGTTCGAAACTTGGTCCAGCCAAAGACCGTCGTGTACACGAGAGCTGGTGTACGTGAAATACGTCAGGGCCTCAAATATTCAAATTTTGGCGAAGTGTGGAAGTTAAAGGAGTAAGATGCCAGCTCAGGAGTTGCTTTTGTCATCTGATAGTGGTTAAAAATTAAGAGGTGTGCTCAAATCACACTTCGTGATTGTTCTCATATCGTATCCAACAGCCCATTGTGTGACTCTTGTACGACATATATTCACGCACTATAAGTATCAGCCTCTTGTTTATTTTTGTTCTGATGATGGTGAACCAAAATGGTCCACGCAATTGCAGGACAACTCCGGTTCCCAGGCGGAGCTGTATGGTATTCTTTCGGCCATAAAAGCAACAGTATCAAGAGCAGACAAAAATGACAAGATCTGGTCATACAGTCGAACTGGTCTCCTGGCATTTAAAAATTCCAAGACGCCGAGTCCACTGGCACGAGAAATACAACAATTATTAAATAATAATTTGTTTAGGCGGTTTTAAAGCTTACGATGGGTCACGACAGAGAAACGAAGAAGCAGATAGATTAGTAAAGGAGACAACAAGAACAGAATACATAGATGAAGGGGTGAAATGACCCAGGAGCCATTGCAGAAAATAAACCACTAGCTGACTACTTGGTGCGCGGCAGATTGAATGGGACGAAAGGGAAACAGGCAGGATGGTGCATGATGTGTTGACAAGAGTGGTACTAAAATCTAAAAGTTGGACCAGGGAAGAGACACTCTTCTTCACAGGGCATGACCCATTCCCATCCTAGCAAACGAAGCTTAAAAAAATCTTACCAGAAAACTGCTCCTGTGGTAAAATCGACACACCTCTAGATTACATCACAGTTTGCTCCCTTACAGCATCTTGACATATGAGGACGCGTGCTGACCACCTTAAACTCGTATGGCTCAGGAACATTGCATGTAACAAGGGCTCGAGGGTCAAAATTATTAACATGGTGAGATTCATTGAGAATCATTAGGACTTTATTATCCATAAAGCCTAAGAAAGACGAACTTTTTTCCCTTGCATGTTGTATATATATATATACTTATAATGTAATTTAGTTTAATGATTTAATGTAATTATGTATAGAAGAGTAATGTGCTCTAACATTCTGGGTAGACATGTTACCTCGGAGTCATGCTCTATTCATCCCAACCACACTTATTTATACTGGTGCAGTGTCGCACAATCTAAATAGACATCGACCATTTTTATCATTTTTTTTTAGTTATTTTCGAAGCTTTTAATGTTTGACCACCAGTTTGGCTTAGGTTTCCATCTTTTACTTTATCAATGATATTGTTGCGAACTTTTGAAGTCAATGATAATCGGACTCATAAATGCATTTAATAGATGCATATTTTGTGTAATAAAATATATATGCTATTACTAATAACTACCATTATACTATAACTATATACACTACAGCTGAACGCTAACTTCTAAAATGTGAAATTATGCTAGTTAAAAAAAAATCCTAACGACTGCCTATCTTTCACGAGGTAGTTCCATCTCTTGGGCATTAAAATCAATTGCGGGAAACTCAATTACTCTGGAGAACTTCCCATTGGGTCAAGGATATAATGAAATTCCTATAAAAGTTATAGGAAATTATCCATTCCAAATAAATAAAGCTAAATTCAAGTTGTCTTATATTCTCAGTCACTTAACGATATTAACTTAAACATAGGGTTCTAATGTTGAAAATAATGTAAGAAATTTATTAATAAATCACTGCATGCTAGAAAAAACATATTACTAAATTATTTCACTTAATTCTATTCTCATAAAAATTTCGCTATCACAATTTCTCTAAAAGTTTTATAGATACCGTAAATCTCTTTATATTACACTCTTTTATACTTGACACATAAAACTTTATCTTGTTGGTTATAAGTTACACATAAAAGAATAATAGAACTACCCTGCGTTGCTCGGGTTAAATATTGATTGAAATTGATCGTAATGTTACTTGATGTTATTTCTATGGGGAATTCGAATTTTTTTATTTCCCTCTACAGACCCAAGACAAATCGAACGGGTGTTATTATATAGCCTATGTTTCCAGCAAGATTCGAAAGCATACGTACCGAATTTGATATGGATTGGTCTAACAGGTGGTAGTAAATAATCAATGTTATTTCTATTTATGGGAATTTCGAATTGTTTATCCCCTCTGCAGACTCAAGACAAATAGAACGGGGTTTGGTATCCAGCTCATGCTCCCGTAGGATTCTAAAGTCAAAATGTAACAACTTTGGTGTGGATTGGTCAAATAGTGGTCGTATTAATACTCAGTGGTATTCCTATGGGGATTTTGATTTTTTTAGCCCTCTCTGCTTCCTTCTTCCTTCGAATGGAAGCAGACCCCTCCGTACCGAGTTATTGAAAACCCACAGCGGATTAGCGGAAGCTAGGGAAAGCCTCTAATGAGAAATATTAGAAGTGGGCCTAGTGACACGCCGTCCGAAAAACCCTTATCTGCCCAGGATGAACACGATAGGGAGTGGACGTGGTCGACCCGGGAATGTGTGCGCTGAAGATATGTGGTCCGGCTCAATGATATCAGTCAACCTTAAGTCCGTTTTGAGCCGGAAAAGTTTTCTTCATAGTTTCTTCATAGCCCTCTCTGCAGACCCAAGACAAATCGAACAAGGGTTAATACATAGCCTAAGTTTCCATCAGGATTCTAAAGCATGAGTGCACCACATTTGGTGTGGATTGGTCAATGATCGTAATGGTAGTCAATGTTATTCTTATGGGGATTTTGAATTGTTTTAAACCGCTATGCAGGCTTAGAAAGAATAGAACGGGGTTAATATAGCATACTCTATGCTTCCCGCAAGATTCTAAAGAATGAGTGTACCAAATTTCGTGTAGATCGATGCAGCAGTGTAGATTTGTATAAAGCACAGAAAGACAGACACCAGCTCTCCAAGATGAAAATAGAGGCAGTATAACGTTTATGTAGGTTTAGTTAAATAAACGTGGCAATTGGAACACCGCAACGTGCTATGGGCGATGGTCCGGGATCAAAACCCTAATAGAAAGATACGAAACGTTTATTGTTAGACTTGGTAAACAAACTAAAGAGTGAGCCAATAAAGATTTGCATTATACTTGAACTTATATACAGTATGCATCGTCAGTTGTGTAGCCGTGATTTTATTTCCCAGGGTCACTAAAGTTAAAAATGGAAAATTTCATACAAAGTTCAGACTTAATGTTTTCAAAAAAGTTTTTTAGTTACCTGCTATACGAATTTGAAAAAAGATTAGTGTCAACTCTCATCATGAGAAGAGATGCAACTCGGTTGGTCAAAGGAAATACCAATTACTGAGTACCCTACTAAAAATTAGTGCAATCAAAATTAACTCTCCAAGTGGTTTCAACGAGATGGTGACTCGGCAGTACTAATGACGAGATACCTCGTCATTAAGATACTGCCGAGTTTCTGATGCTGTCTAGATCAAGATTTTGGTTTTTTTTCTATTAACGAGTTACATGGTCCATCAAGATGTCCATCAAGTCAGTTTTGCTATTGACAAGATGACCCACTCCAAAACAACAACTAGGAGTGTTAGTATAAAATTTTATAAGATACATAGGATAAAAAAGATTGATATTAATGTAATTAATAGGGGACGTCGTGGGTCAATGGGTGTACCCACTGCGCTAGCAACATGTGTGTTGAAGGTGTCACAGGTTCGATCCCTCCTTGAAAATAATTAGGAAGATTGAATGGGATAATTTTATGTGGACAGTTTAGTTTGGAGATAAGGGTATATATATATTACAATCATAATATCTGAATTCCTTACATTGTTTTTTTGGGTGCGAAGGTATATTTTTTTCAAGATACGATCTAGCCCTTTCTGGATTTAATCCTCTTTGTGGTTTATCTTCGCATCTAAAATTGCCCTATAGTGTCCAGTCTCTGGTACAAAAACCTGTTCCCAACGGTCACTCGTCCTGGGCAGGGGACAAATTGATTTTCAATTCAGTATAATTGAATTTTGTAGAACGTGTTTTGATTAATTCGACTATCGATTCAATTTTGAAATTGTAAAAAAATATTTCAGGGCGAGCGTAATAACGGACAATTACCATTTGGAGGATGCTGTTTTGAAAGGCGTGTAGTTTTTAATGCCTGTTGATCTAAGTGCACAAATGACTGCTATAATTGTTTTTTCCCGTAAAATTTACGAAATAAATTACAATAAATAGCGCTCAAGTCAAACTTTATTTCTGGAAATACATTTTCCCTCTTTGTAATCTCTTTTAACCCTCCTGGTGGTTGTCTCGACGAGGTATCTCATCATTATCAAAAACTGAGATCTTGATGGATCAGATATCTCATCGTCAGAAGACAGCTGCACAGATCTTGATCTCGTCATCATACCAAAATCGGAAATATCTTAATGACGATAAATCTCGTCATTAGCTAAATCGGTGATATATTAATGGAGGAGGTATCTCATTGAGACCACTTGGAAGGTTAAAGGATGAATACGATACGTAGGTACGTGAGAAAATATTTGATCATCGCAGAAAAAAATCATAATGATCATAATCATTGCGGGCCACAGTAGCCCGGTTCGAAGAGTAACGGATTAGCAAATGGAAGGTTGCGAGTTCGAATCCCAACAAAGATAGTCGTGTACATGATGTTAACCTTAAATCTGCCGTGACATCAAATGTTCTCACGTTGGCATGGTGTGGAAGTTCTGAGAGTCTTGTGCTAGCTCAAGTGTGAACTCACCATCTGACCTTGGTTCAAAGTTATGTTGTCTTGTCCTCGATTATTTTCCTTCGGGATTGATCTCGGACCGTCACGAAAAGCCCATTGTGTTTCTCCAATGCGACGTTAATTTTATACCCACTTACCATAATCGGTAATTTTTAATTAACGTCGTACTAGAGCAACACAACGGGCTATTGACGACGGTCCGGGATCAATCCCTTAAGGGAAATATACGAGGACAACACCACGTCATTTTGAACCACGGTCAGAGGACGAGGCAATATCTGAGCTGGTACCCCACTCTCCAAACTTCCACACCAATCCAACGTGAGGGCTTAGGACCACGACAGATTTAAGGTGCGCCAGCCGCCTCTACTCCATACGCTTACAAACATCCATGCCTGGACCCGGATTCGAACCACGAACCTTCCGATCTAGACGCTAACACCTTAACCACTATATCAGTTGGTCGGTATTTATCATAATCATTGGATTCATATTCGTAAAGATTGTCATTAAGATATTATATTTTGAAATGAAAATATATTAAAAGAACCGTTATTTTAAGTATAAAATAGCTTTTGTTTCGCGTGAAGAATATAAAACATTGGGTCATTCCAAAGTAAAGCCGACCAACCGGTCTGGTGGTTAAGGTATTAGCCTCTAGATCGGAAGGTTCCTGGTTCGAATACGAGTTAGTACATGGATGTTTGTAAACGTATGATGTAGAGGCGGTTAGTGTACCATAAATCTGTCGTTTCCCAAAGTCCTTAGGTTGGATTGGTGTGGGAGAGTGGGGTGCCAGCTCAGGTGTTGCCTTGTCAATTGACCTTGGTTCTAAATACGTGGTGCTGTCCTTGGATCTTTTCCTTATGAGATTGGTTCTGGACTGTCGTTAGTAGTCCGTTGTATAAAATAGCTAGTAAGACGTTAATTAAAAATTACCAATTAGATCCCAAAGTAACGCGAATTTTTTAAAATATTTTTTTAACAATCTCCCCCCCCCCTTCCTTGCTATCTTAATTTAAAATTTTCAATGCTCTGGGGCGAGATTGATTCTATTGTAATGTAATTAAAGGACTTAATCGAACCATTTTTTGACATTATATTAGGAATTAAAAATTTCCACCCAGGTGGTTTTGAAGGCTTCGTAAATGATAGAAATCTGATGGTGTGAGATCAGTAGAATATGTTAGATGAGTCCTAATTTCCCATTCAATTTGTGCAGTTTCTCATGCCGTGAGAGGTTCATTCTGTCAGTCCTTTTTATAAATAGCTTTCTTTGGCCGTGTGTTTACACATTGTTAATAAATTCATTCAAAAAGCATCTCATAGACAGCGTTTGATAGCCATTTTGTATTTTCACTTTTATATTCATGTGGTAAAAATTAAACCGACGCACGCTTAAAACACATTGTAAATTCCACTAAAACATACACATCATACGATTACGCAATAACTGCAAAACATCACATAATTTATTGGTAGGCAGCTGAAATAACGTCGCACTGAAGCAACGCAACGCTTTATTGGCCGTGATAAATCCCGAAGCAAAAGATCCGACGACAACACCTCGTAATTTTAAACCTCGCTCAGGTGGCGAGATTCAAATCACCCCGAGATGGCACTCCACTCTCCAAAGATCCACACCACTCCAACGTGAGGACATTTGAGCCCACTTCAGATTTAACGTACAACAGCCCCGCGTACACACAGTCTGGTTGGTTCGAGTTTCGAACCTGCACCCCTCTTGTTGCTAATCAGCTTCTCTACCAATCGTGTGTGTGTGTTGTGTACAACCGCCACCCTTCAGTCATTTATAATATTTCGTTGTGTTGCTCCAGTGTGAAGTTAATTCAACTACCCCTACCAACTTCCATCGTTTATTTTGGCCAGTAAGAAAAAATCGCACTACTTATGGGATGACCCAATATTTCATGTACTTATAATATTTTGTAGAGATTTTAAATACCAGAAACCATACTTTCGTGGGTAGCTCGTGCTCCTCAAAGTAACCTTCTATCTATGTCACTCTACATAAGTAGGTTAACAATGCAAGGAATCAAAAATGTTTGATTTGTTTTAAAAAACGCATGAACAGCGAAACACTGTGAAAGTTATTATCTAGATAGATATAGATATAGATATGGATTATGCAATAGATTATAAAGATTATCCAAAACCATTTGGTAAGTAAATCAAGAAGAAACTAATGGTACTAGGGGACTTATTGAACTCAGAATGTCAAAAAATCTCAATCGGAGAAAAACGCGCTTTTGTAGAGGACCTACTGTACTCATCTGCTCTATAATCTATATTTTATGTTGTTTTTAGCTCAGTCAAAACTGGTAGTAATTGAAAAAAAAAATATTTTCTATCTATAGTTTTATATTAATTAGTTTTTCCCTCTTCAAGTATTTGGACGAGTTATCTCGTCAAGACAAAACTGGTATATTATTTCAAGTGGAATGGAAAATAAACTGTCCCTTGCCCAATAATGGAATCAGTTTGGAACAGGTTTTTGCACTAGATACAGGACAATGCAGGACATTTTTAGACGTGACCTACCAGTAAAGCAATCTAAAATTTACAAAAATCAATTTTGGTAATTCTAAGACAGATTCGATTCTCAAGTCTACTGTCCTCTTAAATATAGAAACCCATTTCATACAGCATCTGCTAATTTACAACACACAGACGAACGAAAGATTTCTCAAAGGTCTAATCTTTTTATCATAAAAGAGAGACGCCTTAGTATTGTTCAATCGACTCCTAAAGCAATTACCCCAATCTTTGAGAAAAGAAAAAGCTCTTTAAAATCAATATCTATGTGATAAGCGAACAGGTTTTATCTGCGTAAATGTCATCTGAATCAAGATGGACTCCATTGTTCAAGGAATCGAAACCTTTCTAATAGGTCACAAGGTGCTGATTGGATGTTGTTTTATTGTAAAAATCATTGCACTCCAAGATATATTGTATATATATCTTGGAGTGCAATAATTTGTATAATAACACAACATCTAATCAGCACATATACGTATATCTTATTTCACTATATTTTATAATCGTCCTTTTACTAAGTTACTCCGTATTCATAAAATTTACTTTTTCTCTTTCTTCGTTTATTCACCAGTTTTCCTCAGTTTATTTACCTTCTATTTAATCTCATTTCTTTACTTTGCTTACCTTGCGTCTTCATAATTGTGCTATGATTTTATTTTTATGTTAGAACTACTTTTACTCTCTTTCTTGATTTTTATAATTTTACTCGTATTTCCTAATCTTGCTTTTCCTAATTCTTTGTCATTTTTTCTTATTTTTACTCTTACATACCTTTTACATTACTATACCATGGCTTTATTTTATATGTTAGAAGTACTTTTAATCTCTTTTTCTTGGTTATTTATAAAGAAACTTTTATTTGTGCTTTGCTTTTCATAATTCTTAATTTTTGCTTTACTATTATCTCTTATATTTGCTTAACTTGCGTTTTTCGGACTTTCTGGTGGTATTATTTTCCATGTTACTATTACTTTTACTCTTTCTTCTCTTTTTATAAATTTATTCTTATAAAAGATTAATTATAATTTTTTTAAATATATATACTATATTTTTTTAGATATGGTAATGGTAATTATAATTAACGTTTTTTAGGTATAATATATATATATATATATTAAGTAGAGCATAAAGATTATCTAAAACCATTTGGTAATGAAATCAAAAAGAAACTAATGGTACTAGGGAACTTATTGAAATCAGACTTTGCTTTACTTTAGACTTTTTTTACTTTGATTTTTCTAATTTTTTTTTCTTTGCTTCTCTATCTCTTTCACTTCTTTACTCTCCATCTCTAACTTTGCTTTTCCAAGTTCTTTACTTTCACTCTCCTAATTTTTCATTTTGGTTTCCCTAATTACTTATTTTTGCTTTATTCGTACAGTAACTTTATTTACCATATTACAATTAAAAAATTTTCATTCTTTCGCTCTATAAATTTATTCTAATTTCTTAACGTTGCTTTTCCTAATTATTTATCTTTTTCTTTATTATTGTTTCCTTATTTTGCCTACACTGTGTTTTCTAATACTGTGTCTTTGTTTTCGAACAGTTAAAAAAAATTTCCATTTCATAAAATTACAACCGACAAGTATTCTTAAAATTATCCTGCGCATTGAAAATCTGCCACCTTAAAATTTAGTGTTTTTGAATGAACATTGTGTAATGTAACAAAAATTCATTTACCTGAATATACTTGAGAGCAGATGAAAAGGACTGCGCTTTGTGGAAGCACTCGTCAAATTGTTTTCTAATACTACAAGTTCTTTCTTTGATTCTAGCATCTTGTTTGCAGTGCTTGGCCTGAAAAAAAAAATTCGCCAAACTCTTTCACTCGAAGCTATAAATAACTTTAGAATTTAAGGCAAGAGAATGCAAAACTTTATGATGTCAGTGGACCTTATTGTGAAGAAAGCAAGACACGTGTATTTGTTTGAAGAAGGGATATATATATATATATATATATATATGGGGAGGGGTAAGGAAAGGTTTGACAACAATAATGCATTTCTGAGGGGAGTTATTTATTAAGCGTTAATGGTAACGCATTAAATTGTTTGAATTAACAAGACTTGTAATCAGTCATGAGTTAATCCTGTTGTAGAATTCCAGAAGATATTCCCCAATTCTCTTCTTTTTTAAATTAACCCGCAACTTTTACTTATTTTTGTTCAGAATTGTAAAAGCTTGTCACCACACAAATGTGCTATTAAAGTCGCTAGCATTTTCTGGACTTTTGTGTAAATCAATTAGTCCTCAAATACAAAATTTCACCTTGCAACTTGATCTATTCTAAGGAATTCTATTCTATGGATATGAGCAATAGAATCTTTCCAAATCATTCTATTCTAAGGAAAGATGCAATAGAATTTTCCCAACGAATTCTATTTTTCCGCGAAGGAGTCAATAAAATCGTTCCATAGAAAGACTATTCTACAGAATGGGTCAATAGAATCGTTCCAAGGAATGATTCGATTCCAAAACACCAATAGGATCTTTCAAGGGTTAAATGAATCCATGGATTCTTTAGAAAGATGATGTTATGCAGTCATTATGTGTGTTGTGGGGTATAAACAACATTACACTACTCGCTACACTCAAAGTATAAAAAAGTTAACACTGGACTAGACTAGGCGAAACTATTTTAATTTCAATCGGTTTTCTAAAAGAAATAGTGGACTAAATGTTCTAAGACTTATACAAGAATGTTGATGAAACAAGAAGAAAAAGGTGTAAGTTGAGTTTTTAGAAGATGTGTAGGCAAGTTGCATTATGTGATTGAGAAAGCCGTTACTTTCACTAGGACCAGCGTTTGTGGACTATGTATGCAAAGACCTCCAACTGCAGATAATTAATATTCAATCTTTAATTAAAAACACCAAAATGTGAAGAATTATACTCAACTCTCTGGCGTCTCAAAATTTCCGATTAGCGTAGAATTGGTTTTACCCCACCATAAACTTAATAACTACTTCCATTGGTTGAAAAAATTCATGTATTTTTTTTACCTTTCCAATATATAACCCTTTGGAAAGATTATGCTTCCTCTTACCATGGAAACGAATCCTTCGGAAATATTCAATTGCTCATTTCCTTTGAAAATAATCCTTTGTACAAATTCTATCGGTCTTTTCTTTGGAATATATATATATATATATATATATATATATATATATATATATATATATATATATATATATATATATATATATATATATATAATCCTTTGCAAATATTCTATTGATCATCTTAGAGTAGAATCCTTTGGAACTATTCTATTTACCCATTTTGTAGAATAGAATAATTTTTAAAATTCTTTTAATTATTTTATTATATTAGATTCACAATTGGAAATATTCTATTGCTCCTTTCTTTAGAATATAATTCATTGGAAATATTTTATTGCTCCGTCCCTTAGAATAGAATCCTTTGGAAATATTCGTTTGGTCATTTCCTTAGATCATAATCTTTTGGAAGAATTCTATTGCAATTTCCCTTAGAATAGAATCCATTGAATAAATTTTACTCATCTTTTTTAAAAGTATTTTATTTCTCCTTTTCTTTGAATAAAATTATTTGGAAAGATTCCGTTTCTTCTTTCCATAAGACAGAATACGTTAGAATGTGATTATATTTCTCATTTTCTTAAAATGGAATCCTTTGGAAAGATTCTATTGTTTCTTTTCTTAGTATATAGTCCTTGGGTTTTCCTTGGTTCTATTGGCCGAAAAGTTACAAATTCGTTAGAAGTCATGGCATAGACGTAGGACTGCAGGTTGCAAAGTGGAATTATGTGTTTGAAACCTTCAGAAGGTAAATAGTTATAAGACCTTACAAGGCTGTACATTGTGCACCCTTGAAATAATGTTTATGTATTGGGGAAACTTCCCACTCCCTGAAGCCAAACTTTAATAGCAATAAAGACACAACTGCACAGAAATTTCTTCACATTTAGTTTTGAAAATCAAAATCGTCAGACATGTTTAGAATTAAACTTCGATTTATTGATATTGTAATTCAACTTCGTTAAAGAAAAGCAGAAATTCATTCAAGGGAAATACTAGTTTCATATGCTCCTTGTAATTCTAAGTATATCATGTGTTCTTGAGGGTATTAAGAGTGAAATTTGTCTATTTCTCAACATTGGCTAACGCATGTTTTTTTCTGAGTTGGATCTGGTGGGATCACATGTTTTACATCCCTTACACAGTAAGAAATGTCTCTAAATTTGTTTTTTGAAAACCGAGGATTGCTTATAATTCTTAAAATTAATCTTTGGAATGAGTATCTCACAATTCAACTCTGTTTAACATTGGCATGAATAATATAGTAATTTCGCTTTTCCTTTTTGAGATTCGAAGTATACACTCTACACACTAATAAATGTAAAGTATACGCATTAAAAGATTGACTATTTATTACCAGAGGTTAACTTTCGCTTTGTCTTTAGAATTCTAATAAATCTAAACCTGGTCTGGTATATTTTGTTTGAAGTTAATAACTTAATTAGATGTAAAATGTTTTGAATTTAATAAGTCAATGAATTAAAGTAGAAAGTAGAACTATTTTTAACCAAAAGCATCAGAGCTAGGCATACCAAACAAGGGTTTGACAATCAAAACCAAATGTAGATACGTAAACTATTTTTGACAAAAATATATCTCCAGTAGTAAATACAATTAAAATGCATACTATATTTTATATCCTATATTTAAAGACATGCAAGTAAATTCTAACATACTGTGAGTAAACTCTAGTAGAAAATATAATAGCTTTTAGGTTCATGATAATTTTGTTTTTCATTAGACCACACACGTAAAAGTACAAATTTTAGTTTCAACGACTTGAAAGAATTTCATAGTGTATTAAATTAAGAAGTCAAGTCTTTTTATTTTCTAATATAAATCCCAGATAATATATAATTTAAGATTTTATATTAGAGTGTTCTAATTCAGCTAGTAGGTAATCCCTCTAATTATAAAATATTTTAATCAACACCAGTAAATTTTTCGTTGTGGGATACGATGTAACTAATAATAAAAAGGTAAATTACATAGAATGTAATAAAGTGTAAAGCGTGTATTTTATTCAAATAATTTCGTTAATATAAATTCTATTTCTAATAAAAGAGCTATTTTACTCTTACATTTTCATGTACATCATCCATTCATTGTCTTGCTATTAAGAAGAAACAAACGGAAGTTTTGTTTCAGTTTGTTATGTAATAATAGTGCCATCTTATTACATTTACATGTCACCATCTCCTCGTAAAGTTGTGACAACTATTAAAAATTACTTTCAACCAAAGCCTTACGTTCAATTTATTAAAACTTTATTTCCTTAAATATTGTTATTTTAACTTTCAAAAACTTCAAAGAACAATTTATGATCTTCTCTCTGGTAATTACACCAACAGCTCGCATTTAGAGCATCTTTTGAAGAATTTAAAACATATCTTGTTTCAATGTAAAATTTTGAATATACATATCCTGATTCTTGTGTTGTTTTACATTATATTTAAAATACCATTTATATAGCCACCGACTTTAATTTGCAATTTCTGCAAGCTCTTTTCAGGTAATTCTTTCCACGGAGAATGTAAACAAAGAAAGATTGTCTACATTTCTCCAACCATTTGTACAATACTTCCAATCAAAATCTAACAGCTAACATGCTAACATCAAGAACACTTTCTTTGAATTCATTGGCTTAAGTTTTTAAAAGGCAAGATAAAGAAACGAATCGGGAGAAAAAGATGCTACTTCAACTACAGACAAAACAGAACAGTACGATGCTCGATCACGATGCATCATTTTATCACATTGAAATTCCATAATTAATTTCATCTTTTAAAGTATTTTGAAATTCAAATTGGAAAATAACACACAAAAATCATTTTGAAAACATGAAACCATTCCACAATTAAAAAATTGAATGATTCCATCTACTTTGAATACCATTCTGTGCATTTATGAATAATAAAGGGGTAAGATAATGTTTCTATCAGCATATCCGAAACAGTCTAATTTATGCCAGAGAATTCAAAACAACATCATACATACAATACTTAATGTGGGATAGTGTACAGAAGTAAAAGACCTCACCTCTAACTGAAAATCTTATCAAGTGTTGTGTGGGGTTAATCATTATTGAATCTCCCTAGCTCGTCTCTCCCTTTTGAGTGTAGTGTCTATTTGAATGGATACCCCAGTGTTTGCCTTTACAATCAGAATCTGCAGCACCCGAAACTTAGGAGTTCGTCGCCAAGTCTGGCTACCAAAGTGCCCGCCAAATTTCTCCAAAAATCGATCTTGGCCAGGCGAGTTACTAAGCCATCCTTTTGTTGTCAAGGTCGTAATAGAAGACTCCTGTCACCTGTTGTATACTTTTCCATCCTTTAGTTTTTATCTATGGAAACTTTGAATCAATCAATGGACTCGTTTTATTCCTAGTTCACATGTTCACAGGCTTTGACGTGTAATCAAAAACTGTTAGTTGTCATCCTGTAATGTTTGATAAAGCATTGTTTACTTACTGGTCTGCTTGTGGCACGAAAGTGTCTCGAGAATTAAAGATAGTTTTTGTCCATTGTTCTTGCAGAGAAAAGCCAAATGGCATACTACAAGCTAGGTTACGTATTGTCATGAATATTAAATTAGGTAGGATCTTACTTTGGAGGGGCTCAAAGTTAAAAGTGGAATTCTTTGTATTGCAAAAATTTAGATCTAATTGGATTTTTAAATTTTTGTTACTTTTGGTTACATGACTATGAGTTTTAAAATGATAGTTTAAAACGATTTAAGACTCCTGCCATTTACATATTGTTGATTCAGTTGTTTTCATCTATGGAACTTTGAATCAATCAATCAATGGAATTTTATTCCTAGTTCTCATGTTCGCAGACTTTGAAGAGCAATCAAAAGTTGTTGGTTTTCCTATGAAAAGTCCGATAAAGCGCTATGTACTTACAGATATGCCCGTGGCACGAAAGTGTCTCGAGTATGAAAAGAAAGTCTTTGCACGTTGTACTTGCTTAAAAAAGTAAAATGGGACACATCAAACTTGATTACTCATTGTCATGAATAGTTAATTTGGCAAAATCATATTTTGGAAGGGCACAAAGTTGAAAATGAAATTTTGTATGCAAAATGTAATGCAAAATTCTCAAAATTCTCATTCATTCTGCAAAATAGTTTTTGAACGTCTTTTTTTTTAGTGGTTACCCGACTATGAACTTCCAGAGGATAGCTTTAAGCGTTCTAAAAGACTTTTGTCACTTGTATAGTTTTGAATAATTTTGTTTTCGCCAGTGAAAACTTCGAATCAATCATCGAACGCTTTTATATCCTAGTTAACCATGTTCACAGGCCTTAAAGCGCAATCAAAACGTGATGCTTTGCTATGGAAAGTCCGATAACGAGATGTTTACTTATTAGATCGTGTATTTACCTGTGACACGAGAATCTCTCGTATATGAAAAGGTAGTCTTTGCCCATTGTTCCAGCAGAGAAAAATAAAACGGAACGCAACAAACTAGGCTACTTATTGCAATGAGGCGTAGGTAAGGAAGGATCTTATTTCAAAGAGGGTCACACAGTTAAAAATGAAAACTTTTATGCAAAATTCTAATTTTATAGAGTTAGTTTTCTTTTAAATTTGGTTACCTGACAATAAACATCCAAAGGATAGCTTTAAACGTTGTAAAGGACTGCTGTCATTTGTATATATTTAAATCTACTGTTTTATCAATGGAAATTTTGAATAAATCAATTGAATATCTTATTCCTAATCCTCGTGTTCACCTTTGAAGTGTTATCAAAGTTGCTGTTTTTCCTCCTGTAAAGTCAAATAAAGCGATATTTAACTACAAATCTGCCCGCGGTTCGAAAGTGTCTCGAGTATGAAAAGGTTTTTTTCCCGTTGTTCTTGCAGAGAAAAGTAAAATCGTGCATTACAAACTAGCTTACTTTTTACCATGAGTAGTAGCGTAACCAGGATTTCATTATGGAATGGCAAAAAGTTAAAAGTGGAATTTGTAACGCAAAGTTCACATCTTATGTCTTTTCGCGTTCGAATTTCCAAAGAATTACTTAAAGAGCATAAAACGGGACAAATCTCAAGTGATCGAAATGCATGAAGGATTGCAGTGATTCAACCACAATATTTACAAAAATATATAGTATTCAAATCACCCTTCTTTTTGGAAATTCACTTTTTCCCTTTGTGTCATGGCTGGAGGTATTGGTGTATTAGTATTTTTTTAACTTTCGTCGTACACTGGACTAACGCAACTGGGTATTGGTGACTATCTAGGATGAAACCTGAAGGTAAAGATCTGAGGACAACACCAAATAATGTGGATGTCTGGAGGTCTGATACGGTCTATTGTTGGTGTACGAGGTTTGAAGCTGTATTGGTTGGGTTTTATGGTGCAGGGCTCTATTGGCCATGCATGTGATGCATGCTGTGCCAGACAATAGTGAGTAATGGACATACACACACAAGGAAAGTTTTACCGACACAGAAGAGAGAAATACGCCGATGTAGGAATTGAACCTGCGCCGCTTAGAACTCGCAGGATGTTAGCGCTTTGGTCATACCCAATGAGCCACGAAGGCTCTTCGTAGGTAAACAAATATCTGAGAGAATGGTTGAGTCAAGGCAGATGCAATATGTATGATTAATGCTTTCATATCTATTAATGAATATTAAAGTGTGTGTGTCAGTTATTAAAGAATTATATTATGCAATGATAATATCAATTCACACTATACTATCTCATATATTCATTATATTAGTTATTTATAGATAAATAATATAAAATGTTTCATGGATCTATATGGGTTGCCCAGTTGGAAGAGTAACGTATCAGAAACCGGAGTTTTGCGAGTTCGAAACTCGATCCAACCAAAGATAGTCGTCTATGTGGGGACTGGTGCACGTTACATATCGCGACACTGAGATAGAACTTACAGAGTACAGAAACACATTCCCATGTGAATTCTAATTACGTTCCTTCACCTCTTAACATTCTGAGGGGTTCACATGCATAATTCCACTTGCAACCTGAAGTCCTCCCCGAATGATTTTAAGTCAATTCTGACTTTTTGAACCAATTTCAAGTGTTTGTATTCTAGAAAAGCATCAATAGAATATTTCCAAATGATTATTTTCTACAGAATGAGTCAATAGAATCGTTCCAAACATTTCTGTTCCAGAGAAAGGAGTAATAGAATCCTTCCAAAGGATTCTATCCCAAGGGAATGAGAAATACTCTCTCTGGACAAAAACACCAAACCGCTCCTTTTTCTGCGCATAATTCAGTGAGCAAACTCAATAGCAGCATCCCCAGCTGTAAATGCTACTATAAAATAACCACTTTTAACTAACAATATACTTTTACTTGCATCTTAAAACAATCTAATTTTAACAACTGGATAAGTTAATAATACTTCATTTTGTGACTAAAAATTTATACCTGTTTTCAGTTGCTAATTTTATCCCCATAGAGGTTCACACGCCGCATAATTCAACATGCAACTTGCAGTTTTTCATATATGATTTTAAACCAGTTCTGACTGACTTTCTCCATCAAAATAATCTTTACAAGTATCCTATTGTAAGATAAGTACCAATATAATATTTCCAAAGAATTCTATAACAAGAAAAGGATTATTCGAAAAACTTTTCCAAAATTCTTTTAGACGAAAAGAATCAACACACACAGATTCGTTCCAAAGGATTCAAAACAATGGAAAGGATCAATTGAATCGCGTTCCAAAAGATTCTATTCTAAGGAAAGGAACAACAGGAATTTTGCAAAGAATTCTAATCTAAGGAAAGTACCAATGTACAATAATATTTTTAAATGATTCTATTTTAAGGAAGAGATCAATAGAACGTTTACAAAAGATTCGTTTATGAGAAAAGGAGCGACAGTATCGTTCCACAGGATTCTTTTCTAAGGAAAGGACCATAAGAATTTTCCTAAAAGTTGAAAGAATCTATGGGTTTCTTTAGCCAATATATGTGGTTATTTAGTCATGTGTGTTGTGGGAGGGAAAAAATGCTACTATTTTCGGAAATTTAGTGACGTTCAAAGGGTTAATAATTTATATTAGGCAAAAATATCTGTTTTCGTCGGAATGTGGTTTAACTCTCCAAGTGGTTTCGACGAGATACCTCGTCCATCAAGATCAAACCAATTTTACTGACGACATATATGGCAACATAAAGGGCAGCATGTATATATATCTGATATCAGAATTCAATCAAATAAAAATATCTCTTCATTGAAGGTTAATTTTGTCAGCACCATTCTTGTTTAACGTCTTCGCTAGCGCTCGTATTTTTACAACGGAAAAATTTTGATAAACATTCCATGCTCTGCTACATAATTGCGGTCATTAATATTTCTGCAGCTTCATTTCAAAATGGAAATAGCAATTAGAAGGTAAAAGAGACGAGAAAAATAGTTTCCGCTAGGTTATTAATAACGTAACTGTGTGATTTAGGCGACATAACATTAGTGTTATAAACATTTCAAAGGACCTTCATTTAGCCGTCAAAACAAAATGCATGTATTTAAAACGAAAATAGCGTATAATTATTTAAATAGTATCACGTCAATTAAAAAAATATGTAATTATACCATTAATTACACATTGTTAATTTTTTATTTCGATTAATTAACTATGTCTGAAAGCTTGAAAAGTCGGACTTCGTTACTGGTTGCTCTGAAAGGTATTTCCTGGAGAAGGCAGGTTGACAGGCTAGTTGAGCTAATGTCGCAATGGAACAACACAAGCTATTGGCGTCGATCCGGGGTTAATCTCGAAGGGAACGATCTGAGGACATCTCGTAATTTTGAACCACGGTCATATGAAAAGGTCACAGTTTATCTGGCACCTCACCTACAAATTTCCACACCATGTAAACGTGAGAACATTTGACGTCACGATAGATTTAACGTGCACTAGCCGTCGTGTTCACGACGGTCTGGTTGAATCGAGTTTCGAACGCACAACCCACCGATTTATGATTTGCTACTCTTTCAAACGGTCTACCTTACTGGAGAAGGCAACGCAATGTCGTGCTTTAGGCTAGGCCTTCACTTGCGATTTTTCAGTCGCAAAAATAAACTTATTGTTTCAAATACAAGTGCACAAACTTGCGACTAAGCAATCGTAGCCATTAAAAAGTTGCAACCGGTCCTATTTTCGCTGTCACTATACCCAATGAATCACACAGACAGGCATGAACATGCACCCACTTGCGGTAGTTTTGTCGCAGTTCTGAAGCAGTCTTGTTCTGGTCTCTGTTTAAAACACTGCAGATACTTGTTTAAAATGTCTGACAACGAATCTACAGGAGATGATGATGGACGAATACTAATAGTAATTGATACTGAGTTACTTATTAAAAATATTGAAAAGAAGAATTTAAAGAAATTGAAGATTGTTATTGATGACCAATTATTCCAAACAATTAATCAAAACTACTTTTTGTAATTCGGTAATACTGTAAAAACCTTGCAGGGTGCTCATATAAATCTTCAAATAACTTGTAAAACTGCCTTTCAATAATAATCTTTGACTTGTTATTGGATGTACCCAATAACGATGCTTCCTCCGTTTACTTCTCTCCTGAAGCAAAAGAGAGATCGCACAAGTAGTTTCAATGAAATCCATTAAAAAACTTCTAATTTATCGATACATCTATCGCAGTGTGTGCACCTTGTAGATTTTTTACGGCAGCGAATTTTTGGTCACCGTGACTAGAAATCGTAAGTGGAGGCCAAGCCTTATGTTTTCCAGTCATTCAACAGGATTGTTGTTTTTGTTTGGCTTATCAACGAATTACTAACAAAATATCCGACTTTGTTAATGACGCTCATAGAAAAGGTAGCCCATTGGCGTGCGTTGGACTTTCCAATCATGTTGGGCTAGTACCCTATATCCTTGCAACTCTGTATACCAAGCTGAACTGCTTGCTCTTAAGGAAGCAGTCTGCTATTGTGTTTCAGAGGGAATAGCAGTCAACATCATGACAGACAGTGCAAGTATCGCCGCTCTTGGTAATCTCTTCTCCCACAACCAGATCGTCAATGAAGTCAAGGAAAAACTGCTGGAAGCCACTGAAATACCCCAGATTAACATCTCATGGGTAAAAGCACAAGCTAGCATTGAGGGAAATTGACAAGCAGACCTACTAGCGAAATCTGCAGCAAATGGGATCTCTCACCAAACAACCAGTCAAAAGTGGCCTAGGTGCATATTATCAAGTTCTATTGATGCATCGATCTTGAACCAATGGCAAGCAGAATGGGATGCTTCTACCAAAGGAAGATACACTCATTAATTCTTCCTGAAGATTTCAACCTACCTAAAATACCAGAACTCAAAACTAGTACAATTTTTCGCAGGCCATGGACCATTTCCGGCTTATCTAGAGCGTTTTCACCTTCGAACTAGTTCGTTGTGTATCTGCGGCCGAGAAGGTGATCCCATCCACTACCTTTTTGACTGTGATTTCACAAGTCAGTGGCATTTGTTGAAACCTTCTCTGCAACACTACTCACATTGGTGCCCATATACTGCCAAGAATAGACACTGTCACCACAAAATAATTAAAGTAATGGAATTTCTCAGCTCCAACATTGAGTACATCTGTGAGAGCTGAGAAGTCTAAGTCGAAAGTTCTCAAAATAACTTTGCTTTTCTTTCGAAACTTATCTATGTCATTTTAGCTGTTTTTTAAACGTTCTAACTTCTGGATTTAACATTTATTTTTTTTAATTATTTAATGTTTTTTTTTGTTCGGTTTTTGTTTATGTTTATGTCCTTATTTTTGTTTTTGTTTTCTCATTTTGTTCTGTGTCAATCTTTCAAACTTTGTCATGCTCTTCTTTTTTCATTAGGTATTTTTGTGCTTACATGTTTTGCCTTTCACTTGCCTTTTACCCTTCTGTGTACTTAAATGTTTTAAGTTTGTATTGTGGATTGCTCAGCTCTCCCTTATCCCCGAATCTACTCCGTAAGGCGGACTATACAACTGAAAGCCGCACAAGTGAAACAGTGTCCTCCTACGGCGTGCAATCCAATCATCCAATCATGTATGATTGGGTTTTATGGCGCAAGAGCTACACTATGTGGACCAAAGTATTTGGACACTGCAGAAATTCGGAGGAGGATCTTTCTTAGTTTAGGGTTATTTTCTGGTTAAAACTCGGCCCATTGCTTTATGTACCTTTTACCATGAACGCTGTAGTGTACCACGACGTTCTGAATAATTCGGCCTTGCCTACACTATGGCAATACTACGGCGATAATGGTTGTTTCTTCCAACAGTATCGAGCTCCATGTCATACTGCAAAACGTGTGCTGGACTGGTTTCCTGAAAATGAGGTGAATTTGCTTGACCCGCCTGTTAGAGCACCGATCGAGCAATTGTGAGGCAAACTGGAGCGACTAGTACGACACCGCCGCTTACACCCATCTTCACAACAATATTTTCTCATAGCCTTGCAAGAGGTATGACGAGATATTCCTGCCCAGACTTGCAGAGGACTTGTGGAAAGTATGGCTCGACGTGCTGCAACTGTAATACAAGCAAAAGGAAGGCCCTAAAAAGGAAGGCTAAATAGAATAATAAAGCACTTTTTTTTTATAAACACGCAGTGTCCAAATACTTTTGTCCGTATAGTGTATATTTGGCCAACCTGCTAAACAGAGTCAAGTAAATGAACATACACACACAATGAAAGCTTTATTAGCACAGTAGAGAGAAATACATCCAGGTAGGTTAGGTAGGTAGATAATTTAATTAATATCGCACTGGAGCAACACAACGGGCTATTAGCGACGATCCGGGATTAAAACTGAAGGGGAAGATCGAGGACAATACCGCGTAATTCTGAACCACTGTGAGGTGACGAGGTCACATCTAAGCTGGCACCCCACTTTCCAAACGTTTACATCATGTCAACGTTAAATACATTTAGGAAAGAATCTAACCTAACCAATCGTGTATGAAGCATCTGGTTTTGGTTTGGCTAAAATAGGATTTACTAGCAATAAGTTGGACTTTGTTACTTGCTCCTGTTATAGCCACTCCTAAGAGGTACTCCAATGCCGTGCTTTGTATTTTCCAGTGTTGTATTAGACATGTGGTTTTTGCTTGGCCTATCTACGATATACTAGCAAAACGTGTGATTGTTACTTGCTTCTATTAATGGGAAAATACTTACCCTGTGAAAATAAGCTCAATGTCATACTTTGTGTTGCCCAGTCGTGTATTAGGTATGTGTTTTTCGTTTGGCCCATATATGAGTTAAAGTTGCTTGAATCTCCAAGTGCTTTCAACAAGATACCTTGTTCATCGATACCTAGCCAATTTCACTAATGAATAGATATCTCGTCATATCAAGACATATATTGCTGGTTTTTTTTTATGATGATGAGATGAAGATCCGGTCAGCTTACTTCTAATGACGAAGTAGATCGTCCATAAAGATATGGTTACTTTTTCTAATGATCGTCGAAACAACCACCAGGAGGATTAATAATCTCAAAATCCAAACAAGGCGACTATAGTAATCATCTTAATAATTTATGTACTAGTCTTAAAATATTGAAGAAATATTCAACTTTTGTGTTTTTAACCCATAAAGTAAGGATTTTAGATTTCTTTTGGATGATTTTCTCAGATCATATTGCTCTTTAACCCTCCCGGTCGTTGCCTCGATCAAGGCATCTTGTCATTAGCAAAACTGGCCCGATCATGTTCTCGTCAGCATAAAAAGTAGGGAAAATCGTGATGACGAGGTATTTCATTATTAACAAAATTTATCAGGACTGGAAGGACGAGCTATCTCATCATTAACAAAATTTGTCAGGCCTGGAAGGACGAGCTATTTTATCATTAACAAAATTTGTCAGGCCTGGAAGGACGAGCTATCTCATCATTTGCAAAATTTGTCAGATTTTGATCGACGAAATATCTTGTCAAAACCTCTTTGAGGGTTAAGCCGTAGGTATGGGTATAATTTGTCCGCGTGTAGAAAAAAAATAACCTTGGCGAGACAAACCAAAACAGAAAAGTAGTCAATTATAAGCGATGAGTGTAGAATGATAAAATATCATGCTTTGATTCTAGTGCATATATTTTAGGCTTGTGATTAGGATTAAAATAATCAAGTGATTTTCTTTACAAAGTTCGCACGTGGGGTGATATGACCCATTCCCTGTGAAGGGATTGAACGGTGGATAAAGTTAATTGAGTAATGATTGTAATGCCTATCATGTTTCAAGTCCAACGATTATTTAAAATAAATGATAAAAACTTGAAAACATTATATGTGATAATTTAATTAAAAATCAGGGCACTTTATTTAACATCAGAATATAATTTTTTGGTCACAAAATTATTTTAAAAAACTTATCACTACTCTAATTAATACTTATGGTTCATTGTGCTTACAATATATATTTATATAACTGAGATATGAATCTTATATCTGTACTAGCAAAATACCCGCCCCTACTCGGTTTGAATTGGTTTACTCTAGAATAAAATAATATTTTAACACCTTTCACCATCTTTATAATTTAGACACAAATCCCACACATGATATCCATTCATATAATACATTTCACATACATCGCAACCTTGCTGTATGACAAAGATACAAAATGACGAAAGGTGACACTAAGGTTAATACACTAAGGTTAAGACGATTTTGAGGGAGATTCGGAATTCTCTGTCTTAAGTTCTTTTCATGTTCAACTCAATTAATAAAAATTACGATTTACGGCGTGTGCTCTCGCACTCATAGTCAACAAAACCATATTTCTTTACTTGTGGCATTCTTGCATTCTGCATGCGAAATTTCGCAATCTTTTCCTGTCATTACGACCAAGAATTTTTTAATGTTTGAAAACTTCTAGTTCGTAATTTTTAAACATATTTATTCTTTCAATAACGGAATAATTACACTTAAAATTTGTTTTTTTCTGACTTACCTGCCACTTTAAGTCGAATACTTTGTGGTTGTGTTGCGTGTGATGAACAGGAAATACAATTCAACAAAATAATAAATATTTAAAACAGAAAACAAAAGAAAGCATCAAAATAAAAGTTGTCTTGGAAAAAAGTTGTTTTAATAATATTAATTCGTGATTCTTTTTTATCTCTTGATCTCGCACAGTTGCCACAACGTACTACTAAAAGTGCACAAAATTTAGAAATGCGAAATTAATTCAGAGCTATATAGAAACAGAAAATACTGTACGCCATCAATCAACACAGGTTTCCGTTTCATTCTCGTTCTTTGAAAAATATCGTCTGTACCAAATATTCTGAAATCGTTTACATTGCGCAACGAACAAAAATAAAACTCGAAATAAATGAAGTATCAGATCTGAAATTCCATACAAAAAATGTTGTTTTTTTCAGCAGTACCGATAAAGCAATACAAGTAATCATAATTCTCAATATACATTCCAGTTTTTCCAAAAATACTAAATTATGGTTGATTTAAGTATACTTACTCAGGTGTTTTAGAATTAAACTTATCTAAATCCAAAAATAAAGAAAAGTTTAATATTGCATTCACTAAACTAATATATGATGTATAGGCCAACTTTTTTGTTGCAGTAAAAATGGGAAAAGTTGCATTTATCATTCCCTAAAGTTGCATTTATGGAAAAAAAGATGCATTTATTTTTGATACACTAAAATCTAAAATAAATTATTCGTAAAAAAATTGAAAAATTTAATATGTATTGACAATTTTCCCCCCATTGTGTACAACAGTATAATAATACATCATTAAATACAGAAGAATGTTGAATGGCCTATCCTTAACCAGTAATTTCTTTAACATTGAAAAACTGCACCAGCTGCAGTCATATAATGTGCTCTATCGGATAGCAGAAGCGCAAAATCCTTTCGCTCAATATTCAGAGATTTTAAAACGTCATGTACAAGGAGAACAACATATTGATGATCAACACTCACCTCACAAACTCTGCAGTCGATTATGCAAGTTTCCTCATCAAGAGTGCCAACAAATGTGTTAAGGTACTTGCGATTTATTTCACTTTCGTCTGTTAAGACGAACACCTTCTTTCCATGAACTTGTTTGATCCGCCATACTTCGTAGTTCGCAAGATCAGACACACGTGATCGAAGGGTTGATTGAGAGGGTGAAAAATGAAATAGTAATTTCATATTAATTCATTTTAAACTAAAATTTAAAAAGTTGCAGGTGTTTGCATTTATGCAGAAAGTTGCATTTATGTTGCGGTTATAACTCACTTATAATACACCCCATGTAGAAGGAATTTTGGTTTTAGTACTTTACATGCAGAGTAGAACGTGTGAAAAAAAAGTTGCATTTGTTGCAAAAAGTTGCCCTAATGATGTATAAAAAAAATAAATTATAATCCAATATATGGAATAAAATTCATGTGATGCCTGTACAAACACCCAAACACAAAATCGAACATAGAACAGAAAAACAGACAGACTTACGCAACCAAGTTCAGTCACTAAATGAAGATAAATACTCACAGTATGCAAAGTTTCATGAAAATACAGGGTGGTCCCGAATTCATGGTACAAACTTTAATGGTAGGTACAGGACATTGTAACAATGATTTATTGTATAGGAATGTATAGTCACAAGTGACGCGGTGAGGCGTAAACAGGGGAAATAAAAGGAAAGAGAAATGGAGTGATCGGTTGGTATCATTGCCGGTAGAGGGCAGTAGATGTCTAGCCGCTGTTGAACATGATGCATCGCAGTAGGGAAAAGCACCATTCACAATTGTGCTGCCGTAGACGATGGGTGACTTTACGTATGCAGAAAAAGCAGACATGCATTACATGTACGGCCGTGCAAATGGTAACGGCAGAGCTGCGTTACGAATGTATCGCGCGGAGTATCCTGATCGACGAATGCCGGATAATAGAATTTTTCAACGGTTACATCGTCAACTTTGTGAAACAGGTGCGTTCGACGTCAACAGACATGGCGCTGGTCGAGTAAGAGCTGTACGCACTCCAAGGCTGGAAGAAAGCATCTTGAACATTGTGGCTTGAACATTGACGCTGTCAAGCATGTATCGATACTGGTGGACGCAATTTTGAACAATTACTGTAAACATGACACTTGTCAACAACGCTTTCAATAAAATCTTTGTTTTTCCTTTCGGCCGTTATTTCCCCTGTTTTCGCCTCACCGCGTCACTTGCGACTATACATTCCTATACAATAAATCATTGTTACAATGTCCTGTACCTACCATTAAAGTTTGTACCATGAATTCGGGACCACCCTGTATATTAAACCGTGTGATCGTGTATAGGGCACATACATACATACGTACAGACAGACACCAAACGCGCCGCAAGAGGCGGATTTGGCATCAGAAGGGTCCAAAACGGATAAAAAAAACTTTAAATGGTTCGAAAATATTCAATATACGAACAAACACTCCATTCTTATTTATATAGATAAGAAGGGATTTCTTATTCCCCATGTCAACTTCCATACGGGAACTTTCAAAACAAACTGTTACAGCTATTGTCCAACTGTTAAAAAAAGTTCGCTGTTTACTACTAAAAAGCCTAAACTAAAGTTTGGTCCAAATATTTCAAGTTGTGTGCGTCATTTATTAAATAATACTGGGTCAAAAATTGGATTAATTAGCAAATTATCATGAGTCGCATGAGCATTAATTTTCTATATATTATGAATATTTGAATTTACACATTGCTTTGTGTTCATATAATTCAAATTAACTTCATTTGGCGAATTAATCAATTAATTTTAAAATGTAATAAAGCCATCTTAAACTCTTTCAAAAAAGCTTGAATTACTGCTACATTTTAAACTAATATTTGAAAGCTAGGAAACACGATGAATTTCTCATCTGCATTGTCAAAGTAACTCTTAAAATTATTTTTGCTGTCTCTGTCTGTATATGGACGGGTTAAAGTTACAGTGGTGTATAACTCACTTTTTCAAAAAAATGTGATTTAGACACAGAAACCAGATCTAGATAAATCAATCTGGTAACAGAAAACGAGAATAAGTCAGAGCTTCATTCAACTGCCAACAAATGGCAGTAGAAGTTCTAGTGATAAAGGAAACATAGGTTTTGTTTATCATCAAAGTGGTGTAGGTCAGACCTACACCACTGTGTTTGTAAGCGCTTCCAGAGTGCCGACTGACTAGGCACTTCTGCGTAGTATTTCTATACAAAACAATGAATTTTAAAGAGCGTATTCAAGATCCATTAGACGAATCTTATGGTCGAGGTCGAGGACACCACGTTCCAAAACACAAGACACCGGACGTAGTAGTAAAAGAGGTGCGTGACCATATTATATCATTTCTATGATCAGTCGTACTGCACAAGAATTGAGAACCTCAACAGAAAATTTCTACCACCCGAAATGAATGTACATGCAATAATCGATTGGTATAAAGAAAAGTGCAGGGAAAAGATATTGATTCAGTTTCTGAAGTTGTCTATCGCCGGACCTTTAATGATAAGTTCAACTTTCATTTCCATAGTCCACTGAAAGATACATGTAGTATATCTGATGCCTATGACATAAAAATTAAAGCATGTGAAAATGAGGAGATCATTTGACAACTAAACATAGAAAAATTCCTTCTTATAAAAGCAGAAAAAAGCGATAAGCATGAAATGAGGAGGCAGTGAAGGCGCTTGAAAATGCTTATGTCTATGCTGTGACGTTTGTCTTAGAAAAAGCTATCTTTTTCCCAGTATTGACTACATATGTTGCATACTACAAGCGGAACATGTTCACGTACAATTTGGGATGTCACGAACTTGGAACAGGTGCTGGGATGAGACCATTGCTTCTCGTGGGTCACAAGAGGTTCGTTCTTGCATTATGAAACATCTTGAATCAAGAGCTTAATCCCAAAACATGTATATTATCGTGACCTGAATTTACCATTGTACTTGATGAAGTTCATACAGAGCAATGACAACTGTTGGGAAATCATTAATCATAAGTTTATGGTAAGTGGCCACTCTTACCTTCCAAACGACACAGAATTTGGATCGATTGAATTATATGCAAAGAATAGACTGATTTATACTCTTTATTACTGGTAGAGTATTATTCTGATAGGCAGGAGAAAAAATGGATTCATGTTGACCAAAATGAGATGTGTGACGACTTCAAATCTGTTGCTAACTTAGAACACTACTACTATATCACACGTAGAAAGAAAAACGGGAACAATGCCCCGTTAACTTGTTGAAGATGCAATGGATTATGATTTTCAAAGATCGTCCTTACACTCTTCTGTATAAAGAAACACTGAATGATAACATGTCATTTCCTGTGCTTTATCTACGACAAGCAAGGGCTGGTAGACCATCATCTTTAGCGAACGTTCATCAAGGTACGCAGTATCCTCGAGGAAGACCAGTTACAGAAGCGAGAGAGAAGGATATGGTGGACCTTCTGAAACACATTCCACCAGTGAAACATGATTTTTCTTTTCTCTTCGAATGACTCTTGCATGTAAGAAGACACCACCGGACGATCTTGGTCCACTGGAAGTTATGGAAACTGTGGATCCAGAGCCAGAAGAATATAACAAGCGACTATTTTTTTCAGTCTTTGATTTTTGTCCATTTGTAATTACAATTAATTATTTTTTTTTGCTATTAAAATCTGTAATATTCATTTTGCTGACAAATACTCTGGTGTAAGTCATACACAGTGATGAAAGTCATTGTCTTTGTTAATACACAATGGTGTTAGTCATTTTCCTCAACAGTAAAATTGTAACTATTGTACAAATTTAATTCAATTAAAGCCTGTGTGTTAAATTTGAATCCAGGTGACACCCTATAATGATAACATTACACCAGTTTCCTTCCTGAATTTTTTACGTTATGTTAGTTTCTGGAAAACGAAGGAAAAATTCTTACATCACTGTGACTTTAAACCGTCCATATAGAGTTTGGTATCATTTACTTTTTACACTTAAAATGAACACTGTGTTGCTCTAGTACAACGTTAATTAAAAAATTACCAACTGTCACTAAAATAAAATAATCGATTTTGGTGGTTTTGAAGTCCCAGAAAGATGATGGGCCCTCTGTACTAGTTTAAATCATGTCCAAGTATCAATTTTAGCCCTCTGAGAGGTTCACACGCATATATTCAATTTGCAACCTGCAGTGACCCTTCTTAACTTACAGTTAGTTTTGACTTTCTTGATCAATATAATCTTTTCTGGAATTCTTTAAACCAATCGATGTGATTATTCCCTTATATGTGCTGTGGGATAATAGAAATACCAAAGTACTCGGGAAAGTCGCTAGGGAATGAGTTAAAAGATGTTCTCCCGGTTCACACACAGACCTAACTTGTACAAATGCAACTTTTTTCTTCTATTCCTTTGCACACTTAATTGATATATAAATCCAATAACTCGTAATTAGAAAATGTTATTGATTTATAATTGCCTAGTAAATTATTAGAAGGGTTTGGAAAGGTTTTATTGCTTTTTTTTTGTAAAAAAAATATATATATAATAATTTTTTTGGGAAAAATTATATTGGTTTTGACCTTAAAATAGAAACCTTTGGAAAGGTTTATTTGTTCATTTGCGTAAAATATAATCCTATAGACAAATTTATCGTTTGTTTCCTCAGAATAAAATCCTCTGGAAAGATTCTATTATCCAATAAGTTCAAAACTTGTCAGAAGTCATGCAGGGAAGACTGCAGGTTGCTAGATGCAATTATGCGTGTAAACCCCTCATAGGATTAAAAGTTTTAAAATGGGTCGCTGATGGGTTCGTTTTGTCTGTTGAAGAAAAAATATTTTCCATCTTTTCTTTAAATCATCTCTTCCTAAAATGCGTTTATATAGACACGAAAAAATTTTATTCTATAAAACCTTTTTGCGGGTTTGAATTCCACTGTATCAGCTTTTGGATTTTTCTTACTTTCGTATCCGTCGAGGGTACATCTTTAGGTGCGTATGGGGTTCACAAACAAGAGATACCCTCGTGATCAATTCTTTGCCTGTGGGGTTTATTGCCTGTGGTAAACATGGGTGTCGCGACGCAAGGATGTTCAAGCTAACTTTCTCTTCCTTCTCTTTTTCATCCTTTCTTTCACAATTACTTGACAATATCTGTCTTACGTTAGGCGTAGCTTGACCAAATATTACCCTTGCACCATACAACACAAAACCCCACAATCAACAATCATACTTTCGTAAAATGTTTCAAGATAGTTCTTCAGTGGAAACATAACAACTACCGGAAGACGAAAAATATACTTCCAATGTAAACGAATTGGAACTGTCGCCGTTTTGATAATCTACGTTAATTCCCTGTGATAATAAATTGTCCGTGTGGAACAATTTGCGGTATGTATAGGGCTGTAGTGGAAGGTATACGATGGTATATGCCTTTATACACTCTGGTTTTTTCAGCAAATTCCGTATACCCTCTACTTTTTCCTAAAAACTACGTGCACGCTTAGCTTTTCCTAAAAAACATCGCGCGTATTTTTTTTTTTTTGCTTTGCATAAGTACAATAAATTTCCAATAAATCGAATTCTGCTTAAATTGAAGTTTCTTCAAAGTTCCAGAATTGCGTTCCTGTAATATAAAATTAGCAAAGGCTCTTTTTCAATCGATAGTTTGAACTTCGATTGATTCGAACATATTCCCCGGTCCTTTGAGTATCCCATGGGGTCAACCCCCTGCCTTTGGATTTTCTATATATGCAGGTATGTGCGTGTGTGTGTGCGTGTTTTTTTGCCACCGTGGAAAGTTTAAGTAGTAAGTACATGTTTCGCCTCCCCATTGAAAAAATTCTGCGGGTGCCCATGGTATACCATCTGTTTTTACGACTACAGCACTGGGTAGAATATATTTTAATCAACGTCATATGAGGAAACACAACGGTCTATTGACAACGGTCCGGGAACAATAATAAAGTTTCTTGCCGTTTGAAGTAAAATCTAATCGGTGTTCCTCAATTAATTTTCAAATGTCAATTCGGTAGGTAAGTATGCATTTTAATTAATATAGCACTTCATCAACACAATGGCTATTGGCGGAGTTCCATGATCTATATCCGAAGGGCATAACGGGCTATTGACGCCGATCCTAGATCAATTCCCCGAGGGAAAGATCCAATATCCGAAGGGAAATATCAGAAATGTCGATTCAGAATTCATTTTTTATTATTTCCATCACCCATACCTTTCCTTTGAGGGATTGATCCTGGATCGTCGTCAATAGCCCGTTGTGTTGCTCTAGTAGGACGTTAACTAAAATAACCATTACCATTACCATCACCCATACACTCCAGTTGCTAATCCGCGTCTCGACCAACTAGTTACCGTAGTCCTTGGAACTAAAATAGAAATAAGTAGGTAGGTATATAAGAGTAGGAGAGAATATAGGTAGGTAGGTATTTTAATTAACGTCGCACTAGAGCAATTTTTAGAGTAGCATTTTCTCTTGTGGGATCGATTAGTTCAAACGAAATTGTACTAAAAATAATATTGAAATAATGCGATTGAATTTAGTGTATTTTAAATTTTATTCAATGGCAAGTGTGATAATGTTGGCACACTAGCGTCTGTTAACGTTCACACTCTAGTGATGTTAGATTAGAATTTGATTGTGTTTGGGCTTATAAATGGTTGTAACTCTTCTTGAATTGGCGTGAAAACTTTTCTATTCATGGTCCTTCATCATGCTGTTGCCACTTCTGTCGTAGCACAGATCTCAGTATTTAAAGTTAGTTTCTGTCTCGATCTCAGGGACAGTCTGTAACAGAAAATAATCAAAACAACACAGATCAGCCTCAGCTGAAAATCTGAAACCGTTAGAGAACAATCAAATATTACTGTCATGACATTTATCTGGATCTAAATCCGGGGTTTTCAGATTGCTGACTTCTCTAAAATAATCAGAATGTTGTAATTTGTACTGAAGGAAATAAAAATCCAAAGCAGAATACAATGACACTAGGCAAAACATTCCGTGTTTATCACTGTGTGAGCAACGAATATAATTCATACAGTGTTCTTTTAGAACAAAGGAATAAGAATGAAGCTCTTCTATTTGAAGCTGGATATATTCGCCTACTTAGTAAGATTTCAACTTTATAATTGCCATAAAAAAATTTAAATGCGAAGAATGAGTTCTGGAGGGTTGTTTATTCCAAAGCCATAGGTCACACAAAAAATGAAAGAACTTATATATTTGAAATGAAAATCCGAGTATTTATGCGTTTCCATAAATATAACTGCAAGTTGATGTCTTCAGCGTATCAGTTTGAAAACCTAGAAGTACAATTGTTTCTGGTGTTTATAATTTTTTTTATTTAATTATGTTATTAAATTTGAATTCACTGTAAAATTCCTCCTCAAAATGTAAAAGACAGTTGGAGGAAGTGATTTATCGAAGTTCTTTGATTTTATGCTTGTAGCAAGTTTTCAATATTGAGACTTTCTTTTTCTCATGCAACATTACTGGTGATTTTCGAATAGAACAATGTTATATTGTAGCAACCCACAAATGACACTATTTTCAATTATTTTATCCCACACAAGTAAATAAGAAATAGGACACTTTTGTAAATGTACTTAAAAGCAATGAATAAACCTTAGTTGACTTCAAAGAGAAAATATCGAAAACATCTACCTCTATTCACAATTTTTAAAGAAGTAATCAATGAATAAAATAAAGATGTCTTTTGCTTGTTATACAATCTGAAAGCCTTTTGCCTCTCTGTTGGTGTGCCCCTGATGGGAAATTCATTATAAAAAATTTATTTAATTACTTTTGTAAATACTAAACTGGATTAAAAATCCAAATGCTCATGGAGATGCTCCACTTAGGCTTCAAAGTAACATTTGTATTACTATTTTATAACATTCATTTTTATCATATTACATCTATTGTGCATTTAAGCATTTCAAGAAATAAGTCAAGGTTTCATTAAGTCCCAAAGTTTTGCTTTTAGTTTATAAAAATTTAGCTCTAGAAATGTTCACTGAGGAAGTCAATCAGATTATTTATTTAACTTCAATACCTGTAATCAGTCATCTCATGATTCGAAAAAATTAAACATTTGAAATTATTTGGGGAAAACAAAGTAGGGTGTAATTTGAAATTGGTATGGGTTTTGAATAATTATGCTGAGGTTTGACTACATTATACTGAATTTTCAGTTGCTGGTCTAGGATTTTAATCCCAGCCTGAATTGTTGGAGTGAGCCTTTGTAATGGTTCAGAATCCACATAAACCAGTATTTCCCAAACTTTAATGTACCTGACCCTTTTTATGTAAAAATCCCAAATAGGCTATTCTGATTGAGCCATCAGTTTGGAGTTTATGACTACCAGCTTGGAATGTTGTAATGACATACTCAAGTATTGTTTGAAAACATTTATTTAATTTGCTATAAAACTTCTTGAGAAAACAATTTTTTTAAGTGTTCTGTTCAAATTACTGCGAAACATTCTTTGTATACTTGAATAGATCTTGTCAATAGCTTTAAATGATACCAGGCACAGTCATGTTGCTCTCACGCTTACGAAGATAGACTCAAATGCAGCAGCACACTTATAAATATTGCACCATTTTCCCCACCCAAAGAGCCCTCAAGGGCACATCTTTATTTGCAAAACGGCATCACAACCCTGATGTACCTGAATGGTCTCTCCTCCCTTTCATTTTTACCCTCATCTGCTTTTTTTTGCTTTTCTTCCTCTGTCATTGTATTGTCCGAAAACAACCAATCCACCCACCGAAACGTACTATATAATTTAAACCACACGATTTCATATATTTAATACAAATTAATGCATTTTACTTTTTTTATGTAGATTATATATTTTTAATGCATTTATATTTTCATACTTCTGAAGTTTTAATCTTTTCTTCCTATTTTTTACTTATATATTTGGGTGGTATGTAGTATCCGATACGTTACAACTTATTGCGATTTACAGCCAAGCGTGGTAACCTTCCAGTTTTCACAAGTTTGCACGCTTTCATCCCGTGTTAAGGCAACCCTTCGTATTTCTGCCATTTTTCTTTGTTATTTTTTTTACATTAGTTGTGTCTGGTTGCTCAGTCCGTTGCTCTCGAAATTCTTCGTTAATTCTTTCAAGTAAGTTGAATTTTTATTTTGCTAAAATAGAGTTTACCCCTCATGCATGTTTGCAATAGAAAAATATGAGATACATAAATAGGATTAATTTTTAAAAAACAAGAAAAAAAAATATTAATACAATGGAACAAATTTGTATTGCAAATCTAATTTTTCTGTGTGCTATTTACTCTAAACATGTAAGTTTTTTTGCATTATTTCATCGATTAGGTCAGGGTTCAACTCCTTAATTTTTAAAAATTGTCGGGAAACTAAAAGAGTGAGGGGAAAAAAACGGTGGTTAGCAAAACGTCCAGATTTTGGACAATTCTAGATATTTTACTTTATAACTAATCATATTAATTCTTTTTTTTTTTTGCTCAAATGTTTGATGATAGTACACATTTTGAACATGTAAAGATGTAGTTCAGTAATTTATACTAAGCACACTGGATGGTCTTTGTAGAAAATTCTCAAAATGTACTACACTAAGGAACCTAAAAGTGGTTATACGCATAGAAGGCAATGATGATACTGTCTCACCGGCAGGCAGGGGTCTTGTGTTATACGCTGTTACTTATCTAAAAAATAATTTCTCCCGGTAGAGTGGTTTATATGCATAGTAGCCAACGGTGAAACATTCTAGCCGGCAAGGTAGCTTGCAGTGCGGGGATCGCATGTTATATGCTGTGACTTAACTTTAAAAAAATATTCCTCACGGTACAGTGGTTTATGCGCGTGGAAGCCAACTGTGAAAGGTTATCGGGGGTTGCATGTTATACACTGTGACTTAGCTACAAAAAATTCCTCCCAGTATAAAGGTTTTTACTAATTGAAACCTTGTGCGTTATACACTTTGACTTATTTACAAAAATATTCCTCCTGGTCCAGTGGTTGCAAAAAAATTCCTCATTTTCAATTCCATATCTTCATTTTTGTCCAAAAATATCCCTATCGAGTGGCCCACATAATGCTAAGTAAATTGCTGGAAGAATTCTAAAATGAAATTCCATCTCAATTATAGGATTCTTCAATTCGGATTAATTATTCAATTAGGATCTTACTCCATTAAACCCAAATCAACCAACCATCCAGCTTGGCCAAATATTTCCCTTTGCTCCATAAAACCCGATATCAACCAACCCTTGCACACTGGAAGGGAGAGGAGCTTTGCGTGTGCAATATATTGTACAGTATGCAAATTTGAGTCCATGCTGTTTACAAATATACTAATAATTGCTGCTCCACACATATTTTTTGGGATTTCAATTGAGACATATTTTATCAAAGATGGTCAGCTATAGGTCATCCCATACTATGAACTGAGTTAGACTTAGTTTTATGACAAAAAAGGAGGCATACATAGTTTTATGACAAAAAAGGAGGCATACATAGTTTTATGACAAAAAAGGAGGCATACATACTTTAACCTTCTTTTTTTACATAAAGTGCCTTGCACGTTCTCTCCAATCTTCACAAGAGTCTTACCTTGTATATAATTTACTTAAGATCACACTTTTTATGAGTACAGAAACTCCTCATATTACACTTCTTTGGGAACAAGATAAAAGCTTAATACTCTTTAGTCCTCTTTTTTACATAAAGTGCCTTATCTGTTCTCTTCAATCTTTAGAGGAATCTTACATTGTATATCATTTACTTAGATGATACATTTTACAAGTACAGTAACTTGTCAATAATAACTCATCACACTTCTCGATGGACAATAAAGAAGCTTTATTATTAATTCCACTTTTTCACATCAAGTGCCTTGTGCTTCAATGCTCATAAGAGTTACTTATCGTATATTATTCATAGGAGTTTTGATTTAAAGATTTTTTTGTGGCAAAACTTTTGGTGTGCTTTTTTTGTCATCAAGGAAGAATTTCTTAGAGAAGTAAAAAAAACACTATTTTAGGCTTAGCAGAAAACAATTAAAAAAATTAGTGAAAAGGATTTTAAAAATCCACACAATCGATTGTTCAAAAGTACTACTTGGAAAGTATTTATTTTAATAAAAATGAATATTATAGAAGATCATATTAATTTGAGCAAACTAGAGAATGATAAAATAAAAAACATGATAAAAAATTAATAGTAGATTCAAATAATCACGAGGCTGCCGTAATGCTCTTTAGTGCAGTTGCCTTTGCCTCTCACAACTTGCTACAAAAAGTGTTACCACAAAAAGTCTTTGCTGTTCCTCATTTTCTTAGATCACACTTTTCACAAATACAGCAACTCAACATTAGTTTGCGCTTCTTTAAAGTAAAAAAATATAGCTATCAAGTTAAGAATATAGTGAGAGCTAAGGAAAACTAGCTTGTCAAAAGTTATAAGGGTAATATTATACTTTGCACACCACAGGACATGTTAAACAAAATGGATGTGGTAAATCCTTTTAAAATTATATACTTTTCAAAGAATATATTTTGAAAAATATATTCAAAAACTAATTTCTTTCTTATTTACACATTTGAGATCCAAAACTTTGTTGTGGCATAGTGGATTAACCTACTGGTCCTAGCAGCCTGTGACTTGTAGACTGCGTAGGTTGGATTCCTGCGATTTACCCATAATGTATTTCACTCTTTTGCGTCAGTCAAACACTCTTTGGTATTGTGTCTGTCCATTTGCTTAATGTTTTCAGTGGCACATCTCCTTTAGGTGTTTATGGGTTTCACAAACTGGAGACATTATAGTGATCTTTTCTCTCAAGATTTACCTTCTTTAGTAAACACGGGGGGTCACACTCCTGGTATACCCACACAATGTTTTTCTGCTTTCATCACACTACTCTATTCCCCAATTAATCTTTTTTCAGCTTTCACAACATTTTTTACTTGATATTGTATTGTGTTTTTGGTGCAGCCTGGCCAAATATAGCCATTGCGCCATTAAACCTAAAAACAATGAACCAACCATTTGTTTAACGTTGTCTTGACCAAATATTGACCAACCCCCAAATCTCTGAAATCAATTCAGTTAAGTATAACTTCTCGAAACAAGTGACCTTTAAACTCCCTATTTTATAGGAAAAAACTCAAATTAAGATGCTTTCTGCAAAAATACCCAAATTGAGATTTAAAGCAAAAGTTCTGATTCAACTGAATGGGAGCAATATAGACAAATGTGTGAGATAACAAGAGATTACTGTATGTCAAAATGAGAATTGCTATCACTGAGTGATCTAGTAGAGTCAACTGTCTTCTATTTTAGTTGGATAAGTGTTTTTGAAATTCATAAACACCAAAAACATTTTGCAACTTTATATCAACTACTAGCTGAATAACCTGGTGTTGCTCAGGTTTCAAAAAAGACCATGACAACTAAAATATGACTGCAACATTTCCCTGTGTTTACTCAAATACACAAACTCTGTAGAACATGTTTCCTTATCCATGCCCATTTATTGCAGAAAAACAAACTTTAGATTAAAATTGGGGCTTTGAGGGGTACTTTTAGGACTACCTGTGTGCCAGTTTTCATGGCTACAGATTGGTCTGAAAACAGGAAGGAAATAACCCATGTTTTCCGCAGTGGTCTAAAGTATCTATACAAAATTTGGTGTAGATTGGTCAAACGGTGTAGATTTGTTTTTTGAGAATATATACACATCCTTTTTTATAAAAATAGATTGCTCTGGCTTTTCATGAATGCCGCAATTTGTCCTTCTGTATCGAAGCATGAATTTGTGGACATTGCATCAAATTATTTAAGGTATTCAGTGTTTCAAAACTGTCCACCCACCCAGTATGCAAGTTGCATAAAGAATGTTGTGTCAGATAAAAAGGTTTGATTTTTATTATCATGCAACAATTTATTTTAGTCAAACACTTGACCACTAAATTTACTGACATTTTGTAAACATGCCTATTTTTAGAAACAGTTTTAATGACCCATTTTCCGTTTGGATGCTAGTAACAGTGGAATTCGTACTTGAAGTAATAAATATAATAATTTTTAAATAATTTAACAAACAAAATAACAAAAATTCAATCATCATACGAAAGTATTTTGACTTGTCAGTAGTTTCACATCTTTGAGTATTTGAAAAAAATTTTGTATTTATTTTTATAATAATTTGTAATAATGCCATATTTTTTTTAAATGCAAGGTTGCTCTGCTATAACACTTGCTGCAAACATTTCTTGTACTTATGACTTATTATTTAATGGTAATATTTTATTTAACACTTTTTACTTGCACCTTCTTCTCTTCCAAAATATTCTCCTTTATCAATTTCAAAACATTCTTCACTTATATTATTTCTTTCTTTCAATAACTTCTTATTTTCCAAAATTCTAGACATTCTTATGATTAGAAGTAGTGAATAAACTAAATATAAAGTATAAAACTAACTAATAATGTTATAATTTGTTTTCACTACATAATTGTAATTGAACTAACCACAAAGTAATCACTGCAATGATCTACAATAAATGGTTGCAATTGCAATATGATATTCAAATTTCTGGACCACATTAGCACAGTTGAAAGAGTATCGGATTCACAACTGGGGGATTGTGAATTCAAAATTCGATCCGGCCAAAGACTTGTGTATATGGGGGCTGGGGTACAAAAATCTGTTGTGACCTTAAATGCACTCATGTGGAGTGGAAGTTTGGAGAGTGGGGTGCAAGCTCAAGTGTTGCCTTGTCATCTGACCATGGTTCAAAATTATGAGGCGTTGTTTAGAATCTTTTCCTTCAGGATTGTTCTCAGATCATAACCAATAGCCCGTTGTATTGCTTCTATGCAATGTAAATTCAAGCATCCCCTCAACCAAATTTCCTAATCAAAAAATGGTTCCAGGGAATACTCATATTATTTTTAGACAGTGTTGACATCTATACACTGGTGGATATAATAATAGTCACAGGTGTATATGTAAAATTTTTTAAAAAAAGAACTCATGTCAATGTTGTAAAAACATGTAAAATTCTTAGCTAATCAAATTCTTCTTTACTGTAAAATTAGGTATACTTCATAGGTATGTTGGATGCAAGGAGAGGTGAAGATAACTATGTACTTCTAAATTACTTTTGTAAAGATTTCAGGTAAAGTCGCCAAGTCAAATGAGAAAAAACAAAAAAACTTAAAAAGTAATTTGTAGTCAAGATTTTCAAACTGGTCAATAACCCGCTTAGTAAACAGTGTTCAGGTATGTTGGCATTAAAAAGTCGGTGAGAAAAGTAATAGAGGAATGGCTTTGTGTTCTTCCTTACATCATCTCACAATTTTGATAAGAGCCTTCCTTTTGATCAGCTTTTAAAAAAAAAAAATTTAGTTACTCTTTCAATGGCAATAGTATGTCACTCCATTTTATATAACTTTTTGAGCATTTAGTGTGATTTGATTTCAATGTACAAATGTCCTTGTCAAAGTAAAAGTATTTTTTTAAATAGTTTCCTTATATTCTGGTTTAATTAGCCCTTGTAACAAATGACTCTTGAAGGACATGCTATTAAGTTTTTAAGATTTAAGTAAGTTAACAGCAATATATATATTTTTAGAAAATAATGTCAATTAGTTTGTAATTAGAATTAAATTGAGAATTTGACACGTTATTTTTCCACACATGAAATTGTCATGTAGTTGTGCAGGGCTCGAAATACCCGGGTGCACTGTGAACATGAAAATAAAATTGTGAACCTAATTTTTTCCCGCTGTTAGGTGCACTGCATGCACCTAACATTAAAAGAAAAGGGAAGAGGGTGGACGTGTTTTATTTAATTTTGATGTTTGAACAAAATATTAGTATCGACCTCTCTCGCTCTAAAGGAACGTAATTAAAATTCCTAATTACACAATATGCGAAAACAAAATCGTTGGGCCATAATGGGTTTATACAAGAGGCAAGTTTACTTGTGTCACTGCCAGCAGAACTTTCCGACGATTGAAACATTTTCCAGATGTCTCTGTTGAAGTGACTGTCGCGACAGCCGTACACAGCAGAAGGGAGAATTGCGATTTTTAAATATTTTTATATACGCTCATTGACATAAAAATTTGCGCACCAAGAATGAAACGAAATCAAAATTAAAGAAATTTTACACATGTAAGTACTACTTTGATATAAGTAAGTGATTAGAAAATCAAAGAAAAAGGACCATTTATTGCAGAAAAAAGTACAAATGAACGGAAGTTTTAGTACTCTGTTGGACCCCCTCTAGCGCGAATACACGATGCGATACGAGCGAGCATTGAGGCATACAAGTTCCGTATGATGTCCTGAGCCATCTCGTTCCACAGTTGCTGTAAACGAGCCTCTAGTTCAACCAAACTCGTAGGGTGTCCAACTTGCTGTCACAAATGATCTCAGATATGCTCGATTGGTGACAAATTTGGGGATCGAGCAGGCCAGAGAAGGGTGGTAATGTGGCGGAGGCAGTCTTGTGACATCCTTGCTGTGTGTGGCCGAGCATTGTCTTGTTGAAAAATGGCTCCTGGGAGCCCTGCCATGAGTGGCATCACATGTGGCTGAAAGATGTCGTGGACGTACCGCTGGGCTGTCATTGTAATATGGATCAATATTAGGGATGACCGTGAATCGTAAGCAATGGCACCCCATACCATCACATCAGCAGTGTGTCGCTGTAAAGCGAAGGCATGATTTAGGCGTTCCCCACGGGGCCTCCACACACGAACACGATTGTCATCACTGCTCAAATTGATTCTAGATTCGTCGCTGAAGACGACCTGGTTCCATTCTGTTGCAGCCCAATCCTGTCGTGCGCGACACCACTCCAAACAGAGGCGTCAGTGGGTGGGTGTCATTAGCAGCACACGTAATGGGCGCGGCGATACCATATGTCCTTCAGCCAGGCGCCTTTCGATAGTTCGGGAAGACACAGGGGCCCGTAGTGAAGGTGCTGCCTGGGTCTGGATAGCGGCCAATGAGGCAGTTGGCTCTACGAGTGCATTTCGTATTATATGACGGTCTTCTCGACGACTGGTCTGTCCTGAGCCTGGTCGCCGTGTAAATGACGTCTTTTCTGTCCACTAGTCCCAACACCTCCTCACAGTAAAATCAGAATGGCCTACTTGACGAGCTACTCACTGAGCTGACCATCCAGCTTCCATCATTCCGATGATTCTTCCCCTCTCGAACTCTGACAGCTGCTCATATTGTCTTCGATAGCAGCGTAACAGCATGTCTACCTCAGCGTTTCCTTTGCAAAAGATTAAGTACACTCAAACAAGCTCTGCTTACCCATTTTATACTCCAAGGAGAACGAAGTTCAACACCCTCTAGTGGCATTACAGAATGCACAATCACGCTGCATTTCTAATCATTTGCATATCTGGCCGACATGTACCTTCATGCCAAGTTTCATTACGATCCCACAATTAGTTCTTGGTGCGCAAATTTTTATGGCAATGAGTGTACTATCTACTTCGAACCTATATAAACATACCCAATTAATAAATTAGTTTACGTTACATTAATACTCTTATACAGTCGGTATCGGTTATATGGTCAGCTTAGCGGTCCAGAAAAATCAGACCATATAAGCGGGGTGACCATATATGCAGAGCAATACTACACTATTTAATTATGGCAGGAATATATTCACCTATCACTATAAAATAATTCAACTTTTAAGACCTTATTAACAATTAATTCTCAAAATAAAAACTACAGTAAAAAATATGCAATATTTTTAAAGTGAAATTTATTAGCTTACCTTATTAATCTAAGTACAGTACGCATAAGAACGTGCATCCATATTCAATGCACTCATCTCTACTGTTAAAAATTAAATTGTTTGTTTTTTCTGTTTTTCGTTATCACAGTTCTGACGAATCTACGACACTAACAATAATGGGATTTGGCACAGGTACTCCGAATTTTTTACAATTTTTGGGTCGCTGCGAATTTTTAAATTCAATCTAGAACATTTTTAAATGAATTTAATGGAATTTAATAAATATTGTGTTTTTTTTGGAATGGCAACAGCATAAAAAATACGCAGATTCTAAATTTGTTTTTTTAATTTCTATTTTTTATTTTGCTCAGAGGTACAATTTGTCGGCAGACCAAAACAAACAAATAAAAATTTTTAACACAAGTGTACATTCTTATTCGTCTCGTATGATACAAATGGAAGAAAATTTTTCTTTACTCTTTTCGTCTCAATTTCAATGTACTTTTCAAACAGGGAGAGATAACTTCAACCAATAAACAGACAAATGTTCACCTGTTGTGCTTTGGGAGGAAGATAGTTGAGGGGGTGGGTAACGTCGACAATGATTCAACGCAAAAGAGGAAGGGGGAAGGGGAGGGAAATAAAGGCGTAAATTCAGGTCATCTCCGGGGTCACAAAGACATTTTTTTCTTCTGGTCATTCCCTGTGTTGCTCTCCGCCTCAAAAAATGTTACAACTACTATTTTTCAAAAATAAAACGCGATAACATCATTGAAAAGATATAAAAACCGACCTTAAATCCCATAACCAGGAAAATAAAATGACTATATAAGCTGTGCGCTTTAACACATGTTTCCTATTAAGTTAGACAGAACTTTAGAAAACTAACCATATAAGCAGGGTGACCTTATACGTATAACTGTATTACTTTTTTAAAATGTGTACCTAAAATATAATCTGTGCACCTAATTTAAAAACTTAGGTGCACCTGTATTAAAAAATCTGTTTCGAGGCCTGGTGTAGTACATATTGCTTAGTTCTTTTGTTTGATTTTTTAGAATTAGTTAGCTGACTTTTTACAAATTAGTTTGAGTGAATTAGCAATTAGTTTCAAATTTTTGAAAAGTCATTTTTTTTAAAGATTCCTTGGAAACTGAAGCCTATAAGAAAACTTTCACCAGACTTCCTGATGCATATGGATGCTTAGGAATTTTGCAATTAACTCAGAGTAAGTGCTGTTTATTATTGTGCTGTATAAAAATGTGTTAAATTAATAAAATTATAGCAGTAAAACTTAAAATAAGTTTTTCTTCTATAATCCATTTGTGCATGTTTTGTCAATTTCCTCTACTAAATTTATGTCATGTATTTTAACCAAGGCATTGAAGTATCTATTTTCTAAATAAAATAAAACTTATTAAAACCACTATGCTATCCATAACAAATTATACTTACAAAAAGATTATGCGATGATATGAAATTAATGCATAGCTTTGAGATGATTAGAAAAATACAATGTTTGAAATTAATAGAATAATAAAAGTCTCGTTATTTCTTTAACTCATTTTGAGATATTTTTATTAGAATTAATAATTCTGCTTATAAATTATAAATCATGGATATTTTTTTAGATGGGGAATTTACAAATACAGTACTAAGTCCGAAATCCGGAATCCTCCGGAACTCTGCCATTTCGTATTTCGGACTTTTCCATAATTTATATTCTTTGCATTTTTTGTCAAAAAAAAACTTTTAATCTAAACACACACATTGTGAATTTTGCATTTGAAATAGTAAAATAGCAGATATATATAAATAGGAATAATTTTTAAAACAGGGAAAAAACCTTATTAATACAATACTTACAACAAATTTTACTTGCAAATCTTCTAATTTTTCTGTATGGTATTTAGTTTGAACATGTCCGTTATTTTGTGTTGTTTCATCAATTAGGTCCAGGTTTAACTGCTCTTTCTTTAAAAAATGCCAAAAAGATGTGAAAAAACAAAAAAATGTTGGTTAACAAAATGTTTGGATTTTGGACAATCCGGTCATTCCATAGTTCAGGCCACATAGTGTTTTCTTGGACACTCATTTAGTCAGTAAGTCTGCAATGTTTCCTTTGGATGGGACAGTCAAAAATTAATCACATATTTCTTTGAGCAGTTTGTTTATCCTCCTTTGCAATATCTACTTATAGATTTCTTACTTTTTACTAATACCTTCTTTTAACCACATACATCATCTTCATCAACTGAAACTTAAGTATGACAGTTGTCTACTGTGTAACAATTTTTTTTTCATACAAAGGGACTTGATGCATTTCAGTGTCAGGATTTATGCCTAAAAGCAGTGCTCTTTCACTTTTAAGTACGATGGCTTTTTCAGATGCTTGAGGTAACCAGATTTCTTCTTTAGAGAATTCTTGTTTTTTCTGGCCCTTTTTAATTTTTCCTCACCTTTCATCTGCATTTCCGCTTTCAGATGTACCTCTTCTTTTCCTCAATTTTCATCTGTTGATACTCTTCCGATCAAGGTGCAAAAAAATCATGATTTAAAAAAAAATTAATCATATTTTTTTTATTTAAATTTCTGTAGGCCCTATACACTGTTTTTACAATAATTATATATAAATTTGTTACATAAAAAATTGAGTTTGTGACATAGTAAATCAATATTTACTTAACATTTGTTCAACTTTAAATCACAAGTTGACATCCTACATAGTTTTTCTTGAGTAAATTACATAATCATGTTAAAAAATTTGTCAGAAAGTGTAAGTGAGACCTAAACTATAATAATAGAAGTAGAATAGAGGACAGAGAAATAATCGGACTATAGTAAATTCTAATAATAAAACTGCCGAGCAGCAATAATAAATTAAATAGTTTTCCCTTACTTTTGATTTATATTGGATCCTTTTTTCTGCATGTTGACATTTTAATGGCTGTGTGTGAAGAAGTATATTTCGACTTAATAATCTCTATTGCACACCTCAAGAATAAGCTAACTGACAAACGCCTCAATTTTAGCTAATGAAATCAGTCACCCCTTTAGTTTATACTTTTGAATCAAACTGTTGCATACTTCCTTTAAGTGTTTGTATTATGAGTGCTGTTAATCAAGAATGTTTATACATTATTCTTCCTGGCATTTAGATTTATGATGCCATGTGTGTTTACATTACTGTTTCCAGTATATAGTATAGTTTAATAAGTTACAACTGGCTGTTGCATTCTTTTATAATATGCAGTAATTGACCCAGTTCCATCTGAGCTGTGTGTAGCCATTAGTGCTGAAATCACCATGAGTACAGAAAAATTAAAGCATTTGACCACTTCTGTGATTCATTTACTTAGTTATAAAAATGTGTGATTGGTTGTGATTTAAATCAGTGATTTTTTTTTTAATCTTTTGATTAAAATTATGATTTTAATCATTGATTTAAATCAAGTGATTTAAATCTTGACACCCTGCTTCCAATAAACATTTGTTTTTCAGCTACCTTTTCTTTTTTTGCTTTTGAGCATGATGCATCTGTTCTACTAACCATCTTTCTTCCTCTCTGTTCATTTCTCCTTCATCTGCTTTTCTTTTTTTATTTTACTCTAATATTCTCTTTTCTTCAATGTGAAGCAGTGTTTTCTTCACTTATAGTTCTTGCAATATATGTAACTGGTTGTCTTTCTTCAAAAATTCAAAGTCTTCCATTTATTTTAGCTCTGAGGATGGTGCCCCCTTTCCTTTCTGTCATCTTTGCCTCTCAGTCAGCTAGCTCAAATTTGAATCCTCTTCTATTCTTCCTATTGAAAGCAGGTTTCCTCCCGAATTTGGGTTACATAACATATTCACATGGGTAACATTTCTTGGCTCTTCAATATCTGGACATTGAGAGAGTATAATTTCCCCTGTTCCAGTTATTTTGATCCTTTCTGGCAACTTCAACCGTGTATGCATGAAGTCTAAAACTTGAGAATTTTTCTTTTTCAGATGCCAGTGCTCCATGGTACCACCAACTAGGAACCATACTGTTGATCTCTCAATTTTCACATTTGCAGATAGAGCCCTGTTCTTCAGGTCTATGGCAGGTTTTGTTCTGCTTTGGTCTTTTTGTCTTGTGTCGACACTGTTTCTGGATATACCCCACACACACACACTCACAGCTACTAAAGCATTTGATTATCTTCCATGTTAAATCGACTTTGTTTTGCTTGTTCAATAACCACTCCTTCGTGAACTTTTCTGGTATCCTCTTCTAAGAGGGGTTAAAGTTCTTTGTATGGAGGGCTTGCTCTTCTCATGTTTCACTTCCAATATATTCATTTAGGGAAATTCGCTTTTCTTCAGTTTAGCGAGTCTTGATTTTACAATGGCTGTTTAGATTTGCTTCATCCTTTTCCAGGTTGATGATGAGAGTTTCATAGGATTTTGGTATCCAATCGGCTTAACCAGAGCAACCTCCCAATGAGTAAAAGTGTATCCATCATAAGCTAATTTTCGGTGGATTTCCATCAATCTGCTCAAGTATGATTTCATTGTTTCATTTGGCTTCATAGTAGTGTTGAAAAAGTTCTTCATCAATTGTAATACATGAAGCAGCCCAAAGAGTGCGCATTTTCTTCAGGGAATTCCATGCATTTCTTGCTCTTATGCTGTTACCTATATTGTTGTGGAATGTGTCTTCAACAATGATAAACATGACTGACAATTCTTCATTATTTTTCGTTCTCGTTCATTTCCGCCCCATAATCAGGTTCCACGGCATCCCACCATAGCTTCTGAACCAATGCAGCTATTGCCTGTATCAGAAATAATAATTATTGTGGTCCAGCTTCAGTAATTTGTAATATACAATAGTCATTTTCACTTCCAGAAAGTGCTTTACATCTTCAAAGATACTAGCCAACATTTTACTTTGGCTTTGCCAGCAAGAATATGTTTTACTTCAAGATATTAACAAGCAACTTACTTCAGCCTCAACGAGAAAATGCTTTACTTCAAATTAAGCAGTTTATTTCTTCTTTATCAATGTACTGTGGCTCCTTCTGGAAACACGGCCATCTTTCAAAAGTTCATTTCAGAGTCTTCATGCTAATAATGTGTTAAATGGTAAATTTACAAACAAATACAAAATTTTTGATTTGAGTATGTATTTAAGCAGATAAAAAGTGATACCATGTACATAATTAATTAACAATAGCACTGATAGACATTTTTAGCATATTTTGTGTGTAATTTGGTATAAAATGTCTAAAATTTGTATATCATAAATTTTCTGATATTAAGTTATTTCAATGTGTTTATAATTTGTGTTGTAACTTTTTCTAATTTCTTAAAGCAGTGTCAGTCTGGACAATCTAGGAGGCACCACTCAAGTCACACTGCTTATTTTCATTTCCTGCTCATGATTCAAGTTTAATAAGGGTTCAAATTGAAATATAGACACCAAAGAGATAGCAGCACTTATGTTATTTGCTGAGGATGAAAAAATGAATCTGAGTTGTGGCTCCCAGGTGGCCCCATCTGACACTGGCCTGAAAAGCAACAGGTTGATGAGGTGGCACAACCTATGAATTACTGATGGTTGACCCTTGTTCATGATTTGGTGATCAACCCATGTGGTAGGGGCAATTAAAATGTTTTTGTTCTCTGGTTTGTGCCTCCTAAGTCATTTTATCTGGCATTGCTTTAAGTAGGTACCTCTAAAGCAAATATTCTGTATAATTTAACTTATTGTATTTTAGGTGATACTCCTGTCCACTATCTTGTGTTAATTAACAGTTGCTTATCTGTTGGAAAGGTTTTGAGCACTGAAATATATAGGATCACTGATGCAAATTTTCTTTCTTTGCGTAACAATCCTATTGACATCGATAGAATCCAAGAAGTTCGCAAAGTGCTCAATTCTGGTACTTTTTACTTTTCCTGGTCCTCATCTGGAGAGCCCTTAGACTTGACATTATGTGAACAACGTGCTTATTTTACTACTGAACCAGATAATCGATTTTTTTGGTATGTCATCTTAATTATCCTTTAAAGTTGAATTACATGTCAAAATTTATTAATCAATGTTAAATGTAGATAAGGTTTTTGCAAAACTAATCAATATAATTAATTTACTGTATCTTTATCCTGTTTTTAACCTCATTAAAAACATCGTCCACAACATAATCACAGAATTTGCTTTGAAAAAAAGCAAGAGAAGTAAAGTTTTAGCTTTTATAATTTTCAATGTAGCTTATTTTATGATTTTTTAAAATTTATAAATGAATATCCAATTAAGCTTTTTTTTAGCCCTAGTTCTGCCTGTATACATTTTGACATGGGGGCGAAAAGTCCTACCTTTGACAAGGTGCCAGAAAGCTAAATACGACACTGGTGCCCACAACACAAAAAAGCTAATTACCTTCAAGGCCCATCTATATCAATATCAATTTTTTGTGATTTTAAGACCTCCCCCCTAAAATATCAAATGATATCAAGAAAAAAAAATTTAAGATATTTTATTATACTAAGGGCTTTGCCCTCTGCTTGCTAACTCTGGCCAACCCCCGGTAATTGCAACGTAATCCCATTTGGTTTGCTTTGCTTTGGTGAGGATCATGTGGGAATGTGTTTTGGCTTCGCAAACCAACACACGAAATAAAGGCTTGTTTGCTGCACAAGTTCTAAATCAATCCCACGACCACCACCCAACATGACACTGATTGGAAATGCATGTTTTCTGGTATTTTAATGTAGTACATAATGATTCGTTATTCCTGATTGGCCGATTATTCCTGATTATTCCCAGGCCTTATTGTCACAGCGAGTTTCAACATCCCCCCAAAAAATCGTTACTATGGCTACGGCGATAAATTTTATGTCCGGTAAACCTGTTAGAAATGTAACCTTTTCATCTCCGGGTAGAAAAACATTCTGTTGCCAAATTTTACTCACGGCTGAAGACTGAAATTTTTATGTGTTTTGCTCACTCGCAGTAGAAATTTCGCATTTTTTTATTTTGACACTTTATACACCCCAAACTAATCGCTGCATTGGAAAAAAAACCTTCTTCCTGTTCGCTATACAAATTTGAACAAACCATGTTAATTTCGAAATTTTGTGATGTGTAATTTCTCAGGAAACCGTCGGAGAATCGGTTCAAACAAAATAAACGAGTTTTCAATCTACCGGCAGTAACGTTTGTTATTATAGAGAGAAATATAAATTTAATGTGTCTTAAAGAACTATATCGATATCAATTGCCAGTGCCGAGCCCCCTCCTCCCCCATCGAAACAATATGATAAAACTTTGAAAAGAGGGGGGGGGGTGCCAAATCATCTTGCATCTGCAGTAAATTTTTCTCTGACCGACACTATATATATACTAGTGAATCGTAAAGTAACTTTTGTAGTGGTTGCTTAATTCGCCACAATTGACCCCTCAGAATTAAGCAGTAGCCTAAATTCAATAGATGACACTGCTAGTTGAGTGTTAGCCTTTTTACATGACACTGAGAGCCGTTTTAGGGTCACAGGTGTACTTTTGCATGAGTGGTTTTGCAAGTTTTAAGATTGCAATAGGTATTGTTCAGTGTTGCCTTTAGCAGCGAATTGTGAGTCACCTTGTGAAAAGAAGGCTGAGCAGCAACAAATAGAGTGAAGCAGTAATAGGAAATTGAGCCGTTTCACCCTCAGACGGTTGTTAAAAGTGATTAGCATCACATTTACATTTTAACTACTTGGACCATCCATCAAAGTTTAAGTGTTCAAATCACCTATCGGTTACCAATTTAGCAATCTAGTGTGAAGCAGTACAACTGTATCTACCAAAATCTACTCCAAGGTAGAGATGGGTTACACTGCTATATATACTAGTGAATCATAAGTTCATTTTTGTAATGGTGACAAAGTTCGACACATAATGATGATCCCCTGTAAATAGTTTTCCCTTATCTATTGTAATGAAACCTCTTTAATTGTAAGGAATGTCTGTTTTCGTCACTCTTACAACAAATAAGAGTTCTACATATATTTATTCAAATTTATATTTTAAAGTACTAGGGGGCTCCTCCCCCTGCTCGCTTACGCTCACCAAAATAATAGTACCGTAAGAAAGAGTACATTCTGAGGTATACTGCGATATTTTTAAAATTAAAAACTAATAGTAATAAGATATAAATACGGCAGCTTTAAAAAAAAGTAACAAAAATGTCCCGATTTTTCCCGAATTTCAAACAAATATTATCAAGAAACAAATTTAAATTTAAAAAAAAAACTCGACGAGCAACACAAATTTACGTTCAGAGGTACTCTTTAAAAAAAACTCACGGCTGAATACTGAAAATTTGTATGTGTTTTGCTCACTCGCAGAAGAAATTTCGCTTCTTCAATTTTGACACTTAATAAACCCTAAACTAATAGCCGCATCGGAAAAAAATCTTAATAATTGTCCAGGGAATACGATGAAGAATAAATCATGTTAATTTCGTTTTGTTCCGATCAGTACTACTTCCTCGGGAAACCGTCTAAGAATCGAGCTAAACAACACAGTTTTCAATCCTGCGGCAGTGGTAACTTTTTTTTAATATAGAGAGATACAAATTTAAGGGTATTATTTGACAGAAAATAATGTCATCTGCAGACTGTAAAATTTGTTTTTGGACTGTATTCATATTGAAGTGTGTATGAATTTCATAATTTTCAATAACAACACCTTTGACCAAATATAGTAACAAATTAGAACAGTAAATAATCTTTCCCTTAGTTTGATTTCATGGAATCTACCCAAGGTTCCGCATGTTTACTTTCGGAATTAAGTTGTTAAGGGGATAATACTATCAACTTTTTTAATTTCTGGAGTATTTTTATTTTAAAGATTTTGTGTCATTATTTGTTAGACTTTTTATTCTTGATGCTTACTAGCAATTAAGTTTTTTTTTAATGACAGAAAAGTATAATGGATAATGATTATATATATATTGTTTTGTTTTTAGGAATCGAACAATGCATATCAGCTTTATAAGAGATGGCATTGATTGCAATAATTGGTTATTAAAAGTCATTTGTGGAGGGATAGAAATTCGTACCATATATGTTGGCCATTTACAAGCTCGAGGCTGTATTTTTTCAAGGCTCAGTTCAGAACGGGCTGGAACACGATTTAATGTTCGAGGCACTAATGATGAGGGATGCGTTGCAAATTTTGTGGAAACAGAACAAGTATGATTTTTCACATAGCTCTATTAGTATTTTAAAATAATTCTGTGAATTTGAATATTCATGTGGTATATTGTACTGGTTTAAAATACTTAATTTTCAAGGTTTGCATACAAATCAGTTTTTGCATGTGCTGTACTTTTCTATACCTTTTTCATACAAACTGTAATTTCAATTTAATGTTATTTAAAATCCTATTGCATTACAACAATTTGAAGACAACAAATATTTTGAGCATCAGTTTACATATTGTAATTCAAATCGATTTTCAGTTTTCATGAATGTTCATATATTTAATCAGAAAGCATATTTTCAATGTCTTCAATTTCTATTTTACTTTGAAACACAAATAATAACACATCTTTCTTTGTCATCATGCATTTATAAAAACTACAAAAATACTGTTGATAACACAGTAAAAAATGTAGTCTGATTATCTGAGCTACCACCATGATCTCAACCATACGCAAAGTTTTACTGCTTTGCGATTCATAGTTAGTATATGCATAACTTATTAATCCAAAATTGTTTATTGATGCATAATGGTATTAAGTATATAAATATACAATGCTACCTATATAAAGAAGTGTAGGCTGTTTGTAAAATAACATAATTTTCCAATTAACATATACAATTTGTGACCTATGATTGTTATGTTATTATCTTATAGGTGATTTTTCTAGAAAACAAAGTTTGCTCTTATGTGCAAATCAGAGGATCTGTACCCCTATTTTGGGAACAACCAGGAATACAGGTATGGTTTTTAAACTTCAATGTAGGTGCTTATAGAGCTATATGTTTTGTTCAGTACTGTCCTACTAATCTTTATTATATGGGGGTCTTTCTAAGAGAAAGTTGTACTTTTCAATCAAAATCCACGATTACTCTAAAATTGAACCTAAAATATAACCTCCGTTTCCATTACTTCTAATCATCAAAGTTGTTGCATACTTAAAAAACAATTCCTGAGATATTTAACACTAAAAGGACATTACATTTTGACCCTTTTTCAACAGGGTGGTAACAGAACCGGGAAATCAGGGAATTCTCAGGGAACTTTTTAATTTTGGAAATATCAGGAAAATTTTTCAAATTTCACAAAAATCAGGCAATTTGTAAAATTTTTATGAAAACTGTAACTATTGTCGTTTGCGGCCTATTCAGAGATGTGCGATTACAAGTACTTTTGAGAATCGAATAAATCGTTTTCGCCGAAATTGTAATTCGAATAAAGAACACTGGCTTCGTAATTTTCGAACACAGCGAAAACCGCCGCCGTGGGTTTCGCTACCGGAGCGTCTCTTTGCCATGAGGCCAGGGATACACCTTGTGGTATACAATTTTAAATTTGTGTAACTAATGATGTGTTTTTGTGCATTAAATTAATATATTTTGCTTGCAACTATATTTTTGTAGAATGTTTTGGTAAAGCTTCAGTCTACGTTTATAGCGGTGTAACGGCATTGGCGCTTTTTTTGGCGCACTTCTAAATTCGCCAAGGAAGGAATTATTTCAAATGATCCACTGAAATCAACCAACAGTTCAACGAATTTTGAAAGAACTTTACAGAATAATAGCCACACTGTGCGTGGTCAGTACGGCGTTGCCCGTGGCAGTTCTTTTCGTGGGGTCAGGTGCTAACTAATTAGGTATTGCTCGCTAACCCCCGGTGATTGCTACAAATACAGTTTGAGAAACAAACGAAATGAGAATTCCTAGCCTATTGGATAACAGGCATCATAGCATTGCCCTTGCTGTTGGTTTGCGAATGGAATGGAAATTCGTAGCCTATTGGAATTAATTCCCTGCGAATTTCCATGAATGAATATTGTGAATATTGAATATGAACATTATGAATGATATTATGAATGAACATTATGAATATTGTGAACTATGATTTGCTTCGCAAATTGGATAACAGCCTAACGGAGTTGCCCGTGGTGTTTGTTGGTTTGCTTCGCAAACCAAATGGGATTTCAACGTGACGTCACCATCTCTTATTAAAGTATAAATATTTAGTTGAAAAATGATTTATTAAAAGAAAATCAAACGTATAAGGTATCTATATATCTGGTGTCAAATTTCAAATCCGTTGAAATTTTCAATCTGTCTTTATCGATCCCGATTTTACAAAAAGGAACTAAACAATGCCACCAAAATGTTTTTTTATTTTTTCTTTCCTCTAGCTAAAAATCTCTGAACGTCACAATCACTTTCGAAAATTTTGAAGGTATTCAAGTAAAAATTTTTATTTATTAAAAAAAAAAAAAAAAAAAAATTTAGGTATTGATCTAACGTGAAATTTTTCGCAGATTTCAAATCCGTTGAAATTTTTACTCTGTCTTTAACGGTCTAATAGATAGAAAAAAGAACTAAATAGCTCCAGTTAAAAGTTTATTTGTTTTTTATCGTCTGCTAGAAAATCATTCCTCCATGCAAAATGCTAAGGGAAACGAAAAAAATAAATTTAGAATCTGTGATTTTCTGTGCTGTTGCATTCAATAATAATTACATTTCATCAAATTCATTTTAAAATGTTCTAGATTGAATTTTAAAATTCGCCGTGTCCCAAAAATTGCAAAACGTTTGGACTACCTGTGTTATTTTCTCCTTAAAACAACAGAAAACTATTTCAATCTCAATTTATATAAGGTAAGAATCACTCACCTTTCATTCCAGGCTGCCGCTGAAAAGGTAGTAATATCCAAAGGTGTGGGACATTGATTCAATAAAGAAGCGTATTTTTAAACACAAACTAACATTTACTGACGCAAATCACACACAAATCACGTTACACACAAATAACTGTACACATTTCAATAGGACCTTTGTCCAGTTCAGAACATAATTACCGAGAACCTCCCTTGATCGTTTTTGACATGTGCGAAGGGGGTCTCGTATCGCTTTCAACTGCTTGACACAAAGATGCGGGGGAAGACGAATGTGACGTGATGGCGCTGCAGTAGCCGCTACGTCATCAGAGTTCTTGACATCCTCCCACCTTTGGATTCCAAAGTCATGAGGAATCCAAACACCAGTTACAGAAATCATAGGACAAGTTAAGAATGTCTCCACGCTACTCTGAAAAAAACTAACAAATCACATTAAAATACAAAAATTTCACATTAATTATTCACACTAGTACAGCTAGACATCATCTAGTCTCTTGGTTGGTTTCAAGGTTCGTCCATAACGAGAACAACGAACTTCTTGTTTCACAGGAACTTGATCTTGGACAGGACAAGTATTGGCCTCCTCTTCTCTCACTGGATTGTTCAATGATGGAAGTTCATTCGCTGCCAGTTCCAATGGATATAGCTTCTGTATTGGTCTCAGAAGACGTCCAAATTGGGTTTTTAATTCGACCACACGGATTCTTCCATCTCGTCCAGGATGGGTCATTACGACTTTCGCTAATGGCCAGTTGATTCTTTTGGTGTTGTTGTCTCCAATAAGTACTAGATCTCCTTCCTTGATTAATGATTGTCTTGTAACTTTAGAATAATCTTTCAGCAATCCCAAATATTCACTTCTGAATCGGTTTCTTAGATCTTGTCGCAATTTTAATCGGTAAGCGTACCTCCTTTTCAATTTTGTCGAATCGATTACATCGAAATCCGGAACACCAACTTCTCTAATTTCCTGGAGGAACATAGAAGGTGAAAGAGCTAACAGATCTTCAGGATCTTCTGAGAGATAAGTCAAAGGTCGAGAATTAATCAAACCTTCAGCGTCGCACAAGACTGTAGAGAACTCCTCGTTATTCAAACAAGCTCTTCCCAGAACCCTTCTTAGAATACTCTTCAACATTCCCACCAATCTTTCCCAAAAACCACCCCACCAAGGAGCAGATGGAGGGCTAAATTTCCATGAAATTCTTTTCTCTGATGCAAAATTTTCAATCTTCTCCCAATCAATACTTTTTAGGAGATTAGCTGTCCCTACAAGGTTTTTACCATTGTCAGAGTACACAGTGGACGGGCGTCCTCTTCTTGCAATAAAACGACGAAAAGCCAGAATAAAACAGTCAGTTGATAAAGAAGTCACTAACTCAAAATGCACAGCATGGTAGATGGCACACGTGAACAGAACCACCCAACATTTTGTGCCTTCTTTCAGGAACAACGGACCGCATAAATCGGTACCTACTATTTCGAAGACAGCCGCATCTCTTACCCGGTCCTCTGGAAGAGGGATGCTTATGGCTTCTAATGGATGAACAGAAAATCTTCTGCACTTAGTGCAGTTTCTTATCACTTCTCGTACTGTCTTTCTGCTCTTAACAATCCAATAGTATTCCCTGAGATAAGACATCAAGGTTTGCGTACCTGCATGTTCTAGTTCGATATGTTTGCTCATTATGAGTTTTTCAACCACTTGATGTTTATTAGGCAATAATATGGGAAATCTAAATGTTTCTAAATCTTTCCTAGATGCAATTCTAGTCTCAACTCGCAGCAGACCGTCACTGTCTTTCACAGTTCGCAAGTTTAACTTTTCCTCTCCAGTGAAAGATTCCCTTTGTATTTCCCCTAAAATTACTTTCTCGGATGCTTCAGTTTCTTCTTTCTCCAATTTTCCTTTTTTCCTGTCATTAGGGTTTCTCTTTAAATTCTGATAAAATCGAATTATGTAAGCCATTATTCTTACAATTTTGTTGAAAGAAGATATTTTTTGAAAGAATTCAAATCTGTTTGTAACCAAGTTTGTAGCTGAAATTATAGTCTTTTTCCTCTCTGAGTTGACTACTTCGATGTCAGGAGCAATTTCACTAGTTGGCCATTCTTCGAGTGGTAGTTTCAGCCACTCGGGTCCCTCCCACCAACGGGATTTCAATAATTCTCTAGGACCGCATCCCAGCGATGGCAAATCCGCGGGATTAAATTTCCCCTGAATATGTCGCCAAGTCTCTGGATCTGTCAATTTTCGAATTTCACTGACTCTGTTAGCTATAAACGTGGCCCAGTTATCTTGTTTTTTAATCCAGTATAAAGCGTTCATTGAGTCAGTATAATAGAAAGTGCGCATGTTTTTCATATTAAGATCTTCTTTTACGGTGTAAGCAAGCCTGGCTCCAATGGTACATGCAAGAATTTCTAATCTGGGAATTGTAATTGGTTTTAAGGGCGCTACCTTTGACCTAGCCTGTAATAATTGACAGGTAACAACACCCTCATACTCATTGCTTATAAAAATTGCAGCTGCGTAAGCAGATTTACTAGCGTCCACGAAGACGTGCATCGTAGCATTCTCATCTAGTCCAGAGAGTTTTCTAGGGATGTTTATATCTTTCAAATATTTTAGTTCATTGACCCATTTTAGAAATTTTTTCCCTAAAATATCCGGGAGCTCTGTATCCCAATTAATTTTCTCCTTCCAACACTCCTGTAGGATTAATTTAGGAACAAGAGTTACAGGGCTCGTAAATCCAATAGGGTCAAAAATTTGGCTCAAAACTGACAATACGTTTCGTTTACTCAATACATAATGGGTGTTCTCCTTTATCTCACAGGATAAAGTATCATTGTATAAATTCCATTTAAGGCCCAACACTGAAACTATTTCTTTAAATTCATCCCCAGATAGGTTCAATATTGAATTTTCCTCATCATTACTTGATCGGTTGTGTTTCCACCCCCTTAAATCAAATTGCGCAGAAGCCATCAATTCCCTAGATATCGAAATAAAAGAGTTTAACTCTTCGATGGTGTCCACACTCGCTACACAATTATCTACATACATAGATTCCTTGAGTTTTAGAGCTATGTCTCTTTGAGATCCTGATATATTTTCTAAATGGTAATTGATTGTCGCGGCAAGTAAAAATGGGCTTGCATTTACTCCGAAAACGACACGGCAATGCGAATAAACAATCAGTTTTCTTGGATCTCCTTCCTCCCACCATAAGAACCTGAGGAATTTTTTATCGGAGGGATCTATGTTTATTTGTAGGAAAGCTCGACGGATATCCGAAATTACCCCGTATTTCCCATGCCGAAATCTGTTTATGAGTTTAGGAACCAACTCTAAATAATTTGGCCCTTTTTCAATACAATCGTTCAGCGATGGCGAGTTTATTTCTTTTGCTGACGCGTCGAAAACGGGACGGATTTTAGTTGTTGAGTTCTCTTTAAAAACTGGTCGATGAGGTAAATAATGACCCTTGTCTCTTGTCAGCTCCTCAGCGTCAACAGGCTCTATAATTTTTTCGGACACCCATTCCCTGAATACACTATCATACTCTTGAAGACAGTTTCTCTTTTGAAGCGCTCTTACGCACGACTTTAACCGCTTTTCGGCAAGGTTTCGATTGTCCGTTAATTCAGGATGAACTTCCAACCACGGGAGCGACACCTGATATCTACCTTCGTCATCTCTTTTTAACGAGTGCACAAAATGATTTTTCGCCGCTTCCTCAATTTCCGATCTCGTTTGAGAAATATTAGGTTCCGTAATTCCCAGCGAGTCAAGTGACCATAGGTCGCAAATTTTCAAGTCACTTACATGAAGAGACAAAAGTACTTCATTTGTACTATGGCTTTCCCCCGTTCCCCCCATTATAGTCCAGCCAAAGTAAGTATTCATCGCAACGAGCCCATTTGACAAATTTTTAATTTCTCCTGTAAACAGTTTTCCTGCATAGTCCGCGCCTATAAGTCCGTGGATTTCGTTGGCGTCGCTATCGAACAAACAGAAGTTTCCATTCACTGTTACATCACTGGGGAAAATTCCACACCCTTTAATTTCTTTCAAAATTTCCCCATTTTCTAATTTTGGAATTGGGGCACAAATAGTTTTCTGTTCCATTACATTAAAAGTACAATTGAAACTGTTATCAACATTACTTAAATTAATAACATATTTTTTATGCTCTTCTTTTTTCTGTATCCCTCCAAATAAACCATGTACAATCATTTCCTGCCCTACGCTTTTTAATTTTAACCTGCGCGCTGCAAACTCTGAAACATAACTGCAAGAAGAACCAGTGTCAATTATAATTCTCATCAAATTTTTCTGCTTATTTCCCGAAATGTTTACAATAAGTGTTTGCAACATGACTTTTTCCCTAGAAGAATTACCTAAAGCGCAATCCGTATCTGTATTCGCTTTCGAAAAATCCTCTCTTGTTTTTAATTTTCTCTTTCCCATACACATTACGCTGACATGCCGACCCGAGCATAATTCACACGTAACGTTGGCTTTACACCCAAAAGAAAGATGCCTTTTTTAATTTTATCATTTAAGCATCTAAAACAAGAGCCAGACCGCTTACAAATGTCAATCCTATCTTCTAAGCTCAATTTATTATTTGTACATAATACAGAGGAATGTTTACTAGATTTACAGAATATACACATCTGGTACACTTCACTTTTCTTGTCCTGACAGGACTCATTAATTAAAGCTGACGCCGTCGATTGACTTCGGCTGGCGCCCCCGTCGTTTTCTCGATTCAGCTTAACGTTGTATCTGTTTTGTGGTTTGGTTTCCAAAACAGAGTTGTTTATATTTAAAAAAAGTCCTTTCTCTAGCTATAAGCTGTGACGATAAAAAGTTGATCAACTCATCGACTTCGCAACCAGTTGGATCTCTTTCTCTTTTGTTAAATTCCAAAAGTAGGTCACGGGGTATTAATTTGGTTAAAATGGGAACCAATATACTTGAATAACTACCCTTTTTAACCGATAAGCTTTCTAAACTTCTTATATTTTTCTGAATATGATTAAAGAGGTTCCGAAAGCCTCTCACGTCATCAGAATTTTTCAGTGGTTTCGTATTCAGTAATTTATCGATATGTGCATTAATTAGAATGTCTTTATTTCCAAATCTTTCAGTAAGTAACTCTACAGAAGTTTCATAATTTTCTTCGGAGAGATCAAAACCTTCTATAGTGTTATAGGCTGTTCCGCCCAAAAAGGATTTGAGATAGTTAAATTTACTAATAGCATCGAGATTTTTATTTTTATGTATGGCTGATGAAAAAGAATTCCAGAATGTCAGCCAGTCACAACTTTCGCCGTAGAATTTCTGAATTGTGAGCTTTGGTAATTTAATGTTTTGATTTTCATTTTTACGGTTTTCGTTAGGGGTTTCATTTAATTGTTCCGAGTTTTTAGAAGTACACAGCTGTTGTCGTTCGCTATTAATTTCTTCAATCTTTTTTTTCGCTTTATACATGTATGTTGTAATTTTCTCTCTAAATTCTTCTACAACGTCTAATTCCTCATCTAAATCATCAACGCTCGTTAATTTTTCAATATCGGAATCTATTAGTTTCAATTCAACTGATTTTTCTTTTAAATGTTCCAAGTACAGTTCCAGGTCCTCAACTTTGAGGTCCGGATTTACCAGTTCTGTTTTCATTTTTTTTATCATTTTTGAAACAGCTGTCCTAATGTGACCGCGTTTCTTTTTGCATTTGGTAATTTCGTCATTCATTTTTTTTTCGAATGTCCAAACTTACTACCGTTTCTATGGCAGTCCCTGTTCGGGCGCCAGATTGTTATTTTCTCCTTAAAACAACAGAAAAATATTTCAATCTCAATTTATATAAGGTAAGAATCACTCACCTTTCATTCCAGGCTGCCGCTGAAAAGGTAGTAATATCCAAAGGTGTGGGACATTGATTCAATAAAGAAGCGTATTTTTAAACATAAATTAACCTTTAATGACGCAAATCACACACAAATGACGTTACACACAAATAACTGTACACATTTCAATAGGACTTTTGTCCAGTTCAGAACATAATTACCGAGAACCTCCCCTGATCGTTTTTGACATGTGCGAAGGGGGTCTCGTATCGCTTTCAACTGCTTGACACAAAGATGCGGGGGAAGACGAATGTGACGTGATGGCGCTGCAGTAGCCGCTACGTCATCAGAGTTCTTGACAACCTGTGATGTAAGTGCCATAGATTCGTCAGTACTTTGCGTGCAGGAAACAAACAGACTGACAAACACTTCCGTTTATAATATTAGAGATTCAAAATGAAAATTTAATTTTTGGTTACGACTGTCGATGTAACAAGCGCGATTCTATCTTGGAGCGATTCTTATAACTTTCAATGCACAACTTCTGTGACTGCCGTACTCTAAATTATTTCTTGGCGCGATTCTTATAATTTTTAAGGTACAATTGATGTTCTGGCCGTTGTCTAAATTTTTCCTTGGCGCGATCATGGTACAACTGCTGTACCGGCCGTAGTCTAAGACATGGTGCACACATCCGATTTTTCAACGTGCGGCACCGAAGCCCAACTATGCACACATAACCATGAAATAACGCAAGTACTCATTTCGTGCCATTTGCGATAAATATTCTATCGAAGAAAACGTGTTTATTTCGCTAACTTAATGTGAAAAAAGTATATTTTGAAACAAAATAGACGTTACTGGATCAACCATTAAGTAATTACTTCAGACCGGAAAAGCGTGTGCGGCGAGCTGCTGCGCGGTGGGGGAACTGCAGTACAAATTGAACACACGGTGGACGTACATCACCGCAGCGGCACCGGAGGCATGTGTAAACTAATCCATTGGATCTAATGTATCCCAGACTGCTCTTGCTTTGCGGCAGCGTCGCCGTATGTTGAAAAAACGGATATGTGCACCGAGCCAAAAGGTTTAACTTTTCGCTTGCCAATATTGCCATGGAAACCATAATAACCGTAATGCAGATGGGTTGCCTTAACCTGCCCTAACTCGCTACTAGAAGTGCTCCAAAAAAAAGCGCCAAGATCGTTGCAACCGCTTTGAACGTCGACTAAAGCTGTACCAATTTTTTTATGTTTTTTGCATTTCATTTTGATGTATATTTGCACAATGTAGGGACAGAGAGAGGTATAAAACGTTCATGATCAAAATATTTTAATTTTTTTCCCCAGTTTTATCAATTGCTATTGTTAGAGTTCCATTAAGGGTTCCAACTTTTACAATAACAATTAAAATATCTAATGAGAAAAAATACAAAATATTTGTGGAGAATGATTCTTTTACCCCATCTGATCCTAAATATTTAAAAATATTCTTGTGTGGGTACTGTATATCGATACCAAATACGGATCCCGACATTTCTTAAGGGATTTGTAAAATCAGGGTAATTTTTGTCACACTATCATGGAAATCGGGAAAATATCAGGGAACTTTTTTTCGAGGAATTTTTTGTCACTCTGTTCAAATTTCCCATGCTTTATTTGACCATACAGTTAAACATCGGAGCTCATATTTTTTACTTTTCTCAAAATGCTTCCAAGTGTACTGTGACAATTTTTAATATTTCTGTTAATTATTAAATTAAATAATCTAAGAAATACCTAGATCAGCCAACAAGGGTAATTTTGATCCTCATAAGAAACATGACCGATTTTCAAGTAAATGCCGGTTTTTGAATTCCCGATTCCTCATTTTTTGTTTCCTGCGCTTGGGGAAACTCCCACCTCAAATTTTTGTTTGATTGCGATGACTATCGTGACAGTTAGCGGGTTCACTCTAAGCACTGACTGTTTTCTGAAATGCGCTCGCATCCTAGCAGCGCTGGTGTGCTACAGAACTTTTGGAGGGAAAACACTCCGGCTACCGATACCTGATTGAAATGATTAACATGATTGCCCCATTTTAACTAGCATTGAGTATACTGTAAACAAATTGATGGACTGCAATAAGAAATATTGCTGGCATTGCAACAAGTTAATAACCCCATGATTTAGTGTCAACGACACAGCAAGTTGTTCATATGTATATAACTTAGAATCTGCAAGCTGGTAAACTGCATTGATTAAACACCAAGACTCAACAGACCTAGCATTTCATCTTGATAATTTTTGAAACTACTTTTGTATTTTTTAAATAGGTTAGCATAAAGCATTTTTAAATATTTTATATTTCTGAAAGAAATTAATAAAAGTTGAATGCCGAATGAAAATGCAATTAGCCAGCTCTTGTAGAGATATGAAATACTCCTTTTCAGAATCATAAGATTTTGAGAATTTAAAAAATAAAAGGCAAATGAAAATATAGAATACCCAGTAAAAGAACATACAATGATATGAGAAAGTGTGCAAATCAGAGTATCAATTCTAAGAAAAATAAGGAAATTAAATTATGAATCCCAACCTCTCTCTCTCCCACTGTGTACCCCTACTTTTACAACTAATAAGAGCTTTACGTTTTTATTTTTAAGAAAGTGCAAATGCAAATATTTTTGATTGATTTATGATGATAAATTATGAATGTTTTGAATTTGTCATTCTTTTCTGACTTTTGAATATTTCTTTCAGGTGGGTGCTCACAAAGTCAAACTATCTAGAGGCACTGAAGCATCAGCACCATCCTTTAATAGGTAAAGAAAGCTTTATGCTTTATTTAAAACATTGCACACACAAATGTATTTCTAGACTGTTTAATCTGCTCTAAGTTGGTAAAATGACAGTTTGTTCAATGAAAATGATTAACAATAGTTATCCATGTTTGCTCAAATATCTTATTTGGATTGTCATTAAAACATGCAGTTTAAAATTTACATTTATTATTTTTTAGCAGTATTTGATTTGTTTTTTATCTGTTTATACAGAGTGTTTATGAAAAGACTTCCTAACTTTGAAAGGACATAATTATGAAACCATGATAGATTAAAATGCATGAAACCAAGTGGTATGTTTAATGGGCAGGTCTGGAATTTTAAAAAGACTGGTTTAAAATTAGTTACAACTTTGGCTGATAGATTGTGCTGCAGTCTGGTAAAGGGATCATAGGGCCGTTTTTCCATGAGAAAAACTGACCTCAACCTGTACATTGCGATTTTGCAACAGTTTGTTGCCACACTTCAAGGGTTGGTGGATGCACCAGACACTTCATGGTTTATGCAAGATGGTGCCCGACCACACCAAACTTATGCAGTGTTCACCATCCTTGATGAATTCTTCAGTGACATTCATTGCTCTAAATATTCCAGAGACTGGCTCTGGAATAGATTGGCCTCCATACTTCCCGGGTCTCAATCCATGCAACTTATTTCTCTGGGGCTATTTGAAGGACATTATTTCCAGTAAGAATCCTCAAATGCTTGAACTGTGCATCTGTGAAGCATGTGTATCCATTTCAGTGCGCACATTGTGGCAGGTGTCTTCAAACTTCTGTTGCTTGCGTCAAGTGATTGAATCCATTGCAATGTTATTCGACACCTGTTTATAAATGACAACTTGCATACTATTTAAGGGGGGGGGGGAACCAAGATTGCAGTGCAATCTACTATCCAAATTTATTACTAATTTTGATAACCAGCTATTTCAAATTCCAGGTCTGCTCATAAAACATACCACTTGTTTCATCTTACCTTTCTACCTATCACTGTTTCGTAGTTATTTCATTTCAAAGTTATTGAGTCCTTTCTGAAGCACCCTGTATATGCATATATTTTTCTACTCAATTACATGCAATTTCTTATTTATTGAAATAAATCATTCATCTCTATCCCTTTGTCTGATAGATGGTGCTGTGTTTCATGTCTATTTTCTTTTATTTTAGTACTAGTTATTTGCAGACACAAAACATTAAATTTCAGCTGTGTTTTAAAATATAAAAAAGATTGTACCAATTTTCAATTATTAAAGATATTTGTTTGATTTATGTGACAAAATTCTTAGCTTTGTACCAATTAAGATGTGGTTTGTAATTTAATGTTTGCAATATTTTTCATACCTGATTAAATAGTTTTCATTAAAATGTTTCTGTCTTACTAAAGTGACAATTTGTTTTCTTGGTAAAGACATTTAACTCAGATAGTGAAACGTTATGGTGATCAAGTCTTAATAAACTTGCTTGGAGCCAAAGAAGGAGAGGCCATGTTAAGTAAGATGTTTCAGGTATGTTTCTTTCTTAAATTTCCTTATTGAAAAATACTTAATGGTTTAATTTTATTCTTAAAAGACCTATAAAATGTTTTATTTCACACTAAGTATTGATTTGACATTAAGTCACTTGAATATCACTTGCATCACTATTGCATTCTAAAAAGAATATTGTCACTAAGAGTGATGTTTCCTGTATCATAGAGAAAATTGAAATATTTTCCTTATACAATCTTTTGTTCAATATTTAACATAGAACAAACATTTTATTCCTCTTATGCACTGACTTATTGGAATCCTATCCAAGATTAACTGACCAACCATTGCCTCTAAATTCCTTCCAATAGGTGCTACTTTATTACTTGTACTTCCAGAATTAAACTTTGTTGCTTGAGTTGAATTGTTTAAACGTTGATTTAAAATTATTCAAACAACACTTATCTCTAACATCTTTAACCTCGGGCTTCAGGAATCTGAGGTACTCTAATTATCTATTCTTTCCCCATTTGATTTTCTGCCTTGGGTAAACATGGAAATCACAACCCAGGGATGCCCAAGCCATCTTTCTCTTTCTACCTTCCATCCTATCTTTTCACAATTACTTGGCATGGTCTGTTTTGTGTTGTATGCAGCTTGGCTAAATATGGCCCTTGAACTATAAAATCCCAAACCAATCAACCTCAGTCATAGAAAATTGCAAATATAGAAAATAAATAATTTGGTGTAAAATAATTTTTTAATCTCCATTTTGACATTTTTATAGCTTCTACAATTTATTTTAGACGAAATACAGGCTTGTTTATTCATTAATACACATTGCACTATAGTGTAAGACTACAAAAGGTGATAGCAAGGTGACTATTATAGAAGTCAATTTTGAGTTTTGGATGATTGTGAATGCCCTTTAAATACATTTCCTGTGAACATTATTAACTTACTACGTTTTATTGGCAGCCAGTTTTCCTATTAATATTTTTACTTGCAAAACTCTTGCGTCAAGAATGCCATAATTTTGGAACTCTACCATCATTATGAAAGGCACACAAATCACATTGATATAATAATCATGATTTTTTTTCAAGACAATATATTTTGTCCGTTCTGCATATGAAATAACTTGTTTTAAAATTAAATGTCTTCAGCATAGACAAAACAGTGTTTATCAATTCAGAATATTAAAAAAATGGAAAGTTAATTTTATTGCATTAAAAAAAAGAAATTCAATATTTTCGACAAAGGTTTGAGACAGCAAAATTAAGTAAGAAAAGCTTCAATTAAGTAAAGTAAACAAACATGGTCTTCGTTAGTATATTTTATAATCACTAGGGGGCTCCACCCCGTGCTCGCTTCACTTTACTCCAACTCTTAAGCAGTTTTCAATTGATTCTTTAGGGCCGATTTTTTTTTTGCTATAGAGATCCAGTATCTAAATAGAAACCACATACCTATTTAGAATGATCGATGTTGTTTCCTGACTAATGAGAATAGCCTGTTGTGTTGCTGCAGTGTGACTTTAATTTAAAATATCAAACCTGACTATTGAGTACAGTTTTCAATACAATCCAGTAATATAATTTGAAACTTGGAAAATATATGTATTTTGCTTATTTCAGTTGTTTAAAAATGGAAATCTACATCAATATTTAAAAAAATCTTTGAATTACAACATGGTTACACGTTGTATTTTAAGGTTGAGCTATCCTTGTTTATAAAATAGCTTTTATATTAGATTTAACCTCTTTTTGAAGTAAGACATATCTTATCTTTAAAGCTTTTGTATTGTATACTTTGTTTCTATGAAATGAGATTCTACAAATTATTATGTTTTGAATGAATGACTTTTGTAGAAAATTGGTCGAGATATACACATACTGCCAAGAAATAAACTCATGCCATTAGCAATATTTTACAAAAATTAATTTTTCATTATAAAATGAATCATCAATTTAGGGATCGTCAGATTCCAAGTAGAAAAATAACACTCGTTATCAATGGGTTTTTCACTTGTTCTTTTTTCATAATAGACTCATTTCCTTACAAAATATGTTATGTGAAATTTAATGTTTTTAATAACTTCTCATATCATTAGTCAACTATTTATAAATTATTAATACCTTGGTAAGAAATTTAAAATAAGTTGAAACAAAAGTATTAGAATTTATTTTTTTGGAAAACTTGTTTTTTTAGCATTACTTGATAACACGATCTAAGTTGCGTATCCAATTGTAATAATGCTCAGTAGGGACTCATATGGGGACTTCAAATTGTTTTTGCACACCTGGGGCAAATAGAATGGGGGTAATCTGTAATATGCAGGGTTCTAAAGAATTAAGTGTACCAAATTTGTTGTGGATTGGTCAAACAGTGTAGATTTGTATAGTGAATAGACATGGCTCTGCTTTATATTACTAGCCACTGCATGGCTAGCCAGTGCCGGTGGTGTAAGGTATTATTCTGGTGAAATATTTTCAGCAGATTTAAAATTCGTTGAAAGTTTTAATCTATCTTTAACGATTCCGATTTTACGAAAAAAAACTTTACAATTCCAGTCAATATGTTTTTTACTTCTTGCTCTCCTTGGCGGAGATGGAATGGTACAGGAAATGTAATCTCTTTCTTTTTTTAACGCGAAGGGCAGAAGATGCAATCTGTTTCTTTTTTGGAAAGAGAAAGTTCAAGTGACGTCACAATCTCTTTGTGAAAATATAAAAAAAGGTCACACGGGTAGAAAAAGTCCATTTTCGGGGGTTTCTTCATTCTAACCAGAAGAAGAAACGCGTTTGAAGAACCTGGTAGAGAATAAAACTATTAAATTCATTTAAAAATCTTCTAGATTGATTAAAAATCTTCTTTAAAATTTCGCCGCTATCCAAAAATTTCAAAAAATTTGGACTACCTGTGTGCCAAATCTCATTGCTGCAAGTGTCATAGAATCGTCTGGATTTTGTGGCCGCGAAAAAAAACAACAGACAAACATTTCCTTTTATAATATTAGAGATTGAAAGAAAATCAAACCTATAAGGTGATCTATCAGGTATAAAATTTTCCGCAGATTTCAAATCCGTTAAAAATTTTACTCTACCATTAACGATCGCTGAGATAGAAAAAAGCACTGAAGAACGCCAGTGATAACTTTAGTAATATATTTTGCTTCACTGGAATCCGTTTTGCAGGAAATCAAAATGAATGAATCTCGAAACAAACAAAGGTCATTCGAACCTGTTCTTTCCCATTTTAGACGGGAGATGATAAAGCTTGGCATGGTTATAAAGGCTGACGTCAAGCTGACAAGAGGGCCAAAAGTCTATATTTTCTAGGCAAGAAACAAACATACAGACAAACACTTCCTTTTATAATATTAGAGATAGATTAGTAATGTTCTGTTTAGACATATATTTGTTTAATAAAATTTAAAGCTATTAAGATTCTTAAAGTGTTTGCTTTTGATTATCAATGCAAAAGTTTTTTCCTTAATTTAAAATATCCCAACAAAAAGTTTCATCCCCATTAAAAATATTTTCCAACATGTAAAGGACTTAAGCTAACACAAATCACATTCCATAAAGTAAGAAAATCAAGGAACTGTATTCTAACATTTTCTCTCTAATTGAATTTGAGCATTTCTATTTGGGATTGTAGCCAAAATTTAGAACTGATAAAATGTAAAAAAAAAGTGTTTGAAACTGCTTTAAGTTTATATTTTTATTTTTTAGAGTCACCATAAAGTGTCTAGGTACAGCAAGAGTATTCCCTATATAGCCTTTGATTACCATGCACAATGTCGAGGCGGAAAACAAGAAAACTTGGATATTTTAAAAAGAAAAATTGCTTCAAACTTGGAGAATTTTGGCTTTTTTCATAAAGATCCTAATGGTGTTCAAAAGTATGTTGTACTTCATTTTTTCTGAGTTAACAGTACTGAAACCATGGATTGTATAGAAGCAAAATAAGAATACTGATCACATTTGTTTGAACATTGGTAATTGATAAAATTGGAAATATGCCAAGGACAGAGATTAACATGAATTGTTTGTGAAGTTTTTATTTTATGTGCATTGTTTTCTTTGTCTACGCTTGTAGCATTGGTCATTTTGTTCGATTTTATCTGTTTTAACAACAAAAACTTTCTGAATAAATTTTTTATTTATTTATAAATATTTTAAGTACAATACTTAGGCAAAATGCTAAAAACAAAATGTATGGCTCGTGTTTTTTGAACAACTTTAATTGGAATTTTTAATTTAAAATCATCATGAGACAATAGTTTCATTTCTAACTGAATTGTTATGAAATGGGTTAAAACAAAATATAGTAGCTATTTAATTGTTCTATTTTGATTTTATTTGTAATTTTAACCTAATGGCTGACCATTGTATACTTTGTAATCTATTAATAAACCTAAAAATGTGCTAAAATCAACACAGGCACTCACTATATTTGTTCATTAAAACACCACAGTAGGAGGAATATTGCAGGTTTCTTACTTTTTCGAGACTCACTGAATAACTAAAACATGCTTTTGACACTAAAATTTGAATATGCATAAAACCTTTGTTCTTTCTATATCTTGATGCATTTGAAATAGCCATTTCTTATCTGAATTGAGTTAGCTTATTTTTTATAATAGTATATTTCAATTAAATAATTAAACAGTTCTATTGTGTAACTACTGAAACTTCCCACAATCATAATATTAATTATTCTATCCATTTATTACTTTTCTTTCTGTACAGATTTCAAAAAGGAACTTTTCGTACAAACTGTTTAGATTGCCTGGATAGAACCAACAATGTTCAAACATTTATAGGTTTAGAGGTCAGTTTTTCCAATTCTATTCTTTAATCCATTTGAAAATTAATAAAGTAATTGTATGAATAATAATTTATATTTTTTTATAATTTCAAAATTATTGTTTTTAGGTTTTAAGACAACAATTAAAAGCTTTAGATATTTCTGATCAACCTCAAATCATATCACGCTTTCACGAAGTGTTCAAGCAAATGTGGATACAGAATGGCGATCAAGTCAGTAAAATGTACGCTGGTACTGGTGCATTGGAAGGTAGATCAAAAGTAGGTTTTTTAAATATTCAAATTCTGTGTTTATATACTTGAAATCATGTTTCAGTGTAGTTATTACTTGAATAAATAGGTATTCAATAATTTTTTGTTAGTTCTTTTTCATTATGCAGGATGTTATGCAAATAGAAGTATTTCAGCTGTGCTACTTCAATGAAAATCCAAATTAATCTATGTTTGGTAAGTTCATTATGTAGACAACAAGAAAGAGATTTATTTGTATAGTTATAAATGATAGAAAACATCTCACTCTTTGATCACAAATGTCATACTAACCCTGCTTATACAAATGAGTGCTAAATTTGATTAATTTGCAATAAATTTATATTAACCAGTCATATTTAAAATGCTTTCTCAGTATGCCACTAGCCAGTTTTGCATTTTCTTGTAGTACTAAGTAGTACATTGTTCTGTAAACTTGGAAATCATAAAAATATTATGTACAATTATATTTACACTTGCTTATGCTATTACCTAAAACAGACATATCTTGCATTTGATGTCACTTGGGCTTCGTTTATTGTTGCTGTGGGTGAGTAAACTTAAAAGGTAGGAATCCCATAATAAAATAATCTGCTGTGATACCTTACTTTATGATTTTTCCTACTTAATACTCTTATAAAGTAAATAAACTTATAAAGTTTCCTCAACAACCTAATATAGCACACAATAGTGGCCTTAATTTTGCTTTGTCTTGTCAGTTTTCTAAGATTTTACAGAAATCTAGACTTTTGGATCGTGACCAAAGCGATACAATAAGTAAATAAACATATAGATTCCTCAACAACCTAAAGTCGCACAATAGTGGCCTTAATTTTGCTTTGTAATTGTCTTTTCAGTTTACTAAGATATTACAGAAATCTTGGTTTTTGAACCTTGACCAAAGAGATCTAATACAATTCTACCTTGAAAAGAATATTGTGTTGAAAAACAGCTTTTGGCAAAGAAGGTTCGTATTTAGTTTGCAAAATAACTTTTAGTAGAAACTATGTCTGAGAATTGGAACAAACAGGAAGGATATTTTCTAAATTGAGCTCTCAATCATTGAAAAGAGTTTTCTGGATATATTTTCACCCACTCCAACCATTTACTATTAACCTATTTAACTTATAAGAGTTGGTTGTTTTGAGGTTTTATGGCATGATATATATATAATTTTTATAACACAGGAATTTCAAAAAAATTACAACTAAATTGTTAAAAAATGAAGACATGTTGGTGGATCAGGGCGTCATAAAGAAGGAGCCTGACCCAGAAAACATAAAATGGTGTTTTCTACATATGAGCAGCATTAAGTTGAAAAAACTGGTCATACACACCCTCAAATATCACTAAAAAAGCAAAAAACAACAGAACAGGACGCGTCTGTTTGGTTCTTTGTTATTTTGGGTGTTTTATGTTATATATAAAACATACAATATCAAGTAGTAGACAAACACACAATAAAAGTATTCTGACAGTAGAAAGAAGCATTCAGTGTGTAATTCATCTGACAGAAATGGAACCTGCATCCCCTACAACTCGAAGGTTGCTAACATAGTGGACATGCACACTGAGTGGCAGCTCCTAACTTGTAATGGACTAAGAACCATCTTCACATAAGAGTTTAAAATTGCTAATTTCCCTCAGCTTTAAAAGTTGACAGAATGTTTGCACTTACAATGTTTCTAGCATGCTTATCTATCCATACTTGAAAGCATGTGAATATATTTTATAACTTTTGCATGTTACTGTTCCCAGGGTATTTAATTTTCTTTTCACTTTGTGCTTCTCAATGATATTCTTTACGTTCATTGACTTGTTTCTTTGACATACACATGTCTTTACCTGGGTTTTGGAAGTAATGTGTTTTCTTAAGTAATATCTCTTTCTTATTGTCTTAATGATGCACTTACCCAATTATAACTCATTTTCCCATACACTTTCCTGTAGCTGTATGGGAAGTTAAAAGTAACCATGATATCTGATGTATGTGTCTTTATTTGTAGTTTTTCTAAAATGTACTATGTATGTAACCAAATCCTAAGATCTGGAAAATATTTTGTTAACATAATTTAAAAGCTCCTTGTGTCTATCTTAATTCTTTTATCATATGTTATCAATTGCATTATAGCTGATATTATTTAATATTTTACTAACCTACATAGATATACTGTTCCCTACACTTTCTGTTAGCTTATAAAGTTTGTTTCATATTAAGTATAACATGTATTACAGGAAAGAATTGGTTGGATAGTTGCCAATTTCTAGAAAAAATGATTTCCCGAATTTAAATCATAAAATTCAATCTATGAAAATGTTGATAGTCATTGATGAAAATATTCTAAGTGTCCCATAAATTCGTAAACCCTTCAAAAAGTCATAAAATCTGAAGGAGTTGGTGCACTTTAATGCTGTTTGTGAAAATAATTATTCTCATAATGGGATATTTTTTAAGTGGAAAAATACTTCAAACTTTTGTCACAATAAGGCACTACATGCATTCAAATCACAAAATTCCATGGATAACTACATTTATTTGCATTCAGGCAAATGTTTACAAGCAAATTGCTGCAATAATTGTTCCATGTGTGCCAGCACAATAAATTATACTTTATGAGGGAGTGAGAACACTGTTAACTGAAGCATTTAGCATATCAAGATGAATGCAAGGGATTTTTTGGAAAATGGTGTCCTTTAATCCCTCAAAAGAAGACGGCTACTACAATATACTCTGAACTTAAGATAACCTCACAGCCAAAAATAAACTGGCGTTGAGCCCAGTGAGCGAGAACGCCATTCAATTTTACAATAATGGCTGATTAGTCTTTCTTTACCAAATGGGTTTGTCAGGAACTGTTTTACTGGTGATGGAATATGATTAGACACCCGTCTTACATAAATGTACCTGAGAAAGTGATTATGTTGCAATAAGCTTGATATCACTTTCTCTTGAAGCACATTTGCAAGTAGCATTCTGCATTATCTGAGCTCCTCTTCCCAGCCGCTTTTGCAATGGCCTCTTAATACAATGGACCCATAATAACGAATGCAGTGAATCCATACCAAACACTAACACATGGTGAATGGTACAGCGGCTTAGATAGGTATGTTTGTTCTCCATGGTGTAGATTCTACTCGTAGTTACAGGTAGTAACAGTCTCGTCCAGTTAAAAATTAGCTTCATCTGTCCAAAGGTACTAAAGAGCCACTGTCGATCTGCGAATTCCTATTGTTTAGCTGTGTCATTTGATAAGAGCTAGTGAAATTATTGCAACGTGTAATAGTACAAGTTTCTGATTTGCATATTTGATGTGTTTTGATTGCATGAATCGCCTTCTATCGACAAAGATTTGACCTGTTTGTTTTTTTACCAAAAAATTCCCTTGATAATAATTTTCCTGCAAACTGCATTCAAATATTTCAATTACTTCAGTGTTTACATATTGTTGAAGTGTTTGAATTTATGGGAAACCCTGTATGCATCCCAAAGGAAATTTGTGGCTTGTACTTATTTAATAATTAGATTCCCATAACTTGTACTTTTTAAAACTCCTACATAGAATATGCTATTCAATTTTGAGGAGGAAAATTATTTTTATATCTATAAAAATGTGATGTGTTGGGCAAAAACACAAATTTTAGTATGCAGAATACAGAATTAATGAGATTGCACAAAACAAACTAAAAAAGGATCATTTCAAAAAATTTATCTAAGCATCTATAGAAGTTTAAAAAGTAGCAAATGCTAAATAATATAATTTGTGTTCAACTAAAACTGATACAAATGAGAATTGTAACATTTCCATGAAAATGTATTGTTTTCCCATTATGACATATGAAGTGATTAAAAAGCTATGCCTTTTGATCGACTGGTTGAAGTTGAAAAATTAATTTCTCAAGAAGATTAAAATTGGTTAGGAGCTATACAAACTGCAAGTATCAATATGGAATAATGCTCAGCATGTTTAACACAAATGTGCAAATAAGTGATTTCCAATATTTAAGACTATTCTCATACTGATGCACTAGGCAATGAAGGCTAAATTTCTTTTAGAAGAATATGACTTCTGATAACTTTCTTTTTTTACATTACTTGAGAAGATTATTATCTTATGACATGAATCATAATTTTCTTTTACCTTATTTTATTATAAACTTTAAAATAGCTATATTTTGAAGTATTCTGATTAAATTATGTGCATTTTACTGGTAAGACAATTGCACGTTTTTTGTGTTTCAGTCATTTTTTAAAAATTAGGTCAGGTTATTGTCAAATTTTCTATCTTAAAAGTTGTATATTTAAGTTTTGCTTTGTTGAACAACTACTTTTGTAGGATATTTCTATTAAGTAGAGATAGATAATGAAGAATTAGAGAGAGCGTATGTTGCTTGAATCAGTAAAGGGGGAATGTGAAATTATAGTTTATATTTAATTTAATTTTTCTTTAATCTGGTAGGAAAATGTAAGTTCCTTGTATTTAAGTACTGATTTATTTTAAAAGAACATGGCAAAAGATGGATTGTGTAAGGAGTAGAGTGAGAGAAATTGTTATTATATTTCGAGTACTATTCATACAAAAGCAAAAGCAAAGATATCATTCAATAAGGGAATAACGTCCTCTACAAATTCAAATAAAGAAATCAAATTTTTCACAAACAACGAAATTTCAAGTGGAAACACCATGTTTTGATGCCATAATCGGATTCTTTATCATTTAAGTAGTCTAAATATGACATTTCATAACTTTACTATCGTTATAACCTGAGGTATTCAATGCTAAAGTTGGTGTGAATTTCGGGGATCGACGCGGCATGGAAAGTCGCTATTCTTAGATTGAGATGAAAAGGAGCTATCACTGCTTGAATTTCAAATTAGAGCACTATTTCAATTTTTGTATTTTTCAGTGATCCAAGAATTGTTACATTTATTATGCAATGCAAACGATTCGAGAATTACATTATTACATTTACTATGCAAGTGCAAATGATCCAAGATTTATTAGACAGTTTTTAAACTTCTGGCTGCCCCCTAAAATCGCAATAATGAGGATAATTTATTATAGTGCACAAATTAATAGAAATTAGCTGAAATTTTGCATGGCCACATTAGAAGTCCATCTAAATTGATTCTCGTGAAAATATAATAAGGTTCCAATTCATAATTTTTTCAAGCACTACTTTAATAATTATTCTTATGGACTAAAAACTATTTTTAAATTAAGATATTAGGTGGATTTTGTTTGGTCTGTTTAACAGTAAGACATTACAAAATCAGCGCTATGGAAATATTTAAGAAAATATTCATGAAAGTGTAAGAAACTGACTTAACATTAGGAGATCCAATCTTTCTGTACTTATAACTTCCAAACGGTAAGACCTAATAACATGAAATTTGGTATCTGAAGTTAAATTTGATATACATTCTAAATTTTGTGTGTTGAAATAGGGGGCTCATCAGAAATTATGAAGCTGGTGCTCAATTTAATGTGGAAAAGGCTCCTTATGCAGATTTCATGCATTTAAATTTATAGAAAACGTTATTTCCTGCCAAACGCCATATTTTAATTTTTTCTACTGTTAAAATTGCTCAATTAAAGAGGGGTGGTTCGTTTTTTCCCCCCAAGTCTACATTTACTTTTCATATATTTCAATAGTTATTTGAGTGTGCATGTTTGATGTAATTGAAAATTTCTGTTGCATGTATATTTTAATTATAAATACTTCTGGAATAACTGAAATTTGTTTTTATCTGTCAAAGTTAAAAGATGGATCACGTTCTGTTGTCAGAACAATACAAAATAATCTACTCGACAGCAGTAAACAGGAGGCTATCGACATTCTGTTGCTTGGTGGTGTTTTATACAATGAAATGTCTGAAAGAGCTAGGTGTATTCTTCCATCAAGTATGTTAAACTGTAAGTAGTTATAGAGTTGCACATTTCTATAAGTATTTCTTAACTGCTGATTCAAATAATTTTGAATTTGCATAACTTGTAACTACCTGTTCTTTCTTAAATTATATAACTGCTTAAAAAGCAATATGGTGTATTTCGATATACTTTACAAACTAATGCAGGGTGTTAACAGAACCAGGAAATCAGGGAACGTTTTAATTCTGGAATTCTCTGGGGAAATTTTCCAATTTCACAAAAAAAATAGGGAATTAAAAAAATTTTGATAATAAGCGTCAACTATTATTGTTTGTCCTATTTAGCGATACACGATTACACAAGTACTTTTGAGAATCAAATAAATCGTATTCTCATTATAATTCGAATAAAGAATACTGTCTGCCGCTGTGATTTTCCCCACGTTTGCGACCGCAGCGTATCGTTGCGGTGTTTTTTTTTTCAATAAAGAAAACGGCTTGGATATAAATTTTTTCCCACTAAAACTAAGTTCCGGTGTATTTTACAGACTTGCTGCATTTCATTTGTTTGCTACAAGGCAGGCAATGAGGATGTGCATTTCGGATTTCTGATTTGGACAGTACCAAATTGGTGGCATGCAATTTGAAATTTGTAACTAATGATGTTTTTTTGTGCATTAAATTAATATTTTTTGCTTACAATTACATTTTTGTAGAATTTTTTTATGTGTATTTGATTTTTATTTACAGTATGATAATGTGGAGTCAGGTGTAAAAAGTTCAGAACCAAAATATATTGTACTTTTTCTCCAGTTTTTTTAATTGCTATTGTAAGAATTCCATTAAGGGTTCCAACCCTTACAATGGCAGTTAAAATATCTGAAGAGGAAAGATACAAAATGTTTCTGGAGAATCATCCTTTTATCCCATCTGATATACAGTATTACACAGCAATATTTTAAAATATTGTTGTGGGGATACTGTATATTGTTACCAATCACGGATCACATCATTTCTCAAGGGAATTGTAAAATCAGGGAAATTTTTTTGACACAATCAGCGAACTTTTTTTGGAGGATTTTGTTGCCACCCTGCAATTAAACTTTAAAATTTAAAATTCATTTAACAAAATTTTTAAATGTTTATCTTTCAGTTCCATCTGGATTCTTAGAAACACTTTTAAAGCAGAAAAAGGAATTCACTTACACTTCTAAACTTAGAATTGCTGTTGCCACCTGGAATGTAAATGGAGGAAAGCATTTCAATAGCATAGTGTTTAAACATCAGTCCATGACAGAATGGCTATTGGATTGTCCGAAACTATCAGGAAATCATGGTATTTCCTTTATTTTCCATTTATTAAGTTGCAATGCAATTTATATATTTAATTAATGAATATTTTTGTAAAGTTGGTTAAGCATTGTAGCTTATTTAAATTTAATTGCTTTGTGTGCAATGCTCTTGGTTTAGAAAAGGAACTATTTAGTCAGAATATTGTGCAATTAATTTTAGACTAAGGATTTTCACACTGTGTTTTGTAGATCATAGGAGCCACTGAGCCAGCCATTTCATGTTAAGTAGATCAGCATTTTATTTCCAAAAATTGCTGATATCCTATTAAGAATAGATAATACAGGTATTTTTACATGCCCTACCAGACCACTCAGCTCTTCTGTACTACAAGGGGTAAAATGATGACTACTTGTCAAGGGGCACCCTATGTGTGAGATGCCATTACTCATAACAAGAACAAAAACTAACATTCATGAGCTTACAGACTGACATTCTAACCTGTAACCTACTGGATCGCAGAAAAGCATTTTAGTCACTATACCAGCTGGCAGGAGGATAACTGAAATTTTTGTTGTAAAACTAATCCTGTGGAGACATTATTTGCAGAATAAAAACTGCATTGACTTTCTAACATTAGGAGACTTAATGCATGAAAATTGAACAGGGAGTTCAGATGACTATGTTCGATGCATTTCAACCCAGATAGTTCCAAAGTAATTTTTTTTTTAACTAGAGGTAACAAAATTTTTATGATAATGTTTATCTCGCCCTTCTTGGTTGACATTATTTCTTCATCAGTAATCAGAGCTTACAGATTTGCAATGTAATTGCAGAAAATAAAAGTTTATAAAGTTCATGCAGTAAATAACTTCAATTAAGCACAACAGTGTTTTTCTCTTTAAGACTACAATTGCATCCATATTTCATAAAATGTTCCTCACACTCGATGGATCTTACCTACAATTGCATCCATATTTCATAAAATGTTCCTCACACTCAATGGATTTTACTTACAATATATTTATATACTTGCATTGGTATTTTAAATGTACAGAGAAACTTCGATTAATTGTCAGGGTCGGGATGGTTAATCGAATAGACGGATAACAGAAAATCCTTAAATAACCCACCCCCATCCATTGCATGTGAACGAATGATAAAAAATGCACATATACTAACTGGAAATACACTACACACATGTATTTTATTTTACAGAAACAGACACTATACAATTTACATTAAGTACAGTATAGTACATATTGTTACATGAACTTATGCTCTAGGCATACATACATATTCAAATGTTAAAATACTCTCGTATTTCTGTGTGTACGTACTAATAATTTTAATTAACTTTTAATAATGGTCTGACTGTTAAAAGAGTGATGGTTAATCGAAGCTTCACTGTACAATTTAGTGCAAAGTATATATATAAATATAAGATACTTTGAAGGATAATTTTTATTTGGACCCTAATTTATGTGTTCATATATTAAAGAGGGTTCCCACGGGTGCTGAGAAAGTGCTTATTTTGACTTTCCATTTCTAAGAGCCCTTAGAAGTGCTTATTTTTCATCAATAGTCCTTAGAAAGTGCTTAATTTCCTTTGAAAATCAAATTCAGTTTTCAAATGACGATATTTTTTCACAATATTTTCGACCTCTTTTTAGCGGCTGATCGGCGATAAAACTGCTTACAAGTACGGTTTTGGTGATGATTCCGGAACTGGCTTGCTTGAATGTCAACCCTTGATATGCGATATACATATCGTAGATCGACTGTTGTTGAGCACATAATACACTTTAAAAACTTGAAAACCCATGAAAATCGGTCTGTTTTCGACTTGTGAGTTTCTCTCGCAATACACAAAATAGTTGCCCTGATAGAAGAAACTAGAATACAATCATCAAATGTTAATTCATTTTGATTTTTTCATCTACCCATGGGTGCAATGTTTTAAAAATTTATTATAATTATGGGGAAATGTATTTTTAAGTTTGTAGGTGAATCGAAAACAATATATAGATAATTTATTTTAATTAATACTACTATCTGAGTGACAACCCGATGTGTTGCAATTTTTTTTTTTAATCTTGCTTTTTTATGCTTCTAATTCTTTGTAAAAACTATCCCAGTAAAGATATATAAAGAAAAATTTTGAAGATTTTCAAGGGTGATTCTGCTCTGAAAATTTGAAGCATATGGTTATCAGTTATCCAACCCCCTCGATTGAAAAAAAACATTGGAGGAAAAGATCACAAAAACGTAAACCAGAGTGCTGGAGAAGAGAGAATAGTCAGAGAGTTTCATGAATCGCGAAAAGTCGTTTGAAAACTGGAAATTCGGACTCTTATCGTATTTGGCCGCTTACCTAACACGAAAGTAATTTTTCTATGTTTTATAATTTCTCCCTCTTTGTATCCAGGTGACAAATACTCAATGGCCGAATGTGCTTGAATTTCACTTTGCTTTTGTCATGCCATGCGCTATCTGTTTCCATCGTCAGCTTAGATGATTATTTTAAAATTAATTTTGTTTTATTAAAATGATGTTTAAAAGCGTATGGTGTAGAGGCGGCTGGTACACTTTAAATCTGTCGTGGCCGAAAGTATTCACGTTGTGTTGGTGTGGAAGTTTGGAGAGTGGGGCGCCATCTCAGATCTCTCGTCATCTGACCGTGGTTCAAAATTATGTGGCGATACACCGAATGGCTTAGGCTGGGATAGTGGCAACTAATTGAATATCTATGCAATAAAATTGCATTTTATTTTTTTAACATTTTTATAAATTTGTCATAGTTTTTGTGTAACTCTTATCTGTTTTGTTTCATGGGAAAATATTTCCTTCAAAACTCGTTTGGTCTCCGATCCAGTCAAATTTGTCTCTGATGTAAGCAACTTGTAATCCTTTTAGATCCTTTTAGTAAATTAATAGTTTGCCACTAATTTTATTTTATTGAAACCTCCGATGTGCCAATAAATGAATATACTTCTTATTTTCATTATGAATTTATGAAAGTGTATTATAAAATTCTTACTGGGGTGAGTAATTTCCATTTCATAAGCAGGCTGAAGCACAGATACAACAAGATAAGCACTATAATTTCAAAAACAAAAAATAATTTTAAATTAAAAAAAAATTAGGAAATTTTTGAAAATGAAAGTGTTGGTAGATCAGGGAGGAATCTGACCCAGACAACACAAAATAGTGTTTCCTACCCATGAGCAGCAATATGATAAAAAAATTGCTCATACACTCCCCTAAAGACCATTAAAAAGTAAAAACAAAACAATATGAAAAGAATAAGAAAACGAAATCACAACAGCAGCAGGGATACCGACAACACCAAGTCTGGTCTGTCCGGTCCTCATCAAGCTTAACTCTTTCTTTCCCTTTTTGTAAAACCAAATTCACTGTGAAGAGATAAAAGAAAACATCCAAAGTTTTTTTCTTGCAGTGTCCATTCTATAATGTGTTTATGTACTTACACATATTGCTAATACGTGTACACGTAAATGCCCATATATTAACTGCTGAATTTTGTAAAAATCAGAAGGCTTATTTTGAAAAATCTCATTTTTGTTTGGCATTATTTGTGTATAATTTTTAGAAAATAGACTTAAAAATTACATTTTTTAAATACTACTGTTCTTATAAGATTAACTAATCTGTAAGAGCATCCCCATTTGGTCAAAAGTCAGGTATTACATTGTATAATACGGTTTCTTCAGTGTTTATTTAATTTCTTATAAAGTCCTTATTTTGTGTTAGTGTGCGAAAGTGCTTAGAAAGTCCTTATTTTTAGGTAGAAAAAAAAGAGTGAGAACCCTGTTAAACTTTTAGAAACATTTTATGTGTATAATTTAGACCATTTATGATCTGATAAATTTAGTGAAGTAATAAGTTAGATAAGTTCAATTCCATTAGTTTACAAATAATTTACTTTTTCTTTTTAACTTCTAGATCTTTTCGATGTAGATGATATTCCAGCCGATATTTATGCTATAGGTTTTGAAGAAATAGTGGATTTGAATGCCAGCAATATTGTTTCTGCTAGGTAATATTAATACATTTATTGGATCTTTATTAGTTAAATTTTTTTGTGATTATTAGAAACGTTTGATTATATGCACATTTTAGTTTCTCTTATTAGTTCAACCTAAACGGAACTTTAGATTCATTATTTGCAAAAGATGTATCTAATTTTAAGTGTTTTCAAACAGTGTATCATTTAAGAATTCTTTTTCTTCTATTTTGTCTTATTGTGCTGATCCCAATCAGAACATTCATTGGCCTTATTGTAACATAGTTATACAGCACAAGATACGTATTTGAATAAAAGCATCAATTTTGGAAGCGAAATTAAAAGAAAATACATTCAATAGATGTTAGAAAGTATTGTTAACATGTGTTGTTTGGACAGAATATTATTTTTCTATGCGTTTATAGAAAATGTTTAGTGTTTTGAGCAGTGTTAAAAAAATTTAAATGATTTGATTTGAGTATCTTTTGACTTGTGAGTTTTCATGAATCGTTTAGTAAATAATTAATCCTAACATAGCCTGATGTATGCAATTCAAACATACAATTAATGAAAATATGGATTATTTTTATAATTTTGTTGCATTAGTTTGTTTGATGCATTATTTCAGTCAGTTTGAAAGTTTATCTTAATAGTTTTACCCAAAAATTGGTAATTAAGGAAATTCATGAAAGTTTTTCTATAGTATTATATTTATGTGTTCTGTTATATTAATCTCTGAAAATTTTCAAAGTAATAACAAAGTGGTCCTCTAAATATAGCCGCATGTGCTTTGCATTGAAGATTTTATTTACTGTGTACTGAATTCTCATAATGTAATTTCAGTTTTATTTTTATTTTGAATGAGTTTAGTAAAATTTTGCCTAGTACTTATTACAAAAATATTTAATTTGAAAGGCTGATAATGCTTTGTTAAACTACAAAAATTTGCACAAAAAGTGTTATTAAATATCCAAGCTTTGTAAGAAAGATAACTGACTAAATTAATTGCAGTTTTTTTTACCCTTCTGTGATGTTTATCAGTTTCCAATTATTAATATACTGACTTATTAGATTATCTACTTTGAAGTAAATTAATGTTTCATAAGATGTGTTCTTTTACCTGAAATACAAATTAAATATAAATTTATGTTTAATCCTTCCCTATTTTTGTAATTACCTTCTCTTTAGAATATCTTATAAACTGAGCTTTTTATGGAATCATCTGAAATCCAAAAGCTCCATTATTTAGTGAAGTTTAAATCTCAAGGTTTCTATTTTTGAATGATTAACTTTACCACACACAAATGGATTTCTTTGTAGAGTGTTTCAGTAGGTGAAAATGTGAAGGCCTAACAAATAAATAAAACATTACTATGAAAGTTTTCAGTGAACGAATTTGTAATGCCAAATTACACTGTACATAACTTTATACATACATATTTTAAAATTTAAGTTGTATTGTGTTTGAAGAAGAAAAGTTTTATTATTTTCTAGTTTCTTTTGTAAATATGACACCTAAATTGTTCGATTATAAAGGGAGTATTGTAAAGTAATTTTGTATAGTTTTTTCTTTCTAGTGAATAACTTTCATTAAAGTAAGCACAATATGTGTAATTAGATATAACAATGTTTAATGTAGAGTAATTCCATTCGGATGGATTGCTTTTATATTCCAAGGCTATTAATTATTCCTTTCATCTAATTTCATTAAGAGTATAATTTCTTATTTGCTGAGGTTGGTTCAATAGAACTGATGTTTATACGAAATGGAAAAAAGGTAGTCTAAATGTCAATTTTAAATATTTAATGACATAAATGATTGATTTTAGTAAATTCTCTTTTAAAAATGAACTATTAACGTTTGATGTGTAGATGATCTTATTGACACCTGAAGCATATAAAATATCCTGAGGTTTATTTTTTTATGATTTAGTAACAATTTTAACAAATAAAGCTATTTCTCTTTTTCTGTCCTTATTTGCATTTTATTTCTAGTTTTCTCTTCCAAGTTCTCTGAATAATTTAGCCTTGAATTTCAGCACATATATCTGAAAGGTAAGACACCACTGTTCTACAAATACAAAATGTAATTGTAATAAAATGGTGTCATTGCAAACAAATTAATAAATTTTGATTAATTGCATCCATAATTTCCCCAATCCCCAACCTGTTAGTAAAGTTATTGGAAGTAATCTCCTTACCCATAAACTATTGCTTGGAAGACTTCCTTTTTTGATATCCTTGATCCAAAAAAATTTACTTGCTGTGAAAAATATTCTAATTTGTTTCATTATTCATACTTTACTTTTCTGTTTCAAACTGTCTTTTGCTATTTTTTTGTGTGCAATAAATACCTTTATTCGTATGCTTTCCTTATCACCCTAAATATTTCTAAATCAAGTGCTTTAGTTCTTACTATATACCCTATTTAACAACCCTTAGTATTTTTAATAAAGGATAATACTCAAGAATAGTTAAAATACCTTATTATGAAGAGGTGAAAATGCCAATCCTTGAAATGTGGTTTAAGTATTGAAACAGTTTAACCTACTTTTAGAATTCCATAAAATATTACACACCAATGCAGTGGTTTTAGAATTTGTAAAAAACAACTGTTGATATTTTAAATAGATCTTGATATATCTGTACTGTAAATACATCTATATATTAGTGCATTAACAGATTTATTAACAGTAGGACTCTTTGATAACATTTACATTTGTGGGTCTTTTCTCTGATAGGTCATTTCTAGTATTTTAAATTAATTAATTATTTTAATATTTTTTTAGTTTGAGAAAAATGTTTACTTATCTGCAGCATTTTTTTGGGTTATTGTTTAAATTTTTAGTTTCTAAAAAATAATTCAATTTTCCTTTGAATTATGCATTCAGATTGCAACACTCACGATCACCATGAGAGATAAATGATCAAAAAAAATGCCTAAAAATAGCTTATTCCTACCGCAATAACTACTTTGTTTTGATGCAATACGATTTAAATATAAATTATCATTATTTACTAATATGATAGTGGACTGGTATTTCATTACATTTTCTGGGTTGGGGTTTTATTTTGTGAAGAAAAGGCAAAATTCTACTTTATGAATTGTGAATGATGTTATTTAATTTATAATTTTGGAAAAATTAAATATAATATGTTTAAGGCATTTTCATCCATACTTTATAGGCAGGTGTTTTTTTTTATTTTAGTTGAATTACTACTCAACTAGGCTGATTCCATTTAACAGCAATATATATCTTGCGCTATACTTATAACAAAGCATGATTTCCAAGGTCATAAAACACAATTTTTTGTGCATTACATTCCAAATTCAAGTTAAACTTGTAACTAAAAGCACTTCAACTAATTTTTTTTTTACTCTATTACTTCCTATAAACAATCAAATTTTCTTTATCTTTTCTCTGCTGAACTTGTGGTTTTAAAATAAGTATTTTTCTGTTACTGATTTTTAAAAAAATCATATGTAGTCAGTATTAAATGCCTAGTCAAAAATAATTTGCAACTGGTTACTCTGGTATACTTTTTTCTGTAACAACTCGTGCTCATGTATTATGGCAATACATTACATGAATTTAGATTTTTCTTATCTGTCATTTATATATATAAGCTAGTTTAGTAGCTGAGTGTTTAGTGCACAATACCTCAAATCTTGAGTTTTCCATTTTTTTCTATATCAACAACAGGGTGGTAATAAAATCAGGGAATTCTCAGAAAACTTTTTAATTCTAGAAAGATCAGAGAAATTTTAGAAAAATTCAAGGAAATTTTGTTAACTTAAACGGGAACTATTATCGTTTGTCCTGTTTAGAGATGTGTGCGATTAAGATAATCGAATAATTCGTATTCGTCAAAATTATAATTCGAATAAAGGACACTGGCGTAGTAATTTTTGAACCCTGCAAAAATCATCAACGCCGTTTTTTTCATGGCCACAGCTTCTTGTCGCCAAGAGGCTGGCAATACAACTTGTGGTATACAATTTGAAATTTGAGTAACTAATGCAGTTTTTTTTTTTTTTTGTGTGTGTGCGTTAAATTAATATTTTTTCCTTGCAATTCCGTTCTGTAGAATTTATGTATATTTGCATTTGATTTCTATGTATAGTATGATAATGTAGGGTCAGATATAATAAGTTCATAATCAAAATATTTTGTATATTTTCTCTCCAGTTTTTCAATTGCTATCGTAAGAGTTCCATTAAGGGTTACAAACCTTAAAATAACAATTACAATATCTGAATAGAAAAAATACAAAATATTTGGAGAATTATCCTTTCACCCCATCTGACCCTAAATATTTAAAAATAATGTATAGATACTGTATCGATACCAAACACGGATCACAGCATTTATTAAGGGAATTAATAGAACATCGGAGACATTTTTATGATACTCACAGGGAATATCAAGTACACATTTGGTTATCTAGCATTATATCGTTATTGTGTTGCTGATAGCATTCAAAAATGTCTGTCGCCTTAGGATTACAACAATGATCAAATTGACCGATAGCTATACTAGCCATCTGTAAAATGTCTCATTTAATGGAATAATTCTCTTCTCATGTTCAAATTGTAGTATACAACTGATTTGTTTTAATATTTTTACAAGCATATTTAAAGTAATTGCCTTCAAAAATCAACAAAAAGCTGACTGTTTTATACCAATTGTTTACTGTTAATTGATATTGCTTTGTTGCACTATACATTGCCATATTTGCACTTCATGTGTTACATGAAAGTAAGAATTTTTTTATTTTATTACCTTGCTTTGCTAGAACTGGAAATTCATGCCTATCGAAAATTGTACATGTTTTAAACATCTAAAATGTGTTCATACAATGAATATAACGAGTATTGTATTTGAATTTTTATTTGTTGAAGTATAATTTTATTTTAAGTGAAAAGAGCCATGATAATTCTTGGTTTTGTATATGAACCTATTTAGTTGCATTTTGTGAAATGGTTAATTTTGTAATCAAAACACTATGAGTACTATGAAAAGCTTGGCTTGACTTCTAATCTGATAGGACTAATGAACCCAAAGAAATATAGTTTTAGTAAATTAAAATCTAAGCATACTTCTTGAGGTATACTTTTGTGCATAAAGGCAAATTTGTATAGCTGTTTTTGAAAAACCTTTGATTTTTAGTGTTTTTGTCAAGAAGAATGGTTTCAAAATGCATTGTAGTTTTTTTGTTTGTTTACTTTGTCTTTTAGGATTTTCATATTTTGTTGATTCTCCATTCATTTTTACAAACAGTTTTAAAATTACTAAAATGTATTAGTCGCGTCCATTCTTGTTATGCAGTTTTGTTCCAGGTTTCCTATTCTGACATATATAAAGATCTTCCTTTATAAATGTGTATGGTATTTTCTCATTGTGGTAGACCTTTTAGTTTAAAATGACTGCATCAAGAAATTCCTCATAGCATCCTGCTCCAGCATGTTTTTGGAAACAAATCTACAAGTTCATTTTAAATTGCTAAAAATTTGTTTGGTAGTTTAATGCTATACATATTAAAATGTAACTAATTTTAACAGATTTGACATGCACAGACCCAATTGTGGGAATAAATCAAGTAAATGAAACAAAAGTGAGAAAAAATTTTGTAAATTCACACAAATAGTCTGAATTCCTGTAAAGCAGAGTGGAAGAAAAAAAAAATACAAATATAGAAAAGTTCCGATTATGTCCAGAATTTCGATTTTTTCTTTCTTCTGTGGTCACCTTTTCTTATACAAAGGCTAGTTAGATCATCCAAGTGTAGGAGAAACACTGACATTGGGATCTACTACAATCATACATTGATGAGTTGTGAGAATGATTCTCCATGGATTGTCGCAGAGAAATTTAGTGTTAGATGTAACAAAACGTTTTTATCACCACAGTCAGAATACACTATTTAATGACTTAAACTTTAAAATGATAGTAAATTCAGTTTTTGTAGAGTTTTTATTATTTTTAATTAAGCTATCATTTTGATGTGTTGTCAGAATGTAATCAATTAAAATTTAAAAGATCGTTTGAATGATGGACTTGAAGAGATATTTGTGTACTCTGTTGTTTGGCAGGAGTAATAATAGCATAGTGCACAAGCATAACTTAAAAATTGAAGTGAAGATGCTAAATCTACTTATTTGAAGATGGTCTTTTATAGTTTCAATCCAAGAATTCGCTAATATTCAATTATTAATTTGTACTTGTTAACTAAAGTGAATAGTGTCTGAATGGAAAGTATTAATTGAAGTTATTTCAAATGAAAAACATATAGGTATGCTGCCTATTCCTTCTCAAGCGCAAAATATTGTAACATCAAACATCCAATTAAATTAGAATTTTAAACAATTTTCTCTTATAAAGCTCTTATTGCCCAAAAGAAATCAGTAAATAAAATCAATCTAAATGAAAAGTTTTTATTTATTGACACTAACATATCATTAACACATAAGCTTATAACACATAAGCTTTACCATTTTAAATGAGTAATTCAATTTATTTTCTAATATTAAAATCAGTTTGTTTTTCAGCTCACAAAATCAAAAAGAATGGATGATAGAACTTCAAAAAACAATTTCCAGAGATAATAAGTATATTTATATCACTTCTACACAATTGGTTGGTGTATGTCTGTTTTTATTTGCTTTGCCGAAGCATGCCCCATTTATTAGGTAAGAATTTACAAATTTTGTTTCATTTAACACTTTAAGTAACTGGAAACTTATATTTTTGTAAACAATTTATGTGTTAAAAACGTATAAATTGTTTTTATGTTGTGCTTTGAATTTGAAACCCAAGTGTTACATATTAAACTTTTCTCTACTTACATTGTTTATTCTATTATCTTTTTTTATGAAATGTTTTACTTAATTTTTCCCATTACAAGCAATATATATATATATGAGAGAGATTGAGTTATGTGATAAATCTTTATTAACTTTCTTAAAAATCGTTTCTTTTTTATCTTCAAAACTTAAGCATGAGAAGACAAATATTTAGAGAACTGTCTTTTTAGGGATGTTGCAGTTGATGCTGTGAAAACTGGATTAGGTGGTGCAGCTGGGAACAAAGGTGGTGTGGGCATTCGTATGTCACTATATAATGCTTCAATGTGTTTTGTTTGTGCACATTTTGCTGCAGGACAGTCACAAGTATTAGAACGCAATGCTGATTATCATGAGATATCGAAAAAGCTGAGTTTTCCAATGGTATGCTTATTTTTGTTAAGTATAAGCATTGACACTTTTATGTTTGATTTATATCTTCAAAATATAATTTATCTTTTTTAAAGGGACGGACTCTTGATTCTCATGAATACATTTTTTGGTGTGGTGATTTCAACTATAGGATAGATTTACCAAATGAAGAAGTTAAAAAGGCAATAAAAGCTGAAAATTGGTCTACTCTTCTTGCTGCAGATCAACTTATAAATTCACAACAAAATGGACAGGTGAAATCAAGCTTCGCTCTTCTAAAGTATTCATGTCTGATTAGTTATTCACTACATAAAAATGTATTTACAAATATTTGCATGTAATTTGAGACTGACAGCATAAACCTACTCGTATTGTATGGTGTAACAACTGTAGGAAATACTTTTTAAAAAGAAATTGTAGTGTTAATTTTTAAAACATATTCTAATTGTGTGATTTAAAAATAATTTGATAGCTTTTTCATAAATTAAAAACTAATTTTTAAATTTGTTTCTAGATTTTTGATGTAAAGGGGTGTGTTAAAAATAAAGAGTTGAATTTTAGTTCCTTATTTTTGATTACAGTTAATTAATTACATTAATTTGATTGCAGTTACATTGATTTGGAATTGAAAAGTATTTTCAAAACTGCAATTGAATTGTTAGTATTTATTTCATTTAAAACTGGATACTTTTGTATGGAATAGGGAAATAATGAGTTTATTTGTTTATTCTAGATTTTTAAAGACTTTGTTGAAGCCCCAATACAGTTTTTCCCCACTTACAAATACGATATTTTCTCAGATGACTACGACACCAGTGAAAAAAATCGTATTCCGTCATGGACAGACAGAGTGCTTTATAGGAAAAAGAAATATTTGTATGGTTAGTATACCATAGTTCATACATAATAGTTCAGCAAAAGAGCTTAAAAATAATTAATTGTATCCTTAAAATGTAAATTATAAATTAACGTATACATCACATACTTTTATACAAATACGTACCTACTCATTTTATACTAACCACTGCATGGCCAGCACAGAGTTGCCCATGACAGTTCTTTTCATGGGGTTAAGTGTGACCACTGCTTGCTAACCCCCGGTGATTGCTACGAATTCCCGTTTGGTTTGCTCTGCAAATCAAATTATGAATATTATGAACTATGGTTTGCTTTGCAAACCAACACCACGTGCAATGCCCTGATGGCCTCGTCATTGTCAAATTCGAATTGCGAAGCGATCCAATTGCCGTGACGTCACAATCGCTTGCGAAAAAGAAAATCAAATATAAGGTATCTATCTGGTGAAAAAATTTCCGCAGATTTCAAATCCGTTGAAATTTTCAATCTATCTTTAACGATCCCGATTTTACAAAAAAGAACTAAACAATGCCAGTCAAATTGTTTTTTACTTGTTTTGCTTTTCTTCATTGTGGAATGGTTTGAGCACAGGAAATGAAATCCGTGATATCTCGAATCAAACGAAGGTCATTCTTCACAGTGGCGTTCGTATTGAAACTTTTTAAAAGTTTCAATTTTAAAAATTATTTTTTAAGAATATCACATTTTTAGGTATTGATCTATGTGAAATTTTCCGCAAGTTTCAAAATTTAGGAGTTAGAAAAAAAGAATTTCTTACTTAAGTTAAAAACTTTATTTTATTTAGTCTGCTGACGAAACGTTCCTCTGCAAAATGAAAACGGATGCGGAAAAAATAAATTTAGAATCGGCCATCTCTTTATGCTGTTCCCATTCCAAAGAAAACAATAATAATGAAATTCCATTGAATTCATTTTAAAATGTTCTAGATGGAATTGCAAAATTCAGGCTAGAGACACAAAATTTGCAAAAAATTTGTACTACCTGCATGCCAAATTTCATTATTTGTAAGTGCCATAGATTCGTCAGGACACTAGTGGAGGTTGGATACTTCCTTTTATAATAGTAGAGATTTGCTCTGAATTTTCAATTCTCTTGTCTATAGCACAACTCTTGTACCATGAAGTTTAAATATTCAGTCCAATCCTTAAAATATAAAAATAATACTTTATAATACTGTTGTTTTAAAAATCTTATATTTTTTATAAATTTTTCACTCTGTTGCTTTGTTTGATATGGATTGAATTAATTTTCTCAATTTCTGTTTACATTTTTTAGAAGAAGATGAAAACCCTGGGAACATATCCTTCTATGGAAGAGCCAACTTAAAAACATCTGACCATAGGTGAAAATCTGACCTGTTCTTGTATGCTATGTATGTAATATGTATAAATTTTGATTGCCTACAATGTTTGATGGTATGTGTAATACCTAGTTATAATTTTTCCCAAGTTCATTATTTTAAATAAAATTAAGTGAAATTAAGTGTCAATTGAGCTTTTAAGTAAAAATTTTACTTAAAGAAGTGATTGTTGTATTTTTATAATCTGTTAAAATACCCTACTCTAAATGAAATTTTGTTTCATTTTCTGATAATTTCTAGATAATTGCACATCAGAGTACATATATTCCTAGTTTAATTCTGTTTCTATATAAGAAGTGTAGGCAATGTGGTTGAAAGCTGAAATTAGATTTATAATTTTGTGAGTTAACCTGAATGGCTTGATTGTTATTCTAGAAACTTATAATTGGATATTCCATAAAACAAGAGTTCATATTTACTTTTTGGATTCTACAATTTCAGAACGCTACAATTCTACTTTTCTTTCTACTTTTTTATTTATTTCTACAATTTCAGAACGCTATTTTGTGTCAAATTAATGCCACCTACGATTTCTGCACTACTAATGTTTGAAATATTCCTGAATTGGACAAGTTTAGGTTTTAAATTTTATTCCAAGAGAAAATAACTTTTATTTTTAAAATTACGTTAAGAAAGTTATGGTACCTAACCATATATTTTTATTTGCAATAAAGGATATAAAAGCACAATTATGTAATTATAACTTCTGATTGGTCATTTATTTAAGCATACTCTTTTTAAATTCCTGCATAAAGCACTCCATAAGATTGTATTCTAAAGAATTTAATTAATTATAATTTCTGATTTTCATATACATAAATTTTTTTTTGGCAGACCTGTGATAGCATTGATTGACATTGATGTCCTTCATGTTGATGGATCTAAAAGATTAGAAATATTTGAAAATCTTGTTGCTTCTGGGCCGCCAGATGGAACTGTGGTTGTCAAAATTCAAAGTGAAGATTCTCATTTAGAGGATAATGCAAGAAAAAAGATAGTGAACAAATTATCAAAAGGAAAAGTTGTGGATACTAGGTTTGTGTATTTTTAAAATTATGAGCTTGTCTGTTTAAAAAATTGTACTGAGCCATTAATTTAAATTGGTTATCAAACTGATTAATGCCAATTCTTAAATATCTCATATTTTATCTTTAGGGTTGTTCAAGGGGATGTATATGTGTCATTCACAGAAGGAAAAACAGCTTTAGAAGCTGTGGAATTCAATCAAGTGGAGGTAATTAAAATTGACTTACAATTTTTTTTATGCTTAAAATTTTTGATTAACAGAAGTTTTATATATTTTGTAAAATTTATTCCTCAGATGGAAGGCTGTGTCTTAGAAGTAAAACTGAGAACTCCTGACTGGAGTTCAAACATCTGTAAAACTTTGAAACTTTGCCGAAATAATACAGTATCCCTTTTATCAAGTTCTCCAAAATCTAGTTCTGCGGACTCTCCATTTAGTGAATTAAAAAGTACTGAAGAAGATCAAGCACATCATTTTGCAGTTTCTGAATTGAGTAAAGAAGTTCTCAAATGCTTAGATAACAGAACCACTGATTTGCATGGTGCACTTGAAGGTTAGTATTATATGATAAAGTAATTTGTATTTTCTAAAAGATGTTGGTAAATTTTGTATTTTCATTGGAAAGATTTAAAGGTATATTGTGCTAAATAATATCTAACAAATAATACTTTTTTTTATTGGAATTGATAGTTTGAGTCGTTGTCTTGTTTAGAAATATGAAATCTTATGGCTGTTATAAAATGAGCCATGTGCAGAAATATTTAATCAAAAATTCATGAGACTACTTTGCTATAAATTTGAATATTTCCTAGTCTTGATTGTATTTCATACTGAACTTAAAACAATTTATTACACAACTGGGTCAAGACAGTTGCAATTAAAAGTATGTATGTGCTTGAGCACAAACTTCATAAAATATTCTTGAAATTCTGCATATGTATAGTTTATGATTACATACTCAATGTACAGCTTACTCTGAGCATCTCAATAAAATGTTTTTTTTTTCATTTACTTTTTAAGGTTGGATCTGTGAGAACACTTAGTTACATAACATGCTTTTATTGGGCCAGTTTTCAAACTATTTTATTCTTGAAATCTTTCAGGATTCTTTTGTTTCTATTCTGGAGGATTATAGGCTTTGATGAGTCATTTATTTACTATGATTTTGAAAGCTTCATAGATGTGGACTGATTATTTTATCACAAAATGCACAATAAATAAAGTTGTGCTAATGTATAAATGCTGATGACTAAAATAATATGATTTACATTAAAAATAATATTTTCCTTGATTCCCATGATGAAAGTATATCCAGGTTTTCACTAGCTATAAAAAGCCTAACCTATTTTAAACTATCCCTATTTTATTCACAAGGTTAAAGCCTATTTTTTAAAATCTGCATTAAGAAACCAAAATAAATGATACTTGAGCAAGGTCAAATGGCATTGATTTGGGTTTGATTGAATGTAAGGAAAGATTTGCTGTGGGAAGGAAATTCTAAAACTCTTGATTCCTAAGGGGTAAGGTGTCAAAGATTCTATTTCTGATACTGTCAAATTAATTCATTTTCGTACTTCCATGGTCATGTGTTACTATTAAAGTATTGATAATTTCGAAGCACTAAAGGGGGACACGAAAAGTAGTCTTGTTTATTTAACTGTGCATCTATTAACCATTTTTGAATTTTATTTACATCTCAATAATGTAGTTTAAAGACAATATAAGTAATTGGTAGTGAAACATGCTGCATTTTAAATTTGATTTCCTAAATTTTTGGTAAAACTTTGTTTTAATCCATATTGATATATATGTCAAATGCAACTTTTAAAAAAATTCTTTAAAAGTCCCATTTTTTTTTTTTTTTTTTTTTTTTCAATTTAAAACTAGCTACTTTCACAATTTAATTTATGAATCATCAATTATCAGAACTTGTTGGCTGATTCCTTGTTTGATATACATTTTATTCTTGTACAACAAACTTGCCACTATTAAAAAAAAGGGGGATTTTCTCATGTAGTAAGGTATTAGAACATTTGGTTGATTCCTCCGAATTGCTAATTTATTGTTTTGATTCAATATTGATCATTAGTTTCCAAATGATCATGAGATCATTTAAATTTACATTTTTCATAGCTTTTTAGATTTTAATCTTATAATGATTTTATAAACTCACAGTTCAATTTTATAAATTCACAGTTTCAATTGATATAAGGGTCAAAATCCCTATTCAATCCCTATTTTTAAGTAATGAGGAAATAATAAAGAATTTGTGATTGATTATTTGTTAATTGTTTTGTGAAGAAAAAGAGCAATTTGGTTTGCAGCATCACACTTTTAAAGTAAGTAAATCACTGCATATAATTATGTTTTACCTCGTTACTCTGACATCTCAATAATTGGCAATATCCCAATTTTATAATTTTCTTGAATAACAGAAAAGATTTGCATTGTGTTAAATCAAGGTTTAATTGTTTTAACAAGTCCCACCCACCAAATTAGTATACCTATCTATTTTTAAAGTACCTATTAATTTAGTAAAATACTTAGTTTATCATGGGGTTAGTAGTAACAAATTCCAGTTTAATTATTGCTGCTTTAAGAAATAGTAAATTTACTACAGCTGTTATTTTTCAATAACTTTAAAAAATGAATTTTGAGAAATGATTTAAAATATTTATAATATTCTATTGTGTGTCAGTGAATTAGTATATTTACTGTAGATTTTTGATTAAGAAAATTCATGTGTGTAATTCAGTTAGTAGTAACAAATTCCAATTCAGCATTTGATCATTTCTTGAACTATTCTATCATTTTTCAAAAGGCATGTGTAAGCCATTTATGTGTACAGTTTTAGAAATGTGCATGTATATATATTTCAGGTTTTAAGGAATCTAAAAATTTGTTTAATAACGTGTATGCATTTTGAATATGTATTATTTTATTACATAAATTGGATTTGAACTATTTTAAAAGTAGGTGTCTTGATTTTATGCATCTCCCTTTTACTTCTGCTATTTTCATAATTTATTGTTACTGATAGTTCACAATCTCTACATGGGTAATTAACTTTTATTAAATGAGAATGTCATTATAGGTTATATTGATTCTGGATTTGAATCTGCAAAGTCACAACCATCTTCAGGAAGAAATTCACCAACATGGGACAGTGACTCCTTGAAAGGTTCTCCTGTTAAATTGCCACCACGTCCTCCACCACCTGTTGTTAGATCAAGTGGTGCGCCACCACGACGTCCTCCTCCTCCACAGGTCTGTAAAAAATTTTGGTAGAGAAGTGTTAATTTTCAAAATTATATTTCGCTCATAATTTTCAAGTTACTTACAAAATACCCTTTTCACTATCTTATCAACTACAACATTACATTTGTAGTTTTTATGGTGGCCCATATTAGACTGGAATTGTAAACAGCAAGCTCCATAAAGCAATAATAAACTCCTGATTTTTAAAACGTTTCTGATCGAACAGCAAGAAACCTTTTGTTTTGATCTAGTATTTTGAACTTTGTTTCTTGCTCTTATTTGTTCTTTCAATTAGTTGTAAGAAATAGAAGGGACATCTTATGTTCCCTCACTTTTACTTCCCAGAGTGATGTCATTACACATGTCACAACAAATGAGGGTTTTATATTTTTGTTCATCATGTTGTTTTGAGATGCCATTTCAATTGTTATTTAATTATTGCTGTGTTAAGAAATAGTAAATTTACTACAGCTGTTATTTTTCAATAACTTTAAAAAATGAATTTGAGAAATGATTTAAAATATTTTTAAGATTCTATTGTGTGTCAGTGAATTAGTATATTTACTGTAGATTTGATTAAGAAAATTCACGTTTGTAATAGAATAATTCAGCTTCACTTCAGTTTACTTTGTTAAACCTTTTTCAAATTGGCACAAAATCGAACTGTTTTTTATTGCTGCAGCAGGCTTTTTATGTTTTCTGATATTAAATGTACTTGTTATTTCTTCTACTAAAGTTTTCTCTTTTTTGTATGTCTTAGAAAATACAACCAGAAGGAACTAAAGTTATACTAGATACTGTGTCTGCAAACATTCCAGAACAGATACAAGAAAAAATTTCTGAAACCAAAGAGCAGCTATCCACTTTGCAGCAAGAAAGCTCTACCCTAAGTGGTGACCAAACTACAGGCTATGTATCATGTCCTCCTCCATCTACACCTCCTCCTCCTCCACCAGATTTGGATCGTGTGTCTAGTTCTCCTTCTAAAAATACTGGAAAAGTATCTAGTGTATCTGAAACTTCTCATGCTTCAGTGGGATCTTCCATTGCCCCTCCCATACCATCAAGGCCTAGTCATGCAAATGCAGCTGCAGGAAACAAACCTCCACCTCTTCCAGCTCGTCCACCCACTTCTCAACCCTCAAATTTACCACCTGTAGCTCCACGAAAGCCGATGCAATAATTTTCTAATTCTTAAATATTTCAAGAAATGGGTTATTTTTAAAAATTTTCCCTGTATCACTAAGAAACCAAATTCTGATGTAGGGAGTACAACAAGGAATTAATAATAATTAATTCCCTCTAAAAATATGCTGGGCTCTGCATCTACCCTATGCATAATGGATCCTTAGAAAAAACACAGACACAAAAACACAACTTCACTTGTATTACTTTTTCTAATGTTTCATAGAAAATCACAAGAGAATAACAAAAATATTAAAAGAAAATCAATAACACTAAATTAACTGATGCAAATAATATCCCTTTCTCAGAAAAGAATGAGCCAGATGTTCTCAGCTGGATTCTTATCCTCTAGCACATACTGTCATTGATCAAGAGATATGAGCTCTTATCTCTTTGACTCAGTTTGATACAAACACTGACCACTCTCCATGTTGTCTTATCCACTAAATAGCAATCATAGAGTCACTCCAGAACATGATCTTCATATTGAGTAGATCAATACTAACCTAATGGAGAGAGACAGTCTGCTATACATCATGCTATGAGCTGAAACTTGGGAGTACAGCATGTCCTTTGTAGAAGCTACTCTACATTTAGTTTCTGACAAGATGAACTCTAACTTAAGATACTTCTGACTAAGAAGATAAGCTCGATATGCCTGTTTACTTGTGTCAATGAAAACACATAATTCGGATGTTCTATTTGTTCCTAAATGCTGGTAACTTGAAATTCAATAAGAATAGGCATTTTCATTTTTTTTTAATTAGAAAACTGCTCCAGTAAGTTAGAGGGTAAATGTCTATTTTGGGCTTAATTTTCCATGCATCTTACTGTAGCAGTTTGTGGCAAAGTGGAAGAACATAACAAATCATGAGAGTCAAAAATGTGTTGTATCAATAAGACATGGAATCCTAAGTCAAATTCCATTTCATCAATATGCCATGAACAACATGCAAAGGTCCCAGACTATACCACGAAAAACTCACTCAAACAAGTACACCACCACCACCGAACTTGACAGTTGGAATGATGTACTCGGGTAACAGACATTTGCCTGGCATTCACCAAACCCAAGCACTCGCATCCGACTGGAACAGTGTGTAGCGTGACTTGTTGCTCCATAAAACAGTTTTCCAGTGGTCCACAGTCCAGTTGCTGTCCTGAACAGTCCAAACTCCAAGTGAATCTGCTGGCTTTGTTGGATGGGGTGATGTTTGGTTTGTGTGCGTCAACACAGCAGTGGATATTGAGGGCGTGCAGTTCTTTCCACAGAGTATTAGGGTGCACTGTAACCCCTGCTGCCTGTTGTGGTTCTTACGAACCTCACACAAATCTGCTGGCGTCCAGTTCATTATTGTAGGGTAGTGTATTTCAATCACAATTATATTCAACATGAGAACTGGGTTTCAAAATTACAACCAGTAACCATCTACAGGTTAGAAATTTTCCTCACAAGAATCATTAAAATTAATCTGAAAATTGGTTTTGAGATCTATTTAGAATCGAAACTGAAACTGTTAAAATGACAAATTAGAATTTAATGTAAAACAAAACCTATATAACAATTGAATATTCTTCCCAGGCATCAAACTAGACATTATACACTAATATTAAACTGAACAATTCAGTAATATCAAATTATACTCAAATATATTACTTAATCAAATACCGTTCGTTATTCAAGCAAAGTTATGCAAGATAACAATAATAATCAAACAGTATGCTATCCACCTGTTTCTGTTACTTTTCAAATTCGAAATAAACTGTCTCAAATGAGAAATAAACTTTATCACTCACATTTCTGCATCCAAGTGCCGTGAACCAAAATCCAGATCTTTGGAAATGATAAAATTCTGGAAAAGCTGTATTTGCTCTGACAATCCACTCAGTATTATGTATTTCATTCTGTTTTAAACGAAATTTGTCTGTGCACAGAAATCTGTTTTTCTTCAATCAAATCCTGTGCTACTGTAAATGTTTGGCGTTCATACAATAGAAGAGCTATTTCTTTTGCATGACACATTTATTGAAACAGCACATAAGAGCACACGATTTGAAGAATACAAGACAACACAAAAAAGCGAAAAACATTTGATGCTACATGCTTGATGACAAGTTCAACTCCAATCATTGATCAATCTCGTTAATGATTCAAGTCTTTTGTGTTGTTTTTCACACCGAAAGTACCACAGGTATACATTACACACTACATTATTTTCCAATGTAGAGGAATCGTTCTATGAGTCATGTGGAAAGGAATATTCGATTTTCACTAACACCTAAAATTACCTCTAAAAGTAAAAAAGACCTTTTCTATTTATTTCTTTATGTGCTTTTGAAATACATTTTTATTCAAAATAAAAGAGTTTTCCCGAGTCATTTTCGGTAACCCAAGTGTGATATTTTCTTGCTAAAAAATACAGCAAAACAATCTCAGTCTGCTAATTTTACTCACAATCTATTTGGGGTTCTATTTCTTTCTTTTTTCATTCCATTTATAAATTTGTTTTGGTTAACAATTTGTGTCTGCATTTTTATCTGATACTTTGAAGACAGCAATCATTTTAAAAAAGCCCAAAGTTAAAAAATTCTCAAAGTCAAAAGTTAAAAAATTCTAGAAGCACAGTACTAAAATGCTGGATTCAAGGAAATAAGACTTTTTATACAGACAGCATAGTTATTTTTCTCCAAACATCTGAGAAGTGGGTGGCATATCTTTTATGTTTTAAACTGTTTAATACTTGGTCATACTTAACTTTGTATTACTGAAGAGCTAATGGAAAGCTTGGAATATGTATCCCGATCTAACCAATTACTGAGAATTGATGCTAGAAATTATGAAGTTTATCATTTTCTGTATGGAAAGAAGCAGAAACACAATTTCGAACCAAATAGTTTTATTTTAATTGAACTATTTAAAATAGCTTTGCTCTTTAAAATAAGTAAATTTCTATGTAATAATTAATTAATCTAAGCGTAAGACATAAATGCATTTGACAAAATTCGATTTTGTGCATTGTTTTCTGTTTGATTTATGTCATTCTTGGGGACATTCGTGAGATTTGTAAACGTCTGTATCTTTGACCAATCTGTTCAAAGACAAAAAGTTATTACTTATTTTCTCTGTTATTTTAAAATAAAGTTTTACAAGTGAATTTCTTTGAACAATCTATGACTAAGAAGTATTCTCAAACTAAATATAGGTAGCAATAGTGTTTCTGGAGTGATGCATGTATCCTGTACGTATTCTGAGACTAACTTGTTTTTCAAATATGTGTTCAGCACTTCGCCGATTAAAGTTCTAAAGCATAAATTCTAAATTAATACATAATGATTGGTCAACACCAATTAGATTAAATCCCAAACATTTCCAAAACTATAAACTTCATTTTAAGGTAATCCTGATATGTATACTGTTAGAGCATTGGAATGCAGAAGTATAATCTTCAAACTGCCTGGTTTGTTTTCCCTGAAAATCCATCTTGTATAAAGACATGAAATTAATCATGATCTCAGTTTCTTCCATGAGAGAAGGTTTACTTATTTCAGATGTAAGTTTATGCTACGGTATAAGCTGGTAAGATTACTCTATTAAAATATTAATATTCTGGTCATGTGGTTGGCTAGTCATCGTTATGTTTGGTTTTTATATTTCGTTTGAAAATTATTTGTTTATGTTTTAGAAGAAACTAATCTATTTACATTCTCTGATTTCATATATTTTTCTCTGCGTTTTTACTGTTGCTAGGTATTCTGTATAACTGGTTAATTTTTTTTATCTCATTTCTTGTTTTCCATTTTGTTAATTGTTTTTTTTTTTTAAACTTATTTTTTCTACTTAATATATTTAAAGGGTATACCTGAAATTCATACACATGTGTGAGACACTTTACAGATTAGACATTTGTGACTCGTGTTAATATTGTGATCAGAAATTGGATTTATGACTGCCTGATTTGATAATACTCAGTATTAAACAATAATACTCATAAAACATGTGTGTTTATAAATAGAAAGAAAGTTATATATACTCTTGTGGAGAAGTTAATTGTTGTGTAATAATTGTTCAGTGTTTAAAAACCGTTAGAGCTAAAGTAAAATTTATTAGCTAATTAATTATATAATTGAAAGACATTCCAAAATGTTGTGATGTATAGTTTGTAGAAACTGTATGTATAGTAGTTATATGTAAAAATGTCTAAATAAATCTATAGTTCAAATGTTTTCAAAATGTATAAATTTATGAACAGCGATGTGTAATTCTTTTCAATAAATTGTTTTGAACATTCGATTGAGTTTAAGAAACACTTTATTTTCCTATCTATTGCATTATAAGTTTTTCAAATTATTTAATGGGGGGGGGGGCATTACACACGTTGTGTCCAACATCATTAGAACACATATTTATTATATTGGTACTTATTTCAAGTCTTAAAGTAAGCTAGACTCCAGATGTCTAAATAATGTATCTATATGCAATATTTAAAAGAAGCAATGTCATAAGACAGAAGTGATGAGATTTAAAGACTGATTTATTTATACATAAAAACACAGATACAAAAATAAACTTGTATTGAAAGCCAGTTGCCGAATGGGATGGGACCTATGAGCTGCATGAATTCTAAAAGAAGAGAAAAGTATGCACTGAACTACAAGGTTGTGAGGGAACATAGCATAGTTATCAAATTTAGGGTGTTAAAACCTAACAATTCGAACTAATTTAATCTAAATCTAAGGCAGGTAGGACATCACCGATGCCATAGCAGACTGATGAAAAAGCCTAGTGTTAAACAAACACATATTTATTGCAATAAGTTCGGTTACATTTTTCCGGATACGCAATCATCTCGCGCTCCAACAAGGAGTTACATAAAGAAAGTGACGTCATATGAACGTCACCATAGTTAAATTCCTTTCTGTTCGCTTTTTCTAGATCCAACATAGGCCACAGGCTTCGGAGACGAGTGCAATGATGCCAAGTAATGAATTGATCATTGATACGCTGTAAAGCTTCGGAATTTTTTACACATATGCTTAAAGACAAAACATGAATATTTTTTTAATGTATTCTTTTAACCCTCCTGGTGGTTGTCTCGATGAGGTATCTCGTCATTTGCAAATCTGACCAGATTTTGATAGACGAGGTATCACATCAAATACATACTGGTCAGATCTTGATCTCGTCATAAAAAAAGCGTCACTACCTTGACGCTATATCTCGTCATTAGCAAAGTGGTCAGATCTTGGACGAGATATCATTTGGAAGATTAAAGAAAGTTTTGTAGTCGTAAGTCGAACTTTATAATGATGGGTCCATGAACGCTTCATGTGAGCGGCTAGTCTGAGCTACTCACTCGTTGGATAGAAAGAACCTCTTTTTATGCGATTTGTCTATAATGCTGAGGTTTCGATGAGAGCTTAGAAAAGTATTTGTGACAGGTTTAATATCACGATCGAGTCAGATGTGGTAATGGAGAATTATTGCTGATATAGTAATATGAAAAGAGAGAGAGAGAGAGGAAATGACACAGAAGCAATCCGTTTTCACATAAGGATGTGTGTCCGCAAGCGCCACCTGGCCAAATATGGCTCTTGCGCCATAAAACCCAAACAAGCCATCCGCAAACGCCACCCAAATGTCTAATTTGCCGTAATTCCGCAAAAAATCAACTAGGAGACATGAAATGCATACTACACAGGCACAATGTAGTACTTGAATGATGAAGAAAACATAGTATCAAAAAAATTAATGGGACGCATAACAGTATGGAACGAAGCAGAAAAGGGCATTATTGACAGAATGGAGTTGGAACAAAACACTGTCTGGCCAAGAGGGAGAACAACAAACCAAAGTTCCTTAGTAAGGGATATGACCTCCCCTAACTGTAATGGTTACATGGCACCGTCTGTCCATACTCAACACCAGATTATCCAACAGTTCTTGAGATAAGAGTGCCCATTCCTCAATGAGTATCTGTGTCAGTTGTCTAGTGTTCTCCGGAGGATACGATCGTGCCGCCAGGCGTCTCCCCAAAGCATCCCACACATGTTCAATAGGATTTTAATCGGGGGCCAAGCAGGCCAATCCATTCTACGTATATCTTAACTTCCTAGAAGGTCCTGAACAGCATTGGACCTGGGTGGCTGTGCGTTGTCCATAAAAACAAAGTCTTGACCAAAGGTACCTCGGAACAGACGCACGTGGGGGAGGATTACTTCATCACATAACAAACGATCTCCGGTAAGTGAACCTCTGTCAAAAACGTGGGTCTCCGACCTGCCGTTCATCATAATGCCTCCTCACACAAGCACGCCAGGACGACCCTTACAGTCTCTTTCCCTGATGTTACTGGGGTGGAAGCGTGTCCCTACCTCTCTCCATATCAACTGGTGCCGAGAATAGTTTGACTGAAACGACTCTCATTAAGAAAGAGGACGTGACTCCATTGATGATGTGTCCAATCTTTGTGTTCGTTACCCCACTGTGAACTGTGCTGCCGATGGGCTGTTGTCAACGGTATGCACCGTTCAGGACGGCGGACGAATAGGCCTTTAGGAAGGCGTTTGGACACAGTAAATAGGGACACCTGTCGTCCGGTTGCCATACGCAGCTACTGAGCAATGATGCCCGCTGTCTGGTTTCGGTCTAGTTTCACCTTCACGACGATATATCGGTCATCACTTGCCGTTGTTTTCCTTGGACGACCACCACCAACCTCTCTTATAGCTGTATCCGTCCTTTGGAAGGCTTTCCAAGCTTGTGAAACAACACTTTTGTCAATTCCAAACTCTTGGGCAACACTCGTCATAATACGCCCCTCTTCAAGCTTGCCGATCATTCTACCACGACCTTGAACTTTAAAATTCAATAAAAAATAAAATATATATTTTGGACATCTAATATTTGGCAGTTCCTCCTTACAATATGTGATCTATTTAAAAACTAATTTTCATTAAAATCGGTGATGTATCAGCCGTAGCCGATTTGCTCATTTTGCGTGGAATGATCCTTTTGTGTTTAGGTGTTTTTTGGAAAGCATAGCAATATTTAATTTTGATAATTTATGCATCGTATAAATTTACAAAAGCATAAACTTTAACTTTTGGTTTGGATATCTTTTTGGAATTTAAGCGATTTCTGTGTACTTCAGTTTTCGTATAGCAACATTTCCATCGTTCATTAACGCATCTCTCAAATGTGCACACTGTTTCACTCTCAGAGTCCTCTGATTCGGTCGTATGCACAACACCCTTTCCTTTTCAATCTTGGAATACATGTCGACACAATAAATTGATGGAACAGGTCTTTACTTATCCGTAAAACGTTGAAATTCGAAGAGCGCATCATCATCCTATGAGCGCAGAACTACATAGAAGAAATGTTCCTAGTTTGCATAAATCATCCAAATCCAAGTTTGGCGGGAGTGCAGTAAAGACCATTTGAAGACTGTTGACATTTTTAGGAAACCAAATAATACAAAAATATAATAATAAATTAATTTTAATGTGTACTACATTAAATTTAAAATTGGGATAAATATCGCTGTACTTTCCATAAGACATCCAAACCAAAATGATGCAAATTAACTATACGAAAACCGAAGTACTATACAGATACAAACAAAAAATTGCATAAATGAAACAAACCACAAAGTTGCATAAAAGATCAAAATTAAATATCGCTTAACTTTGAAAAATATATCCAAATAATCCAAACTAAAAGTTTTCTGCTTTAAAACTGATAATCCAAACTATCGTACTATTGTACAACCATGATCCAATTCCAAAAATGGAGGCAGCACAATAAAAAGATACTTATATTAGAGATTATGATAGTCCAAACTAAAAGTTAACGCTAACTAAAAGTTAATATGCTTTTAAAAAAGCAATAAATTTTTATAAAGGATATCCACTAATCGGGCGGCTACATACTCAGAGTAAATTCGGATTTAGTCAATACCGATTGAAGACTGTTGCCATTCGGAAGAAAACAATAATAATTAAATATCTCATTAAATTAATTTTAAAATGTTCTAGACTAAATTTTAAAATTGGGGCTAGACTATAATATTGCAAAAAATTCGGACTACCTGTGTTCCCAATTTCATTATTGTAAGTGACATTGATTTGTCAGGACACGCCGAACAGACAACACACGAACTTCATTTTATAATAGTCGAGACTCACTGTTAAAAGTTAAGCACGGACAGGAAAATGTTAATTTCCAGAAGCCAATCTAGATTTGAGAGGCTGTAATTTGCTGCAGAGGTAGATGGAAGTATGCAAATGTGTTATGTAACAGCCAATCACGGTTTCCTGTCGAGAAATATGAAAAAAAGACAGTCGTATAAGAAGCCAGCATTTTGAAGGGTTGGAGTTGCGTGTAAGTGCTGTTAAACGTGTTTAGAACTTTCGTACGATTAGTTTTCAAGACAGGTGTATTTTTATGGCTTCCATAAGACTAATGGCAGATAGTGAGTGCTGGCGTTCTGTGGCACGCCTAGAAGCAGGACAATCAATCACTGATGTTGTTCTTTTCTTTGGAGTTCATTCCGTCATTTCACGATTATGCAAATAAGCCAAAGAGTTGTCCTAAGACCTGTGGCCCGCTGTCCAAAGGTTACAACCACCGCTGAAGATCGATATATTGCTGTGGTAGCAAAGCTTTGATCATGCATGACTGTGCCAAAGGGCAATTCTTTCCCCAAGAAATAAAGACGTCAATGTCATCAAAAAGCAACTCTTGCGAGAATTGTTGGTAGTGTTCAAATTTACAAATTTATCGATAATACGCGTGACACAGATAAGGCTTTAAACTACACGACAGAGTTTTTGAACACATTGGAGCCATCTGGAGTACTCTCGCACATATTGGAGCTAAAGATTGGACCACTGATTGTTCTTCTCACAAATCAACCAGACTCTCTGTTAAGAAACTAATGCCAAATGTTATTGAAGCCACCATCATGACTGGACATGTCGCAGGCGAAGACGTATTCATTTCTAGAATACCAATCATCCCTTCTGATATCCTATTCTAGTTTTAAAAACTTCAGTTCCCGGTTCGTTTAAGTTTCGCTGTGAGCATCAACAAGGCACAAGGACAATCGCTGAAAGTCGTATGACTCAATCTCATTAAACCGTGTTTCTCCCACGGTCAACTGTATGGGGGTGTTCGAGAGAGAGAATTGTATACCTTTTACTTTTTATAAATAGATATCACTTAAATATCTTGCCCGGTATGGTTACTTTAATAAGTGTAAAGGTATACTCTCTCGGGGAAAAGTAATCAAGTGCAAATGCTCATTTTTGAAATTTGTTTTCCTCTCACACATGGGACAGACTTATTTCATTGAATTTAATTGTTTCTAAAGTAACATTTAACATCTACAAACATTGCTAATTTTAAAAATTCAGATAGGCAGTAAAATAATTTACTTTGTACTCAACAAAATACAAAAATTACCTTTAATTTTGGTATATTAATCTATTTTATTTAAAATTGAAAATAACCTTAACATTTAAAAATATTTCTAATTTTTCTATTTCCCTATTATCTGAGTAATTTGGGGGGTTAAAAGATACTGCGTTGCCCAAACCAACACATTTTATTGTTTGTTGAGAAAAAATAAAGTACACATTTAAGTTGTAAAATTTAAAAAAATATGAGACTCATTTTTTCTGTTTTAAGTAAAAAAGCATGTTTTCTTACTCCTCTTTCACCATTCAATTTTTTCAACAGCCTTTTTCAAAAACATAAACTTCTAATTTTTAGAAAATAGAGAATTGTTTGGCATTGCAGTAAAATGCGTATGATATGGATTTTAGAAAAAATACAAGAATCAACAGAAATTGTACAATTTTTTATTCTTTTTTTTTTCGCCCTCTGACTCAAACGTCGACTTTACTACAGAATGTTACGTCACCGGTAGCTCGGTTGTAACCTTTGCATCGGTTGACCTTTTAAAGAAGCAAGTAGATTTTCACCGAGAATCAATTCTAGCGTGTTTTGTCAAATGGTAATTCGTAGTAAAAATTTCAACGAATTTGAAATCTGCTGAAAATTTAAATTGCTAATTTTTACTTAACGTCATACTAGAGTAACACAGTGGGCTATTGATGAGGGTCTGGGATAATTCCCTAAGGGATAGATCCAAGGTAATCTGTAATTAACGTCGTACTACAGCAGCACAACGTGCTATTGACGACGGTCCGAGATCAATCCCCTAAGGGAAAGATCCGAGGTAATTGGTAATTTTTAAACTAAAGTCGTACTAGAGCAACACAACGGGCTATTGACGACGGTCCGGGATAAATCCCCTAAGGGAAAGATCCGAGGACACCACCACGTAAATTTGAACCACGGTCAGATGACAAGGCAACATCTGAGCTGGCACCCCACTCTTCAAACTTCCACACCAACCTAGCGTGAGGACTTTCGGTCACAACAAATTTAAGTTGCACCAGCCGCCTCTACATCATACGCTTATAAATATCAACGCACTGACCCGGATTAGAAACAGGAACCTTTATTTCTAGAGGCTAACACCTTAACCACCAGACCGGTTTGTCGGCCTTAGGTCAATTGAGAGTTGAGAAATTATGAAAACCATATATCCTGGAGCGTCGTCATGGTCTAGGCTAGGGGTCGGAAAACCTTTGAGACGGAAGAGCCAAACATGGTCTCTCACAACAATCTTAAAATTATTCGAAGAGCCGTAAATATATTTTTACAAATAAGGAAATGTTAAAGTAATAATATTATATCATAAGTTATTATGTTAATTTTATAGTTATTAAATAAATGGAGAGAAAGAAATCACAAAAAATGCTCTCATTGGTTTTAAGTAGACCGGAGCAGTCCTATTTCCGTAATGTTAAAATGGTCAAATCTTAAGGAACATTTTCTCAGAATCTTTTGCGTGTAGTGATTTGAATTTTTTTATACAGGTTATGAAAACATTTTAAAACGCTTTAACACATAAAATTTTTTTAAACTTAAAATGTGAAGGGTTTTTTTATGGCTGTTTTTTTTTTTTTTTTTTTTAAATAACCAATTTTCATCTATTTTAACATTAGAAATAAACTTTTCTGAACTAACAGAAAAAAATGCCTGCGTTAAAATATGTTATAAGGTATGTTACACTGTTTTGTGAGCAAACTAATTTTTTTATATTTGCTTGAATTGACTTTGATAAAATGTGTTCCTTTTATGGAAAAAATACACATTTTGAGATATTGAAGTTTAAAGCATAAAATTGACCTTACTTCAGGTACGTACAGGTATATTATTCAAAAAAAATGATTTTAAATACTTCTATCCAACGTAACCATGAATAATATATAATTTTAAACAGAATTGTATAACCATTTATTTAAATTTATAAAAAAATAATCGAAATTCTGAAAGATTTTCGTGCACTGGTACTCTTAATCAGTGTGAGCAATCAGCTTGCATTTCCTTAGAAAGTTTCTACCCAAAAACTACACGTGCCTGTCTTAGATCCTCCGCTTTTACATTTTGCTATTGCCAACTTTGTCTTTCTCCAATGCATAGGACTGATGTCAAATGTATCCAAACCCTTGCATCGGATACACACAATTCACACAGCGTCGTATATTTCTAGGCTCTACACGCTTTACTCCTTTTTCTGTTTATCAAGCTTTAATTGTTTTTCCTGTCCTTAATCATCTACGTCTTAAATTATATAAAAGTTTTGAATGTGCAAGATTTGGTCGGGGAAAATCATCATCGTTTTTTAAATCTGATCTAATTTTTTACCAAATTCAAACGACTCAAATCTATTTTTTCAAATTCATTTATACAGTGCACTCCGCTTTATCGGACCACTGGTTAATGGGACCAGTCGCTTATTGGGGACAGTTTCCTTATGAACAGAATCATTTTCTATTCAATACCATAGAAATAACATCGGTTAAACAGACCAGTTTGAATACAATTTTGCAAACAAACCGGTTAAAAAAAAGGTGTCCCGACAACTGCCTGGGTGATCAAAGAATATAAAAAAATTCAAATTGATAACTGAACGGCAAGACATTTGCTTCAAAGTCGCACATGGTGAAAGAAGAATGCCGATATTCGAGGAGCTGACAGTTGGATTATCCCTGTTACCCGGAATTTTGGAGCGTATGCGCCTTCTGAGGCGTACAATTGCGATGAAACTGCTCTTTATTATTAGGGAACTCCAAATGGGTCAATCACTTTTAGAATTGAATTATTGAGGGGATTGGATCGAGGAACTGTTCTTATCTGCGCTAACATGACTGGCTGTGATCGACGTCCTCTTTTAGTCATAGAAAAAAGTAAGAATCCTCGTTGTGTCTCAGGTGTGCGCCAGTTGCCGGTGGAATATCAAAGCAGTCTTAATGCATGGATGGCATCGAAAATTTTTAAGGATTGGCTGAAAGGCTGGGACAAAATACTCGAGGGATTAGGAAGAAAAATTGCTCTTGGAATGGACAATTGTTCCGCACACCCTAATGTAGCAACGAAGAATATTCGGTTAATTTTCTTGCCGCCCAACAAAACTTCAATCATTCAGCCGATGGATCAGGGGGTTATCAAATACTTGAAATCCCTCTATAGAAGGTTGGTTCTTGAAAAGAATCGTGTTACTTTGACTCAGAGAACAGTGCTAAATTAAGAAAAAATATTCGATCGCGAAAGATAAATCTCCTTTCGGCAATAGAAATGATTGCAGTTAGCTGTAAACCTGTGAACGTCGAAACATTTGTTAATTGTTTTGCCAAAGTGGGATTCATCGCTCCATCTTCGTCATCAGCACAGACTACATTTCCTCCTTTTTCGCATTCTGTGAAATCAATGTTGACATGAACACCGAAGATTTCCAAGCTTTCGTAAATGTTAATAAGTATGTTTGATACCGCGACTTCCCTTCAGAAAAAAATATTGTTTAAGATACTATGGCAATCGGTCAGAATAAACACTTGAAGCATTCTGAATCAGAGGAAGGAGTCCCCGAAGTCACCTGAAACGAAGCCTTTCAAGATTAGAGAAAATGAACATTTTCTTGGTAAAAAACAATGGTAATGACGGCGTAACCAAACGATGATTACAGAATATTTGCTAACCAATAAAGGTAAGTTGTTTTTTATAACTTCCTTTATGATTTTGCGCTGTACTACTACTAATTAGTGTACTGTTTATGTTTATATATATATATATATATATATATATATATATATATATATATTAGAGTGTCCCTTATATGGTCGAAAAAATTTTTTTTGCAGTTATCAAACGCATACCCTCTAAATTTTTTTAATATACTAAGCCCCTTACTTAAATATCAAATTTTAACTTCCTACGTTAATGTTAACCCGTGCCGACAGGGCCCCAAAGTTAATGGAAATAGACATTTTTGAACATATCTTAATATGTAGCTAGGTCATCGCAACTATGCATATCTTAGGTAAATATTGATTAAAAGACAAATTTAAGTAATGACTTTAATTATTATAAATAAAGTTACACATAATTATTTAGGATACTTTTATTTTAAGGTCTCTTTTTTACAGTCTGGATACATCTTAATATGTTCTTGCACACAACGTAATAAGAACTGTTTCTGTTCTTCTTCTGCGGTATTTAAACCATGGAAGGTTTGCATTAGCTTAACAGCTCTTTCAGCTGTGTCATTTACTGCTTTTAAGTTAAAAATCTTATTTTTAGCTTCCACAAAGGCTGCATTTTCTTCCCACGAAGATACGTTTTCTTGGAGAAAGCTGCTGTCAACTTTTAATCACGAAACAAAATTTTTGCTCTTGACGGATACGAAATCACTCATTGATTTCCCTAAAAGGAATAAGAGAAATTGTTATCTCAAGAAAATTAACAGAATTTAAAATAACAGATCAAGCAAAACTCTCATCGTATAAAGATACAGACATCTCTTCCTTCAATGGAACAAACGCATATACTTTCATATATAACATATTGTCATATTAACTTTCTCTTAATAAGTTCGTTACAATATTCGCCTTGGTTTGTTTATAAACTATAGCATCAAAGAGTGATAGTACGGCTATTTTCTCTGATCAATACCACTGGTGTTGACTGAATTTGCTCAGGGCAGCTTTGAAAATCAATTTGTCAACTATTTCATACTCTTTTAACGTCTTTAAAAAACGCAAATCTTGAATCGGCGCCTTCATCGACAAACTGCATCCAAGTCAGGGCATCACATAAACTGCCAATATGAATAAACAAACATCTTGCAACGCTCGCTTGTCCTCAAAGCTCATTTTGAACTGATACTGCAGCAAACATATTTTCATAGAGTAAATAGCTTTTGCCATCCATCGTGCTGGATGCAATTCGCCATGAGGTCTGATTTTAATTTTACTCTCGTTATCTACTCTCAAGAAAATAACAGATAGTTCGATCAGTTCCCGATAATCGTCACGTATAATGGATTTTTTCAGTTCATGGTTTAAAAACATCACCAATCCGTTAATGGTCGCGTCAAAAAGATGCTGTTTGGCAAACTCTGTGCATGTTTCGATAGCATTAGGATCAATGTTTTTCTAGTTGTCTCTGAACTTTTTGATCAGTGGTGGAATATCGGGTCTGCTTGCGACTTGGATCTTTGATTCAAATACACTTTTCAGAACCTGTTCATAAAACATGATAAAGGCAAGCAAAGAGTAACAATTCTGTTTCAAGATTTTGTTCTAAAAGCTCACAAGCTCCATTCAATCGGTCTATATTAGATGCTGTCGTATCACAGTACATTATTTGTGCTTTATCATTGAGGTTCCATTCTTTAAGTGTGTTTGAAACTGCTTTAACTTAATCTTTGCCGGAAGAGCTGTCCAGTTATTGTACTGCAAGAAGTTGCTTTTTCTCTCCAAATGAAAAAGGGATCGACAGGTGTTCTTCTTTAGAACATCACACATCCAGGCCTGGTAACAATTTTCCATCGTAATACACGGCAGCTACTTCGGGCACGTTATTCTGAAAATCAGATTTTATGGATTTCGCTCTAACCTTTCTCAATGACTCACCTCACCAACCAAGAAAAGGCTTTTTTTACTGCTTCTCAGTTCCATTGACATCTTCGAAATGTAAAACAATGCGCGTTAATTAACCGACAAACCGAGAGCAAAGCCCGGTTTTTCAAGAGTCAAACTAGAAACGCCGCGCGAAGAGATTCAAGTCCAACGTCTCGAATTCCTCTACCAGTATAGTGGTAAAGGTGTTAGCCTCTAGATCGGAAGGTGCCTGGTTCGAATCCGGGTCCGGGTATGCATGTTTGTAAGGGTATGGTGTAGAGGCAGCTGGTGCATCTTAAATCTGTCGTGGCCGAAAGTCCTCACGTTGGGTTGGCGTGGAAGTTTGGAGAGTGGGGTGCCAGCTCAGGTGTTGCTTCGTCATCTGATCATGGTTCAAAATTACGAGGTGTTGTCCTCGAATCTTTCCCTTAAGGGATTGATCCCAGGCAGTCGTCAATAGCCCTTTGTATTGCTCTCGTACGACGTTAATTACAAATTACCAATTACCGCTCCAACAGGAATTCACAACTCATAGCAATGCTGCGTGTTTATGTTTTACTAAGAAGCGCATCAACTGTACCAGTCAGTTATGTGATCGGTTATTTGAACTAAATTCTGGTGGTAGTATGTAGTGTATGACGCATTTGACTGCTCTGTAACCTGTCTGCTACGAAAACCCGCCGTTAATTGACCGAGCAAGCACGGCGCACGCGCGGCACCTGCGACGCTACTTGTACGAACATGTTTCCATGCAAGTCGGCACGGGTTGCAGTGCTCCAAATAAGATAAAAATTTATTTTCGAGTGTTTTAGGGTCAAATGAACAAAACTAGAACCTATGCGTTAGAAAATAAAAATTTCGAAATATAAGGGACACCCTAATATGTATGTATATATATATATATATATATATATATATATATATATATTTATTTATTTATTTATTTATTTATTTATTTATTTAAAGGGTGTTCCATAAAAACTAAGAGTAAGATCATAAAAAATCAAAAAATATATTTACAGAAAAAAATTACATCATTCTTTTTCAAAATACCTTCCCTCAGATGATATGCAACGGTCCCATCGTTCAACCCACTTTTCAAAACAATTAGAGAAGCCTTTTTCTGGAAGCTGCTTCAAAGAACCCTGCACTGCTGAAAAAACTTCAGAATATGTATTAAATTTTCTACCATGGAACTTCTTCAACGTCGGAAACAGCCAGAAATCACATGGTGCGAGATCTGGACTGTAAGGGGGATGTGGCATGATTTAATTATTGCATTTACTAAGATATTGCTGAACAGAGGTAGCGACATGCGGGCTAGCATTATCGTGATGTAATGTCCAATTCCTAACCCGTTCATGTCGCTTTCTCGATATGTGTTGTCACAAAATTTTCAAAACTGAAATATATTCACCATTTACAGCAGTTTTTGGAGGCACAGCATGCTGATAGATTACACCTTTATGATCAAAGGAAATAGTCATCATGCCCTTTCCAGCAGATTTGGTTTGTCGGATTTTTTTCGGAGGCGGAGTATCAGTGTGTTTCCATACACTTGTTGTGGATTTGGTAAGGGGATCAAAATGATGCAACCAAGTATCAAAAACCAAGTATCATCACCTGTTATAGCAGTCTTAAGAAAATTCTGGTCATTTTGAAGCATCTGTTTCCACTCACAACATTGGTGAATTCTTGTTTGCATTTGTTCTTTAGTAAGGTGATAAGGGACCCATCTGGAACAAACATGGCGAAGCTGTAAATTGTTGCGTAGAATGCGAAATATCGACGTTTTCGAAATGTTAGTTGATGCCGCTATATCTTCACATGTCATTCGTCGATTTTCTTGCAAGATTGCCCACACAGTGTTAGCATTTCGATCATTTGCAACACTTTCTGGTTGGCCAGGCTTAGAAGCCAGTTCTGCAGACAAAAGTCCTGTTTTGAAATCACCATACCATCTAAAAATCGTAGACTCACCAAAACATTTGTCTTTGTAAGCTTCTTTCATTAATTTAACTATTTCTGGAGCTGTTTTGCCCAAACGATAGCAAAATTTTATGGCAGAACGCATTTCGCTTTTTAACTTTGAATCACTCACCCCCATTTCTGTAGGGCAAACAAAAACAGTTCTTTAAACAAGCACAAAACTAGGAAATTAAAATCGTCTGCTTTGTTTAGAATATTTATAATTGTACAGTTCACAGTTTGAAAAAATCGCCTGCACTTTTATTTTTTAGTTTCACGGTGTTGCCAGTACGTAAAAAAATTCACTCTCAGTTTTTATGGCATGCCCTTTGTATATATATGCAATTATATAGCGGGCGATTGTTATTGCCTTTCATAAAATATAATCGGACCAGTACGTTAATGGAATCACTTTCATGTCGAACGAAAGTGGTCCAATAAATCGGAGTGCACTGTACTTCAATTCCCTTAAATTTCACACTTCCAAAATTGTATGCATATGTAAAATGAATTCAGTTTCATTCGGAATGCTGCAATCACGATAATTGACTACTATTTGAATATTTTTATTCACATCTACAAATTTTTCACGTTTAAAATCTACCTTTTATCTTTGTCTTGAACTATTAATTTTTAAATATTTCATACTTTTATTGTTTTATACTAGCCACTGCGTGGCCAGCACGGCGTTGTCCGTGACAGTTCTTTTCGTGGGGTCAGGTGTGACACCTGCTCGCTTACGTTCGCCAACCCCCGGTGATTGCTACGTATTCCTATTTGGTTTTCTTCGCATACGAACTCCACAGGCAACGCCATGATGGCCTCGAAATGGCTACTATCAACAACGTAAAACAAAACACTCTAGAATCGGAAAACTTGGCATAGTTAGTTCCAAAGGCATTAGGACGAAAAACGCATGTGACGTCAGCGATCGAAAATCGCAAAATCAGTTCCTTCTTCTTTCGAGGTACAAGGCCAGCTTTTAGTCGGCCTTGTTCGAGGAAAGGGTGACGTCACATTCCGAAAGGAAGAGCGAATGGTGAAAAAACTAATCAATTAATTTTAAAATATTCTAGATTAAATTTTAAAATTCGGACTGGACATAAAAATCGCAAAAATTTTGGACTACCTGTGTACCAAATTTGATTATTGTAAGCGCCAAATATATTCCAATCAGGTACTTGCTGATATTTATTTCGTCAATTAATTTTTTCAATTAAATTTTTAAATGTTATGTTATGCTTGAACAATATATTTAAACCTACTTTGAAAATGTCCCACTAATATTAATATTTAATGCAAACTGAACTCTGCTAACATACTAATATCTTACTTTCCAAAACAAAATAATCTATAACAATAAACGATGAAAATAGCATTGCACAAAATCGAATGTGACTTGAGAATTTGATAACAGTAAACGATGAATATTTACACATTAAAAAATAGTATACTGACAATGTAACAAACTACAAACACGGGCTAAAACTTCATCAATGGAACAAATGAATATTCTTGTTTAAATATTATTAACATTACAAAATAATGTACAGAAATATCCATGATAGTTACTTTATAGCACTTGCACTTTTTAGGGATGGCTGCTCTTATTCAATGGTAGATTCGGCGAAAAATCTCATCCGTTTTTTCTTACGTGCCTTTTTTCTTTTCCGAAGGAAAATATTGAAAAACTTTTATGCAGAGTAACATGCGTGTTCGTATGTCAATTTTTCGTAATATAATGGCGGCCAGCAACCCAAATAACGAACACGTGACCAAGCATAGCTTACACTCAAAAATAAATATCGGCCAATATCAGCTCAACATCGATTTTTGGATATTGTTTTCACGATATCGCCAAATATCAGTACAATATCAGAAAAAATGTTTTAATTCTAAAAAAATGGGTAAGACAACACGGTGTCATTCTTTACAGTATTATTACATGATTATAATGTTATTAAAAACGTTATTTACAGTCTTCCTCGTTATATAAAACTAAACGATATCTGCCAATATCGACAGATATCGTAATTCCTGCATTCGACATTCAAAATATTGTCCAATATTGGTAGAATGTTGGCCAATGTTGTTGTGCTACCTGGGAAGTGAATGAAAAGTTCAGGAAATTATGATTTTATAGTATTAATGGTGAATTGTTACGACTAAACTGAACAAATAGAATTAAGTTTGACTAAATTTGATGTAGAGTATGATACATTTATTTAAAATAATTCCAACAGATATACTACCTGACAATACCCACGTACCTACCAATAGTGGTACGCAACTAACCACTAATTGAAAATCGTTGATTTAAATAAAGCACTTGGTTTATTGTTTCATCTGTATTTTTATTAAGGTTCAAATTTGAAATATTTAATGATAACTCGTTGCATAAATGATCGACAAATTGCAAGATTTAGTTAGTGTATCGCTGTTTGTTAGCTGTTAGTGAATCGATTAAAAAAATGTATTGACTTGTTTAACATTGTTGATGTTTCATACTTCTGCCTTGTGTGATTTTTGTTTAGTTTGTCACTCTACGGTCAGTTTTCACTACCCGAGGGTTGTAAGATAGATTTTTATTTGGTGTGTAGATTATGCAATATACGAAGAGAGATATACAAATACAAATACAAATATTGACGACCAGCTACAGGCTCAAGCCCAACAAGGCTGGTTCTTTGTTTATGAATTCTCCAATTCCCACTGACTATCCAATTGTGTCTTAAATTCGTACACTCCCTTTGAATTAACTATGTTTTCTGGCAACGCGTTCCAACTGTCTATTACCCTATTAAAGTAGTAGTTTTTCCTTAAATCCCGATTAAAATGTGTCTTATTCAATTTATACCCATGGCCCCTTGTTCTGTTATCCCTATTGAAATTTAAGCCCTCTGTGTCCCCTTGTTTTACAAACTTGAAAAGCTGAATCAAATCCCCCCTCCTTCTTCTTCTTTCCAGTGTATACATGTTTAGCTTACTTTTAGTTCGTTCATTAAACGTTCATTATAGTCGAAATTTGCTAGCCCCTTTATTATTTTTGTAGCTCTGTGCTGAACCCTTTCAATTGATTCTATGTCCTTTCTCATATATGGAGCCCAGAATTGTACAGCATATTCTAGATGTGGTCTTACTAAACCCTTATATAACGGCAAGATTATATTCTTATCCCTTGAAGTTACAGTCTTTTTAATATACCCCAATAACCTATTAGCCTTTTTACCCGCAGCTGAACATTGGTGACCCATTTTAAAATCCCTGTGAATTATCACCCCAAGATCCTTGACTGTTTCTCCCTCCTTTACCTTTACTCCCTGCAGACAGTACTCGGCTCCACTGTTCCTGTAACCCATATGCAGAACTTGACATTTCCCTACATTAAATGACATACCCCATTTTACAGCCCATTCGGATATCTTATCAAAATCTCCTTGTAAATTTTCTATCTGTAACTTGGTATCCACTGTCCCCCATATTTTTAAGTCATCTGCAAATATACTGATTCTATTCTTGATCCCCTGACCTATATCATTTATGAAAATTATAAATAAAATTGGTCCCAAAACTGATCCCTGAGGCACCCCACTTATAACTTCTCTGTCCACTGTGAATAATTTCCTTTTACCTGCACTCTCTGCTTTCTATCCAATAACCAATTTTTTATCCATATTAATGTTTTTCCCTGAATCCCCAGCCTTTCCAATTTAAACAGTAATGTCTCATGAGGTACTTTATCAAAAGCCTTTTGAAAATCTATGTACATGATATCCACACTGCTCTTATTATCCAGCTCCTCGGTAATTTTTTCGTAGAACTTCAAAAGATTTGTAGAGCAGGACCTGCCCTTCCTAAACCTATACTGATTCTCTGATAACAGTCCCCCCCTCCTCCAAGTATAACATTATGTGCTTTTTTAACAGAGAATCAAATATTTTGCAAATTACTGATGTTAGACTTACTGGTCTATAGTTGCCCGTATCACTTTGTATTCCCTTTTTGAAAATTGGAGTTATGTTGGCCAACTTCCAATCCATTGGCACCCAACCTGTGCTATATGTTGAATTAAATATCGTGTGAATTACTTCCCCCAGTTCTTCCGCACATTCCACTAGTACTCTCGGATAAATATCGTCTGGCCCTGGTGCTTTAGATGGCTTAATTCTTTTCAACTGATGTACTATTTCTTCCCTGTTGAATTTGCACTCTTTAATTATACCCCCTGCAAAGGCTCCATCCTTGGGATCCTTTTTAAAATTATAGTTACCATTGAAAACCCCCAGAAAAAAGTCATTTAACACGTTTGCCATTTCCACCTCGTCTTGAATTAATTCATCTCCCTTCCCCTCTAACGGGCCCAGTGTAGTACTAAATTTATTTTTACCACTTGCATATGCAAAAAATTATTTTGGGTTTATATTTATTTCCCTTGCTAATTTTTCCTCCACGGACACCTTTTGCTTCCGACTAATAGTTTTAAGCTCCTTTCTGGCTTTCTGATATGCCTCCTTGTCCCTGTCGTTACCAGTGCTTTTATATACCCTGTATGTTCTTTGTTTTAATTTTAAAGCTTTGTGTGTTTCCCCTGAAAACCACATAGGGAGCAATTTTCTAGATTTTCCTTTTTTCCTGAACGTTACATGTTTTTTTAACACCCTGTCTAACTTATTCTTGAATTCCTCCCATTGTTCAGAATGATGCGGTGCTAATAATCCCCCTTTGAATGTTTTCTTTAACTCTTCCCTTATCTTATGAAAATTTGCCTTTCTGAAATTTGGAATTATTCTACTATTGATTGTGTATGCTGACTGAAAATTTATACTTAATCTGATACTTCTATGATCACTTTCTCCCAGTGGCTCACCTATAACCAAATCCTGCACCCTATCCTCATCATTGCTAAAAATCAAATCCAATATTGCATTGTCCCTAGTATCCAGGGCCGATCCTAGGGTGTCGGCCGCCCGCGTGCAAAGGCCTAATGTGCCACCCCTTCTAGAGAATTTTTCATATGTTGACTAATACTTAACGTTGACGTTTTAAACTCATCTACCTGTGTAAGAGTAAAAAGTAAAACATTAATAAAAATGCAAATAAAATTTGAAATGCAAAACTTCATTTTTTGGCCAGTTAATAGGTTATAATAGCGACAAAATACTTTAAAAAATAACAAACAAACAAAAACATTACCATTGAAATAAAAATAGACATTTTATAATTAGAAATGCAAAACAACAGTATTTACTCAGAAAATATAATCTAATAAAAAAAAAGTACTGAAGCATAAATCTCATGAAAGGAAAAGTATATAAATCAGTCCTTCTATAAAGACTACCTAACTATAAAATAACTTTTCTGGCTTTCTGAGAAGCAAATTTGTCAATAATTTCGTTGAAATCAATTTTTTCAGAGATTTCGGATTCAATAGAGATGAGATGGCCAAATCTGAAAGCCTTTCTTGTGTCATATTATTTCTCAAGTAATTTTTAATTTACTGAAACTTCTTTCACCTAAAGCCACAGAAACAGGTAAGGTTAAAAAAATTCTTATTGCTATAGCAAAATTTGGAAAATAAGGAATGAGATTTTTTTTTTACTATAATTTCTAATATCTCAATTGGCTGTTTTTTACCTGGAAAAATGTCTTTGAATGAAATTATTTCATTAAAGAGATATATACTGTCTATATCTTTCACAATACTTCCTTCCTCCTGTACCTGTAACTTAATATCTAAGTTCGTGCAGGCTTTCATGAGATCAGCATTAGAAAAGTTGTGAAAATCATACAGAAAGCTGAATATTGAATGACACTCAGATAATAAGGTAAATCTTTCATTTACCGAAGAGATCGCGTGATCAAGAATTGCAAAATAGAAAGCAGTCTTGAATTGCTGGAAGGGATTTGAAACTGGTTTATCACTGCCCTCGCAATCAAATAAACGGACCTTTTTCCTGAGCTTCGAGATGGGAAATTCGGGATCAATACCTAAATCTCTAGCAAGTGTTGTTGCTGAATTGACAAATATTTTAAAATTATCATCTGATCTTTGGGAAACTAAATATTTTTTATGAATATCTAAGCCTTCAATGCATTCCGCGATGTTTAATTTAGGATTTTGAAGCATTTTACTCAATTCATCAATTCTTGATAATAAATCATGCCAAATTAAAATTGAACACAAAAATTTAAATGTTTCAAGACTTTTAATTATTGATTCAGCAACCATTTTAGTTTTCGTGTTATCTTCAATTAAGGCATTTAATGCGGTAATAATGTTTTAGAGGTCTAATAGCATTGATACGACTTTCCACCTTGTTTCGCTTAATGGTTTTAAAGTTAGACTTTTCACGTGTTTTTTTTAGTAAATCCCATCGATATGGGGCCGCAGAAAAGTAATTATATACCTTTTGTACTATATCAAAATACCAGAAATTTCACCACTGGAGCTGGCAGCGTCTTTAACGACGAGATTTAATGTATGAGTCGCACACGGCACGTATAATGCTCTAGGATTGATATTGAGAATCCGTTTATGAAGCCCTATATTTTTCCCCTTCATGTTCGATCTATCTTCGTTGCCCTGACCCCGTATATCTTTAACTTCGAGCTGCAGACTAGGTAATAGCTTCTCTAATAGAAAATTGCACAGACCTTCTCCAGTGGTATGAGTTACTGGAAAAAATCCTAGAAAAAATTCAAAAATATCTACCTTACCATCAGTAGTGTTCACACATCTAATTACAAACGTTATTTGTTTTGTGTGGCTAATATCTGGTGTAGAGTTGAGAATTACAGTGTAATATTTGGCTTTTTTGACAATGCGTGTTATCTCATTACGAATAGATTCGGCGTAAATATTAATTATTTCATTTTGAAAATGCTGCGTTAAGTAGTGTGGAATACGTGTTTTGTTACCTTTGTATTTACTGACATTAATAAGGTGTTCTGAAATAACTGGATCTCCAACATCTCCACTGCCTTTAAAAAATTACCACTATCTCTATGATACAACTTCGTACTAGTTCCTCTGAATGCCAAATTTTGACTGGCTAAAAATTGTACTACAGCAATTATTCTTTCAATGATGGCGCGCCATCGCTTTTTCTCTCGATTGTGAACATTTTGTTGTTCCGCGTCAGTAGTACAATTTTTTTCAAGCCTCGTCTTTATTTCGCACCACAAAAAATATGCCCTTTGGTTATTTTTTAGAAAAGAATTTAAAATTTGGTATCCTTTTCTATGCCGTATTGCCGGCTCTGCCACGAATTTTGCTATCAAATGAAGAATATGTGTAAAGAGTAGACATTAATGGACAATGGACCAACACACTGTGCACTAACATTCTATTTTTCTTAAACTATGCTATGCTATCGGGAAATCGGGACTTATTTTGATTTCTTAATAACTATTTAAAATTCAGCATATTTATTCGACTTATTATAAGTTTCAAAACATTTTGCTTGATTTATAGAACTTTGTGCGGTCTGCGTCGGCCCCTTGTTTTGGCCGCCCGCGTGCGGTGCACGCGCTGCACACCTGGTAGGATCGGCCCTGCTAGTATCCTCATACACCATCTGGTACAAAAACCAATCCTGTATCACTTCCAAAAATTCTGCCCCTTTCCCATTTGTAGCTAGATTGTTTGTCCAGTCAATATTTGGATAGTTATAGTCCCCATTAAAATTAATTCTCCTTTTTGACATGCTTCGTTTATCAGATTGCACATGCCCTTTTCCTGCTCTTCACTACAAACAGGAGGTCTATATATATTACCCAGAATTAGTCCTTTGCCTTTGTCTGTATTCAGTTTCACCCTGACTGATTCTATACCCTCAGTTTTACTATTAAACTTTATTTCCGTACAGTTTAAGAATTCTCTCACATAGATCAAAACCCCACCCCCTTTCCTATTCTCTCTGTCCTCCCTAAACATTGTGAATCCACTTAATTCTAAAATTTGTGCATCTTCACTGCTTGCCCAACTTTCAGTAATCCCAATGATATCTATATCCTCTGCTTGTGCAATTCCCTTGAGCTCATCCATTTTATTTCTCACACTGCCCCCCCCCCCAAGCATTACAATAAAATACTTTTAGCTTATTTTTCACCCTTATATTGCACTTTCCCCTTATATTATTTGTCTTGGTATTGTTTTTCTCCCTTACTTTGCACTTTCCCTTTGTATTGTTTGTCTCCTGCAATTTAGACCCTGTTAGTTTTCCTAAGCAATTACTGTGTACTGTCAACCCTCTATGTCCTTCCCATCCCTGCTTGTTTACTAGTTTTTTGACTCCAGAATATTCAAAACCCGCTTGCCAACCTCCCTATTACCTATCAAGCTTAAATGCAAATTGTCCCTGCTTATCCAATCCCTCCTACACTCCTTCCAAACATCTAAATCATTTAAATAATCATTATTTTTTATTATATGGTAAAATAAGTCCCTGGGTTACTTCATCAAGTAAGTGAGTGTAGGATAAAACACCATTTTTAAGGCGGGGAAAAGTTTTTTTGTAAAGTACATTTGTCTTTATCTCGTTTTTTTTTAATATTTGACTGTCACTTGAAAATGGGAAAATTGTTTGAGATAAAGTTAAGCACTTTACCAATAGATGGCGACACTAAAACGCTTCTGAAATATCAAGTCTCGATGTGTTACGTGTTTTTAGCGTTCGTTTCCTGACAGGCGCCTCAGCGTACAGCGTAAGTGTCCGACAAGTTGACTCTGATTGGCTGGTATGATCATGTGACCTCTGAGACGTAAAGGTGTTTCATTTGGCTATTTATCTACGTTTTGGCGCAGATCTCTTTGACTGATAGGAACGGTTTTCGATTTGCTTTACTTTTACTGTGGAGAGCGGTCGTTTTTCATACCGAAAAAAAAAACATATTTAATATGGCATTTATTTATGCATATTTAAAATAGTAATTCTGGTATGGTAACCCAATTTTAGTGCCTGAATTTCTATTATGGTATTAAAAAAATGTGTTTTTCGGACTACCTGCACAGAGGAATCGCTCTTTTTGGTGGGATAATCCTCAAACCCACTTCTTAACAACACAGAAAACCGGTTAGTGCAAGGCCAAACTTGCCGGTGTTGGCGATACCGAGAGGAGACTCGCTGCTGGGAAAGGAGATTGGAGCGGATGTTGCCACTTCACTTTGGATCCGGAATAAGGCGAAGCAAGGACGGCAATTTTCCAGGCGCACTGCACCAAGGCCTAAGACTTCTTTTTCACTCTTCGAGGCTAACAGAAACGCCGAAGACAAGCGTACTTATAGCGGCTGTCATAAAATTCTAATAATCCAGGAGCCCATTTTCGATAGGACCCGTGCCTGATCCCTAGGAAGCCTAAGACTCCTCCACACTACAGGAACAACCAAAATAGGCTCACCATCCCCACCGAATTGCTACCGGCTGACTGGAATCTTCAGGGACACCATCTCGGACTTAAACTTTTCCTACTGTTGTCTTGAAGCTCCTATGAATCTATCTACCGGAGGACCTGTATCTGATCTCAAGAACGCCGTCAGGTTTTGAATTCCCTCTGCATTCTCCGAGACAATCTATACTGCTGCAGCTTTAAATACACCCGTCAAAAAAAAAAAAACTCACCCGATCGCAATTGCACAATTTGCATCACAGAACAAAATGGAAGGTAGCAATTCGATAGGGATTAATGTTTACTATAAATATCAATACTTAAAATTTGTCCAAGGGGCCGTCTTCATATTAAATTGGGAGCTTGCTCCGATAATTTCAATACGAACTCCCATCTTTTATCACAAATTCGGGTTTTACTCGAAATTTAAGGCGAATTTGATGAAAAAATAATGTAAAACGGTGTAAAATTGATCGAGAAAATCCATAAAAACCATTGAGGGAGCGTGTGAGTGTTCGGAGTTCAATCACATTATAAATATTAATACGTGTAGTGGCCGTCGCAGTCAATGACCTGTTACAGGCGGATTGGTATGAAGTCCATGAAGATGGTGACTAAGTCAGATTCCATTTTGATTGAATCCCAGGATCTGTTGGCAGAAATTTCTGTTTTCACTTTGTGAACAATCCCCAATAACGGTAACAATCATCGAATTTTGCAAACAGTCTCACTGCTCTACTAATTATGCACGAGCTGGAATTTGGAATTCAAATGTTTCAGTAACAGTTGAACCACATGGTGTCAAAATTTGTCCATGTTTCTATTAATATTTTTTATGAATATTAATTTCACAATTGATAAAAAATAGTAAATTTAGTTTGATAATTAAAATATTTATAGATTGTGTTTGGGTTTTTGACGAGCAAAGGATGAAAAAACAATTTCCAAAAAAAATTAATGTTTTTAGCAATTATAATAAAAAACGTGAAACACCAATATAATATTAGTAGATCTAATTTTCAAACACTTACAAATCGGTGAAAAATTCAATAAAATTGATGAACTTTTTTAAATTTCGCCTTAAATTGTCTGTAGAATCCAAATTTGTGATAAAAGATGGGGGTTCGTATTGAAATTATCGGAGCAAGCACTCAATTTAATATGAAGACGGCCCCTTAGACAAATTTTAAATATTTACATTTGTAGAATACATTAATCCCTATCGATTGTGCTACCTTCCGATTTGTTCTGAGATGTAAATTGCGCAATTGCGATCACGTGAGTCGTTTTTTTTTCGTATTTATCACAATCACCAGCAAATGACGTAAAGAATTTAAAAAGAATTCGGCAGCAAAAAAAAAACACGTTTCAATTATACGAGGGCTGTTTAATAAAGAATGATCATAAATTAATAAAAAATAATTTCCTGTACTAATCCTCTAAATTTTCATGGTCTTTCTCAAAATACTCTCCATTACATGCAATACACTTATCCCACCTCTCATCCAGTCTTCAAACACATGCTGGAAGCCATTTTTTGACAGGTCCTTCAAAATCGCCTACGCAACTTTTACCACTGCCTGTGATGATGAAAACCGCATTTCCCGAAGGTGTTTCTTCAAAGTCGGGAAAAGAAAAAATCGCATGGGCTACATCGGGACTATACGGAGGATGGGGAACACACATGACAATGACATTTTGAAAAATCTGACAATTTTTTTAAGGTGAAAACAAAATTTCAATGCAGTGAAGGCGAAAACAAAATTTCAATGAAGTGTATTGCACTTCGCGTGTCACATCCATTTCTGCCGTAAGCGAAAGTAAAACTAGGCTAACTGACAAGGCATCAGCAATGACGTCATGACCGTGAAACGTGCGCCTATCTATTCTCCACTTATCCCGCTACACATTCAATATGAATTTTATTTTTTAATCACCTTTAAAAAAGTTATGATCATTCTTTATTGATCAGCCCTCGAGGAAGATGCAAAATTTAACATGGGAGTTTTACCACATAGTGAATTTAAAAAGGTAATTAGTTAAAAGTCATCATATCTATGTACTAAGTTGAAATTTTTACGCTTGTTTTGACACTGATTTTTTCTGCTTTTCATAGTTCACTTTTTAAGTTAAAAATGATTTGGTATTTCTTTGTTGATTTAGGGTTTCATTATCTGTATTTAATTTCTCTGTTATCATTGAAGTTCTCGTAATATACAAAGACTGTGAATACAGTAACTTTGGCGTCGTGTAAAGGTACTGGTGCCACTGCGTGCGGATTCGTGTCTGTCCAGTGTACACAATTTTTGGTGTTAACGTTGCCAGTTAAGGTGATATGCGCCTTGTACGTCCATAATATGCGAAGAGGTCAGTCGTTATCGCCATCATATCGGATAAGGAATTCATTTGCAAAGTCGATACGTTGTTGATGGTCCTCCGCGTGCAACATTTGGACGCGCTGGTACCGGTATGAAAACATGCGGAGTACAGAGAGCAGTAGCTTTAGGACCGTTGTTTTTGGCATGTTTTGATACACAGCTATGGGTATTTGTGTCCATTCCTGTTGCAAGAATGTCAACAGCTCAGCTGAAGATTTCGGACGTGGTTCCCTGGACCGTAAGCATCGCTTTTCACTCGTCCCACAAATGTTCTATGGTGTTTAGGTAAGTAACATTCATCCATTCCATAAAATTGCCAGAGCGTAGGCAGAATCTGATTGTCCAAAATGTTCATGTAGGCGTCGGCGTTCAATTTACTATGAACAACATGCATAGGACCTAGGCTATACCACGAAAAACACCTTTAAACAAGTACACTACCACCATCGAACTTGACCGTTGGAACGATGCACTCGGGTAACAGACGTTCGCTTGACATTCGCAATACCCAAGCACGCCCTTCCGACTGGAAGAACGTGTAGCGTGACTCGTTGCTCCATAAAACAGTTTTCCAGTGGTCCACAGTTCAGTTGCGAAGTTGCAAACACCAAGCAAGTCTGCCTGCTTTGTTGGATGGGGTTATGATTGGTTTGTGTACGGCAACACAACCGTGAATATGAGGGCGTGCAATTCTTTCCGCAAAGTATTGGGGTGCACCGTAACCCCTGGTGCCTGTTGAAACTCACTGTTGATGATATGGAGTGGTTTCTTGCGATTCCTACGAACCTCGCGCTTCAGGACACGCCGATCCCGTTTGGTCAGTTTAAGGTGAAGAGCAACGTGTGTAGTTCGTGTCCCAACTCCCGTAGTCTTCTACTTCTTCACGACATTACGAACTTGACCGTGGTTGTGATGATTCTACCGCAATTGCGCGAATAGACTTGCCACTAATGTGACAACCAACTATAACACCTCATTCAAAGTCACTAAGTTCCTTTCGTTCTGACATACTGTCATTATTTAACACAGAACTAACGACGTTACCACTTCGCGTATCGTATTTGACCTTAACAGGTCATGTGCAAGCAATGGATTTTATGCATATATACACACTATCTATCTACCAATAAGTATTTGGACACCCATACAAATTACGATATCTGCTGTCCTGATATACGTCACGCCCTCCGCCGTTAAATATCATGTACGAAATAATATTGGTATTTGTCGCATGCAAGATGCCACGAAGTGCAGAGTTATCTGATTTCGAGAAAAGTGTAATCGTCGGGTATCACAGAAATGGCCGATTCTTAAGGGACATATATAGCGAGCTGATTTACCCAAAACCGACAGTGGCCTATGTGATTCAGAAGTGAAAGGTGAGCGGTGATTGTCGGAATGTGCCCCGAATCGGAGGACCCACGAAACTGGGAGATAGAGACCGACGGGAAAAGAAACGACCTGTCCAGAGAAATTAGGAAGAACCGCACCCAAACGATGGCCCACATGCTCCAGGAGTTTCAACAGGCATCCAGGAGTTTGTTTCGATTAATACCATCCGTAAGGAAGTACATCTGCTTGATTTTCATGCTCGTGCTGCCGCCCATAAGCCTTTGATCACAAAGTAATGTGGTGCAAAGCACGTCAAAAATGAACCGTAGATCAGTGAAAACGGGTTCCCTGGAGCGACAAATCAAGGTTTACCCTCTATCGTTCGGATGGTAGGGTCTAGCGTCTGCCTGGAGAACGCCTCCTACCAGAATGCATTGTGCCCACAGTAAAGTTCTGCAGAGGTGGAATTATGGTCTGTGGGAGTTTCTCCTGGTATGGACTGGGACCCTTGGTCCAAATTCATGGTAAGCTCAACGCCGAGGCCTACTGCACTATTTTGGATGACAATGTGCTTCCTATGTTGTGGCAGTTTTACGGGTTGGACCCATGTTATTTCCATGACGACAACGCTTGCTGTCATGTTTCGAGGTCTACCATGGATTGGTATGGTGACAATGGAGTTAACCGAATGGACTGGCCTGACCAGAGTCCAAACCTGAACCCTATCGAGAAACTGGGACGAGTTGGATTGCCTAATTAAGGGGTGCAACAACCGTCCAAAACCAACCAAACTTGCATGTCTTCTCCAAGCCGAGTGGAAGAAAATACTATTAGCCGTCATACATGGACTTATGGAAAGCATGCCCCGGAGGGTTGAGGCTGTAATTGCCTCTCGTGGTGGCTCTACCAACTATTGAATATGAATAAATTTTGTTTTTCTTTTTCTGTCAGAGGTGTCCAAATACTTACAAATACTCCAAATACAAAATAGGATATTTTGAATCATTCGAGGGGCAGTTATGACTAATTCAAGTCTTAAAAAACTAGGTGTTTTTTTTTAATGTAAGAAAATTGCATCAGTGTTAAAAAAAATAGCATGTTTTGAATATATATAAAATTTTAGTAAGCACTTTAATTTATACAATATGCTATATTTTTATAAGCAAAAATTAAAAAGTGTTCCCTCTTGTACCAGGATGATTAGTTTAGCGATTTCCATTTCATTGTATTGTTCGTTTTTTATAGTTGTCGCATTTATTGGAATTCGTTCTATTTTTACTATATGAAAAGCAAACTCAAGAATGTGTCAAGCAGATGTTTCCGAAAAGGACATTTTCAGCTGCGTTGATTATTTTGAATTAGGTCAAAATAAGTAAATTTCGTTCTGTATTATTATGCTATTTCAATAATAAGCTATATCGCATTTTTATCTTTATGTTGGACACTTGATATGGGTTATGAAAAAGAATAAATACTTCATTACAGCAAGGCAATACTTATTCAATATTTGCTTACGTACTGCTTTGCGTTTTCGTTAAAAACGACACATTAAAAAATTTCAATAGAAATTTATATTAATTAAAGAAGCCCTTTCAACAAACACAATAATTGTGCATAATTAAAACTAAATATTTTAGATATACTTAGAATAAAAGATATCGGATTCATCACAAAAAGCTATCTAATGCCCATGTAAATGTTTTTCGTTTGTATATACGTGGATATTTAACTAATCAATTTTATGTTGGACATAATATTTGAAATTCAATTATTTTACAATTTATTTATAAATTCGCAATTCTCATTCTTCTACAGATGGGTTGATATTGCACATTTTTGTTCACAAGAAGTGAAATTTTTATTATATATTGAAGTTAAGTTTTATCATTTCACTATTTATCGTATACCACACTAGACAAAATAGTAATGCTTATTGGTGAAAAAAACAATTGTCAATACCAAAAACGATACAATATAATTGTTTAAAGATTTCTGTTATTTTTATTATTTCAAACTTTTATCGACGCATCGTTTATAAAAGCAAACACCACCCAAATGAATTGTTCATTTTAAGCATTTTTTTTCGTATATACGTTGATTACAAAGGTAGAAAATGTTTTATAATTGAATGGGAAATGTTCGGAAGAGTGTATTAATTTTAAAGTCAGAATATCTATTATACCAGTAAACATTAAAAGACACTTTATAGTTTAAAGATATAAATCTTTTAAATTAATGTAAATCACTCCCCTGTAAAACGTAATGTTTCCTTCTTTAATATACATTCATACTTACAGCAATGAGATTTGACACACAGGTAGTCCGAATTTTTTGCAAATTTTGGGTCGCGGCAAAATTTTAAAATTTAATCTAGAAGATTTTTAAATGAATTTAATAGTTTCATTCTCTACCTGGTTCTTGAAACGCAGTGGACTTTTCTACCCACTTGACCTTACAGTCAGGGTTTCGAACCATGCGAAATTTTTTTGATCCGACAGAACGCGTAGAAAATTATTTTTTTCGTTACCGCTTTGATTTTGAGCGAGGAATGAATTTCCAGCCAGACGATAAATCTTAACTGGAGTCACAGTTCTTTTTCTTAATCTCCAAGACCGTTAAAGATAGAGTAAAAATTTCAACGGATTTGAAAACTGCGGAAAATTTCAGTTTCGATGTCATCGTCGAGCCTCAGTACGGCTACATCGCTATTAAATTATGACTGATTGCAAATTCTCGTTACGCTTTCGATACATCGAAAATTGCTCAAGTACTCTAGTGACTGTGTTCCATTGAAATTTCCGCATTTATCATAGCTTCGCTGAAAATTCTTGATCGGAAACGCGCGCGAATCGCTAAAAACAAAACTCTCCAAATTATTGGACTACTCAAGAAGCGAATGTGCCCAAGCTGCTGATCTGATAGAAATCAATGCCAAAATGAAAGTTTTGTCCGCATCAAGCAACAGTTTAAAGACTATTCGAGATGAATATTTCGCCCTATTAGATGATGAGGATGTTCAAGCAAACGAGGAAATTCTGGAAGAAATGGAGACGAACATCGAAGATATGCAGGTAAGATTCCTCAGAATTAAATCTGCATTATCTTTAAATGACGTACCTCCTAAATCCTCTATGGTGAATGTGAAACTTCCTGACATTCCTCTTCCTAAATTTCTAGCCATCTTGAAGACTGGAATCTTTTCAAATTACAATTTACTCCATCATTGGTGCGAATGATAATTTGAATGAATCGTAGAAATTGTATTATTTACAATCATCATTGAGCGGTTCAGCGAAGGAAATTCAAACTATGGAGGACTCTTTATGTTTCATTATTCAAGGCATTAGAAGAACGATATGACAGTAAGCGTTTAATTGTAAACAGTCGTATCATTGAGCTGATATGTTTGGAAAAGATGTATCATGAATCTGCTTTTGATTTACGGGGTTTAGTTGACAAATTATTAAAGCATATTAGAACTTTAAAATCATTGGATTTAGAATTAAATCAACTAAGTGAGGGTATTCTCATTAATATTGTTCTTCAAAAGGTTGACAAAGAAACCAGTAAACAATTCGAAGTGTCATGGAAGTCAAAGAATTTACCCAACTGGGATGACTTTATTGACTTTCTAAAAATGCGCTGTCAATTGCTAGAAAATATGCAATGGTAATCGGCTCAGGTAAAACCAAAGTTGGTTAATAAGTAGGGCAACTTTTTGCAACAAATGTAACTTTTTTTCACACGTTCTATGCTGTATGTAAAGTAATTTAACGAAAATTCCTCCTTTATGGGGTGTATTGTTAGTGGGTTATAACCGCAACATAAATGCAACTTTTTGCATAAATGTAAACACTTGCAACTTTTAAAAATTTAGCTTTAAATTAATTAATATCAAATAAATATTAAATTTTTTTCCTCTGAATCAACCCTTTGATCACGTGTGTCTGATATTTCGAACGCCAAAGTATTGTGAATCAAACACGAAGTTAATGGAAAGAAGGTGTTCGTCCTAACATATGTAAGTGAAATAATTGGCAAGAAGTACTTTAACACATTGATTGGCACTCTTGATAATCCAGAGGAAACTTGCGTAATCGACTGCAGAGTTTGCGTGGTGAGTGTCGATCATCAATATATGTTCGCCTCTAGTAGATGACTACGGCAACTTTTTGCAACAAATGCAATGCAACTTTTTTTCACACGTTCTACGCTGCATGTAAAGTACTAAAACCAAAATTCCTCCTTCATGGGGTTTATTGTAAGTGAGTTATAACCGCAACATAAATGCCACTTTCTGCATAAATGCAACTTTTTGCATAAATGCAACCACCTGCAACTTTTTAAAATGTAGCTTAAAATGAATTAATATGAAATTACTATTTCATGTTTTGCAGTTTTGGTTGTATTATTACTGCCATCTGTCAGATAACGCATGAAACTAGTTACAGACAACCATCATGGAATTTGGAGTTGAATGAATGGCAGTGTAGATTTATGTGTTTGTCGATGCCGATGTTTAAAAAATTCGAGTAGAAAAGGTTCGATTTTTACCACCGATTTTACTCTGTAGTTTCTAATTGCTTGAAGATTTATTTTAGGTCAGTACAACATATGATAACACATCTTTGAGTTATTATTTTAAATTATTAAATCACGTTTTGCATCATGTTTGAAATAGGCTAAGCCCTCTTTTGTGATTAATGGTGTAGTCGGATAAAACCGGGACCTTGGCAGTCTTACAGGACCAGATGGGAATTGAAGTTTGAAGAACCCCCCCCCCGAAAAAAAAACAGAAGATAAAAACTTAAAGCGGAAACAGTTTAGGACCCTAAGCAAAAGAACTATCAAAACAAGGAAGAAAAAAAATGTTCAGCATTAAAACAGACTCATCGGCATCAGATGAAGACGACGTGGAATGTGAGGAAGCCTTATCTTTTCTAATGAATTATAAGTCAGGTCATAATCTCTGGAAGGTTGAAAACAGTGTCTCAAGTGTAAAGGATGAACGCATGAAGCAAAATCAAGTTTTCCAATTTTTATTGTTTACCAGTATTGCTCAAAAGATAAATTTTTACAAAACAAATCAAATTATAATATTTATATTTGAGCTGTTTTTATTTATTCTCATGATTTAAATAGTTTATAAATATTTGATTGATGAAGAAAGAATTTTTTAAATAATTAATTTCACTTAACCTACACTTTGTAATGGAACACGAAAAGCCCAAACGAAAAACTCATTGATCATAAAAGCGTAATATCGCTAATCGGTATCTGGCAACACCGGAATTGATGTTTAATTTTTTTAGATTGACTAGGGGGCTCCGCCACCTGCTCGCTTACGCTCGCCAACCCCCGGAGAACCCATTTTTTCGGGATCGGAATGTTGTTTCTGTTATTTATGTGTTTCGCTATATTACCTATTGCAGACAAAATTTAAGAGTTATATTTTAATAATTTATTTATTTCCTGCATGATATCAGACATGGGTAATTTCTTGGCGGTATATATAAACTTTGACTACCTTTCCTTAAATATTTTATTGAATATGTAAACATTTCTAGAATTCTGTTTCATAAAAATACACAAAATATACAAAACAAACTTTTTAAATAAGGTTAAACTTTTTATTTTAAAATTACCTGATTTTCGTTACTTTTTTTATTTATGATTTCCAGTAGTACAAATATTGCATATATATTATTTAGGAATTAAATTTTAATGAATTATTTATTTTCTGCAAAATATCATTAGACATGGGTAATTTCTTAGCGGTACATGTATAATATCGACCAACTTTCTTTAAGTCTTTGGATGAATACGTAATGTTTTGTAGATTACTGTTTCATAAAAATAAATAAAATCTATTCAAAACAATACATTTTTAAGTAAGGTGTGTAATTTCTTATTTTAAAATGACCAGCAAAGTTAAAAATCACTTCGAAATGAGATGGGTTACGTTAAATAAAACGGGTAGTCATACGTTGTAGTTCAAATATATTTCAAAATTGTGATATAGCTTTTCATTGCAAAACGATTAAAATCAATATAATTCGCATTTTTTTCATGTTTGACGGGTATAATTGAAAGGTGTAACCATAGTAGAGTAACTGTATCTATCATTCTAAACAGGCACGAGGTTTCCATTTAGACACCGCATCTCAGAATTTAAAAAAGTAAAAAAAGGATTCGATTTAAAACTAAACATATGTTTGATTAAAAGGAATTTTAAACAACACTTAGTAGATTTTGAAATGATATTACAGTTAGTAATTTTGAAAATTTGAAATTTTATTTTTAAGAGACAGAAAGTAAGGTTGCTTTTCCTACAAATTGAAGCTCTTATGTAACATAAATACGCGTGAAGGATTCATTGAAAGCAGCGATTTAAAAAAAACACTGTAAAATCGATCTTCAGTATTTTGAAAAATTGTAATATAACATTGATTAATTTGTCTAGTCTGATGATATTTATTTCTAACATACCCTCCGTTATTCCACGTGCCACAGAATGGAAGAAAATTCACAGGAAATAAAAGATAACTAGAGAAAAAAGTCACCGATTCAGTTCTGAAAATTACTAAATAGAGGAAGGTAATTATGGGTTGGGGTAAGTTATTGATCGTTCTGACGAATTCGGTTATTGGTTATTTTCAAATAGTTGACAGAAAAGTTTCCAGAAAAGTAATTTCATTTCGAATATTGTAAGAGGGTTCACTAATATTTATCTCATTGCGTAGAGCAGTGATCCACAAGCGACTCACTTTTTGCCCATTTTATTTCACCATAGATTCTTTATTTCGACAAGCAGTAAGTATTTATCTCAGAAGACAAATACACAAACCGTGTGTTCAAATAAAGAATCTAAGGTGAAAAGGCTAATTGTTTTGAATCAAATTGACCTTTTCCGTACGAATTTTTAAATGTTAAAGACGGTAGAGTTCCAATTTGATTCAAAATAACTAGACTTTTTTAAGTGACTCACTCTTTGCACTTAATTTCACAGATTCTTTATTTCGACGAGCAGTTGGTATTTATCTTCAGAAGATCCGCCAAAAACCGCTTGTGAAAGTATAGAATACGAGGTGAAAAATCTTACTCTTTTGAATCATATTGTCCTTTTCCGTACGATTTTCTAACTGTTAAAGACGGGCCCATTTGATTCAAAAGGATAAGATTTTTCAAGCGATTCACTATTTGTACTTTATTTCACCTTGTGTTCTTTATTTTCACAAGGGGTTGGTATTTATCTTAAGAACATATAGGTCTTTAAAACTTTAAAAATCATACGGAAAAGACAAATCTGATTCAAAGGAATAAGTTTTATCAAGCGACTCACTTTTTGCACTTTATTTCATTCTAGGTTCTTTATCTTAACAAGCGATGAATATATATCTAAAGAAGATACAATATATTGACTTTTTCTCGTCTTTAACATAGAAATTCGCACACAAAAAGCAAATTCACTTTTTATACTTTATTTAACCTTAGATTATTTTTCCATAATCTGTTAATATTTATCTTAAGATATTCTGAGGTATTCCTCAAATAGATAATAATGTTTCTTTTCATTTTTCTAGGCAAGAGTGAGAGTTTGCGATTACTTTGGCAGAACCTCGGAATTTTCTCCATGCTGACATATTTTCGTCCGTGATGCCAATGGCAAATGAGATGATGTGTTTAAAAAATTCCGTCAGTTGCTAGGTTGAAAGGTGTTTAACAGGTTCCTCATCAGATGATTCATTATCTTCGTAATAGATTTCATCGTTTAATATCGTAAAATTTTGGTTACTCAGTAAGTTCATGGTAGCTGAATTCCACCATATCATTCAATCAATCAGCTTTAGTCATCTGTCTTTTAAAGGCTATGACGCCGATGTTTGAGGAATATGTTTCAAAACTGATTTGAATGCAAGACTAATGCCTCTAAGACTGATAATAGTTTTTAAATTTTGCGAATTGCTGATGAAGAAAAGAAAAGTTAAAGTTTCCGAAAAGATATATATATATATATATATAGGGAATGAAAAAAATATTAAAAGTTAATTTTATAATAAATAAGGGCAGACTTTCAATTTTACACAAGATGTTTTGAACTGAAAAATTATTCTTTACTGAAGGTAGAAATGAAAAACCATTATTTCGGAATTATTTTTAGTATTAAGTATCAGTTAATAAATTCCATACACGTGATCAATTTTACAAACAATTTTATACTAGAGAGATAAAACAAACCATATCAAAATATAACTCATTTTTATCTCTGAAAATTACTGAAGAGACTTCACTTAATTATATATATATATATATATATATATATATATATATATATATATATATATATATATATATATATATATATATTCTGGGTATACTTTAAACACAGTTTTGATACACAGCTATGGGTATTTGTGTCCATTCCAGCTGCAAGAATGTCGCCAGCTTAGCTGTAGATTTCGGACTTTGTTCCCTGATCCATAAGCGTAGCTCTATCTCGTCCCACAAATGTCCTATGGGGTTTAGGTTGGGACTAAGAGCAGGCCAAGGAAGACGTTTTACATCCATATCTTGATACCACTGCTTGACAGAGGATGCAACATCACACGGAGCGTTGTCGTCCGGGAAATAACATTCGTCCATTCCATAAAATCGCCAGAGCGTAGTAAGAACCTGATTGATCAAAATGTTCATGTGGGCATCGGCGTTCAATTTTATACCAGGAACAACATGCAAAGGTCCCAAGCCATACCACACACCTACAAACAAGCAGTCGGATTTTGTGCAAATCCGCTGGCGTACGGTCCATTATAGTAGGGTAGTGTATATATTTATATGTTACTCTATGCCTTTTGGTAGATAAAGACACAATTGATAGAAAAACATTTAATTAAACATAAAAGGACTAAACATAGGAACGTCGTCATCACACAACAGTCGTCTTTTCTCTGTAATCTCATCGGCGGGTTTTTTTTTACTACAGTCACAGTTAATGATCGCGTGGGCGATCTCATTTGGCGGGAGTTACAGCTACAGTTCGGAGGGAGTACAGTTAATCCGAGGATTCTCCTTCCTCGACATTCGGGTATTCTGACAGGTGAGGTCCTCCTGACAGTAAGGAACCTGAAAATACAACAGAGACAAAAATAAATTGTTCGTCATAGAAACATGAGCAAAAATCTCTATGATTGGTGATTGAGCTTAGCTGTTCGTCTTCAGAGCACTCCATCACCCGTCGTTGAGCTGTGAAAAAGGGTCGTCATAACCAGGGCTGTAGTGGAGGGTATACCCTCTGGTCTTTCCAGCAAATTCCGTATACCCTCTGCTTTTTCTCAAAAATTACGTACACGCTTTGCTTTTCCAAGAAAGCAAAGCGCAAAACATCACGTGAAACGCAGAAAGCTGTAAAAGCAAAAGAAAAGTTTCCATTTCAAGAAATCACCTTGGTACATAATTCAAAAATCGTATTTTTTAATCAAAAGCAATTCATTCAAAGTATTGTCGATAGAATGAGAAAAATCCAGACTTTGTTCTGATGTTAATGAATAAAATTGTCAACTTTTGAAGGATAATCCATGTTTGATCAAGAAACTATAAATACAGGAGATATTTGCCATAGAGAAAAGGTGGTAAAAAGGATCTGTCGACGTTTTGTTATAGATGAAATGTGCACTATTCAGGTTTCGAGGAGCCAATGAAAACGCCCAAGTTGTTCCAGAAAAAAAAAGGCCTCTTTTAAGCACAATTGAAATACACTCTATAACAAAAAAATCGACGCACCAAGAAGGAGTTGTCTGATGGAGACAAAAATTGGTGGATAGGAAAATTATGTACAAAATAGAAAATGATTAAAATTTCAGAACAATTGAATGATTTATTTCAGAGTTACAGTAACGAGCTCAATAAGGTGTTGACCCGCCTCTAGCCTGGATGCAAGCTGCCACACGGCGTGGCATAGACCGATAAAGCTCTCGGATGGTCTCCTGCTGTATTTCTTGCCAAATTTGCTCCAATTGTCGCACTACGTCATCAACATTCCCTACCGGATGCAGTCGCCTTCCCATCATATCCCAGAAATGCTCGATGGGAGAGAGATCTGGTGATCTAGCTGGCCAAGAAAGTGTTTGACAAGCTTGAAGACATTTCATAGCAACACGTGCCGTATGTGGTCTGGCATTGTCTTGCTGAAAAATAAGCCCAGGGTACTGCGAAAGTAACGGTAGCAAAACAGGTCTCAGAATGTCGTCAACGTACCGCTGTGCAGTAAGTGTACCTCTAATGACGACCAAAGGGGTCCGGCTATCAAGGGAAATGGCACCCCAGACCATAACTCCTTGTTGAGAGCCCGTGTGGCGTGCAATAATGAAAGCAGGATCAACACGCTGCCCTGGGCGTCTCCAGACACGTCTTCGATGATCGTCAGGACACAGTTGGAAGCGGGATTCGTCGCTAAAGACTATACGTCCCCAGTCAGCATCATTCCAGCCTGATCGAGTCAAGCACCACTGTAATCTGGCTCGACAGTATGCAGGCGTGAGTGGCAGGTGGCATAACGGTCGGTACGAGCGTAGATTTCGCTCTCTCAGCCGTCTGTGAATGGTCATGGTGGACACTCGTGTGTGGGTCGCACGACTGATGGTTGATAGCGATGAATCAGGCGCTGTGACAGCTGATCTGACAATCACTCTGTCCTCACGATCTGTTGTGGCCCTACATCGACCGCTACCATTATGACGCTGAAATCTGCCATTGTCCACCCACTCTTACCAGCATCTTCTAATCGCCGCATCGCTTCGACTCACATGACGAGCGATTCTCCGATTTGCCCAACCTGCCTCTTTCAATCCAATGATACGACCTCTTTCAAACTCTGAAAGTTGCTCGTAATGAGCTCGAATCCTGCGGCGAGGCATTTTTTCAGTAGTTGAAAGGTATCCTAAATCGCAATGCAGCAGAAAATTTTAACAACAGTTCAAGAACAACTCCTTATATACATATGCTGGATGCGCTGGAGATTGCACTATTCATTCATTGGACACCAAATTTTAATCATTTGCATATTTGGTCAAAACATTTTTGCATACGAAATTTCAAAGCAATCGGATGATTCCTTCTTGGTGCGTCGATTTTTTTGTTATAGAGTGTATTACCATGTTCCACGTCCGATGCGAGCGCGGGTTTAGTATAATGAATAACATAGTGTAACAGAAATGAGATAATCTTTATTGATTTCAAATGTTTATTAATGCAAATGGACCACCTATAGAACACTTTCAACCGGAAAAAAGTTGTAAGTTTTTGGTTGGCTAACCATCGCTCTTCAGTAGACTATAGATCATGAGTATGCGCTATAAAAAGAGACACAGAGACAAGCAGCTTGGAAAATATTTTAATGAAAATAATAGAGGTAGGCCTTAAAAATTGTTTTTAAAAATTTACATCCTACTTTATATGTGTTTAAATATTTTTCTCTTAACATTTCCTGTAATTATTTTATATCATAGTTAAATATTAATATACTGATATTTTTCAAATTTGAATATCACTCAATGCTAGTCTGCATATTTTGCTTCGCATGATATCGAACTGCGGCCTCAGAAACAGCACTATGTCCATATACAGCACACATTTTAGGCACATAAATGAACTTTCTGGTTCTCCATTCTTAGCACTGCAGTGAAACAAAAATTATGCCACAACACATACTGTAATTATCTCGTGTAAGCAGAGAAGACCGCAATAATAACAAAGCTAGCTTTGATTTCAAAACGCGAAATTTCCGGATGACCCAATACAATGAACTCCCAATAACACGAACCTTGTGAACACGAATTTGTGCTTAGGTCGAAGTTTCTTCAAAGTTCCACAATTCTCCCCCTTTCCTGAAACATAAAATTAATATAGGCTTTGTTCTCTCGATAATTTGAACTTCGATTAATTCGAACATATTCTCCAGTTCTTTGAGTATAATACCCCATGGGCACCGGGAGGAAGGGGCAAGAGGGCGGTTAACACCCTGGCTTGTGGATTTCGTATATATATACACTAGCCACTGCGTGGCTTGCCCGGCGTTGCCCGTGATGTAAGGTATTAATCTGATGTAAAATTTTCCGCAGATTTCAAATCCGTTGAAGATATATTCAATTTAAAATATATTTATTTAAAGAAAATCATATTTTTAAGTATCAATCGAAACTGAAATTTTCCGCAGATTTCAAATCCGTTGACATTTTTACTCTCTTTAACGGTCTGGGAGAAAAATGAACTGCGACTCCAGTTAAAATATTTATCATCTGGCTGTAAAAACACTCCTCCGCGCAAAATGAAAGTGGAAACGAAAATATAATAATTTTCTCCTCGTGCAAAATGAAAGCGGAAACGTAAAAAATAATTTTCTGAGCTTCTCCGAAACGATGAAAAAAATTGGCATGGTTCCAAGGTCAAGTAGGGAGAAAAAGTCCATATTTAGGCTGTTCTTTCGTCCGGACGAAGAATCACGTAGGGAATAAAACTATTAAATTCATTTAAAAATCTTCTGATTGAATTTTAAAATTCACCGCGCATCAAAAATTGCAAATAACTCGGACTACCTGTGTGCGAAATCTTATTGCTGTAAGTGCCATAGAATCGTCAGGATTTTGCGGCCCCTAACAGACTAACAAACAAACACTTCATTTTACAATAGTAGAGATGTATGTGCGTGTGTGTACATACCCCCCCCCCTTTGTGGAAAGTGTAAGTAGTAAGTAGATATTTCGCCCCCCCCCCCTGGAAGAAATTCTGTAGGCTCCTATCGTGTACCCTCTGGTTTTTTTTACGACTACAGCAATGGTCATAACTGGCTCTGGTTGTCGTTGTTGGTCATGTGGGGACCTTCAAGATGTCCATCTTCTTCACGTCGTGCCGGTCGCAAGGCTTCACGGCTGAAGGCGTACGTTCCGAAGAATCGTGGTCGCAGTTTGAGACCACTACCAAATTGAGTGCGTTGAATGGCAACTCTGTTACCCACTCTGTACGTTTTGGCCAGCTTCTGACATCGGTCATATTGTTTTTTGGAACGTGCTTTCAGATTTGCTCGAGTAAGCATTATCTGGTCTTGTGAATGGATTGCTTGTACTCAGCGTCCAAGAGTGCACTGATGTTGGTTTCGTCGGACGTACGCATTTTTGTCCCAATCATGAGTTTAAATGGGGAAAACATGGTGCTGGAAGAAGTGGTTTTGTTGATGACTCGCTGGTACTGCAGAAGTGTTTAAACCATTTGGCTGGTTCCGCTATGGACAGTTTTGTTAGAACCGGGACAAGAATACCATGAAGTCGTTCGATTTGTCCGTTACCTCTTGGCACACCAGTAGAGATTAGCATATGTTCGATTTTCTCATATTTGCAAAAGTCAGCGAAATCGTTCGATGTAAAGGTAATACCTCGATCAGTAATTATCCGACGGGGATTACCCAATATTGCTTGCAGTATTGAGAGTTTGTTTAGAACTTCGGAACATAATGTACTTTTTACAGGGACAAGCCACAATAATTTTGAAAACGCGTCAACTACAGTGAAAAGATAATTATATTGCTTATTTGTGGAGGGGAGAGGGCTTAAAAATGATCCAAATGGAATGTGTCTTGTGGAACATCTCCTTTGCCTATGGGGTGTTTCACGTTGGGTTGGTGTGGAAGTTTGGAGAGTGGGGTGCCAACTCAGGAGTTGCTTCGTCATCGGACCTTGGTTCAAAATTACGAGGTGTTGTCCTCGGATCTTTCCCTTAGGGGATTGATCCCGGACCGTCGTCAATAGCCCGTTGTGTTGCTCTAGTACGACGTTAAGAAAAAAAATACCAAAAAAAAATTGCCTATGGCGTGTAATAAACCTTTAGGTTTTCTTGATTTACGGGAGGAAAGTATGCATGTAACACAATTTTAAACTATCGTTTGGGGTAATTTACGCAAATCGGGTATCTAAAAATATTTGGCGACCAGTTCGGTCGTTTTGGCATCTGTAAAGTGACCTTGAGAATCGACCTTTTGAACTAGTTCAATTTGCGTTAAATTAGGGACAACCAGAAGTTCCTGATCGTTATGTAATCTATACAATACAGTATTTTTGAGTCAATAATTCGACAAGGGCGTCGTTTCAAGAACAGTTTTGATGCCTGCAATGAATTCCCCGTTAGATTGTGCTGATATTATTTTGTGTGCAATGTCGTCTTGTTGTATAATCATGATTGGATTTCTGCTGAGAGCGTCTACATAGGACATATACTTGCCAGGGCGATGTACTACTTCAAAGTCGAATTCCTCAAGAAGAGCCCAACGAGTGATTTTTGGAGAAAGATATTTTTTTATAGGGTTTGTTGGAATGCGGCACAATGGGTGATAATTTTGAAATGTGTGTTCCAATCAGGTAAGTCCGGAATTTCTTAACTGTTTCAATTATAGCAAGTACTTCGAGCTCGTAGCTTGAATAATTCCTTGTTGTGAATTAGTTTTACGACTAGCATAATGAATAGGATACATTTTACCCATTACTTGTTGCATAAGAACAGCACCAAATATGTGAGAAGATACGTCCGTATGAACTCCAAGGGTAACCGTGGTTGGCAAATGTGTAAAACGGGATCTTGAGACAAAATGTCCTTAAGTGTTTGGATAGCATATGCCTGATGTGGGCCTGATGTATTCATGTATTACTTATCATTCTGTGTCATTTATTTTTGAAAATATGGAATTTTGAAATCGGATGATTCATTTTGAATAACCCTGTATATCTTTAGAAAAATATAGTTATTTAGTCAATAAGAATGTTGTGTGTGGAGTAAACGAAACACTACATTACTCCCTAACGCTCGGGTGGTTAATCTAACTGGCGTTTACCAACCACCACATCTCAATTGCGAATTTGAATCGGCGAAGTGCTAGAATCGTATTCGAAAAACAAGTCAACTAACGTCGCGTTTAGTATGCGCGCGCATTACCAGCGCATGTGAGGGTAAAACGAAAGAGAATAAATAGGGGTACCTCGGGGCTGTGTTGTGATGCCCGTGTTTACTTAAAGAAGGTAAACCCCCTGAGGGGTGATGCCCTCCGAATAGTACGGAAATGGACCCGGATGTAGGTCATGGGTCTTTTATGTCGTATAGAGTCTGTCTCTTCCCTCATTCTGCTAATTTATAGCCAGTGGTAGGGTTTATTTGAAAAGTCAACATCGGCATTCGTGTCTTATTGAGGGGATTGAGGTTCTTAGGCCAACACACTGAGGATTGTAAAGCCGCGTCCACACCGGAGAAGCAGAGCAAAACATGGATGATTGATTAACCCCGGAGAAAGGTTTGGTGAATCAATCTCTCTGGTTTTTCTGGTTTGACAGCTCGGACACAAAATGTTCCATGTGCTCGCGATCAATCTGGTTGGTTGTATGTTGAAGTTAAACTGCAAACTTATTGTTTGAAGCAAATTGTTTTAAGGTCCCGTTCTTTACGAAGTCGGCGCCTAATCGCGAGTTCAGCGTATATTATCATTAAAGATTTATTAAAGAGAAATAGGAAGAAAAGTTCCCAAAAAAGGCGACATTTGGTGACACACGTGATGGAAAATATTCTCAGGAGCCAAAAGACTGAAAATGTATACGTCTTTTGCTCACACGCGGTAGAAATTACGCTTTTCCTACTGGGACACTTAATAAACCCTAAACTAATAGCCGCCTCGGAAAATAATCCACTTCATCGTTAACCCTGTACAATTTTGAACAAACCGTATTTTCAATCCTGCGACGGCGGCTGCTGCAACCTCTTTATTAATAAATAATTATATATATATAATTATATATATATATATATATATATATATATATATATATATATATATATATATATATATATATATATATATATATTCATACGTACTTGCAAAATTGATATTAGCAGATTATTTCCCCTACAAACTAAAAATTTCTTACTGAATATTTCACTCATATGTTATAACATATTGAATGTCTCTTTCAATTCGGCATTTTTCGGTAAAACGTATTAATATTGCAGTGCAACAATTTTAAATTTTCTTGAATTGCAAAAAAGTTTAAATACATTGAAATATCCACCTCTTATTTATCTTAAACTAGCCACTGCGTGGTGATTGCTAAGAATTCCCATTTGGTTTATCATGGCATTGGTTTGCCTCACAAACGAAATGGAAATTCGTAGCCTGTTGGAAATTCTAATTTGCAAATTCTAAACAGCAAATTCTAAACAGCAAATTCTAATTTGATTTGCTTCGCAAACTAAATTATGAATATTACGAACTATGATTTGCTTCGCAAACAAACACCTCGGGCAACGCCGTAATGACCTTGTCATTGCCAAATTCGAATTGCGAAGAGATCCAATCGGCGTGACGTCACAATCTCTTGCGAAAATATAAATTTTTGATTGAAAAATTATTTATTAAAACAAAATCAAATGGAAGGTAGAGATTTAGAGGTTTAGATTTTATTCAGATTTCACATCTGTTGAAATTTTCATCTGTCTTTAACGATCCCGATTTACAAAAAAGTACTTAACAATACCAGTCAATATGTTTTTTTATTTGTTTTGCTTTTCTTCGCTGTGAAATGGTTTGAGCGTAGGAAATGAAATCTGTGATATCTCGAATCAAACGAAAGTCATTCTTCACAGAAAGTGGAGTTTGTGTTGGAAAAAATATGAGTTTCAATTTAAAATTATTCATTTATCGAAAATCATATTTTTAGGTATAGATCTAATGTGAAATTTTCCGCAGATTTCAAATCCTTTGAAAATTGTACTCTATCTTTTACGATCAAAGAGATAAAAAAAAAGAACTACGTAACTAAAGTTTAAACTTTATTTGTTTTTTTAGTCTGCTGAGAAATCTTTCTCCGCAAAATGAAAACAGAAGCGGAAAAAATACGTTTAGAATCTGCTAACTTTTTAGGCAACTGTTATTCCAAAAAAGACAATAATAATTAAATTCCAATAAATTATTTTTTAAATGTTTTAGATTGAATTTTAAAATTCAAGCTGGACACAAAAATTGCAAAAACTTCGGACTACCAGTGTGCCAAATTTCATTATTGTAAGTGCAATAGATTCGTCCGGACATTGCGTAGTGGAGGTCGGACATTTCATTTTATAATAGCAGAGATTTAGACGTGCAAAGTTCCCCAAGACCACTAATATAGACCATCTAAATACAAATGGATGAACACATCAACTTTGACACTAATATGGGCAGATTACATTTTCACAACTCAGTTTTAATCGTCAACCATGTATAGCAAAACACACAATGCTTACAAATAGACTACTTAAATAATAGTATCACTTTAAAATCCGAAGATATATAAATATTTCTATGTTCCGATCCCCGACCCGTTTTTTAACGATGACCCCGGTGATTGATTGAACGTCGAGCAAGGGAACGAAAAAACGCCGTCCAAATAGAGCAAGTGCTCGTGCTCGCTCTATTTGGACGGCGTTTTTTCGTTCCCTTGCTCGACGTTCAATCAATCACCGGGGTCATCGTTAAGAAACGGGTCGGGGATCGGAACATAGAAATATTTATATTTCTTCGGATTGTAAAGTGATACTATTATTTAAGTAGTCTATTTGTAAGCATTGTGTGTTTTGCTATACATAGTTGACGATTAAAACTTAGTTGTGAAAATGTAATCTGCCCATATTATAGAGTCAAAATTGATGTGTCCATCCATGTGTATTTAGATGGTCTATATTAGTGGTATTGGGGAACTTTGCACGTCAAATCTCTGCTATTATAAAATGAAGTGTCCTACCTCCACTACGCAATGTCCGGACGAATCTATTGCACTTACAATAATGAAATTTGGCACACGGGTAGTCCGAAGTTTTTGCAATGTTTGTGTCCAGCCTGAATTTTAAAATTCAATCTAAAACATTTAAAAAATAATTTATTGGAATTTAATTATTATTGTCTTCTTTGGAATAAAAGTTGCATAAAAAGTTAGCAGATTCTAAATGTATTTTTTCCGCTTCCGATTTCATTTTGCGGAAAAAGATTTGTCAGCAGACTAAAGTTTTAACTTTAGTTATGTAGTTCTTTTTTATTATCTCCTTGATCGTAAAAGATAGAGTACAATTTTCAACGGATATGAAATCTGCGGAAAATTTCACATTAGATCTATACCTAAAAATATGATTTTCGATAAATGAATAATTTTAAATTGAAACTTGTATTTTTTCCAACACGAACTTTCTGTGAAGAATGACTTTCGTTTGATTCGAGATATCACAGTTTTAATTTCCTACGCTCAAACCATTTCACAGCGAAGAAAAGCAAAACAAATAAAAAAAAACATATTGACTGGCATTGTTAAGTACTTTTTTGTAAAATCGGGATCGTTAAAGACAGATGCAAATTTCAACAGATTTGCAATCTGAATAAAATCTAAACCCCTAAATCTCTACCTTCCATTTGATTTTCTTTTAATAAATAATTTTTTTCAATTAAATATTTATATTTTCGCAAGAGATTCTGACGTCACGCCGATTGGATCTCTTCGCAATTCGAATTTGGCAATGACGAGGTCATTACGGCGTTGCCCGAGGTGTTTGTTTGCGAAGCAAATCATAGTTCATAATATTCATAATTTAGTTTGCGAAGCAAATCAAATTAGAATTTGCTGGGAATCCATTCCAATAGGCTACGAATTTCCATTTGGTTTGTGAGGCAAACCAATGCCATGATTGCTGTTATCCAATAGGCTTCGCAAACCAAATGGGAATTCTTAGCAATCACCACGCAGTGGCTAGTTTAAGATAAATAAGAGGTGGATATTTAAAATGTATTTAAACTTTTTTGCAATTAAAGAAAATTTAAAATTGTTGCACTGCAATATTAATACGTTTTACCGAAAAATGCCGAATTGAAAGAGACATTCAATATGTTGGAACATATGAGTGAAATATTCAGTAAGAAATTTTTATTTTGTAGGGAAATAATCTGCTAATATCAATTTTGCAAGCACGTATGTATATATATATATATATATATATATATATATATATATATATATATATATATATATTAAAAAAGTGGTTGCCGCAGCCGCCGTCGCAGGATTGAAAATACGGTTTGTTCAAAATTGTACAGGGTTAACGATAAAGTGGATTATTTTCCGAGTCGGCTATTAATTTAGGGTTTATTAAGTGTCCCAGTAGGAAAAGCGTAATTTCTACTGCGTGTGAGCAAAAGACATACATTTTCAGTCTTTTGGCTGCTGAGAATATTTTCCATTACGGGTGTCACCAAATGTCGCCTTTTTTGGGAACTTTTCTTCCTATTTCTCTTTAATAAATCTTTAATGATAATATACGCTGCACTCGCGACTATGCGCCGGCTTCGTAAAGAACTGGACCTTAAAACAATTTGCTTCAAACAATAAGTTTGCAGTTTAACCTCAACACACAACCAACCAGATTGATCGCAAGCACATGGAACATTTTGTGTCCGAGCTGTCAAACCAGAAAAACCAGAGAGATTGATTCACCAAACCTGTCTCCGGGGTTAATCAATCATCCATGTTTTGCTCTGCTTCTCCGGTGTGGACGCGGCTTTAAGGAACCATTGGATCCCAAGGGACGTTGGCGGGGGTGTCCTTGAACGGTCTTCCGTGTTAGGAAAAAGAAAAATTAGACCTTCAAGGGGGGGGGGGGGTAGGGGCCTATATTAGGACAGACGTGAGAGGGTCCTTTTCAATGCGACCTTCCCAAAGGATTTTGAACTGTAGACTCGTGTATGATGCCCTAGAAATGTGTAAATACATGTAGAGTACATTTATCCTATGAAGAAGCATCTCTCTCTGCATTTTCTGCCGTACTGCGCCATAGTAAACACGCTGTTTGTGGCTCTTTTCTTATCATCTACCAGAGAGAGTGACGCTGATACATAGGATAAATGTACTGTACATTTATTTACACATTTCTAGGGCATCATACACGTTTCTCTGCACAGTTTCCAATCTTTCGGGAAGATCGCAGCGAAAAGGACACTCGCACGTCCTTCCTCCTCTGTCTCCGCTAGTCGAGGCTCTCTATTGGTATCGTGTCCAATGCGGACGTTTCTTGAGCGTACATTTTCGGCCAACCATAAGCCCCGTCCATACGGGACGAACTGAACCAAGATGATTGATTAACCCCGGCGACAGATTTGATTGATTGTTCGTTCAGTGTGGACGGTGAACTGAGCAGTTCGAGCACGAGCAAAGTGTTCCGCTTCTGTGTCGGTACATCAAAGGAAAGTGAGTGTTTGTGCTCACTCAATTCGGATGGGTTTTTTTTTGGTTTACTCGCTCGCCGACAATCAATCACCGGGGCCATCGTAAAGAAACGAGCCGGGGATAGGAACATAATTTTTTTTATTTTTCTTCGGATTTTAAAATGATACAATTATTTGAGTAGTCTATTTGTAAACATTGTTTTTTACAAACATCGTTGGCGATTAAAACTTAGTTGTGAAAATGTAATATGCCCATATTAATGTCAATATTGATGTGCCCATCCATGTGTATTTAGACGAATAGTGGTATTGGGGAACTTTGCACTTCTAAATTTAAGATAAAGAAGAGATGGCTATATAAATGGCTATATAAGATGGCTAAAAAAACGAAAAGTATTTCGACTTTTTAACCCCCCAATTGAAGAAAATTTAAAATTGTCGCACTTCAATATTAATACTTTTGCCAAAATAAACCGAATTGAAAGAAACATTTAATATTATTAACATCAAGAACGGGACATTTAAACAATAGGTTTGCAGTTTAATTTCAACACACTACAAACCAGATTGATCGCGAGCACATGGAACATTTTGTGACCGAGCTGTCAAAGAGAGATTGATCAACCAAACCTGTCGCCGGGATTAATCAATCATCCATGTTCAGTTCGGTTTCTCCGATGTGGACGGGGCTTTATGGTTGGCCGAAAATGTTCGCTCAGGAAACGCCCGCATAGGACACGATACCAATAGGGAGCCTCGATTAACGCAGACAGAGGAGGGCGAACATGCGAGGGTCCTTTTCGCTGTGATCTTCCTGAAAGATTGGAATATATATATATATATATATATATATATATATATATATACACTCATGTCCATAAATTAAGGATAATGCCAGCACCGGCAAACAAATAAAGGTTCAGAAATAAAACAAACGTGACTTATTCATAAGGCCCATTTATTAAACAAAAGATAAAGAACAAAAAAGATGGTGTATGTGTGATACTATTCATAAAAACTACGATTTTTGCTCACTGGAGCAATTACAAAAAATATCGACCTTACAAAAACTTTACATTACATGGTTGTTATGATGGTTAATACATTGTATGTCTCCCAGACGATGAAATACAGTCCTATATTACAGTCCTATAACAACGCCTAGGCATGCTGAGGATCAAATTACCGAGCTGATCTTGGATAAGATCACTCCACTCAGAAAGCAATGCTCTCCAAAGTTCCGGTACACATGTAAGAGGTGGTTGGCGGGATACAACTCGTCGGCCAAGCATGTCCCATACATGCTCTATCGGATTCAAGTCAGGTGAGAATGCTGGCCATTCCATATGTGTGATATCCTCTGATTCAAGGCATTCGTTTACAATGTTTGCACGGTGAGGACGGGCGTTATCATTCATAAACACCGATTCTGCGCCCATGGCACCACTAAACATACGAACATGTTGTTCCAGAATGATGTTCCGATAAATTTGGCCTCTCATGGTTCCGATTTGAACATGTAGATCTGTTCTGGAGCCCAGTATAATTCCGCCCCAAACGAGAAATCCTGCACCACCGTAACAGTGTCGTTCAATGATGTTGTCTTGGTGGTAGCGGGTACCTGCGAGGCCGTGCGCAAAAGAACAGTCGCTCTCCAGGCCTGTATGTTGGATTCGTGACGTCACAGTCGACAGCCTCTCCGTAGCTTTGTTGTTGATGCAGCAAACGCTCATTCCAATGAGGGACGCAACATAAACACAAGACTTTCAGCAAGTGCTTTTTACTGAATTAGTTTTTAATATTGAAGATTTATTAATATAAATATTGGGTGAAAATAACACATGCAAAACAACTTATATTTCATAGAAAAAGCTTTGAATTAATTTCAATGAGAAAAGATCAGTCGAAAGCATGCGTTTTGGTTTACATTTTAGATTATCCAGTGTTTTTAGAAGAAATTGTTCCAGAAACAGACAAATTAGAGAAAAACTGAACATCATTAAATTTTCATATAGTTTCTTCTTAATAATGAAGTTTACACAGCTAAATTTTAATGTTAGAACAGCTTTCCACATCACCTTAGAGGTACTGTTTCAAGATGCACTACCCTTTTTTTTTTTTAATGTTATGAGAAGACGTGTTTCCCAATAGGTCTATTTCCTTCAATGACAAGAGAATTAATATCCTAAGTTGATAATTTTCGTTTCAAACTTTTCACTCTTAACTCGTCATTCTTAATTTTAGTAAAATTATTTAAAAATATAATAGAAATATACTGCTTTATACAACTAAGACAAAATTATTTTTACAGTCGTGTGAGACTTGAAGAACAGAATTTAACTATTCCATTTTTTCGATCTAGAAGTGACACATATTTACAAGCAGTGTCAATTTTACATTCTAAATCTTTTGCAGTAATAATTTTTTATCTACAAAGATCACATCCTAGTTTCTGGCCAACTTTCTTAGCAACATATCCTGAAACATATATAAATGCTGGCATTTCTTCTGCTGATATTTCCACATCAGTAGTTGTGTCAAAAATATCATATAATTCTTCATCTATTTAAAATTCTTCTGATGTTTCTGAAGTTGTCTCAAAGACTTCTAAAGATTTTATGTGAAATTCCCTTTTTTTCCGAATGCAAACTTAACCAATTTAAAATTTTAAGCTTATTTTCTGATTCGAATATTCGCAGGCATGAAACATTATAATTTTTCCCAGACATTTGTCGATACTGTCCAAATCTAGCCTCCAGACTATCTGTTTGAAATTTTCCTAATAATATATATTGTGGGGTGTGTTCTTTAAAGATGTGATTCTCAATATCTATCAAGGATTTTGTGGTAAACTGAAGGGCAAAATGTGTCTCCTTAGACAATTTACCACCTTTACCTGTGTTGGAGCCTCTCGTCACAACTTTGAGCGAGAACGCGCCAATTGTGGCGCAGTGGGGGAGTTGTGAGTTTTTGTATTTTGTTCCATTTTCAGAAAAAGATTGTTTCTCGAGGTTGAAGGTGAACTGGTTTATCACTCTCCTTGTACGAGCTCTTGTGCTCACGCATTTATATTTGATGGTATTGTCCATCCATTGTCTTCAGAGCTATGGTGCTCAAATACTTCAATTTGTAAATATGTACATAAATCAAGTAATTAACTAAATAAAACTACAGTCCACTTTTATCGAACTATTTCATATCCTGAATCGCCAAGACAACCTGGTAATCCCAGTTCTTTCCTTTCATTCAATGGCAATAAAGAGATGTTGTTCCAGGAAACAAGCCAGTCATAAAATCGTTTCAGGAATATTAAACTCATATCATGTATACTCCTAATTGGATCACAAAAGGAATTTTTCAATCTCTTACCTTTCTCAGAATTTTTCACATTCACTATGTTCCATCATTTTAAAAATGGATCTATGAATTTCTTAGTTCCTATGGTATCTTTGACATTTTCTCCAGATCCATGAGCTAAAGCATCAATATTGCTATCATGAAATATATTTAGGGCCAGTAAAACATTTTTTTTTCAAAAGTAGTAGGATATAAAACTTTCTGAGATAACTTTAGTGCAATCTTAATCAAATTTGATTTTTCGTGTTCATAAATATCTTTGAGATCTTGGAGTTTAGCTGAAGAGATTTTAAATGTACTATCAGGTGAAGGAAAATACAAAAATTGCCCTGGTGATTTTCATCAAACCAATTATTTCTCACAGATTTAATTAAATGAACTGTATCAAGTAAAAAGAATAATTTATACTATCGGGTTGTACCGGATTTGATATGTAGTTTACCATGTTTCCATTGCACATCTTAGTGAACATATTTCTATTGATTCTATTGTTGTCTTAAATTAAACATAAAACATTGTATCTGCAGTCATATAGCAGTTTTAGGACATTAAGTGTTTGACAATAAAGGTCACATCAACTGTTTGGTTCTTTATGGGAACTAAGGCAACAATTTCTTTATGCTTTGAAAATAAAGATATGATCATGAATGCTTGTATAGTATTAGCTTGTTTATTGACATTTTCTGCTTTTCCTAGCAGTTCTCCTCCTTTATAATTTAAATTTTGATTAACATAAATTTCATCTATAAGAAGGCAGATAAGTTTTTCATGGGGAGATAACATTTCACTCTTTTTTTGAAGGTACATAACATAATTATTGTTAGAAACACTACTTGGGCCCTTTAAAGAATTAGGCAGTTTTTTAATGTACACAGGATGAGGTAAAATTAAAATTTTAGAATTTCGTATAAAACTATAAGTTGCAGGATAGCAAAAATAAAATTTTGCTGCAAGAGGAAGAAATTCTGTTGAATACATGTGTTTCGATAATAATGTTAATTTTAGTTGTTCAATTATTACACTCAAGTATAAAATTTCATCACTGTCTTCTTGCTAAAAAAATACATCATTAATCAAATTTATGAAATTTTCTATTTTCTCGTTTGGTTTGACATTATTAGGTTGGAATCCAGCTAACCAATTCAACAGATAATGAAATTTTGTCCATCGATCACGTTTATTATTTTTTCCCAGCATAAACTGGTAAGATTTGGGCTTTAACAGCACAGAATAATGCCAAATTTTGGCAGTTAAATCCTTATACACTTTCATGAAAACAATAATACTAGTACGCTGGTTAATGTCAAGCCTGTAACATAAGACGAAATTATCTGTTCTAATGTTTAGCCATTCAACACCAAGTTTCTTAGCATACGTTTCATGAAAAGTTTCAAAAGAATTAATGGTGTCATTCGTGCACCATTCTTCGAACTTTTGTTCATCTCTCATTTGCAACGCAGTTTGCCGTTCAGATGGAGATTTTCGGCTGGTAGATGGCTCATGAGTAAGGTAAGAAGGTTGATCGGGAAAAATTGATGGATATGCATCAGTGGTTAACTTCGGGATTTTCCTCTGTATTACCAACTCGCTACCGTCATCTCTAACAACACGATCTTCCGTAATAATAAATTGAGAGCTCAATTTTTCTTATGTATGCAACAGCTGTTGAACTTGGAACAAAATTTGTTCTATTAATGCTTTTAAGCCAGTGGCTTTTTCTGGCTGCATCCTTCGGAAAAGTGAACGACGAGATACATGTGTCTGTATTATTGTAATTAGAATTGCAATCAGGTACACAGCACTTTCTTCTTTTGCCCATCTTAGTTAAAAGGAGTGAAAACCTATAAAAACATTTCCAATCAGATCTATGCTACAAATTGCAACCAAACAGAATCACAACAAATGAACAATCCTTCGTGTTTAGCATGAAACAAAAACCGAATGCAATTTTTAGGCTCTGTTGCTCAGTCATGCATAAATGATTGACAAAAATATGACTATGAAATAAACCGTTCATGTATAGATTCTAAAATTAAAACTTAAAAAAAAAACGAGAAGCGTCACCTTGTGAATTACATGAACACGAGTCTATGCAATCAAGTTAACATTAAGGTATGTTTTGTGCATTAAAAATAAACATAAAGGCTAAAAACTTACTTCAATAGACTGACTCGCTTACACTCTCGTCATTGTGACCTACTATCGGCGTCATCTGATGGCTTCCTGTAATTTGGATATTATTCTTGAAGATGTGCCCGATAATTCTACAGGTGAAATTTTTACTTTCGAGTTCGATTTCCGTGTGATTCTGAATTATCCTTAATTTATAGACATGTGAGTGTATATATATACACTATATATATATATATATATATATATATATATATATACACTACACTACAATAATGGACAGGATGTCAGCGGATTTGATTAAAATCCGACTACTTGTTTGGTGGCGTTTTTCGTGGTATGACCTGGGACCTTTGCATGTTGTTCATGGTGAATTGAACGCCGATGCATACATGAATATTTTGAACAATCAGATTCTTCCTACGCTCAGGCAATTTTATGGAATGGGCGACTGAGCTTCCAGGACGACAACGCTCCATGTCATGTTCCAGCCTCTGTCAAGCAGTGTAATAAGGATATGGATGTAAAACGTCTTCCCTGGCCTGCTCAGAGTCTTGACTTAAACCCCATAGAACATTTGTGTGACGAATTAGAGCGACGCTTACGGACCAGGGAACCATTTCCGATATCTACAGCTGAGCTGGCGACATTCATGCAGCAGGTATGGACACAAATACGCATAGCTGTGTATCGAAACCTTGTTGAAAGTATGCCTAAATGGGTTTCTAGTGTAATTGCAGCACGTGGGGGCGAATCCCACTATTAAAGCATGTATCCTTTCTCTTATATGAACATATCTTGCTGTCTGCTCCATCAATGTAGGGCAGTGTATATACCAGCTAGGGATGTATTATATATATATATGATACCTAAAAATAACCCCCTAATACAATTATCACCAGAGACCAGTCTCTTAATCACCCCTCTTCCCTTTCAGTCTTTTGTCTTTTTGTCCAATAGGTCATATATCTTGTCATCCCCTTTCACCTTTGACCTCCCAGTATGACTGACATCCCAAGACCACTTTTCCTCTCAAATCGCCTGTAAGATAAAATTACCTCTTCGCTTAGCTCCCGACCTCTACCAATAAAATTTCTTGCTAGATTCTCTGTCCAATAATATTTCTTTTAGTTCATATCTCTCTGGCGAATTCATTGCGAACTATACACTTTTTTCCATGAGCACCTTAGAATAGAAAAGTACAGAACCGTACACGGATCTGGCCCCTCAACAGCCTTCACGCCAGTTATGATGTTACAGTTCGTTATAGAATAAAAATTTTTTTATAGAATTTCTACCTATTTTTGTGAAACCAGAATTACATTCCCCTCCAATGGATCATACTCATCCGGTTGCCTATTACCACTCTTGCTGCTCCGTCACGACTGCAGGCTTATAATTTCAGTTATTATGACAGATTTTAAAGTCGACAGGACAGCAACGTGTGGTTTGGGAACCTTACCTTGGATTCGGAAGTCTTAGGATTGGATTTGTTGGAGATTTTGGATGCCTCCGGTGCACAGAGAGCCTTTCAACTACCGTGACCGACGTTTGCAAGACCGGAATCGAACCTTTCCCCAGCGATGGCCTCCTCAACCAGCTACACAATGCGGACAAACCCCAGACACTGTATGACCATACCTTAAAATGCCTTTGTTTTGTGGTCAAAAAACATTTTTTGGATTATTAGACACAAGCGAAATATAATTCCTGAACATTTACTGTAACATGTGAAATATGAGACTATTACTGTGAGCCCCAAGATCCAAATTGAACAAGCATTTGGTGCTATTTGGGTAAGTGAAATTGTTTTAATCAATATTAAGATTGGTGACATTACAAAACAACTTGAATTTTTAGCCATCAACTCTACTTTAAATTATGCACTGCTGAATTTAGAAACTGTTAATATGTTTAATTTGAAAATCAATTTCAAAACACGACAAATTTTTCAAATGAATCATAATGTAACGTCAAATATTCCTTTAACTTCTGTGAAAATATCTCATCATTTTTGTGATCATGGTTATTCGAGATATTCCAATAACAATCAAAGCAATAATTTTGGATCATATGAAAATACTGTTAGTAAGAATACTTGTGATAAACAATGTTCTAAAATTGAAAATAATAAGTGTGAAAATGTGTACTCTTGTGATAAGAATGATAATATTAAGTACTGTACTATTCCTTGTGTTAATTCTAATGATAATGTGGATAATATCAATTATGTTGTTAACTCTGATGGAAAATTAACTGCTCTAATTAACAAACACAAAAATGTTTTTGCCAAGACTAAATATGATGTAGGTTCAATTAATTTAGAACCTGAACGAGTTATTTTAAACTCGGTACTACCAATTGTTTGTCGTCCATACAGAGCCTCGCCTAAAGACAATGCAGAAATCAAAATACAAATTGATGAACTTTTAAAAGCAGATATTATCAAACCTTCTTACAGCCCTTATGCATCTCCTGTAACTCTAGCTTATAAACGAGATGAAAACTCTAAAACTCGTTTATGCATCGACTATCGAAAATTGAATGAAATTACAAAAGCTGATTCCGAACCCATTCCTCGTATCGATGCTGTATTGGATCAATTGTCCCATGCAAAAATGTTCTCAACACTCGATTTAGCCTCTGGATACTGGCACATCAAAATTTATGATAAGGACACAGAAAAACTTGCATTTACCTCAAATTTTGGTTTGTACGAATGAAAATGATTACCCTTTGGTTGGAAAAACGCTCCTGCAATATTCCAAAGCACCATAAGGCAAATTCTAAATAAACATAAAATTAAATTTGCTCTAAATTATTTTGATGATATAATTATATTTTCCCAAAATTATGAAGAACATCTGGATCATTTAAAACTCATATTTGAGATATGCGATGAAGAAAACGTGAAGCTAAAACTTTCAAAATGCAACTTCACGGAAACCAAAATCAATTTTTTGGGATATGAGATTGAGAATAGTACATACAAACCTAGTAACATTAACGTAGAAACCATCAAAAAACTTCAACCACCCAGAAACACTAAAGAGCTACAGAGGTTTCTTGGCAGTATTAACGTCTACAATAAATTCATTCCATATTATGTAAAATTTCGAGCCCCTTGGAACAACCTTCTTTAAAAAGATGTAAAATATGAATGGTCGGAAGAATGTCAAGCCTCATTTAAAAATCTCAAAGATATTTTGATTTCCAAGCCCGTGTTAAGTTTATTTAACCCGAATCACCCATGTCATTTGTACACCGATGCCTCAGGAGAAGCAATTTCAGGAATTTTAAAACAAGAACATCCAGATGGTTCATTACACCCAATTTCCTTCTATTCTAGAAAATTACGACCCTACGAAAAAAATTACGCGATCACACAACTCGAGTGTTTGGCAACAATAGATTCCGTTGATAAATTTTATTGCTATCTTCATGGTAATCACTTCACTATTTATACTGATCAAGCTGCCCTGGTTTGGCTCAAAAATATCAAACACCCAACCGGTAGACTTTTTAGATGGTCGTTGAAACTATCAATGTACAATTTTATAATTAAATACAAAAAGGATCCACTAATGTAGAAGCCGACATGCTAAATAGAAACCCCATAAGTAATCACATGCTGCCAAAAGCACAGTTATTGACTCAGGAATGGGCTGGAGCCCCATCGTGCTGAAACCACATGGTATTTGGAACAGCAACTGGAACACTGTCAAGTGATTCAGGTAATACCTCTTCCAGAAAGATTAGATACGTTCTCTCATTAAAACGATTTGGGAGCAACTATGGGCCAATAAGGAAATCGTTTACAATGCCCGCCCACACATTAACAGAGAACCGCTCCTGGAAAGCATGCTGACATGTAGCATATGGGTTAGAGGTAGCCCACCACATGGGAATTGTGCAAATTTAAAATTCCGTCTCGCGTAAAGCTGGCCTCATCTGTGAAAAGTACATTTGCAGAGAAGCTCGGAATGAATGTACTCTGTTGGCAAAAACCAACGACTGAAATCTACGCGCCGAGGATAATCAACTGCCTTCAGTGCTTGCGTTCTCTGTATGTGGTATGGAAACAGTCTTTCCTCGTGCAGAATTTTCCAAGCAGTGCTTTTACACACGCTTGTAGTTCGTGCAATCGATCTTGTGCTAGTGTTTGGATTATCTTCACACTCTCTCAGAATACGTTCTTCCATTTCTGGATCTCGTACATGTCTCCAGCGACCCGCATCCGGTCTCTTGACATGAAATAAACCGCTCTCGCAAAGCTGGCGGTGTAAACGCGAATTTTGTTATCAGGCATTGTTTTATTGGGTCATGGTACAACCTTAATACTTCTCTTCCGTTACAATTCGCAACCCCGTACATAAGATGCATGTCTGCATTCTCATAGAAGATAAATTGCTCCATCATGCAAAAATAACAGCAAAGAATCGTTTCCAACAGCAAAGATTCTAACAGAAAGCTAATTCTCTAACAACACAGAATCGTTTCCAACAGCAAAGATTCTAACAGAAAGCTAGTTCTCTAACAACAAATAATTGTTTGCAGCTCGCGTAATGCCATTCAAACTCAATAAAATTGTTTTGCAGACGATTTGATAATGCAAATTAAATAAATTTCTACTATTCAATTTCTTCCCAAAAATTCATCTTTTTTTTAAGCTACGTCACTAAACGTATCTCTCTCTCTCTCTCTCTCTCTCTCTCTCTATATATATATATATATATATATATATATATATATATATATATATATATATATATAAGATCAAAATTGACATAATAAACTGTATGACCTTTTTTTTTATCACGGGTTTTAACACTACTTTGATCGTGTTAAACCTTGTGGTATGTGAGAGAAATTTGAGAACTATATGAATTTGCTAAGCTATTTAATTCCTCTTATAATTATTATTTCAACACACGTCTAAGGTATCCAACATATACGCTAGTGGATGGATGACTACTGACCATCTGTCTCTTTTCTTTTCTCTCTGTCAACCGTGTAATCTTATTTCATTTTAACAATTTGCAAAGTAGTTTCTTTAAAATGCATTAAAAAATGGGCATTATGCATAAATAATATTATTACGGATTTTAACACTCCTTGACGAGTTAGTTATACATTCTGATGTTTCAGCGAAATTACAGAATCTGTTAATGATAGTAGTATTTACTCCCTTTTTACCCATACTGGTGATTGTCTGAACAAGGTTATTATAACACACATCAAAGCTATCCAACCTACACGCGAGTTGATGGATGACGAATGACCATCCGTGTCTATTTTTTCTCTCCGTCTACCGCATACATTATTTGGATTTTGACATTTTTCAAAATAGTTTCTATAAACGTGCATTAAAGAACAAAATCGAAATTCTTAACAACATTGTCACGGGTTTTTACACTCCTTGACCGAGTTAGTTGCACTTCTGATATTTCAGCGAAATTGAAGAATCAATTAACTATGCTATTTGCTCCCTTTTTACTGACACCCTACTGGTGGTTGTCTCGATGAGGTTTCTCATTATTAGAGCAAAACTGACCGCATCGTGACGAACGAGATATCTTGCCATTTGAAGAAAACTGGCCGGATTTTGAATTTCGTTGTCCTAAAAATTGGTTATATCTCGAATAGGAGATACATTATAGGGACAAAAGTATTTAGACACTGCCGAAATTCCGAGGAGGATCCATCTTAGTGTGGGGTTGTTTTCCCTGGTATGGACTCGGTCCATTGCTTTATGTACATGTACCATGAACGCTGACGTGTACCTCGACTTTCTGGATAGTTCGGCCTTGCCTACACTATGGCAATTCTACGGCGATGAAGGTTGTTTCTTCCAACAGGATCGAGCTCCATGTCATACTGCAAAACGTGTGCTGGACTGGTTTCCTGAAAATGAGGTGAATTTGCTTGACTGGCCTATTCAGAGCCCCAATCTCATTCCGATCGAGTACTTGTGGGACAAACTGGAGTACGACATCACCACGCACGCCACAACAATCTCTTGTTACAGAGGCATGGCGAGGCCCAGACTTAAAGAGAACTTATGGAATGTATGCCTCGACGTGTTGCAGCTGTAATGCAAGCAAAAGAAGGGTCTACCTGTTACTAAATACAATAATAAAGCACTTCTGAAAAACATAAAAGTGACGAAATACTTTAGTCCATGTAGTGTATCTTGTCATTAGTAAATTGGTCATATTTTGATGGACGAGATATCACGTCGAAAATATTTGGAGGGTTAATCATTATTTTAACACATTTCTAAACTATCCAATGTATACGCGAGTTGATGGATGGCCGTCCTGTCTCTATTTTCTTTGTCTGTCTACCGCGTCCTTTTTTTTCGCTTTAACATTTTGTAAAACAATTTCTTTAAAAGTGTATAAAAAGAAAGAAAATCGATAACGTAGCATTATCACGGTTTTTAACTTTCCTTGAACGTGCAAGTTATATTTTCTGATTTTTCAAACAAAATTTGAGAATCGTTTAATTACGCTAATCTGTTTATTCCCTTTTTAATCATTATTTCAACACACGTCCTAACTATACCCAACGTATATGCGAGTTGATGGACACACTATTCGTCTCTATTTCCCCTAATCTGTTATATTTTCGTTTTATTTGGAGAGTTTATTATTGACGTATGGAGTTTTCAACTCTTAGATAAACTCGTTTACATGTCAGGAAGGTTATCTCGCTAACGTGAAAGGGAAACGGCTCAAGTTGTTAACACCAATGACTTGATGAAAGATAATTATTTTCCTAGCAAATGCGATAAGAACTGGAATATTTTTCAGTTTCCAGTTCTTTAAAAAACCCTTGTTTTATCGCGTGTGTCAAGAATTAATTATAAAATGAATGTAATTCAAAGGCAAGATTTCATCTCACCGTGAAATTATCCCGTATCTAAGTTTATAGAATGCGTAATCATGTGTCGTTATGAGAAATAAATTTCTAACGAATGCTTTGTGAAAGCCGGCCTTTGAAATTTAGAGCTTAAATAAGTATATACATTTTCTTATGTTTTATAAGATAAAAAGCTTTACGGTCATTTAGTATATGTTTGTATTGATTTCTCATTTGTGCATTACCTGATAAGTAGGAAACATTTTTGTTGCAGCAAAAATGGGAAAAGTTGCATTTATCCTTCTCTAAAGTTGCATTTATGAAAATAAAGTTGCATTTATTTTTGAAACACTAAAATCTAAAATAAATTATCCGTAAAAATGAAAAAATGAAAAATTTTATTGATAATTTTAGTCGTGTACGACAGTTTTATTTTTCATCATTAAATACACAGAAGAACGTTGATGCCGTTGAATGGCCGATTCTTAACCATTAATTTCTTTAACATTGAAAAACTGCGCTCAACAGACTGATGTTGCCTGATATTGTTGCAGTAGCAAATACTAACTTAAAGGAAAATCATCTCAGGAAACTCTTCCAACATCATAACCGTTAAGTCATTATTCTTTTCCAATCGTTCTTTAACGTACGCCTTTAAGGTTACAAGAATTTTCTTTAAAATCCATCGATCGGATATCTTCATACGCCATCTCGATGTTGTACGCCTCCGATTCCGATTTTTCTTTGTGACGAATCAAACATTCGTAGCTGCTTTTAATCTTTAGCAAACATTTTGGCAGTTCTGGGTCACACACTGCTTTTTTTACGCGACGCACTTAAATGCCGTATCCACTGAAACCGCAGTAAGAACTGTAATTTACACTGTAATTTACAGTGGGAAGGTGGTCGGCGTAGTACAATGTTGTCAGAAGCGACTTTTCGGAGCTTGTTTTGTACAGTGACTGCCTTTCTACAAGCGATGAGATTTCCACATTTATGTAAAATCCGTATGCCTTTTTTCTGCAGTTGTGAAACAAGTGTGCCACGCTAGTTACTTGGAGCAATCGCGAATAAAGAACCTTGAGTGCGTTTCCAGCCACAGTCATAAAATATGCTGTATCAGATAGCAGAAGCGCAAAATCATTTCGCTCAACATTCGGAGATTTTAAAATGTCATCGAGATACGAACATATATTGATGATCGACACTCACCACGCAAACTCTGCAGTCGATTACGCAAATTTCTTCTGGATTATCAAGAGTGCCAACCAATGTGTTAAAGTACTTCTTGCCATTTATTTCACTTTCGTCTGTTAGGACGAACACCTTCTTTCCATTAACTTCTTGTTTGAGTCACAATACTTCGGCGCTCGCAAGATCAGATACACGTGATCAAAGGATTCATTCAGAGGGGAAAAAATTAAATATTTATTTCACATTAATTAATTTAAAGCAAAATTTTAAAACGTTGCAAGTTTATTTTTTTTAATGTCCTTAACGGTGAAACGTGAAAGATAAGTTTCAATATTCATTCATTTTTTTCACATCCTCCTGTTAAATTGAACTCGATACGTCTTTTGAAAATGAAATTATTAGCCTGATTTACTGAACTTAATTTACTGTGATCTTATTTTCGTAGAATTTATAATTCAATCCTGAAGTTATTTATATATTTTAATCTTAAAATTATTTATGTATTTTAATCTCGAAGTTATTACTATTTTTATCGAAATTTTTATATTATATAGACAGAAATTCTCTTTGCGATATTCCGGTTTTTGACATAGCTGTTTTTCGGTCATTCTTATATTGTTTTTATTTTAGCATAATTCTCACGTTTTGTCGTGGGTTTTAATCAAATTATTGTTGCTACATTCCCCAGTATATATACTTTACAGCAGACGTCTTCTCATGCATTTTCTGGTAGAATTTTTATCTTTGTACAGTGTAATGTTATATCCCATAGCATTGGCCTTATTTGTACCAATTTCCAAAAATTAAATCTCAATAGCTAATTTCTTTATTGTCTTGGAACTATATTTTCAACATTCAGTTTTGTGAACAAAATTTTAAATCCTTACTTATTTAAGTTTCTGTGTTTGACAGGTCATATAAAAAACAACGATTTCCATGCTATCGATGCTATATTACAATACGAGGAAATTCCGTATTATTTTTCTCTTTAATTGTTAAATACAATTCGTAAAAGTGAATAGCAAAGACCATGTTATCAGTTCTTCCCGATTTATGGAACTCTATTTTCGTTTCAATCAAGTTTTTATTTTCTGAATTCTATTTTAGGTAATTTAACATAATTTTTAAATTTACCTTTTCAAACAAAGAATGACTTTTTGATACCTTAAACTAATGTAAGTTTTTTGACCGATACGTGTTGTTTTCCTATTGTATTTACAAACAATATTTCACTTCTCACCTCAAATTAAATTTTTCTGTGTTTATTCTAAACCTTAAAAATGACTTCAAAGTCCATTTTGAGATTTTAAGTGCTTCTGTATATTTGAAATGTTACCTTTAGAATGGTGGGCATCTTTTGTCAATAATTCCATTAGTAGTATTTTTAATTATTAAAAAAATGAACTTCACTGAAAAATTATCTGCAAAACGATTGAAGACGATGTTTTCGTTTCTTACACTGTTATATATACAAGCAATTTATTTTTCTTTAATTTTACGAACTGTTAAGTACATTTTTTGTTAACTGTAAACCGAAAAAGCAGACTCAGAATCCAAATGAGTCGTTGAACAATATTATCTGGTCTCGCGAGCCAAAACACACTTTCGTCACGTTGAAATCCCTCACGTTGGAGTCCATGAAGCCGTTTCTTCCTTGAATGATGGAAATGTTTCAAGACTTTTAATTTTGAAAACAGCAGGAATAGAATCTGGATTAAATTGTATCACCTCAATGGGAACATTGGAGGATTTGCTGGTTTCTATTGTACTTAGAAACAGTTAGGAATTGAGAAAAAAAACCGGCAAAAAATAAAAAAAAGAAAGAAAATTTAGACGATAACTTTTTAGATGCTGAAGGACCTGACACACCCTCTTATTGTGCTGGATTTTTTTTTAATATATATTTGAGGGTAAGATAAATATACAATTTTATACTTTAAACGCTGTTTTCTCAAAATGATGTTTTTTCATAAAAATGTACTTTTTTTCTCAGAATCTGATGAACACATTGCTTTAAAACTTTTTTTTTTCTAAAACATTTTGTTATTTTTCATAAGTAGACATCTGCTTTTAGAGAATAATAGATCAGATTTTTTAAAATTCTTAATTATTCTTAATCATACTAATTTTTGTAAAAAAATTCAGAAATTTTTTTATAACATCATAAATTGTTAACAAAACAATTTTTTTACAAAAGCATATGTCTATCTATGTAAAAATATTTGAATATTAACTGTGCTAAATTTTAAACCATAGCTGCGAGTAGATTCTGAGAAAACTGGGCATAAAGAAGCCCCTTTTAAACATGGGCTTCAGTGGAGCCTTCGGGTCCCCCTTAAGTAGTTCCCCCTACTTACCTACTAATAATGTGTAGATGACAGCACATATAAGTCAATTTAACTACAATTAGAGTAATCCTCCAACCCTCTCTTTTTCAGGGCAATTGTACTACGAATGGAACCACGACTGGGGAAATTATCAACAAAAATTTGATTAAACCCACGACAAAACGTGAGAATTATGCTAAATTAAAAATAATCTAAGAATGAACAAAAAACAGATTATGTCAAAAACCGGAAGATCACAAAGAGAATTTCTGTCGATATAATATAACAATTTCGATAAAAATAGTAATAACACTTCAAGATTAAAATATAAATTCTAGGAAAATAAACTCATAGTAAATTAAGTTCAGCTAATCAGGCAAATAAGATCATTTTTAAAAACCTTATCGAGCTCAATTTAACACAAGGATGCGAAAAATGAATGAAAATTGAAACTTGTCTTTCACATATCACGTTAAAGACATTAAAAAACTAACTCCGAATTAAATGTTTAAATTAACTTTATTTTTTAGAGACATTTGCCACGAAAGAAAAATTAAACGGACCGTTCTCGGTATACGTTATCTCAGAAATAAAATTACCTATATCGGAAAAGTTAAATCCAAATAGTTTCGCACCTCTTGTGCATAATGGGCTGGTGCTCCATCTTGCTGGAACCACATTACATTCTGGATGTGTGTGTGAACGTCCTTCAACATATCTGGCAGCATCTGTTGCAGAAACGTGAGGTATTTTTATTTTTCAAGGCATTCTGGCAGAAGATAAGGTCCGAGTAGGTGGTCTCCGATTATTTCTGCCCAAACATTGATAGAAAAGCGCCGCTGATGAGCATGCGAATTAGTGACATGTGGATTTACATCCGCCCAAACATGTTGAATGCACCTTCACGTGTAAACGTACATTCGTCAGTGAAAAGCACAGTTGCCACAAAATCTGGATTTACTTCGCTCTTCTGCAGAAACCAGCGAACGAATTTCACACGACGAGGATAATCGTTTTGAGTCAGTTCCTGAACTCGTTGAACATGGTAAGGATGCAAACGTTCAGCTTTCAGTACTCACCCTGTAGTGGATTGTGATACATGTAACTGCCTAGCCACTGCTCGGGTATTTGTACTTGGCTGATCAGCCACCATATATAGAATGGTTTCTTCCACGACTGACGTTCTGTCCGTCTTTGCACGACCTGCATCCGACCGGGAAGCGAGAAAGGATCCCCTCTCGCACAACTGTTTTACGGTCGGGCAACCGCCTGTTGGGAAACCTCTCTCCGTACAATCGTTGAGTCTCTGAGCCATTTCCATTTGCAAGTCCTTAGATAAAATGCATATCAGCCTTTTCCTTATTAGTGAAGGGCAACATCTTCCGATTTATTCCTACCGAGATTGACAGTTGCACACTTGGATCACCGGCTTTTATGTATTAATATAGGCGAAAATTTGCATATGAGTTATTTTTCCCGTATCACATTTGTATGCTATTACTGTCATTCTTCTACCAATAACTTGCAACAAGAATGGAGCTTTAACATTTGCAAGCATCAAGTTTTCAAATGCGCCAGCACTTTTGCGTTTTGTTTCCGACCATGCATTTTTTGATGAAAGTTGTTTGTTTGGATGTGTACTATCACCTTTTAAAGTTTTGTCCATCTTTTAAGAATCACCCTGTATAGTAAAGTCAGAAGCCCTCCCCCGCCCCCTTTTTTTTTTACTATGAACACCCATCAGGAACGGTCTGTGAATCAATTATCACTTTAAAATTTGAAGAAAAATAAATATTTCTGTGTTACGAGCGCCGTCCCGTTTCTTCCCGATGGGCCCTGTGATTGATTGTACGGTGAGTGCTAGTAGCTGACTAGCGCGTCTTTCTAGTAATGGCTCTTCGTTACGTGGACGATTCTATTTGGGACCGTGGGGAGGTCGGTAGTTATTAAACTCGTGATAATTGAATCGATTCTTCAGTTCGATTCTTTCGTAACTTGTTTTGATCCACAAGAAAACGTCAATAGTTTTTGTTTTGTTACAAGCGATTCAAAGGAGATCGTTTCAAGAACTCATAAGTTGTTTCATAGGCTGATTAAATCACGTGGTGTTTGGCGTCTTGAAAGCCTATCTCTACACAGATTTGGCAATTGCTCTTTGCTTTGGCATCCATAATAGATCCGAAGACTTTTTCACAAGACTTGCAGGGGAAACTTTTGTTGCTGCTTTTTTGCAGACACCCCATGAACTCTTGCTTCATGAGCCTTCAAATATCGCTTGACATAAAATCCCGTACCACAAATTTCGCAATTAAATTCCATACTTAATGAGATCTATTGTGCACGTGGTTTACACACATATAGTGTTTATGGGTGGGTAAAGGTGGGAGCCGAAAATTGAATCCTTTTATTATATAAGTTAATAATTATATAAGTTAGTGTTTTATGTATGCTTTTTGTTACATCAGAATGGTCCTAAACCAGGGGTGGATACGACACAATCATCCTAAAGCAAAGGGGACGGCAGAGGGGCGGAAAAATATCAGCTAGAGTGTTGCCTAGATTTTGGCGAAATAGTAACCCTAGCAACCTCTTCACTGAATTACTACGTCATTCTTTTCGACGAATCAGATCAAAGACAGGTAACTGAGACAATCTGAATTGAACCGCTTGTGTTTTGTTCAACTCCCGTCTTAGCTCTGTTGGTTATTCTTGTGCTGCTGTCATAACGCAACACTTAAATTGTGTCGAAATTGAATTGCATTTCGAATTCATTCCATCAATCTGCTTCAAAATCATAGAAGACACGCAAAAAAAGACTACCAGACAAGTAAATAAATAATCATAGCTCACTGTAGATCAAATGATCAAAACAAGTTACGAAAGAATCAAACTGAAGAATCGATTCACTTATCACGAGTTTAATATCTACCGACCTCCCTACGGTCCTAAATAGAATCGTCCACGTAACGAAGAGCCATTACTAAAAAGACGCGCTAGTCTAGTAGCTGCCCCAAAACGCCGTCCAAATTGAGCAAGCACAAACAGTATCACTTTCCTTTGATGACCGACAAGAAGTGGATCACTTTGCTCGTGCTCGAAACTACTCAGTTTTGTACAGTTCAGTGTCCACACTGAACGAGCAATCAATCCAACCTGCCGCCGTTGTTAATCAATCATCTTGGTTTTGCTCAGCTTAGTTCCATTCGTCCAGTGTGGACGGGGCTTTAGACAAGTGCAATTTTTAAGTTGTACCTCACTGGACATTCACTGCCCAGTGCCCAGAGAGTGGTTCTTCCCTTTCCTTTTCTGAGAACTTCATCACAAGAACCACCCCATGTATCTCCTCTGTAGGGTTGCCAGCCAATGTCCGCTCAGGAAACACTAGCACCTCAGCGTACAGCGTAAGTGTCCGACAAGTTGACTCTGATTGGCTCCTCAGATATATGTTGTATGGTTGTTGTTAGTAGTATTTCTCGCCAACTTATACTAAGGGTACTTATACTTTTAAAGAGCTATTTTTCGTGAAGCATCAATGGCCTAATGGCTAAAGTCACCTTCCTTCAGATTGGCGTCGGCAGCGGAGGATGACATTACGAGTTGGAATCCAACCGGCGTGAAAACTTTTAGATCTTCCAAATTATTTAAAAAAAATTCCAATTTAATTCTTTTTGAGTCTAAATTACTTTTCCTAATTTTTAATACCCTTTTTATATTTTTCCAAGCTTCCGTTGATTTTACATAAATAATCTAAAAACCACTCCTGAACTCACTACCAGCTGATATTTCCCGCCCCTCTGCCGTACCCTTTGCTTTAGGATGATGGTGTCGTATCCACCCTTGGCTTCGGACCATTCTGATGTAACAAAAAGCATACATAAAACACTAACTTATATAATTATTAACTTATATAATAAAAGGATACAATTTTCGGCTCCCACCTCTACCCACCCATAGTCATGGATCTGAAAAGAAAAGAAGAAAGCAGAAAGGAAGAGATAAATCGCCAACAGAAAAATTCTCATGACATACGTATCTAGGTCAGGTGATCCGATTAGCCAATCAAGTTGGACTTGCGTAAAGTACTATCATGGGATTGAGGCGCCTGTCTTACGCTGTACGCTGAGGCGCCTGTCCTGCACTTCATATGGTTGTTCTCAGTCCAAACAAGTTGAGTGTTGCGAGCAGGAACCAAACGAATAAGTGGAGGAAGTGTTCGTCATGGAGATGTCCCTCATTCACTTTTTCTGAAGCAATCTGGCTTTGTGCTTGTAAAATGCAAAACTGTGTTATACAATATCACAGGACAGATAATATACATCTTGACACATAATACTGAAAATTTGTGATGTTATCGGAGTTGTCCTGCACATTCGTATTTAAAAAAATAGAAAAATCGCTGTTTTTAATTATTTTACTTTTTTATTATTTTTTTTCTTAACTAAGGAATAGAAACACAATCACTAAACTATTCCAAACTTTTAGATAGAAGACGTGCTTTGCTAAGAATAATTTTTGATACTGTCTTTCCCCATTTTTAGAGGTACTAGAGCAATTTTAAATTTGTATCAAATATACAAAATCTTTATTTTCGTTGATCCCTGAGAATGAACAGTGACGGATATAAAACTATGTTCTGACATTTATATTTTCTAAGAGACCTTTTACTGAAGAATGTAACAATATAAAAATTTTTAATTTGTGTCAATAACTTATTGAAATATAGGGTCTCAAACAGGCTACTATTAGTTCTAACAAAATCTACATTTGTGTGACTTTGAACTTTAAAATTCAATACAAAATAATATACAGGGTGGTCCCGAATTCATGGTACAAACTTTAATGGTAGGTACAGGACATTGTAACAATGATTTATTGTATAGGAATGTATAGTCGCAAGTGACGCGGTGAGGCGTAAACAGGGGAAATAAAAGGAAAGGTGCTATTTACAGATGAAGCGACATTTTCACGCGAGGGTGTCTTTAATGCGCACAATTCCCATGTGTGGGCAACCGATAATCCACATGCAACGCGTCGACATGCGTTTCAACAACGTTTCAGTATTAATGTGTGGGCTGGTATTGTGAACGACTTTTTGATTGGCCCATACTTACTACCCACGCGGCTCACTGGCGGAAGCTATCTTATTTTTCTGAAAGAAGTGTTACCACAACTGCTGCATGATGTTCCGATCGCCATTCGTAACCGCATGTGGTTTCAGCACGATGGGGCGCCAGCACACTTCAGCATTGATGTACGGAATTACCTGAATGCCACGTTTGGTACTCGATGGATTGGGCGTGGTGGACCAGTCCCTTGGCCACCCCGATCTCCCGATTTATCGAGCCTCGATTACTTTTTATGGGGACATCTAAAGCATCTTGTTTATGAGACTCCAGTTGACTCAGATGAGGATCTCGTCGCTCGCTTATCTGTAGCTGCTGCAGGTGTGCGTGAAATACCAGGCATCTTTGAACGTGTACGCCAATCGCTCCACCGACGCTGTCAAGCATGTATCGATACTGGTGGACGCAATTTTGAACAATTACTGTAAACATGACACTTGTCAACAACGCTTTCAATAAAATCTTTGTTTTTCCTTTCGGCCGTTATTTCCCCTGTTTTCGCCTCACCGCGTCACTTGCGACTATACATTCCTATACAATAAATCATTGTTACAATGTCCTGTACCTACCATTAAAGTTTGTACCATGAATTCGGGACCACCCTGTATACATTTTGGACATCTAATATTTGGCATTTCTTCCTTGCTATATTTAATCTATTTAAATACTACTTTTCATTAAAATCGGTGATGTGACGCCACAGCCGATTTGCTCATTTTACGTGGAATGCCCCAAACTAATTAAAAATGTTCCTGGGACAAAAATAAACAAATTACAATGATCGAAATTTCAGGACAGATAATATTGTACTGTGTTGTACCGGTCGGCTTTTTCTCTCCAACACATGGGCGTTCAATCCGTCTACTTTTCCCCCAATGTGAGTCAAGCAGTCTGAAAACCACCACCTGCAACTGTGAAAATGCCAGGGAGCGAGTTTCAAAGTTTCCGTTTCGATCCCTTAATCCCATGCCGGGAAGCGTATTTAGAATCCCTGGCGCTCCCAGCACAAAACGGGAATACGTCATATACATAGATGCGCAGACGCGCCCGCGCAAGCAAACATTGTGAGCCGGCATACGACGACACGCATTGTCGACTTGTCGAGTCATTTCACCGTGAACTTGTCTCATGTACTTTTTATATATTTAATTCTAACTATTAGAATCTTTTCTTGGTGAAAAACACAATCTACTTAACAATTGCAACATGTCCATGCACATATGATAAAGGAATTACCATTTTTTAGAGGTTATGTGTGTGCGTACAATATGCCGTGTCATTAAGGCAGGTGATTTTGACATGCTTTAGTGTAACTTTAATTTAATTCTTTGTAATAAACTCCTTCCAAGTTATACAAAAGAAAGAACACAATAAAAGGAAGTTATTGAAGCCAAAATATTTTGGATTAAACAAATACAAATTCTGAGTCTCAAAAGTGTCTGTGTAGACTGATTCTGAATTCGAAGAGAGACAGACTGTTTTGTGTGGAGGGTTCGATGTCGAGGGCTGTGCCCAATTTTTCTAAATTAATGTACATAGCAAAGTGTAAATAGTTCTATTTCTCAAAGTAAATATTTTAATTTTAAAGCAGCTGTCCGTCTAATTGTTACATGATTGTACAGCTCAATTTTAATGGTGGCAGCGTGTTGGATAGATTAAAACTGCCTCGATAGTAAATCGAACCTGCCGTGTATGCCTAGTCTTTAAGGCAGATCAACTTCGAAACGAAAAGTTGGCCTGCGGCTTTCGACAAGACCCCGACTGCTCCCTTGGCGTAGAAGAAGCAAGCGAGGAAGAGGTACCGGAATCGCCGACCCTATTCATCACCGTCAATGACGTTCCTGGAATCTCGGCGCAAGAAGTTTCGGTTTCTTTTTCAAGTGGCTGGTTCTCTTCGACGTAATGTGGGTGGAATCAAGGAAAGTGGAAAGTTCAGTTCATGAGTAGAAAGTCGGTTTCCAAACAGTAAGTCTAGAGGTCATCTTGACCTTTTAATATTGGGAAAATCATTCCCATCGATTCGTCCAGAGGTCATCTTGACCGCTTAATGTTGGGAAATTTTCCAAACGGATCACTAATCCCGATCTACGAAGTGAAGTGGTACCAGGTTCCTCGCGAACCGTTACTTCATCAGTGGTGCAGTGTTATTATGTGCGGTTGTGAGAGAGGTAGTGACGACCTACCCCTGTCGGCTCTTTAGCCAAAGAAAATTGTGGGCCTTCTTCTGATCCAGTGGGCTCTTTAGCCGAAGATAGTTTATGTAGTGTGGTCCAGCTTGTGGACAGTGGTGCAACGAGATCTAAAGTCACAGATAAAGGTTAGTGCCATTTCCTTTTTTTGTAATTGTGACTCAAATTTCGAAGAGTATGTGTCATTTCTAAAATTTTACTTATAATAGTAAGTGTGGTATGGTCACTCCAAAAAAAGTTATTTAACTTCAGTACCTTTAATCAGTATTGTGTATCTTAGAGAGTTTTGTTAGATTATTGTATGTCGTAAGAGTTGTTAGATTACTGTATGTCGTAAAAAGTATTGGATTGGGTTTTGTATTAGATCAAAATAGCAAGGTAATCTTGAATTTTTATAATGGCATTTCTTGTAAGAGCTAGGAAAGAGGAGGGGATATTTTTGGTAATTACCTTAGGAGAAGAGGTTCCTCCAGATGCTAAATGGTTTAAATTGATAAAAATAATAGAGGATTCTAAATTATACGATGCAAAATCGATAGAAGAGTTAGTGATATCTATTACTAATGAAAGACAGAAGCGGGAAGAAGCTGAACGAAGGTTGAGAGAATCTGAATGGAGGCAGGGATATGCTAAAAGGGAGTGGGGATTTAGCCTGAGAAGGACTCGGACAGAAGCCGAATGGGAGTTGGGAGAAGCTAGAAGGGATCTGCAAGTAGCCGAAGAGAGACGGAAAACTGCTCAGAAAGAGGTTGAACAGAGGAGGCACAAATATGAAACTAAAGTGCGGGAACTTGTTGAACAGAGGAGGTACAAATATGAAACTAAATTGCTGGAATTTGAAATGCAGAAAAAAGAAAGGATAGAAAGAAGTAAAGGAGGTGAAACAGAGAATGTTTTGACAGTGGAAGAAGATAATTCACCAACGGGTTACGGTTTCGTCCTCGATGGTTGTAAACTTGAATGCCGTCCGTCTCAGTCGCGTTTCAATGAACCTTATTAAGGGCGTTAAATAACATTTAATTGCGGAAGATTTTGAGTTGTATAGTGTAATAAAATTGCAAATTGTGTTTTGCGTTGAGTGAAATTGATATTTTTGTATTTATGGTATTTCACTTAATTGTTTCTTTATTCTTTTCTGGAGATTTTAAATATTAAAATTACGTATCATGTTTTGTGTTAAGTGAAATTGAGATTTGTATTTATGGCATGTCACTTAGTTATTTCCTTATTCTTTTGCTGAAGATTTTAAGAGTTAAAATTGTAAGTCGAGTTTTGTGGGAAGTGGAATTGAGTTTGTAATCATAATATTCACTCAATTTGTTGCTTTATATTTCGGTGAAGACTACGTTTAAAATATCCAAATACGTTAAAACCCCAATTTTGACGAAAATTTGAATTTTTTTTTATTCTACTAACAAATTTCCTGTCTTTTGTGCTTCTAAAATAGTTTAAACTTTTACTGTGCGACTAATAGAAAAAAAGTTAGGTCAATTTAAAATTTAAACGAAATCGTTAAGTTATACCGGAAGTAGCATAACGAAACCGGAACTAATATTTTAAATTGTTATTCAGTTTCATAAATGAAAGTAACTAGAAGTTCCTGGAAAACTCTTCTTTATTGGTGTCCAGTTAAATAGGTAAAATCAGCTTTACCTGAGCCGCTGGATCATGACGAGAGGCCGAGGCTTTCCATCACATAAAGAGGGATTGGATTCGCCGGGAACCTGTGGACATCACTAGTAGGAGCTGGGCATCATTGGTGGGTAGCGTCAGGAGTTGTCGTTCGGGTCGCCCGTGCCTCTCAGGAACAGCTCAGTCACGGTCAGATGACGAGGTCAAGCTTGAACTGGCATCCAATATGTGAGGACATTTGAAGGTCAACGACGTATTGCTCTTCCTTGAAACATTTCAAAGAGTTCTAAACCAAGGAGAGGGGCTGCTGTGGCTCTATGAGTCAGTGGACTACGTTATTAACCTGCGAGTTGTTGGCAGCACCGGTTCTATTCCTATATCTGGTGGTATTTCTCTCTTTTGTGAAAGTTAATCCTTCATTGAGTGTATGGGCCGTGGTAGCCCGGTTAGAAGAGTAGCGGATTAGCAACCGGAGGGTTGATAGTTCGAATTCAACCAAAAAGATCGAGTACAAGGCTGGGGATTTGTACGTTAAATCTACCGTGGCTTCGAATGTCCTCATTTTGGTGTGGTGCGGAAGTTTAGAGAGTGGAGTGCCAGCTCGGGTGTAGAACTCGTTATCCGACCGTGATCAAAATTACGAGGTGGTGTAGTGGGATCATTCCCTTCGAAACAGATCCTATCAGTGGCGGATTTAGCGGTAAGCGGCCGTGTAGAGCCCTGAAATACCGAAGGGGCCCCGAGGTCTTAAATGTCTTTTCATTAAGGTTCGAGAAAAGTTTTGACACCGTGTGTGTGTGTCTTTATAATGTGCGTCTTTATGTGCAGTGAAAAGAGTTCGTAATATAAGATGGTCAGCAAAAGCCAGATGCTGTATTAACTATAAAACTTGGTTTCACCTATATAAATGAGGCTTTAACTGGAATTCCGAAGAAACAAAGTTACCATATTGGAGGCGACTTCACTTCTGAGGAAAATGGACAAATATGAAACAGCCCTAATGACAGTTATTTGGAATACTATGTTACAAAGAATAAATGCTACTAGTAAATCACTGCAATCAGTGTAATGCGAACTATTGAAAGGATCTATCCTGAAGTCATTAGAAAATTTTATCAATACTTTCAGAGAAGTTGAAAAAGAGGCAACTGATTTATCAAGGCTTTCTTTTAATGTGAAAGATTGACAAACTCGCAGACAACAAATGATAATTTTTTTTAAATGAAAACATAGGAGTCGGACATGAATTTACAACAAGACAAAATCTCATAGTCAATTAATTCCTTTTTTGTCATACGTGATAACACCAAGGCAGAATTATCTCAAAGAACTCAGACGTATGAAGTTGTTGTGGAGCCTTTTCGAATATTTTTTTTTATTGGGATTTATCAGTAGAAAGAAAAAAGAACACGATAAAAAAGTTGAAGGATATTTACAAAAATGACATTAGTGTTTGTACTTTTGAAGACGAATTTGACCATTTTTTAATATTTCTTAAAGACAACGAGAACACTATAAAAACCACACCAGTCATCTATCGAGTCGCTAAAGAAATATCTTGCATATTTCCAAATTTCGAAACATTGTTGAAATTTTTTTTAAACAATTCCCTTATCTAATGCAACAAGTAGAAAGGTTGTTTCCTGTTTTAAAGCATGTAAAAAATTATTTAAGGAGTTCTATGGAGTTCTATATATATATATAGAGAGAGAGCAAGGGGGGGGGGAATCGTAAAACAAATTGACACTTCCAAAATAATTGGCGAATTTGCAAGAGAAAGCGAATTTGCAAGACGGAAATTCAAATAAAAATGTTTTTTTTTATAATAAATTTATTTAATGGGCTGTGGTATGAAAATTTGGATTACTTATCTTTTTTTGTTTTTAACTTAATGAGAGTTTTCTTGAAACTTTTTTTTCAAACTTGAGATTGAGGGCCAAGAAAATTTTACCGCTTGGGGCTCCTACTTGATCAGCCACTGGATCCTATCACCAATATCCCGTTGTGTTGCTCCATTGCGACGTTAATTCAACAACCTAGCTACCTAAGTTCTATATATCAGCTGTATAAAAATGTAGTCGTTTGTTGAATTAACGTTATACTTTGAACGATACAACGGGCTATTTCAAAAGTGTGGATATGAAAAGCTTTTTCTACCAAGTTTCAAATCGGTTCATTCCGAATGCAACGTCAGCCATGTGGTTGGTTGCCTTTGAGGTTTCATGGCACAAGGTCCATATTTGGTCATTCTGTGCCAGTCACAGGATATACAGGGTGGTCCCGAATTCATGGTACAAACTTTAATGGTAGGTACAGGACATTGTAACAATGATTTATTGTATAGGAATGTATAGTCGCAAGTGACGCGGTGAGGCGAAAACAGGGGAAATAACGGCCGAAAGGAAAAACAAAGATTTTATTGAAAGCGTTGTTGACAAGTGTCATGTTTACAGTAATTGTTCAAAATTGCGTCCACCAGTATCGATACATGCTTGACAGCGTCGGTGGAGCGATTGGCGTACACGTTCAAAGATGCCTGGTATTTCACGCACACCTGCAGCAGCTACAGATAAGCGAGCGACGAGATCCTCATCTGAGTCAACTGGAGTCTCATAAACAAGATGCTTTAGATGTCCCCATAAAAAGTAATCGAGGCTCGATAAATCGGGAGATCGGGGTGGCCAAGGGACTGGTCCACCACGCCCAATCCATCGAGTACCAAACGTGGCATTCAGGTAATTCCGTACATCAATGCTGAAGTGTGCTGGCGCCCCATCGTGCTGAAACCACATGCGGTTACGAATGGCGATCGGAACATCATGCAGCAGTTGTGGTAACACTTCTTTCAGAAAAATAAGATAGCTTCCGCCAGTGAGCCGCGTGGGTAGTAAGTATGGGCCAATCAAAAAGTCGTTCACAATACCAGCCCACACATTAATACTGAAACGTTGTTGAAACGCATGTCGACGCGTTGCATGTGGATTATCGGTTGCCCACACATGGGAATTGTGCGCATTAAAGACACCCTCGCGTGAAAATGTCGCTTCATCTGTAAATAGCACATAATCTACGAAATCCGGCTGCAACGCACATTGCTGCATCACCCACAGGCAGAAGTTCACGCGGCGAGGATAATCTGCCGGATTCAATGCTTGTACTTTCTGAAAATGGAAGGGGTGTAAGCGATTTTCGTTTAACACTCTGCATACAGTCTGATGACTCACACCTACGTCACGCGCAACAGTTCTTGTGCTTGACTCGGGTCTATCAGCCACAATGTTCAAGATGCTTTCTTCCAGCCTTGGAGTGCGTACAGCTCTTACTCGACCAGCGCCATGTCTGTTGACGTCGAACGCACCTGTTTCACAAAGTTGACGATGTAACCGTTGAAAAATTCTATGATCCGGCATTCGTCGATCAGGATACTCCGCGCGATACATTCGTAACGCAGCTCTGCCGTTACCATTTGCACGGCCGTACATGTAATGCATGTCTGCTTTTTCTGCATACGTAAAGTCACCCATCCTCTACGGCAGCACAATTGTGAATGGCGCTTTTCCCTACTGCGATGCATCATGTTCAACAGCGGCTAGACATCTACTGCCCTCTACCGGAAATGATACCAACCGATCACTCCATTTCTCTTTCCTTTTATTTCCCCTGTTTACGCCTCACCGCGTCACTTGCGACTATACATTCCTATACAATAAATCATTGTTACAATGTCCTGTACCTACCATTAAAGTTTGTACCATGAATTCGGGACCACCCTGTATATTATCAAGTAATAGACACACTCAATGAAAGTTTTACTGACACAGAAGAGAAAAATATACCCAAGGAGGAATGAACTTGAAACAATCGTTGAAACAAATCATTCGCCGCCTACACTGTACTTCGCTAGAGAAATTCAGCATTTGATTCGTCAACACCGCTTAGATCAAACGCCATACGTTGAAAATTTATGTAACTGTAAGAAAATCCCAGTTTTCAGTTTGTTTTGTTTGTTTATTTCATTTTACACCTTCCAAGGAGACATTTTGTATTCCAGAAGTTTGGGATCCAATTTGAATCCAGAATCCTCGGTATTGTACCCTCAACCCAAATTTTATACGGTTTGAAAAATCTTGAGCAGCGATGTTTTGAAAAAATATTTGCAAATGTAAAATTTCACATTTGGTCAAAATGTAAGCGCAAAAACCATTTTCTGAACAGTGACACTTTTCAAATAAATAATATTCCTTTTCACCAACACATTTTCACTGTGTCAAGCTGTCGTAAATAGTGTATTTTTGCTTGTTGAACCAGAAATCCAATCCATCAAAGAAAGTTTCAAAAGAAAAGCTTATTCCAATCGTTGAAATAAATTTATTTTCTTGGTAATGGTAATGGTAATTTTAGTTAACGTCCTACTAGAGCAACACAACGGGCTATTGACGACGGTCCGGGATCAGTCCCTTAAGGGAAAGATCCGAGGACAACACCTCGTAATTTTGAACCAAGGTCAGATGACGAAGCAACACCTGAGCTGGCACCCCACTCTCCAAACTTCCACGCCAACTCAACGTGAGGACTTTCGGCCACGACAGATTTAAGGTGCACCAGCCGCCTCTACACCATACGTTTACAAACATCCATGCCCGAACCCGGAACCTTCCGATCTAGTTATTTTCTTGGAAAAATTGTTTAGAATAATATGAATAAAATTATATATGCTAATCTGATGATCTTTTTGACTTTCGGCTCCCTTTATTTTGTGTATGATCGATGTCGTTTGACGAGAGAAATCAATCTCCACTTTTTCGGAAAAAGAAAATACGACGGGCTAGTATAATTCATCTCGTTCTTCCAAAATCTGTCAAGATACTTTAACGTAACGGTAATTAAAAAAAAAAAAAGCAAAATTCCTTACACTACTTCAGCGGCGCTGTACGTTAAAATCTTATCCGGAAAGTTCAGTTCAGTTCATCAGTAGAATGCGTAGACCAAAAACAAACGCCATTGTTGTTGTGTGTGTGATCGGATGCGGATGTTGAGAATTTTTATGCTAAATGATGATAATTAATTCTCAGTGATAAACTTGGAGACTATGTAAACATGGAGTGGAATTTTTCGCATACAGCAATGCATGATCGATATCTCAGAAGTAATAAACTGCTCTGGTTATATTGGTATTTAAATCAGAAGGAACCTGCTGCAGTTGCTCTGGGATCTTGTATACAAACATAAAGTGTTTTGTTTGTAGTCGCGACCTCTTGTTTTGCCTCTGCTTGTAGATATGTGAACGAGTTTTCTCAACAGTTAGTGTATTGTGTATTAAGTTTGATGTATATTTAGAGGTCAAATCAACATGTTATTAATTTCAGCTTTAAAGACTTCTAAGGCGAATAAGCCACATTATAAACATTCTGTATCGTATTTCCTTATTGCAGTGCATCTCATTCTGTGTCCTTGTTACGGTAAGTTATTTTCATTAATTCCAATTCAAATTGCTAAAAATGATTACTATTACATCGAAACTACTTTTCGAAACTTATAAGAAAAGCAAACATTTGCGTTAAAATGTTTGTGGTAATCCGCGGATCTGTCACTGCCATGTTATAGTTATTTTCCTGATTTATTTCAATTTTGAAATATGGAATCACAATATATTTTCACTGTCTTGTGCAAAACGTAAACAAATTTGTTTATTGAAACACCAGATCTAGAATCTTAGATCGAAGTTAGTGTATTGACTTTGGATTATTGTTGTTAATATATATGTTAGTTGTGATTTTCTCACACCTTTATGTATTCTTGAAACGAAGAAACTTTTTGTGACCAACAAATAAACCTGATATTTTTCCTAGCACTCGTAATGTGAACTTGAGGCTTATGATTTCATGATAACTGATTTTTTTTTAATATTCTTAGTTTCTCAAGATAAAATGTTTTGGAAAAAACATTTTAATCACTGCTATAATATTATATTTTCATTATTAATAACGCTTTTCTTTGTTTTTCTGTTGGAAAAACTAAATTCACGTTTTACGGAAATGCGTACATTTGTTTTGATTTCTTAAACAAGATTCAATTTGACTATTTACTGGTTTATTTATTTATAAGCATTGTGCTTTTCTTACACCTTTTTGAAACAAAGAAACGGTTTGTGGCCAGTAAATAAACATGATATTTTTCCTTGAGCTCAAAATGTGAAGTGAGGCTGATTTCACGATTAGCCTGATTCCTTTTATAAAAAAGTTCTTAGTTTGACTCTCAGGATTTAATTTTGTGAAAAAAAATAATCACTGGTATGAATATGTTAGTCTCTTTGATTAACACCTTTCTTTGTATTCCTGTTGGATAAAACTATTAATTCACGTTTAACGGAACTGTGTATTTGTTTGGATTTTTAAACAAGATTCAATAGGATTACTTACTGGTTCATTGGATTTATAAGCATATCTTTTTGCATGTGTTTTTTATACTTTTAGTTTTGAAATTTACTTAAGTTCTACCCTTCAATTGCCCTTTAAATTGAATATGCTTTTCTGGGAAATGTTCGAAGGAATGGCAAGCTTTGGAAATGAAGTGGTTCTTGGAATATTTTCCTCTCCTAAACTGTCTGGGTTTGCCATATTTTTTGAGAGAATAAGTGATTTAAAAATAAATAATTAATTTATACACCTTGTGTGAATGTTATGTTGGATGTTTTCAGGGTTGATAAGTGTTTGATGTATTACATTTAGCGATAAATGTTGACAAATATTTCATCTAAATTATAGCCATAAAGAATTTATTTCTGAAACAACATTACCAGTTTCCTTTGTGATATATTTTATGAAATATGTAAGATATACCTGAGGAATCAATTTAATACAGTAGTTGTGAATGCCATTGTGTACACCGTTAAGTAGAATTTTTTCGCAATATCCAAATGCGACCTTTTTCTCAATCAGTTTCCGAGACTTCTTGATTAATTCATCATATTGATGTTATTTGTTTGAAGTACAAATTGATTGTTTCCCTAGTTCAAATGAAGTGTTTGTTTCTTGCACGCAAAGTCCTAACAAATTTATGGCACTTATAGTAATGAGATTTGACACACAGGTAGTCTGAATATCTTGCAATTTTTAGGGTCTTGGCGAATTTTAAAATTCTATCTAGAACATTTTAAAATGAATTTAATGAAATTCAATCATTATTGAATGCAACAGCATAGAAGAGATCAGATTCAAAATTAATTTTTTCATTTTGATTTTGCGCAGAGGAATGTTTTTCCCATAGCCGATAAAAAAACAAATAATCTTTGAACTGCAGTTACTTGGTTCTTTTTTCTATTTCCTAGACCGATAAAGATAGAGTAAAAATTTCAACGGATTTGAAATCTACGGAAAATTTTGGTTTAGATCGATACCTAAAAATATGATTTTCTTTATCTAAATAATTTTTTATTGAAAAATTCTTCTTTTTATATTTTCACACTAGATAGTACCTAAAACGTAAACAAATTTGTTTATTGAAACACCTGATCTAGAATCTCAGATCGAAGTTAGTTTATTGACTTTGGATTATTGTTGTCAAAATAGTATATGTTGTGATTTTCTTACACCTTTGTTGTGTTCTTGAAATGAAGAAACTTTTTGTGACCAACAAATAAACCTGATACTTTTGCTAGAACTCATGTGAACTGAGGCTTATGATTTCATGATTTGTGATTTTTTTTTTTTAAATGTTCTTAGTTTCTCAAGATAAAAATTTTTGTGAAAAACATTTTAATCACTGCTATACTATGAATATTTTCATTATTAATCAATGCTTTTCGTTGTTTTTCTGTTGGTAAAACTAAATTCACGTTTTACGGAAATGCGTACATTTGTTTTGATTTTTTAAACAAGATTCAATTTTTTATTATTTACTGATTCATTATAAGCATTGTGATTTTCTTATACCTTTTTGACACAAAGAAACTTGTTTTACGTTACTTTGGCGTTTTTCTGCAGCAATGTTTCGCCATTTTTTTATGAATAGCAGAATTGCTGGTGTCGCTTGTTTTAAATATTCAATAGCACTTTTGATAGCATTTAGTCCATCTGTATGGGAGATTTCTTATGTCGATTTTCATTGTCACTGTCTTTTCATCAACATCGCTAGATTCATTTTTCTTATTGACGATAATTTTATCTGTAATCTCTTGTTCGTCATTGTTTATCCAGTCATGTATATCCTCTTTGTTGATTGGCTCAGACAATGGCAGTTTCATGACTAAATCCAAAAGCTCATCACTACCTTCATTGGACTTTTCGTGGTGTTCTGTATTCTGTGTATCGATTATTTTCCTCCACGACTTTATTATGGTGGATAATTTTACTTCATCCCATGCCTCGGCTATCTAGTAGACAGCATCCTTTATATTAAAATTTGTAAGTGTCTCGGGGACACTTTTATTTTCCTCAATTCCTTCATTAAGAGCTTTTAGTAATTTTTTTTCAGTAATTTCTCTTCATGTTTTCCAAAACACCTTGACTAAAGGCTGAATTAGTGAAGTGACATTGGGAGGCAAAAAAATATCTTTAATGTCGCCACTCACCAATTCATCATCATTCGGATGACAGGGAGCATTGTCAAGCAATAATATTGCTGTCCTTGGAAGATTTTGAATTCTTAAGATTGTCTCTTCGTTGTGAACGAATTCATCAAAAAACCATTTTCTGAACAAATGCGCATCCATCCAAGCACTTTTCCTATTCTTGTAATACACTGGTAAACTGATCCAGTCAAATTGGACTCTGACGTATGCAACTTGCAATCCTTTTCCATCCTTTTAGTAAATGAATAGTTTGCTACTAATTTTATTTTATTGAAACCTCCATTGTCAGGGATGAGATTCTTCCGACTTTAGTCGGTATTTCCGACTTTTATCATTTTTTAAGAAAAAATTCCGACTTTTTCCCTTTTTGTCTTCTATAAACGTAAAATGCGCCAAATGAAACATATCTCGCCAACATTGCACTCCTAGATTTTACCAAGCTGATAAGTCTGTAAATTCCTAAAAGAATACTTAGAAGCAAATAAGTTTAATGGCAAACCTGGAGAACTTGGATTTTGAACAAGTTAACGTACGTTGTTGCTGTAAATTTCGTAGGTAAAGCTACAGTTTCCTAAGAAAGCGGAAGCTGTTATCTAACGGCCGTAGTACGTCATGATGCGGCGGAAAAGGTATAAATGAAATATTTTAAGTTGATCAGCTTTTAATGGCGGTTTTTCTTTCAACTAGAAAATAAGATGCTCGGTTATTTAACCGATAAAGTATTTCGTCTTTTATGTCAACCTCGGCAAGCGGAAAGTTTTAAGTTTCTTTTTGAATATTCTATGAAGTACTTTCAAAATCCATTAAAACTGCTTTGGCGACTTTAGACGTGCGCCAAGGAAGTCGTCTTTTGTGGCAACCTCGGCAAGCGGAAAGTTTAAAGTTTCTTTTTGAATATTTTAGGAAGTACTTTCAAAATCTGTCAAAACTTTTTTGGCGACTTTAGAAGTGCGCCAAGGCGGTGGACATCGCCTTAAACGTACTGCAGCTATTTTTTGCAACGGAAGTTTTCAAAATGATGCTTCTTTTAAGGGCAATATTGATGATTGCTTTAATAAGTATAATTATTTCTTGGATAATATGGGTTATTAATTTTAAGTTTTATTTGGTTTAAAGGTTGACAAAATTAGAAAATAAGAATATTTACGGGAAAATATAAGCCGATTGAAATTGGTTAGAGATTTTGAAAAAAGTAATTTATATTTGAAAATAGGTTAGTTTAAACTAAGTTATATTTTATTTTAAACAGGGTTACAGCTTCAGTCTGTTTTTAGCAATGACAACGGCCTTAGCGCACTTCTTAAATCGCCAAGAGAAGAATTATTTCAAATGAACCAGTGAAATCAAATAACAGTTTAACGGATTTTGAAAGAACTTTCTAGAATATTCAAAATGAAAGTTATAAACCTTCCCTTCCACTAGTCCAGGTTGTCTTAAAATCCGTAATACAAGTGGGTTACCTTAACCTGTCATTACTCGCTACTAGAATTGCGCCAAAAAAAAAGCGCCAATACCGTTACCACCGCTATAAACGTAGACAAGCTGTACCAAAACAGGTTTTGATTTGTTTCAAATTAAGTATATTTGTAACGATTTATTAAGGTAATAATGGTGGAAAGCTGTAATTATGCTAATTTTTATTTTTACTGTCGACTTATTTTTTTCATTACATTTATGCTATTTAATAAAATTAGTATTTATTTCATTCATTCTTTTGCATAACATAGCGTTTTTATTTCCTGTTAATATCATTTTTGTATCAAGGTTTTGGAAAAATTGCAACTGTTAAAATAATCACAACTTTTTTTTTAATGTTCTAAAATAGGCATATAAGTTAGCTTTATGCAACTTATTTTATACTAATTACAGAATTTAAAAGACATTTTTTCTTTTTGTGCGAAATACAGTTTTACGCGCGCCTTTTCTTATTTGAAAAATTTGAGTTTACGCGTATTTTCAGACTTTTTGTCCTTTTCCCGCTCTCATGCCTGCATTGTGCCAACAAATGAATTTACTTTTTATTTTCATTATGAATTTATGAAAGTATATTAAAAAATAATTACTGGGTTGAGTAATTTCCATTTCATAAGTGGGCTGAAGCTGCAGACATAACAAGGTAAGCAGTATAATTTAAAATTAAAAAAATTAGGAAATTTTCGAAAATGAAAGTGTTGGTAGATCAGGTAGGGGAGTCTGAGCCAGACATCACAAAATGGTGTTTCCTATTCATGAGCAGCAATATACTAAAAAATTGTTCATACCCTCACCTAAAGACCATTAAAAATCAAGTACAAAACAATATGAAAAAAATAAGAAAACGAAATCAAACTCGCAGCAGTAGCTGGGAGACCGGCAACACCAAGACCGGTCCTCATCAAACTCAACGCTTTCTTTCCCTTTTTTTATAAAAGCAAATGCACTGTGAAGAGATAAAAGAAGAACATCCTAAGTTTTCTTCTTGCAGTCTCCATTCTATAATTTGTTTATGTACTTGCATAATACTAATATGGTTACACGTAAATGCCCATATATTAGACGGCTTGTTTTGAAAAATCTCATTTTTGTGTGGCGTTATTTATGTATAATTTTTAGAAAATAGACTTGAATATTAAATTTTTTACCTACACTGTTATAAGATCAGCTAATCTGTAAGCATGCCCACTTGGTTGAAAGCAGAGGTGAAAACAGTCAAAATGTAAAAAAAAAAAAAAAAGGAGAGAATATATGTAGCGTTATTTTGAACTACAAAAATAGCTGAATAAGAATAGTAAATTTGTGTACTAATGTGTGTACAGAACAGTGGGGAAGCCAGAAATTTTTTCTGAGGGGGGGGGGAGTAGGCAAATTTTTAGTCTGATAAAACCCTATAAAGTCCACTAAAAACAATAGAATTGGTCTTGGAAGTAGGGAGGTTAACCCATAACCTCCCATGACTGTGCCACTAGTACAGCATATGTGCTTATGATAAGTATGTATATTTGCCTATTATTTAGCTTTATAAGCTCTACAAAGTCCACTAAAAACAATGAAATTTGTCTTTTGAAGGGGGGGGGGGCACTTTACGCATAAACTCAAATTTTGCAAAAAAGTTAAAATATCTTGGCAACTCTGTAAACAGTATAAATAAAGTTGCATGAAGTTGCAAATGTAAATTTTATGAATATTTTTGAACATTTCACCAATGGTGCGATTTTTTTTTTAACAATTACAATTTTTCCAAAACCTTGATACAAAAATGAAATTAACAGGAAATAAAAATGCTATGTTACAAAAGAATAAATAAAATAAATACTGATTTTATTAAATAGCATAAATGTTATATGAAAAAAATACATGGACACTAAAAATAAAAATGGTGCACCTTCAGTCTGTTTATAGCAGAGGCAACGGTCATGGTGCTTTTTTGGCGCACTTCTAGTAGCGAGTATTGACAGGTTAAGGTAACCCATCTGAATTATACGGTTATTGCGGATTTTAATACAACCTCAGCAAGTGGAAAGTTTAAAATTTTCATTTTGAATATTCTAGAAAGTTCTTTCAAATTCCGTTAAACTGTCGTTTGATTTCATCGTTTCATTTGAAATAATTCTTTCATTGGCAACTTAAGTGCGAATAGAGAAGACACATTTCACTCATAGGTTTACACAATGGCATTTGTAAATACCGGTTTTATAAAAATTGATTCCTGAAGTAGAACTTTAAAAGTATATATATCTCTACTATTATAAAAAGAAGTGTTTGTGTCTCTGTGTAATGTACGCAGTGTCCTAACGAATCTATGGCACTTACAATAATTAAATTTGTCACATAGGTAGTCCAAATTTTGTACAATTTTTGTGCTGCGCCCAATTTTTAAAATTTAATGTAGAACATTTAAAAATTAGTTTTATTCACCATTCTTTTCTCCGGAATGTGACGTCATTGAAGAAAGGCAAGGATTTTCGACTAATGACGTCACAAGCCTTTCTCGTCTAAATGCCTTCGGAACCATGCCAAGTTTTCTGATTCAAGCATGTTTTGATTTACATTGTTGATAATAGCCACTTCAAGGCTATTACATTGTGCCTGTAGAGTTTGTTTGCGAAGCAAACCAAATGGGAATACGTAGCAAACACACCTGACCCCATGAAAAGAACTGTCACGGCAACGCCCTGCTGGCCACGCATTGGCTAGTATATATAAAGCTAAAATTGTTTAAAATATTATCTCGGTTGAGAAAGCTAGCTGTTAATATTTATTCGGAAATGGTATTTCTCACCTACCTTGAAAAATTTATTACTGATTTTTAAACCCATATTATCTACACATAAATCAAGACTTTATGCATGTTTAATAATATTGTACATGTCTCCCATTGTTTGTGTGTGTGAACCCAGAATATTATCTTAAAAATAGATGAACTTTAAATAGTTGTCCAATTTTATTAATGAGAGGGCTGAAACTAAAATATGCCCATGAGTTTTGAAGAATTTGAAGTTGAATTTAATACTTTAATTTTGAAGTTATTCTTCTATAACTCATGAAGATCAAACTATTTTTGTCCTTGTAAACAAGCTACAAATTGAATCAGTTAGACTAGGAATCCTAGTTAACGGATTTACTTGACAAATGTTTGGTGCAACTTATCCAAACATGGTCTATGTAGTTGGCAGTGTGGTCTTGGCATGATTTCAAATTTTAGTTGTCAATGCAAATGATTAACTTTGCCGATAAGATGCTTAGAAGTCAAACTGGCATTTGTACAAAGCATTAGGATTTAACTATTTTGCCTATAGAGTTCATAAACATCCTACCAATCTGAAAACTGTTGGTGGATTATTTTTTCAAGTACCCTGCAAAACTGGAAAATTAAAATAAAATGTAGTAAAGTATACAGGGTGGTCCCGAATTCACGGTACAAACTTTAATGGTAGGTACAGGACATTGTAACAATGATTTATTGTATAGGAATGTATAGTCGCAAGTGACGCGGTGAGGCGTAAACAGGGGAAATAAAAGGAAAGAGAAATGGAGTGATCGGTTGGTATCATTTCCGGTAGAGGGCAGTAGATGTCTAGCCGCTGTTGAACATGATGCATCGCAGTAGGGAAAAGCGCCATTCACAATTGTGCTGCCGTAGAGGATGGGTGACTTTACGTATGCAGAAAAAGCAGACATGCATTACATGTACGGCCGTGCAAATGGTAACGGCAGAGCTGCGTTACGAATGTATCGCGCGGAGTATCCTGATCGACGAATGCCGGATCATAGAATTTTTCAACGGTTACATCGTCAACTTTGTGAAACAGGTGCGTTCGACGTCAACAGACATGGCGCTGGTCGAGTAAGAGCTGTACGCACTCCAAGGCTGGAAGAAAGCATCTTGAACATTGTGGCTGATAGACCCGAGTCAAGCACAAGAACTGTTGCGCGTGACGTAGGTGTGAGTCAGACTGTATGCAGAGTGTTAAACGAAAATCGCTTACACCCCTTCCATTTTCAGAAAGTACAAGCATTGAATCCGGCAGATTATCCTCGCCGCGTGAACTTCTGCCTGTGGGTGATGCAGCAATGTGCGTTGCAGCCGGATTTCGTAGATTATGTGCTATTTACAGATGAAGCGACATTTTCACGTGAGGGTGTCTTTAATGCGCACAATTCCCATGTGTGGGCAACCGATAATCCACATGCAACGCGTCGACATGCGTTTCAACAACGTTTCAGTATTAATGTGTGGGCTGGTATTGTGAACGACTTTTTGATTGGCCCATACTTACTACCCACGCGGCTCACTGGCGGAAGCTATCTTATTTTTCTGAAAGAAGTGTTACCACAACTGCTGCATGATGTTCCGATCGCCATTCGTAACCGCATGTGGTTTCAGCACGATGGGGCGCCAGCACACTTCAGCATTGATGTACGGAATTACCTGAATGCCACGTTTGGTACTCGATGGATTGGGCGTGGTGGACCAGTCCCTTGGCCACCCCGATCTCCCGATTTATCGAGCCTCGATTACTTTTTATGGGGACATCTAAAGCATCTTGTTTATGAGACTCCAGTTGACTCAGATGAGGATCTCGTCGCTCGCTTATCTGTAGCTGCTGCAGGTGTGCGTGAAATACCAGGCATCTTTGAACGTGTACGCCAATCGCTCCACCGACGCTGTCAAGCATGTATCGATACTGGTGGACGCAATTTTGAACAATTACTGTAAACATGACACTTGTCAACAACGCTTTCAATAAAATCTTTGTTTTTCCTTTCGGCCGTTATTTCCCCTGTTTTCGCCTTACCGCGTCACTTGCGACTATACATTCCTATACAATAAATCATTGTTACAATGTCCTGTACCTACCATTAAAGTTTGTACCATGAATTCGGGACCACCCTGTATATATTTTGGAATACTAGGAGGCTCCGCCCCTTCTCGCTTACGCTCGCCAACCCCAGAGGATTGCTACTTAATACCATTTGGTTTTGCAGAGTCAATCTCCTGCGATGGCAAAACTATCTTAATAATTGGTATAATCCTGACTTGACTTTCAGGTCCATGATATCACTGTTTCGCAAACCAAGACTCCTTTCACAAGTGATTTCCATTTTTTTTACTTTAACACTTAATGCACCCAAAACTAATAGCTGCATCAGTAAAAAACCTTCTCCATCTTGTTCCCTGTACAATTTTAAGTAAACCATATTAATCTCGTAATTTTCCGATCTGTACTTTCTCGGGAAACCATCTGCGAATAGAGTGAAAAAAACAAGCCTTTTTCCTCACCAAATTAAAAAAAAGTGCTTTAGTAACTGTTGCAACCATAAATTTGATATCTGGCAAACCTGTTAGTCAGAAACCGTAACCTTCATTTCCTTGAAGAAGAATGAACGCTATTGGGGGGGGGGGGCTCCGTGATCTAAAAAATACTAAATTTGTGTGACCAACTTTTGAATGTATTTATTAACCAATTTGAAAAATAATTGTACTGTAAGAAAGAATACATTCTAAGGTTTTCGAATTTAAAAACTAATAGGAATGAGTTATAGATATGACAGTTTTAGTTTTGTATCGTAAATTATGATCTAAAAGTTCCGAAATTTGTATGACCAACTTTTAATTGCATAGACTTTATTTATTAACCAATTTAAAAATAATTGTACCATACAAAATAGTAGGTACAGTCAATGTATTTTGAAAAATTATGCTTGATCTTGTTAAAAATTTGTAGAGGATTCAGATTGCAATCAAGATTTTTTTTAAAACGTTGAAAATTTACGAAAGAAGGGATTTAAAAAAATACCATTTTAAATCCCTCTACCATATTAAAAAAGAGCTTTAATAGTACAATTGACAATATACAATTGTAATTGATTTAAAAAATTGTTATTTTTAATTCCACAAACCTCCAATCTTTATATTCCAACTTGTGTTAAAAAATTAACTATGTTTGTGTGTGGACTTAACTTGCCAGCCAAAAAGGATTTCAAAAGTTAACCTTATAGCTTTTGTTAGCATGGCAACTGTTCCGACTTGGCTATAAAAATAAATGCTTAAAAGCAAAATGCGGCTAAATATAAATGCAATTTAATTGTTTTTTACATGATCTTTCATATTGCATAAATTTCTTAAAGATAAATTTCCACTATGCAACTTCATCTGGCAAATAGAAGGAAATAAAAACAAGTGGTGTGGGACAGGATGTGACAACTCAATGTGATGTAGTTCAAAAAAGTATTCTTTACTATTTTAGTTGCGGCAACCACAGCACATGCCATGAGCTTAGCCTTAAATTACCTCGACGATTGACGATTCTCACAAGTTTTGCTGTGAGTGTTTGAAATCAAATGTTTCATTATTTTTCTTTCAAATACCAGGTATTAAAAAATAAATTTAAAAAGAAAAAAACTATGCCTTAATGAGAGATAAGTGCGGATGGTCCTTTGCTTTCAGATTTTATGGCTGATTGAGCTGTTCAGAAATTGTTTCGTGCATGTGATAGCAGACCTTGCTTTTAGCTATGTAGTTAAGAAACAACTGCAATTTTTTCTAGCCTGATTATTGACTGATGCTTTCGTAAACTTGATAATAAGGAAATAAACATGTGTCTATAGTATATTATTTTTGCTGCCAGCTTATAAAAGCTCACAGCAATATTTGTTACCAACTTCAAAATCTTATTCTGAGCCCTGGTATCCATAGCTGCTAGCGCTATTCACAGTGTCTTCAAAACGAATGAAATATAATGATCAATGCTTCTGTTAAAGTTCTCTACAGCGCAGGAAAATAAAATGTTCAATGTCTCCTTTTCCATTGGTTAAACAAGACATTTGTTCCTAGGTTCACAATAGAACCTGTGCCAATCAGATTGAGTGACTATGTGAACAATCCTGGCTTTGGCTGCAAATATGGTTACAATGCGAGGGACCTTTGTAAGATGGACCAGGTCACTAGACTTACATTGCAAATAAGAGAGGTGGCAACTTGCCTCTTACTTTTCCAGGTGTTGCACCAAACTGAGTTTAAAATTCTTTTGATCTAACTTAGGCTTTCTGAGTTATGATTTTTAAATCTATTTTACAGTTACAGTTCTGGGATAATTGTACATGTTTTACATATCATTACTTATGATATAAATGGAATTTTTTCATAGTAAAATGTCTGTGCAACATGTCTGGTTCTATTTTCAGGATTTTATGGTAGTAAACACCACTCTTTTCTGCTTATCTTTCATTTCTTGTTTATTTCCACTTTCATTTATTTTGTGACTGCAGAGAAATAGGAAAACAGGCATCTATTCTTTTCTAGTTTTTAGTGGGTTGAATTTTTTTTCGAGCTAGTGTCATTACACTATTGGCATATGAACTTAAATCATTCTGTAGACCACTTTGATGAAGCGTTCTGTGGGTCTCAATAGAAAATTAAAAAATACAACAAAGATTAGGTACAGCTTTGACTTTTTGTGGTAATACTTTTGGTGCATTTTTTGACATACTTTTTAAGTCGCCTAGGAAGAATTTCTTAGAAAAAACAGTGTTTTAGACTTAGCTGAAAAAATCAATGAAAATAATTTTTAAAATAAAAAAAATACACACCTGATTATCCTTTTTAGAGTTTTTCGATTATTTTAAACTCCCAGCAAGTTGTGACAGGCATACCAAATAAGCAATTAGCATCTCCTTCATTTCTTAAAGTTGCCCTACCACCAGAAAAATGAATTTTAAATATCATGAAAGAACATCCTGAAATTTATCAATGACACAAATTATAGAGGGCCAAATTATACAATGCTGTGTTTAAAATACAAACTGAAAGTTTTTAATTCTTCAAATTTACAGGAAATGGAAAAATAATTGGGAAAAAAATTCAAATAATAGAAAATGGGAAACAATATTTCAAAGGACCAATGAAATCAAAAGACAATAAAACAGAAATGGAAACATTCCAAAATATTAAAGAGCGAAAAATGTCCGGTAACAAAAATTTTAACTTTGCGAAGTGGCCATAGTCCTAATAAAGTGGGGTTAACTATCTCAAAGCCATCTCATTGACTTTTGCCTGCCACATCTTGTTACCAAATATGCTCATTGTTATCAAAGGCACAAATCTATCTCATAGTTATGAAAAATTTCCCTTTATGGTAAAATAATGCAGTTGCCAAAAGTCAAATTGATTATCTACCAGTCAAAATGCAAGTTGCCGCCGTATTAACAGTCCGATAATTAAAATCCAAATTTAACCTCATTACAATGAGAAGTTTCTATTAGTCTGCCATTATTTATCTACTGCTACTATCATTTAGGAGTGGTTTGGCAACAAAAATTGAAATACCTCTGAAGCTGTAATGTTAGCTAGGATACAACCAAAATTCAAGCTTCTCAAAAAAGTGGAAATAAACTTATACAAGCAAGAAATGATAAAAAAAAAAATTAAAAATTGCACCAAAGCTGATGTGTAGTTCTGACTTGGAAATGGATGGGAAATACATGCCAAAACAACTAGAAACAATTTTCATTCAGAATCCTTTTTGCAGATGAGTATTTTTCTAATTACTGTATTTTCTTACAAGAGCCAATGTGCTAGTATAAATAATTATGTCGTAATTTTAATCAATTCTCAATTAAAAATTTCTATGACTTTTGAGTAACTTATCCTATTTGTTCAGATATTTCCCTTTGAGATGGATGGATCCTGGACTATTGCCAATAGTCCATTATGTTGCTCAGTACAATGTAAATTAACTACCTTTTATTATTATTACTATATCATTAAAAATTTCTATAAAATATCAAAAGAGCATGTATAGAAAAAAGCTTAAGCTTCTACCTTATAAAAAGGAAAAATTTCTTTAATTCAGCTGTTCTTTAAAACTTGTGTCTGAAGATGTTTCTAATATTTACTTTCAATCAACAAATATTATTTGGATTTTTAGTCTATTTACAGTTTGTATTACTGGGTACATTGATTTAAATAAAGTATTTCTTACTAAAAATCATGATTAAACTATTCTGATTGGTTTTGTATTATTTTATAACTAACACACACACACACAAGTTTCAAAATATGTAGGGGAAGACGGGGTACAATGAAACAAAATTTACTAATTATTTTTGCCTATCCACAATTTTGCATGCACAAAAATATAATTAATGCATACTTTTAATCTTGTATTTTCCCCATCTAAATAATTTTTTTAAAGTTCTAAACAATATCTTTATGCTTGTAAAATAACAAAAAGTAAATGTCTCACAGTGTTTCATTGTACCCCGTATGGCCGGGTACAATAAAACACATACTGGGGTACAATGAAACACTCCAAATGATGCAAGCAATTTTCACCCAAAATAGTTTATTTTAGTCACATTCAACTGCATTTAAATTTATGATTTCTCCAACAGAATATATTTCCTTATGTTTCAGTTCACCCTCATTGATTAAAACAATCTTTTATACAGATACTGCTTGTGTCACACTGTTACGTGTGGATATCTCATTCTTGGTACTTCGGTGATCATCGTCATCTTTAGAGGCAGAGTTTGTTTTGAAAACAATCGCTTTTTTGTTTTTTCCCCTTTTTACTTTGTACTTGCTTAACCAGAGAATTTTTTACTTGCGTGGTTAGAACTAAACTATTTTTTTTCTGTTTTCCTACTCTTACTTTTCTTGGACCAGCCTTGGGGGTAAGGTTTTATCTCTTGAGGATAAATGTATTTCCTCACAGATTTAGAGCTAGTGCATGGTGTATGAACAGTTGCTGATCAACCTGCAGTTGGTGATTCTGATTTACTTATGGCAAGATCCACCACTTCTGATTCTTGGGTTTTGTCTGTCTGGTCTTCAGTTTCATTAGTCAGCTCTTCAGTTTCATTAATCTGACCATGGGAATAATTTTCAGGAGGACAAGGCCTATCTGACTCATACAAACACAAATAATCTTTTTCACAAAACATTTCTCTATTGAAAGGCCATATTCCAGTCGCTGAAAAACCTTTTGTAATATTTTATGGAGTGATAAGAAAATAAGCAGTGCCAAGCAAAGAAGATACCTCATAGATAGAGATTGTACAACCTGGATTACACAGCATCCAATCATTTGCAGCTAAATTGAAGAAATTTTTAAGTGACTTGAACACAGTTTTGTCTAAAGGCTGCAATTTGTTACTGGTATGGGGGGCACACACACACACAGGGTTACAACAACAATCCTGTTATCTTTTGTAAAATTTAGACTGGAAATTGTAATATGCGATTCATGATCGTCCATTATTAGTACAACTGGATTTTCTTTCGTTCAGCGTGTATGTGACGTATTATGTGGCAGTTTAATTTTGCATGCTTTCAAAATGATTACTGTTTTGATTTGGCATTGCCTTTTCCTATTAATGTTAGGTGTTGCCATTTCCTTAGTAAAAGTGTTTTATTTAGATTAGTGACAACCAGTAATATGTTATTTTATATCAATGATATTATATTTACCAGTGATATATTACTTCAAGTAAATGCATTCACCCGGGGCACAATGAAACATGTTTCATTGTACCCCGTCTGCAAGTGTTTCATTGTACCCCGTACTGAGGTTACTAAATCAAAAAGAAATATTTCAAGCTTCTAATATTTATTTTTTTTAAATTTTGGTTTTGGAGGTATGAAGACAACACATAGATAACAATGTATAGAAAAAATAATTATTACATATAACAATGAAGAAAAATAAACAAAATTACTTTTAGTAAAGAAACTTACTTTCAATGGTGAAAAACCAATAATATTTTATTGCTAATGTTGAAGAAGTGAGAATGTATCCAAATCACATCAGTAATTGGAACTTATAGTTGTATAACATATATATAAATTGCAACTTTCTGTGACACATTTTACTGATTTTAGAAGTAATGTTTCATTGTACCCCATCTTCCCCTACCTGGTAACACCCCTTGCACAGCTGGTCTATTTTTGGACCTTGCATCATAAAACCACAACTACCAATTAACCTTGTTAGTAACATACCAAGACTGACCCTTTTTTCAACTGAAAACCACCTGCTATCTTACTTTGAAGACACAAGAGAACTATTTTTTGGGATAACAACTGACAAAAAAGCATCTCTGGTCACTGAATTTATGTCACTCACAAATCTTGTTAATAAAAAAGGCTGTTATATGCACATGAAGGCCAGTCCATATACCACAAAGTAGTTTTGGGTTACCTTTTTCCAATGGAAATGTTAGATACTCAAGATAGACTCTACTTTTACAAGAGGAAATATGCTATTTCTGATAAACGAATCAGTATTTTCACTTTGTTACAAATTAGCTCTAAATGCTTCCTTACTATTTAAATAGACCCCTGAAAGAAAATTGAACAAAAGTAAATAGAAAGAGCCTCTTAATGTTTACTAAAGCAAAATATTTTTATCAATGTAAAATTTTCTTTGTAAATTTCCTATAAGGTCAAAAGGCTGCAGTAACCTGGTTGGAAGAGTAACGGATTAGCAACTGGAGGGTTGCTAGTTCAAATCCAATCAATGATTGTTGTGTACAAAGGGGGCTGGTGCATGTTAAATCTGTCATTGCCACAAATGACCTCATGTTGGCATGTTGTGGAAGTTAGGAGAGTGGGGTGCCAGCTTAGGTGTGATCTTGTGTGATTGGTTAAAAAATACGTGGTCCCGGACCGTCGCCAATAGCCAGCTGTTTTGCTTCAGTGTGATATTAATTTTTGAAAAAAATAACCTGTAAAGTCAAAATATTCCATTATTTTTGTCTAATTGTCACTTAAACTAAATGGTGTTCAGCTATTGCTAAATTTCTAATTTAGTAACTGCTGTATATCAAACTAACAAAAACTTCCCCACTGTATTGGAAAGAATCAGATTTTTTTTTTGCTTCCTGATATATTGTCTCAAAGCTTTTCATTGCTTAATTTTAGTAATCCATCAAATGCAAACATTTTTGTTTAAGTTTTCCTTTATGTAAGGAAAAGGAAATTAAATTTTTTATATTTATTCTGAAAGAGTAAAATCATCTGTTATTAAATTTTTAGAGCATATAACATGCATTTTTTTTCTGAAAATGTGTGGGATGAAATGTACTATTGATGGAATTATCCATTAATGCTTTTCTGAACTAATAAAATTATACGTGAAAAAAGAAATAAGTGGATTTTTCTTTTCCAGTTTTCTTAAATGCTTATTCTTTTATTACTAAAAGTACAAAATGGGGTTTTCATGACCAAAACTTACTTTCCTCACGTTATTTTAGCTTAAATGTTATACAAAACAATTTTAGATACTTAGATTTGTTACTCAATTGACGAAATGTAATTGTTGACTGTTGTTTTCAAAACTGTTCTATTTCATAGTAAACTTGACAATAAAGATCATAATCCTACTCTTCATTTGTGGCTTACTTGGTTCAGTGTTTTCATTGCCAAAATTGAATTAGTTTCTTGAATTACTATCTTCAAAAATAGAGAGCTTAGACTATCTATATAACACCCAAATTCATATCCTGGGTGTGCCCCCTACCTAGGGGAAGGTCAAATTGGCCTCTTATTGGGGCCTCATAGCGTTGTGTATTGCATGGAAAGAAGTAATGACATTCCTGTCAAAGCTAGGGGAAAGTTGAATATTTTATTTGATGAAAGATGAGGTAAAGTTTTGTCCCCTTGTAGGTAAATTTTTAAGAGAAGTGCTGATAAAATAATTGAATTGTATTGCCTTAATTGTCATTAGTAAAATTTTGTGACATTTTAATATATTTTATTTACCACTTAAAACTTTTTATGCATTAAAAATTTGTCATTTTATATTAATTTGAATGAAAATTGTTGACAAGCTTGGTATGTGAATTTTAATTGTATTCCATGAAAAGAAAGTTTTCCAGAAAGTCCAGAATTACTCCATCATTGCCAGGAACCTCTCTTGACAGACATTTTTGTTAGACTTTTTTACTAAAGCTATTCGAATACTTCATCCCCAATTTTATCCGACTTGTTGGGTCACCCTCTGCATTCATCACTACCTTTTGGCATCATTCCAGATATTTACTACATTTATCATTTTTTAATTTCATCTGATTTTCAATTTTAATAAGCAAATAAGATGAGGGTTACCTCATCTTAGTCTCTATTGTTATTGTTTCTCAGTCTTGTGTTCTCATGGTTTTATCCCCATAATTTGTTATTCAAGGGGAACTTGTATGTTTTTCTCTTTTCATGTCTCCTACCCCAAAGAAAATAAGCATTTTTGTGTTTCCTACGTTTTCCTAGTCATGTAACATATGGATTAAATTTTGAGGCAAATTTATTTTAATCAAGATAAAGTAAAATTCTGGTGTTAACCACTTGTTGATTTCATTCTGTATTGAAATTGATAACAAAATTATGATTTTTTTCAATATAGTCTTATAACTGGTACTTTTTATTCACAATTCCTTGGTTTTCAATTATAATCTGTCTATATTTATAGATAAGGACATAAATAATTATAAAATAAGGATACATATGAGGACAGATTTAAATTTATTTGGAGGTTTCCATGCAACAGTATGATGAATATTATCTACAAGTAATTTAGTTTCATTAAGCTCTTAAAGACTATATATATAATAAAACCTTGAATATACAGGGTGTTCCGAAAAGATTAGTACAACAAAAATTTATTTAAAAAAAAAAAGAATAGGTATACAGCAAAACTAGTTACAACAATAGATAGCACAACTAAAAAAGTTTTTTTTCTACTACCTTAGTAAAGTTCCAAAATAAATCCTTTTTTAAATTTTTCTTAAAAAAAATTTTGTTTGTTGACAAATAACGATATTCTTTGTAGCACAAATATCAAGATGATATTACAGTTCAATCCACAAACGTTTCAGCGTGGTAATTTCAACAGTAGCTACAGCTGTTTGGATGTTTTTGTTTCAATTCCACGATATTGTTAACTTTTGTTCGTTACACAGCATCTTTTACATAACCCCAAAAGAAGTCTAATGGAGTAATGTCAGGAGACCGGAATGGCCATGCTATGGGGCCATCCCTGCCAGTCCAATGCTGTGGGAATGGTCAGAAATATACTGTAGAAAAAACTTTTTGAGTTATTCTATCTATTGTTGTAACTAGTTTTGCTTGTAGGACTATTCTTTTTTTTTATATAAATTGTTGATGTTATACTGATCTCTTTGGGACATCCTGTATATATATAACCCCTGATAATTGAGGTTTAATAGCTACTGTTGATATAATGACATTGTAAAAACTAAAAATTGATAAGGTATTGTAATAAATTGTTTGTCCCATAAATTTTATTTCATTATTGTTTTTTGTCATGTTTGCTTTGAAATTGATTGTGTATTTTATTTAGGTTTGACTTCTGCAACTTCTACCAGTGATATGCTTTGTGAAAAATATAATGAGACTATGTGTAATAATAGTAGCAACGGTGAAGGCTGCAATGGGACTGAAGAATGCAAACCTGGTGAAAATGAGAAAGCAAATCTATGTTACGTTCTGTGGCAGAATAACAGCAAATCTTTTACCATTAAACTAAAAGGTAGTACATAGTGTATTTATCCTATTTAGAAAATATATTGAGGCAAACTTTTACACTTGACTTGACTTCTAATATTTTCTTACCAAAATATCAGAAAAAAACCAAATATTAGCTCCGGTGAGACCTCATCATCTGATTGGTTCGAAATTACATGGTATTGTCCTTGGATCTTTCCCTTAGTATTTGATCCAGGACCATGGCCGATAGCCTGTTGTGTTGCTCCAGTGCAATGTTAATTAAAAAAAAAAATCTATTATTTTTGTCAAATTGTTACTTAAAGTAAATGGTGTTCAGATATCACTAAATTTCTAACTTAGTGATAAAAGTGAAGATGGAATCCTTGACAAAAATTCACCCGAAGAGCGTCTAGGCATCGCCAAGTTTGGCCATGCGCAAACTGGCCGCTATGGGGCCATCTGTGTTCGAGATTACCCCGCCAGGGCGAGCAATTCATCTGCGCCTATAGTCCTTGTGCCTCATTATAGTTGCTCTTAGTATCATGAGCTGAATAGTGGACAAAAGAACTAAACAAATTCGTGGAGGTAGTGTTTGCATGGAGATGTTCCTCACTCTATCTCTGAAGCAATCTGGCTATACATTCATAAAGTGTAGAACTATGATATGCAATATTACACCCAATTTATTTAATAAACCCTCCTGAAGAAAATCAACTCTAAGCTTACAGAGAAAGGACTTCTTAATGTTTGCAAAAGAAACATGTTCATCTATTATGCCTAAATTTTTTGTTTTTATGTGTAATTATTTATTTTTTTGTGTGTTACATTTTTTTTTATGTGTAAATTTAAGGAAATCCATTCTTATACTGTTAGCCATCTTATCACCACTGTTGTTTCTGTTTTTGTAGAAAGAATATTTAAAACTTAACATAGTTTTTACACGTGCAACAAGTTGAGTATTGAAAAGCTTTATAGCTAAAATTTATATCTCCTTATTAAAATGTTTATTTTTTAAGCATTTTGGTTTTGTCAAAAATAGAATTCAAATGAAAGAAAAACAACAAGGCTCTCAAGAAGAATTATTTGTTTTTTTTCTTTCAAACATTTATCCTGCTATATTTTCTAAACCCTCGTATAAATGTTTAACATGAATCAATACTATCTAGAAACTACACGTTTTTTTATCCATTGCTTTCATGTATGTCTGTATAGATAAATTATTTTCACTGGAAAGTTTAATTAGGTATGGCTTTGAGCGATTTAGTAAATGACAAGTTTTAATTCTATTTAGCAGACCAGTTATATTTATAAAATATAGATGTGGGGCTTTTTTATTTTTCATTGAATATTCACAATACCAAATGTTTTATTTTATTTTAGTAAAATACACTAGCATGTACACTTTTGTATAGTTAAATGCAATTTGCAAAGAAGAAATTTGTAATCTGCACTTCTGTTGTAGAAACGGTCTGGTTTGCTTGTCTTATATATTTGATCTCTAATTTTATTACTTCTAGGTTGCTGGGTTGGTAGTTATGATGCTTGCAGTAACAAAAACAGATGTATGGAAACAAGGCGTGAACCTAATGTTCAGCTTCTCTTTTGTTGCTGTGAGGGATCTATGTGCAATCGAAAAATGACAATTCCTGCAAATGTCTTTTCTCCAACACCTGCTGGTTAGCATTTTTAGTTATCTTTTTCTCCAGATGATTTAAATTAAAAATTGTCTTGCTTGCAACATCTATCTAAACATTTAGATATTTAAAAATAATGATACTTTCTTTGAAATGACTAACGTGATAATTATTTAATATCATGTCCAAATTAATTCGTCTTGTCAAGGGCTAATGATTGAACCCCTATTTTTCAAATAGCCCCAAGTAACTAATGACAATTGAAATCCTAAATACCCAATTTAAAAGTTGGACATTGTATCAGTCTCAAGTGAATTTCTCGTATCAATGACTAGAGAAAAGCATCATTGTCAGGTTAGCTCTTGTTCAAAGACAAAAGTTTATAAATGTCTTTGCGCATAAATTTTTAAAATAAAAGTGGGATTTATCACCTAAAAATAAAAGACTTATTTAACCTTTATGCTGCTGCACTTAGATATTTTCAATCGTCTCACAGAACGGCTCTTTAGCCTGACTCTCCTAGCCCCCTTACCTAATTACCAAACGTGAGCAATAGGATCGTGAGTGGCATTTTTACAACTGACGTTTCCTTTCATCAGGGTTCACACGCTACTAAAAACTTCTTAAGAACTACTTAAAATGGATTTTCGTTTTTAAGCATTATTTTTATGTGCTACTCATTCAAAAATGTACCTTTTCAATTGTAAAAGGATACTTCACGTTGCCTGCGGTGTATTAGCAGCAAGTTCTGGAAATTTTCCCACAAGAAAAGGCTATCAGTAAGGCGAAGTTGAAGGGAAGCAGGGCCACCTGTATGTCCGACCTCTCTTACCTAATTACCTAACTTGAGTGATAGAAGCTTGAGTGGCATTTACGACTGCCGCTTTCCTTTCATAGTATTGTGTGGCGTATCGTTTGGTGAGAGAGATATCACCGGTCGACAGGGTCGAACAAAAGGAGGAACCCTCTAGGAGGTCAGACGTTGATAGTTCGTAAATGGTGATCAATGCCAGCGGTCACTTAAAAGGGGGATAACATCCTCCTTACACATATCTGAGGGCGGTCTCAACATGGAATTCAACGGTCTATTCTGGAATAAGAAGATGAGAATGGAGAGGTCGAGAGATCAGACGGATCAAGCTGATATTATCTCAATGTTAACCCTCTGCATACGGAGCGGCATAATATCGTTTTCTACCACCTTGTTATGGAAATGGCCGAAAGAAGCAGCTTACTGAAATACGGCTGAACCGGCCTCTCCTCCTGGGGGAAAGCTGTCTCCATGAGGAGAGGTACCTTTGTCACCACGTTGCCGTTTTTACTGTGGGTCTGATTATGTCTAGAAGGTATAGATTAGTCGCTGGTAAACTGAAAGGACGGCAGTACCTTCAATATATATGATAATTTACACTCGAAGGTATTTTCGGCAAAGTTTTTAAGGGGATAGATCATCAACCTCTCACACTCTAAGCGCTCAAAGCTCCCCATCGAGAACCCCTACATTCCTGTCTACGGAACGGAGGCTATTGACACGCTGCTCTCTTTGTGTCACAGAAATGAGGGGATGGAAATCTTAATTGACTTCAGCCATTTCTTCAGGAGTTTGAGGTCTGAAAGATTCTGACCCCTCAGTAACCAGGGAATGCAAAAATTTCTTATGTCTCTGTATCCAGAGGGTTAAATATTGAAGGAGCGTTGCGAACGTATTGAAAATAGCAATCTGTTATAATGGAAGTTGATTATTACAAATTGAGTGTTTTTAGTGAAAGCGAAAGTTTACTTATTATGTAAACAAAATATTATCACATATAATTTATTATGAATTTAATTCAAAATTAAATTTTGATGTAAGAGTAGCGTTGAGAATGTATTGAAAATCGCAATCTCTACTATTATAAAAGGAAGTGTTTGTCTGTCTGTTTGATGCAAAATACTGACAATTCTATGGCACTTACAGCAATGAGATTTTGGCACACAGGTAGTCCTAATTTTTTGCAATTTTTGGGTTGCGGCAAATTTTAAAATTCTATCAAAAGCATTTTTAAATGAATTTAATGAAATTTAATCATTATTGAATGCTACAGCATAGAAGAGATCACAGATTCTAAATTTATTGTCTTAGTTTCCGGCACTCAAATAAATAATTTTTCTGCCAGACGATTAAAAAAAAAAAAAATTCTTTTAACTGGAGTCAATTAGATTTTTTTTCTATCTCCTAGACCGTTAAAGATAGAGTAAAAATTTCAGCGGATTTGAAATCTGCAGAAAATTTCACTTTAGATCTATACCAAAAAAATATTATTTTCTTTATATATATAAATATATTTTAAATTGAATATATCTCTCTATATTAAAAAAAAGTTACCGCCGCCGGAACAGGATTGAAAACTGTGTTGTTTAGCTCGATTCTTAAATGATTTCCCGAGAAAGTACTGATCGGAAAAAAACGAAATTAACATGATTTGTTCTTTATCGTATTCCCTGGACAATTATTAAGATTTTTTTCCGATGCGGCTATTAGTTTAGGGTTTATTAAGTGTCAAAATTGAAGAAGCGAAATTTCTTCCGCGAGTGAGCAAAACACATACAAATTTTCAGTCTTCAGCCGTGAGTTTTTTTTTAACCCTCTAACGTCCAAGACGCCCGAAACGGCTTTACATGCAAAAGCCCAGCAACTGCCCGAACCGGCTGAAATCATTAAAGCTACTGGCTATCCCCCTAACCCAGAGAAGGGCAATCCGTCATTCCCTCACTACAATGCTCCCTCCTTTCGCCTGAAGCAGTAGGGTAGTTTCCTTTAATGACAAACAACAAGTTAGGGATTGGCTTTTAACTGCACCCTTTCACATACTTCTTCCAAGCTAGGCTTCGGATCGGACAGTTTTGTGCGGCTATTGAATAGAGAATTTGGTTTCTTCACTATCGAACTGGCTCGTTATAGGAAAACATTGTCGAAAGAATTCTTTTCAATGATACAGATGAGTCGGATTTAAATTCAAGCGATGAAGACGATGTAACAAAATATGATTTGGAGAATTCAATCCAAGAGGATAGTGTTTCCGATAATGACAGTGACGTAGATGAAGTCCCGGAAATTGAAAGAAACAATGATATTTTTTGAGTGGGAATCGAACAATATACGGAACGATGATATATCCATTCCAAACTTTAATTCGCATGCTAGTCCTGTTCATGACTTGCCGCCTGGGTCTTCACCATTAGACTATTTGAAACTCTTTCTGACGGACACGAGAAATCACATATTTTCACGGTAATTAATATCACAGAGTTATTTTCAAACCTACAATTTGGAATTGTAATTTTCTTGTATAGCATGTTAATAATTTTACTTAAAAAATGAAGCATTTTAGGAACATAATTATGTTAATGCTATTCTTATAGCATAGGTTTCTCGATCAAAGTAATAATTCCTCTTTATGAACTGAGAATATCTTATAAAATGAGTATATTTATGAAACATAAAATAATCATTTTCGCCTCTTATAAAAAGTTCTTACTACGAGTTTTAATTTGGTTTGCTTCGCAAACCAACACCACGGCCACTGCGTGGCAAGCACATGACTTTTCTTTTAGTGGGGTTTGGCCATCACGAGGTTGCCCGTGAGTTCTTTTCGTGGTGACGCATATCTGTTGCAAAAATATTAATATTTAATTGAAAAAATATTTATTAAAAAAAAATCAACAACAATAATTCAAAACAATTATTCAATTCTAAACAAGAATAATTCAAATCTATTAAATTAATTTTAAAATGTTCTAGATTAAATTTTAAAATTCGACTTCGTACAAAAATCGCAAAACATTCGGGCTTTCCTGTGTGCCAAATGTCATTCTTATAAGTGCCATAGATTCGTCAGGATAATCCACGCACGCAGACAAACGCTTACTTTTATAATCGTAGAGATGAGTACTTTCAAATAAAATTTTACACACAAATATATAATAATTAATATGACTACAATGGATAGGAGAATTTTTAATAAAATTAATTTGATTTTTATACGAATAGCAAAATTATAATTATAACGCTAAATGTTCTACCGAAAAACATTTTTAATATACATAGGACTTAACAGACTTGAAAACGCTTTTTAATCACATACTTGCTTATATATTAGACAGTCGGAGATACAAGAGAATTTTAAGATATACGTTATGAATGAAGTAGCAGTCAAGTATTAGAAAATATATTAATTAATTTTTTTTCTTTAAAAATGTGTTAGTCTAATCAAAGATTGAGAAATATATTATTTAGGAAAACCATATTTAAGTATAAAGAATTAACAAGTGATAAGAAATAAAGTGTAGTCAATTATTTTTCGCTATATTTTCTTCACAACTAATAAAATGTGCGATAGATACATATAAGTAACTAATGTCCAACACCCAATGCGACTTACAAGTTGAAACAAGCACTTCATATACACCCCCTTACAAAGCACGGGACGTCCCGTGCACTAAGAAAGTACCTAGATGACCACAGATGATGTGTAAAGGGGGAAGAAATCATTCGATTTTCCTAATGGTTTCTCGGCCGTTCTGGGTTTTTGAAGACATCGTCTTGAGACCCGTGTGGCCGTTAGAGGGTTAAAGAGTACCTCTCAACGTAAATTTTTGCAGCTCGTTGAGTTTTTTTTGAAATTTCAATTTGGTTCTTGATAATATTTTTTTGAAATTCGGAAAAAATCAGGACATTTTTGTTATTATTTTTTTTAAATGCCGTATCTATATTTTATTACTACTAGGGGGCTCCGCCCCCTGCTCGCTTATGCTCGCCAACACCCGGGCTCGTAAACCAACACTCCTTTTACATATGGCATTTGGTGTGCTTCGCAAACCAACATTCCTTTCGCAAAGTGAAACTATCTGAATAATTTGTATTACCCTGATTTGACTTTACGGTCCATGACGTCACAGCGAGGGCTTCGCCCCCTGCTCGCTTATGCCATAGAAACGATTTCTTTTTATTTGGCGAGGAAAAAGGCTCGCTTTTTTCCCTCTGTTCTCGGACGGTTTACCGAGAAAGTACAAAGTACACATCGTAAAGTTTGGAGATTAACAGGGTTTACTTAAAATTGTGCAGGGAACAAGATGCAGAAGATTTTTTACTCATGCGGCTATTAGTTTAGGGTGCATTATGTGTTAAAGTAAAAAAGAGTGAAATCACTTACGTAAGAGGTATTGGTTTGCAAAGCAAACCAGATAGGATTGCGTAGCAATCCCCGGGGGTCGGCGAGCGTAAGCGAGCAGGGGGCGAAGCCTTCGCTGTGACGTCATGGACCGTAAAGTGAAATCAGGATAATACAAATTATTCCAATAGTTTCACTCTGCGAAAGGAATGTTGGTTTGCGAAGCAAACCAAATGCCATAAATAAAAGGAGTGTTGGTTTGCGAAGCAAACCAAATGGGATTGGGTAGCAATCCCCGGGGGTTGGCGAGCGTAAGCGAGCAGGGGACGGAGCCCCATAGTCTTATATATTTTCCCACGAGATTGTGACGTCACAGTAACTTTCCCTTTCCAAAAATAAACAGATTGCATTTCGTGCTCTTCGCGTTAAAAAAAATATTAAAAACATTTTTTTTCCAGCCTCTTTCAGTGGAGAGCAAAAATGAAAAAACTTTTAGAGAAGCATTGTTTAGTTCTTTTTTGTAAAAGCGGATTCGTTAAAGATAAATTAAAAATTTCGACGGATTTGAAATCTGCGGAAAATTCTACACCAGAATAATACATTATACCACGGGCAACGATGGGCTAGCCACGCAGTGGCTAGTCTGTTATAAGGTTAAGTGGTTCATTTGAAGCTGAAATATAATTTACTTATTCATTTATATCAGTAATAATTGGGGATTTCATTCATTTCTGTTAAGTCTGGTATCTTATTTGTATTTACTTGTAGAATACAGTGAAATCTCAGTATGGTACAAAGTCCCAAATCCGGAATCCTCCGGCCCTCGGCCATTCTGGATATCCAACTTTTCCAGATTTAGGATTATTGCATTTTTTGTCCAAAAAACCTAATCTACCCCCCCCCGCACGAATTTTGCGTTTGCAATAGTAAATTAACAGATTTTTAAATATTAGTAATTAAAAAAAACCTTTTCAATACCATGCATCAAATTTAACTTGCAAATCTTCTAATTTTTCTGTGTGGTATATTCTCTGAGCATGTCCGTCATTTTGCGTTGTTTCATCAATTAGGTTCATGTTTAACTTCTTGTTCGTTACAAATTATCAGAAAAATGTAAAAAAAGTGTGTAAAACAAAAAAACACTGGTGTTAGCAAAACGTCTGGATTTTGGACAATTCCGGATTTGAGATTATGTACTGTATAACTTGCATTCCTAAAAATCTTTAATTCATATTTTATTTTGAAATATACTTTATATTGAAAACAAATATGCTTGGATTTCTATTATTGTGAGTTTTAGCTGGGATTTGAGAGAACTATACTTTAAACTGAGAAATGTTATACTGAGATTTCACTGTATAAGAACTATTTATAGTATTATCTTAGATAAAGCAGCTCCAGCAAGCAGGGGAAATGAACTTGAGTTGAAATATCAAAGTATAATTCTATTGTTTTTAGTTATTAGTAATATAGTATTAAATCAGTGGAACTAAGTTCTTGACATTTTTATTTTTCACGTTTGAAACTGTATGTATAAACCTTCTATGACTCCTTAACAATTTCGAAAGAACTTAAATACTCCTTAATTTTTATATTCTAAATTCTGTATGGACCCTGTTTCATAGAATTGTATGGCGTGAGAAGAGATATCGCAGAAACGACTTTTTGCTTTTCCCAAAGCGTTAGCACCTCACGGTCGGCAGGGTAGAGGGCACAGAACAAAAGGAGGGACCCTCTAGAAGGTTAGTCGCTGACTGCTCGTAAAGTGGTCGATGCCTGCGTTTACTTAAATGGGGATAACATCCACAGTACACAGATCTATACTTTGTCACTGGTGTAAAAAAATTTTTAGTGGTAACAATTGTTTACCTGCCACAGCGTAAAGGTTAAAGTAATTTGAATCAGAAAAATATGATTCACATTTCTTGAATATTTTTCCAGTATTTGAAAACCAAAGTAATAGTGAAAATTGCACACATGTTGATAAGGCTCAATGTTTGTATGATTAAAGTATAGTGAGAAGGTTATGTGTATTCCAGCAAATATCTCATTCTTTTTCTTCCCAGCTTGGTATCAATTGACGACTCAACGCTGGCCACAGGTGAAGCTGACACCCTGAAATACTGTGTAGAATACATAATTTCATGATAGTTTTATCATACTAATTGAAAAAATGTTATTCACGTCATGAATCACTTCAAATTTTTATTGCTGCTCAAGTGTATCATTTGCGATTACTCTCATTTTGAGGAACATCTCTAAGCAGCATTTAAGGACTATCTCTGGAAACAAATTACAGGGCTTGTAACACATCACCTTTTGTTACTTTTTTGTCATTTTGTCCCTTTTTCAGGGGGTTATAAGTTCTTAAATTCTATTTGGAGAAGAACAATTTTTAGTGCACAGTTTTAAAAAAAATTCATATTTCCTCTAAAAAAAAAAGTCAAATGTTGTCAACGTAGTATATATTGTGTTATTTCGTCTTGCGTTGGAACTTTTCCAGACTAGTTTCCTCCACGGCACGTACGCCATTTGAGTGTCATTCAGAGGGGGGCAATTACCATCCCCCTTCTGAATGACGCACAAGTTTCCGTCAAAAGCAAACCTTTAAAAAAAAAAATTTTTAGCCGTTCGTAATATGATGCTAGGGAAGGCGCCAGCTGCTGTAATACAGGGTGTAGCACGGTAATTTGCTGATTTGGGAATTAAAAAAAATAATGAACACTTAGAAACTTATATTTTATTTTTCTCATATTGGACAGTAATGGAAGTTTCGAATTCCGTGGTTTTAAACAGTGTATCTGGCAAATGTCTACCTTCACAATCCACACACTGCTGCAGTCGTTTTCTGGTATTCTTGCAATTTCAGCCTCAATATTGTTCTGTAGATCTTCCAGGGTGTTGGGATGGTTGCAATACACCTTCGACTTCAGGTAACCCCAAAGAAAAAACGTCCAGGAACACGTCCGCGTGGGGGAACTGCAAATTGCAAACAAAAAGCACGCTGCATTGCAATGATCGAGTGGGAATTCGAGAAATACACTTTACACAAAATGAGCACTCCTCACGTGTCCACTGCATTATGGCAACTGAACAGTAGATGAACATAAACCTCCCGTCGGTCACTATGAACCACTCCCACTCTCCCCTCTCTTCAACCAACAGTGCCGCCACAGTGTGAATTCTAAAAAAGCAATTTACCGCGCTCCACCCTGTATTAGTTTCGGTTTTCGAAAGGAATTGGAGCCTCAAGTATCAACAAATGAGATAATCTTGTCATTAAATAACCAATAGCAACCATCTAAATACGGCCCAGAAGAAAAGTTTTCTTCCTTCGTAATTTGCAAAAAGACAGTTAAACGCTGTTCCATCAAATTTTCCCACAACATCCTTGGTCACATAGCTTGGTGCTAAGGGATTCTATATAGGAAGAATAGGAGAGTCGTGTTTGAAATGTCAGGAAGATGTGTCTGAACTAGTTTTTCTATTCACAGATTTTTTAATCGGTGGCCTAAGCGTTGGTCAGCATACAAACAAATTCAAGGAGACTTGAAACTTCCTACTCACTATTTCATCAAACAATGTTCAAGCAGGTGGCTAAGCCTAAAACCAGCTGCTGAAAGTTGCTTGAACACTGGATTGCTGTGCAAAAGTATTTCCTTCACTACTTTCCAATAAAGAAGCCAAACATGATACAGAGACCAGGCTACACAAAAATTGTTCATTTACTTTGAAGAGAATCTATGAAGGCTGAGGTGATATTTGTCGTATCAAGTGCAAATATATATAATCGTGTGACCGAATTTCTCCAGAAAAAGGTACCCCTAATGCATAACCTTCATTCTCAACTTGAATTGTTGATAAGAGCAATTTTAGGTCGAATCTACAAAGAGAAATTTATTCGAGATTTGAGGATGGATGAAATGGAAGATATATGTCCTCAGAAACTGTTGCCTCTGGCTGATATTGTGATTGGAGATAAAATTTCTAGAGCGCTTCAGAATGTGAAAGAGAAGGAAATTAATTTCTTTTTTTCTAAAGGCTCAGAAGCATTACATTGCCAGTGTTAAATATCTTTTGAAGAAGTCCTCCTTCAGTTCATCTCTCATTAAAAGTTTATCCTGTGTTGATCCTCTTGAGAGACTCAGTGGTGAGAGTGTGCGACAAGTATTAAAAGTTGCAAGAACAATTCCATGGGATGTCCAGACAGACATACTACTGGATGAGTGGAAATTACTCCAAAGGATGAAGCCTATTTATGTTTACTTGGACCAATTCTTCAGAATGCAAAACATTGGTGTGGATGCTAAATACCTGTGTCAAAGCTACTGGAGGCTACTCTGTTGCTTTCTCATGGTAGTGCTGACATTGAACGTGGCTTCTCAGCCTCAGGAGGAGCTTTGACAGGAGACAGAGCATCAATGTCAGAACGCACACTCAATGCTTTGAAGACGGTCAAAAGTAGCTTGGCAAATTTTGACAATCAACCTGATTTGGTGCCGATCATATCAAAGCTAATGAATATGGGAAGGGTTGCATATAAAGCCTTCAATACTATTTAGAAGATATAAAACAGGACGCAATAGAAAAATTAAAGAAGGACAAAAAAGAAAATGATAGACTGGAAGCAGAGAAGTTTTTTTTAAAACAGGGTTCCCACGGGTGCTTACAAAGTGCTTATTTTGACCTTCCATTTCTAAGGGCCCTTAGAAGTGCTTATTTTTCATCAATAGTCCTTAGAAAGTGCTTATTTTCCTTTGAAAAGAAAATTCAGTTTTCAAATGACGATATTTTTACACAATATTTCCAACCTCTTTTTAGATCCTAATCGGCAATAAAACTGCTTACAAGTATGGTTTTGGTGATGATTCGGGAACTGGCTTGCTTGAATGGCAACCCTTGATACCCGATATAGAAATTGTCGGTCGACTCTTGATGAGCAAGTGTCTTGATGAGCACATAATACACTTTAAAAACTTGAAAACCCATGAAAATCGGTCTGTTTTTGACTTATAAGTGGCTCTTGCAATGAACAAAATAGTTGTCCTGATAGAGGAAACAAGAATACAATCATCAAATCTTAATCAATTTTGTTTTATCAGTTACCTGTGAGTGTAATGTTTTAAAAATGTATTATAAGTATGGGGAAGTGTATTTTTAAGTTTGTAGGTAAATCAAAGATAATTTATTTTAATTAATACTGATATCTGAGGTGGCAACCTGATGTGTTGCAATTTGTTTTTTAATTTTTTTTTTTTGCTTTTAATTATTCCCCCCCCCCCAAAAAAAAAAAAACCTTTTTATTTAGGTGATTCTGCTTTGTAAATTTGAAGCAATTGGTTATCAGTTCCAGAAAAAAAAAACAGCTCAGAAAATTTCATGAATTGGGAAAAGTCATTTGAAAACTGGAAATTTGGGACTCCTATCGTGTTTGGCCGCTGACCTAAAATGAAAGTAATTTTTCTATGCTTTATAATTTTTTCTCTTTGTATCCGGGTGACAAATACTCAATGGCCGACTGTGCTTGAATTTCACTTTGCTTTTGTTATCCCATGCGTAATCTGTTTCCATTGTCAGCTTAGATGATTATTTTCAAATTAATTTTGTTTCATAAAAATGATGTTTGTAAGCGTATGGTGTAGAGGCGGCTGGTGCACCTTAAATCTGTCGTGGCCGAAAGTTCTCACGTTGGGTTGGTGTGGAAGTTTGGAGAGTGGGGCGCCAGCTCAGTTGTCTCGTCATCTGACCGTGGTTCAAAATTATGTGGCAATACGCCGAATGGCTTAGGCTGGGACGGTGGCAACTAGTTGAATAGCTATTCAAGAAAATTTCATTTTATTATTTTAACCTTTTGAAAATTTATCAAAGTTTTTGCATGACTCTTATGATTTGTTTTGGTTTTTCAGGAAAATATTTTCTTCGAAACTCGTTCGGTCTCTGTCAAATCCAGTCAAATTTGACTGTGACGTATGCAACTTGCTATCTTTTTACATCCTTTTAGTAAATGAATAGTTTACCACTAATTTTATTTTATTGAAGCCTCTGATGTGCCAATAAACGAATTTACTTCTTACTTTCATTATGGATTATGAAAGTGTATTATAAAATAATTACTGGTGTGAGTAATTTCCATTTCATAAGCAGATTGAAGCTGCATACACAACAAGGTAAACACATTAATTTCAAAAACAAAAAGAAATTTAAAATACAAAAATTGGGAAATTTTTGAAAATAAAAGTGTATGTGGATCAGGGACGAGCCTGACAAATTGGTGGTTCCTACCCATGTGCAGCAATATGCTAAAAAATTGCTCATACACTCCCCTTAAGACCATTAAAAAGTAAAAACAAATCAATATGAAAAGAATAAGAAATCTAAATCAAACTTGCAACAGCAGCTTTGAGACTGAGCACATCAAGTCCGGTCCTCATGAAACTTAACTCTTTCTTTCCCTTTTTATAAAAGCAAATGCACTGTGGAGATATTAAAGAAAAACATTTTTTTTTCATTTTTTTTCTTGGGGTCTCCATTCTATAACTTATGTATTTACACATATTATTAATACGTGTACTCGTAAATGCCCATATATTAACTGCTGAATTTTGTAAAAATAAACGGCTTATTTTTAAAAATCTTTTTTTTTTTAGAAAATAGATTTTAATATTAAATTTTTTATATACCACTGTTCTTATAAGATTAACTAATCTGTAAGAGCATCCCCATTTGGTCAAAAGTCAGGTATTACATTGTATAATATGGTTTCTTCAATGTTTTATTTAAGTCCTTATAATGTCCTTATTTTGTCTTAGAAAGTGCTTAGAAAGTCCTTATTTTTAGTTAGAAAAAAAGAGTGGGGACCCTGTTAAAGCAGTTGGCAAAGAAAAGAAAGGTGATAGAAACAGTATGAAAACTTAAAGTTATGCGTAAGGAATAGGATGAGGCGGACAGTGCTTCCAAATTATTAAAGGAAGCCGATGATAGTCTCAAGAAGGCGATAAAAAATAAAGATTTTAAGTAAGCAGCACTTGCTTAGGCAATGTTTGAAGGAGCGGGAAAAAATGAGACATAATCTTTCAAAGAAAGGGAAGAAATTCTTCAAGATGTGTCAAAAATGAACAAATTTTAAATCATAATTACAATTTTTTTATTTTTATATTAATATTTTAAAATGATGTACTTTTTAAATGAAGAAAATAAAAATATCCTTCCAAAGGAAAAAAAAGAAAACGATGGGTGGCTGGGGAGAATCTTTTTCTTCTATATCTTTATACTTGAATATATTTAGCATTATTGTTATTTGTCACTTTTTATGCTCGATTAGTCGCTTTTTTTTTTGTTCAATTAGTCACTTTTGTCATATTTTTAGACCTTAAAACCTGTTATAAGTCCTAAAATTATTTCTTGTTGAAATCAGAGTTACGAAAATGTTAATGTTTTGGACTATTAATCTCCAAACTTGACAGATAAATGTTAAAAATTTTTACTTGTATATTCATGACTTTTTTTTACAAAACAAGTAGAATTCTTTTATATTTTAAACCAATTTTTACGAAAAATCTAAAAGGTTTGTCAGAGGAGTAATGCTACTCTTCACTCTTATATTCACTTACAATTAAAATATCTTCTTAACTATTAAATGAACATGTAAACAGTAGATATAATAAAAATTGTTTAATAGAAAATCCAGTTCCTAGAGCAGTAAATTGTTATATAGATTTATATTAGAAATATTATACATAAAATATAACTATATACATATTATATTATATATATATATATATATATATATAATATTTATTATATATATATATATATATATATATATATATAATATTTATTATATATATATAATATTTATTATATATATATATAATATTTATTATATATATATAATATTTATTATATATATATATAATATTTATTATATATATATATATAATATTTATTATATATATATATAATATTTATTATATATATATATAATATTTATTATATATATATATAATATTTATTATATATATATATAATATTTATTATATATATATATATATAATATTTATTATATATATATATTATATTTATTATATATATATATATATTATATTTATTATATATAATTTTTATATTAGAAATATTTACAAGTAATTATAATGTTAAAATCTAATATTAAATGTATGAGTGGTACAACTTGCACGCCTACTTTCTTAACAAAGTAAGTTATTTCTACTATACATCTTAGTTATCCCAGTCCATTGATGTCTGTTATATGAAACCAAAAAAACCTTTTTGCAACAAATAAACTGAACTTAATTTCATGACTACAAAATGCAATTCACACACAGCAATTTTTGCTTCATTAAATAGGATCCTCTAAAAAAAAAATTTAAATTTTATAATCTTTATCAATAAACCCCATAACTTTAGAAATGCACAATATGTATGCCATTTTACAAATTTAGGGCATCATGAGAAAAAAAATATTACAGCTCTTGTAGGATCCTTAAGTTTAAATTGATTTTTTTTTTTGGGGGGGGGGCATTTTCTTCAAAACCTGTTGTCATACTTTTGACAAAGCTGTGATTGTGGTGGTGTTTTGTAATCATGCAAGAAAATCGGAACACATTAGATAATCAAAAATATATATATTCTCGTAGATTTCAAGAGAATGTTACATAATTAGTCAAACACAAAATATGAAAATAATTACTCATTTTTATTTTAACAAAAATAAAAATTACCTTCAATAAACATGTCCAGTGTCCATTCCATGCTTCGGCAGTGAGTATGAAAAATCTTGTACTCTATTCTCAACACCCAGAGTCAACTGGTGAAAAAAAGTTCTTTCTCAATCCTTTTGGCATACTTGGTGACATATCTCGCCGGTTTGACTTGCAACTCTCGGCACATTCCAGCCAGCGTAATGTCTTCTGTATGTTCTAAAATTGTACCCCTCGAATACTGTCCCCATGTCAAGATGTCCTCACTGGCAGATTCATCACTTGGGTTGTTTCATACGCTAATTGTGCTAAACCCAAGTAGAAGAGTTGCTTCTACGTGGAGGTTCTGCTATGTGGAGGCATTACTGGCGTGCAACTATGGGTTGGTTACCTATATTGCTTCCACCAAATGAAAGACGTACCAATCTGTTTTATTATTCAACATAATAAACAATATCTTTAAATATGTAAAAGCTCTTAAAACATTAAACTGGATGTAAAAAACAGACTGAGCCCTAAGTCCTGCTTCTAATATTCATAGGTGGTTTTGTAAGTAACAGTAGTTTATCGCTTTCCTCCATGTTCAAACTTTTACCAACTTAACATCTGCAGATAGTTTTTGCCTTATTAAGTGAGTCAGGCCAAAGAGCCATTCTGTGAGATGATTGAAAATATCTAAGTGCAGCAGCATAAAGGTTAAATAAGTCTTTTATTTTTAGGTGATAAATCCCACTTTTATTTTAAAAATTTATGTGCAAAGACATTTATAAACTTTTGTCTTTGAACAAGAGCTAACCTGACAATGATGCTTTTCTCTAGTCATTGATACGAGAAATTCACTTGAGGCATAAGTTCATAATTGTACCATAAGAAAGTACAATCTAAGGTATTCAATGATGTTTTCAAAAAATATGTTTGTGGTGTGTAAAAATGGTGTTTAAAAAAATAATAGTATTAAGCTGTAGAGATATGACAGTTTTAACAAAAAGTAGCGAAAATATCCCAATATTCAGAAATTTGTATGACCAACCTTTGATTGCATCGAATTTATTTATTAACCAATTTCAAAATTAACTGTACCGTAAGAAAGAGTACATTCTAAGGTATACTGTGATGTTTTCAATTTTAAAAACTAATAGTAATAAGTAGGGCAACTTTTTTGTTGCAATAAAAATGGGGAAAGTCGCATTTATCATTCCCTAAAGTTGTATTTATTTTTGATACACTAAAATCTAAAATAAATTATTCTTAAAAAATGAAAAAAATTAAATATTTATTGACAATTTTAGTCGTGTACTACAGCATTATAACACATCATTAAATACAGAAGAACATTGATGTCGTTGAATGACCGATCCTTGGCCAGCAATTTCTTTAACAGCGAAAAACTGCGCTCAACGGAGTCTGATGTTGCAGTAGCAAATACCGACGTGAGGGAAAATAACCTCGGGAAAGTTCAGCAATAACCGTCAGGTCCTTATTCTTTTCCAATCATTTTAAAGATATGCTTTAAGGTTGTAGGGATTTTCTTTAAAATCCATCAAACAACACTGTTTTTAATCCTGCGACAGCGGCGGTAACTTTTTTAATATAGAGAGAAATGTAAGTTTTTTCCTAACTGAGACTTACGGAGAGAACGCGATGAGTGAAGGTATGGTGCAAAAGCGGGTTAAGATGTTTAATAAAGGAAGGGAACATGTGCATGACAAGGGGCACAGTGAACGCCCATCGTTGATCACCAAAGAATTGGGGCACTGCATCGAAAAAAAAGTCCATTCCGATAGGTGATTCACAATTTCTGATTTGTCAATGAATTTTCAAAACATTTCACCATCTCTATAACACGAAATTGTGACTGAACATTTGCACTGCAAAAAATTGTAATGTGTACCGAAAACATTGACATACATTCAAAAACGGAAACGCATGGGAGCAACCATGGAGTTTTTTCAGCATTATGCGACAGAAGGAAATCATTTAAAAAAAAGGATTGCCAACTTTGCTTGATTCATTTCGCTGGGAACAATTCTGTCACCCTCCTTGTAGTCCAGACCGAGCTCTATCCGACTTCCATTTGTTTTCTCGTCCCAAGAAATTTCTTGCTGGCCAGCTGTTTGCAAGTGATGGTGAGATCAAGGTAAACTTCCAGAACTGGTTCAAGTCACAGGGGGCCGAATTCTACGAGGCAGATATGTTATAATTAGTGCCAAGATATGACACATGCCTTAATTTGCATGGTGAATATGTCAAAATGTAGTTTAAGGTGTGTAGATTTTTCTGTAATGAAAACAAATTGCTAATCTTTTTATACCCAAACAGTACTTTCTGGATGAGCTTTGTGCTCGGCTCAAAACTGGTGAACTAAATACGTTAATTTACCCATAGACTTTTATTATCAAAGCTGTCTATTCCCTCCAACTTCTTCCAATTCACTGATGTCAACTCAAAGAATCCTGACCATGGAGGGTAAAGCAAATGAACTATCTTGTAATTTGAATTTTAATGCACATCTAGTTAGAACCATGCAACTTTCGAGCACAGTGCAGGTTATTTGACAGACCTTAATTTGTTGGAAGGTTATGTTGACTAATTGATTCAAAACAAATATTTCTATTTAAAAACAAATGAAAGATTTTTATTTTTAAGTTAGTATTTCAATGGTTTTCACTGTTTAATTGATTCTGTTTCTATCAGCAGCTAAAACAAGTACAGCAGCTCCTATTCGTATGGCCTCAAGTAGTCGACAAGTTCGTAACATTTTGCTCTTCACAATGTTGCCCTTCATTACCATTACTGTTGTTGTAGCTATTGGCTATTGGGTGTATCGTCGCCATAAGATGGCTCTTTTCAATGAGTTGCCTACTACTGACCCCTCTCCTCTTCCACCTCCATCTCCAATGCTTGGGCTTCGTCCAATCCAGCTTATAGAAGTCAAAGCTCAAGGCAGATTTGGTGCTGTCTGGAAAGCACTAGTCAATAATGAAGCAGTTGCAGTCAAAATATTTCCACCTCAGGTAATAATTTTATTCCAAATATTTAAACCATTTCTTGTTTTCAACATGTATTTAAGCATATTCAAAAGCTTGTATGAATAATGATCTTTACAAGTTATATTTTTAATCTTTTAGGATAAGAATTCATGGATAGTTGAGCAAGAAATATACCAACTGCCACAAATGAAGCATGATAATATCCTTTATTTTATTGGTGTGGAGAAGCGTGGTGACCACCTTCAAGTAGAGTACTGGCTAATATCTGCATACCATGAAAGAGGTTCACTCTGTGACTTTCTTAAGGTTGTGTTCTGATTTATATATTTTAAGTTGAGAATTTAATCTCAGATTTTATGAACTTTATAACTACAAAAATTACTTAATTTTCTTTTCTTTGGAATTTTATTGAGGAAATTTGCAGAATTTACTAGAATTATAATTTCATCATCTTGCTTTCAAAATTAAATTTTGTTTCTTATGCAGAGATTTAAGTTTGCGAAATGTTATGTACAGTATAAATGCCATTCCGTGAGATTAAAAAGTATTTATGCTGCTGTAACCATAGTTATCTTCCAAAAACATACCAACATGCTAAAAAAACAGTTTTTAATTAAATGTACAATAATGGAAACCATTGTTATAGAAATTTTTTATCTGTTTAATTTATGATTATCATTGCACTTCACAAAGCCGCGTTTACATCGGAGTTGTGAACACATCCCCTCCAAACATCAAAGCCATTCTGAGAAAGGCCGCTAATTTAACATCAAAATCCCATGTCAGGGTGGCGGGTTTGCAACCCCAATTTTGTTTTCCACCAAAAGTCAGTAAAAATCAAAGAACTGCAAAAAATTTTGGTAGACGATTCTCCATGACGAAATTTTGAGTAAAAATGCTCCCCTATTTCATTTCCTTTTGGTGTTACAGACAATCACCCTCTGCCCTTTGTTGCGCTAAAGGTCTGAGAAGAGTGCTCACCCCTTTGTGTTGTCGACAAAGCGTTTACACCGGAGTGGGTCAAAAAGAGGTCTTAAAATGTTTTCAACGCAAAAAAAGGGAGAAAAATATTTGCTACTCCGATATATAAACACGGCTTAAAGCAGATAATTTTTGTTTCAGTTGTGTCTATCCCAGAAAAGCAATTTTTGTTTTTTAAACTCTTAGACATTTTTTTTTATTCTCTTCAGATTCATTCAATTTCTAACTTGTCTAAAGATATGGTTGCAATATCTCTTTAAAAAATGCCAATATTGCACAAAATTTGCTTTAGCAAATATTTACTTTTCATTCTGGGTACATATAATGCTTGAGATTGTTTGAAGAAGTTCAGCTATGAATCTTACATTTTTGGCATCTCCATTCATTACTTGATATTCGAAAACTGCCATTTTTCAATATCTTCATCGTATCGTTTTATTAGGAATGGGATGAACATGCACTCAAAGCATTTCACTTACATCCTTAATTCAGAGAAGTCTTAACTAGAAGGCACCTCTTGGATAGTTTAGATACATTTGGGAAAATCTAACCAGTATTAATAGAAGCTCTGTAACATTCTTTTTATTGATGTGATATAAGAATATTACAGGATTTAAAAACGACTTGATTAGGTCTCTGCTGCAATCTCATTATGATATGTGTTAACTTTGACTGCATTTTCTTCAATATTGTAAATTCAGATGCATTGCTACTAGTTTCCTTAAAACACTTGCACAATTAGGAATGGCAAGTTCTCCATATAATCAAATGAAATTGCAGCCATGTTATTTCAGCACCCTGAGTTTGGGGAGAAAAAATACATAATTTTAGTTTATGGTTGATAAACCATAATAATTGAACACTTTGTCTTTTCTATTTCGATCCTGAACACTTACATTTAGGAATAAGTTTTCACTTACTTTTTAATTCATGATATTCTGATTATCATATAAATTAAACTATGAAAAGGCATGCATAACAATAATCAACATATATTTCTATCTATACATTTCTCGTTTTGTTGAAATTCCAGACAGGTGGAGCTGATTTTTAGTTGAAAAATAGAATTACTCCTTTTGTCCTAAAACAACTTCAATTATTCTATTTCTGCCATTGAAAATAATTTAATGATTCTGTGCTCAAGTTTGAACTTTAGCTTTGATAAAAAAAGTTTTGTCTCAGTTTGATATTGATAAAAATGTGGAGTTAATTTCCTTTTCTATTCATTTGAAAAATTATTTTATAAAATCATTGTTTTAAGCTAAACTTTATCAAAATGAGCCATAAGCATACAAATTATTTTAAGAATACTCCCCTGTTGAACCAGATATCCAGAATATCCTTTCCTGAAAGTCAAAACTGAGCTTTTAGACTGAAAATGGCATTTGTTAAGAGTTAACTATCGAAGGAATCAGTTTTAATGGTGGGATACAAGTATAACATGAGTACATCTATGGCATAAAATTATGGCCATGCGAAAAACTTGGGAAATTGAAGTAAAAGCACAAATTTCTAGGGAAATCAGTTTTTTTTGCAACAAAAGAAAAGTTGCATAAAACATTTCAGTATGTTTAAAAAGTAGTCTTAAATATAATCTTTTCAAAATGGAATTCTAGTTTTCTTTTATTTAAAGTTGAATGAGATAAAAATGTACTTTATGTGCAATCAATTATCTTGATTTTCAACAGTTTTATCCCCCATTTCATCCATAATTAAAGGCCTTTTAACAAATTGAACAATCACTGTCTCAGAAACTAGGTTCTCAGCATTTAAATCAGATGGTGTAAAAGTTTTTTAGAGATTGTATAAGCTTGCTTTTTGAGAAAATGTGTGCTATATTTTCTTAAATATTTTAAATTGCATTATTATTTGAATAGCTATGTAACACTATTTTGAAGGAATTTGTGAAGCTAATAATCAGGTTTTTTTTAGCTGTAATAAATTTTCTAGTTTTTTTATGTCATAAAACACAATTTTTTTTTTTTTTCACTTGGAGGTTAGCAGGTTATGGTATTTTAGAAGTATAGTTGTGTGAAAAGAGAAATGGTTTATTCAATCCTATCTTTGGCCTAGTCTGAACTGATCAACTAATATTTTACTTGCTCTCTGTTCATATTTTCAACAGTATACAGTTTGACATGAAAGTTTCATAACAAATTTTACAAGAATCTTGGCTTTTTGATTTCTGATTTAAATTAAATATTTTTCATTTAGTTTCTGTTATATTTAATGAAAATTAAATGACTAAACACACAAGATGCATGTTATTTTATTCAAATAAGTTAAGAACTTCGCTCATACTTTCACCCCAAAATTATAATGAAAATCAAGAAATTAATCAGAAAAATGTGATTTAAATTGAAAAAAATCTGATTTAAATAAAATATAAAATGTTTATTTAAAAAAAAAAAAAGATTTTTTTTCATACCATGGTCATTAACAGCTTTATTGATAAGCATATTGTCCATTTTATTTTACTATCTTCCATCTTTTGGTTGTTTGTCTTGTGTTTGACCCCAGCTTGGCCAAATTGACTCTTGACTCAAAAACCCAACCATCTGCCATCTATCAAGCGACTTCGTAAGTCCCTCCTCTCAAAGTTTTTATTTTACTGGGCAAAGAACTATTCAACTGTTTCGTTGTCTTCAAGGAATTCAAGATTTTTTTTAGAAAATTTTGTAGTTATCGAAATAAATTGAAATCTGAAGATGCAATGTGTGGTTAATATGGCAGATGAGTTATAACTTCCCACCAAAGCTGTAACAGTTTTTGTCCTGTCTCTGAAGAAATGTAATTGTACCTTACCATGATAGAAGATCAAGCCTTTTCACGCACAGTTGACTAATTGAGGACGCTTTTTGTGGAGTACTGCTTTCAATTGATCTAATAGAGAGCAGTACTTGTCAGATTAACTATTTTGATTTTGTGGAGGGAATTCAAAAGTAAGCACTTTCAATCCTACCAAATACATAACATCCTGTTAGGATGATTACTGGCCTATGGGAGTGAGATTAATGGTGCTTCATTTTTCATCTCCCCCATCTCTTTTATTTAATATTATTGCAAAACCTCACTTTTCATCAACCATAACAATTTTTTTTAAACATAATGTTTTTTTGTGTTTAAATAGACTAACGAACTCTTTGGCCAACTCAGTATGTTTGTATAAATTGCTCTATAAAATTTTAATCTGCTGTTACTTTTTGCATTTTTACAAGAATGTAATGTTATAAACCTTGGTAATTACAATAGATTATTTTTGTTGTAGGCCAATCTTGTCAGTTGGGGAGATGTGCTAAATATATCAGATTCTATTTCAAAAGGATTAATGCATTTGCATGAGGAACTTCCTGCTATGAAAGGGGAAAAATACAAACCTGCTGTTGCACACCGAGACTTCAAAAGCAAAAATGTCTTGATTAAAAATGACATGACAGCTTGTATTGCGGATTTCGGCTTGGCTCTGATATTTTATCAAGGAAAACCAACTGGAGAAGCTCATGGGCAGGTATATAATTTTTGTTTTTCAATGTTTTGTTGATCTTTTATATCGATGAAAAGCTAGACTAAGTTGAAGATGTATGTTAAAAAGAATTCATTTTTATTTCATAAAATATTTGTTGGCCATTACTTTATTTCACTGTAAAATCCAAAAAACAAACCCCATATTCTATATATTTTATGGCTTTGTACAAACATCCCATTTGTTGCCCCCTTCTGTTTGACATTTCGTGACCAGCAAATATCTATTTAATCTGGCCAGATGTGCCCAAAAAACTATTTTCTTGAAAAATTGAATTTGAATTTTTTTCCCCGCTATGTGCATGATCAGGTGATTTGTAGAATTTCATTAGAAAGGTCATAAATTAGTAAGTTTTAAAGCCCTCTGGCAGTGATACATGCTAATATATGTGTAGCATGGAGTCCAACAATACCCTTGTGCTATTCTGTGGCAACATTATGATGTTCCATATATCTTAGATTCCGCTAATGACAATTGATGGCTTGGACACCATTACACTAAAGCTGTATTCAAATAGTAAGTACAAGGCCCCAAGCTACACTGGGAAACCAAGCAGGTGCTGGCATAGGCTCCTTTCCTCTTGAAGTCGAAAAATAATTTCAAATCTGATTGCTTTGAGTGTGTCACTTTGCACAGTGTGCTTCCTATTTCAATTCAGCTTAAGAGTTACAGTGGTGTGCAGTTCCACAGAAAACTAAGAATACCCACTGAACGTCATCAGTCATACCTTAAGGAAGACTGCAAGAGTCAGTCATGGAATGGCAGTGTATCATACTGACAGGTAAACTGAGAATGGTGCCCAGTGCCATCATTCTCAGTTTACTTGTCAAGCAGCACACTGCTGTAACTCCTATTGGTATGTTGTGGGGAGCCATCACTTACCACACTTGGTTCCATAATGGTATGGGATAGTTTTACAGCATAGTCATGCATCCAGATCCTACAACCTGTTTTGACTTTCATGTCATGTGTCCAAGGGACTATATATAAGTATGATAATATTCAGCCACTTGGATCGCCTCTCTCAGGGGGGTTGTTTGAAACACTTTCTTGGCACAGGTTTCCGATCCGTCTCCCATTGTCTGAGATATGCTAGACTCAATTGCACCTCCCTTGGAAAAAAGGGATCTGGAGCTGCAGAAGGCTTTGCTAATTTGCCACAAGATAGTATAAGGACTTCATGTCACACTGTATATTGGCATGTATTGCTGTCTAAGGGATTTGTTGTTTAACTAATTTGTAACCTTTCTGATGTGATTCTAGAATACTAGAGTTGATATTGTGATGATTTATTTGTCTCTTTATATACATCATGTATGCTGTTTCACTAAGTAAAAAATGACTTTGTGGTGTTCCTATTTTTTTCACAACTTGTGTTGGCCATTTTTTTATACCACCAAATCAGAATGATCAACTACTCCAGTCTAGTATATATAAATATTTGAGAACAGGGGATACTTTTGCATACCTCTTTTTGACTGGCAAGTCTATAAATATAATTAACCTGTCATCCAAATTTGTGATATTAAGGGGTTTGTAGAGAAAAATTTAATATTAATCTGTTATGATTTTTTGTCTTATTAAAAATTTTCCCTTAAATTTGGAAGAAAGGTCTGATGTACTAGAATTGTTTTTAATTAAAAACTCTGCGAAAGTCCTAATTTCAACCTAACATTTTATTTTTCCACCATTCAAGGGACTTATTTTGATGATTACATGGTCAATAAATTTATGCACTTCTTGAAATGATATTTTTTACCCTAAAATTTTAGAGAAAACTAAGAAAGTGGTTTCATACAATACTTAAAACTAAATTATTTTGAAAATTGTAAAACATTTTCTTTATTTTTAGTCTGCATTTTTCATATAGATAACATGAAATTAAATTTGTTTTGCGATCAATCTGTGTTGCACACATTATTTATGCCTCATAAATGATGCCTGATACCTTCAAAAGAGATTTCCAAACTTTATAGACTGAAAGAGTCATTGAGTCAGGATACATGCTATAGCCTTAATGAAAATTTTGCAGTATGAATATTCTGTAATAACAATTAAAATTTTTAGAAGATTTTTGAAGCTAACAAAACATGATGTATTAAAAAAAAGTTTTATATGCAATTTTTAGTGAATAGAGCTAACATTATTTTGATTAGAATTTGCTGCAATACTTGAAATTATGTTTCTAACCTGTGATCTTCAGTCAATATTTAGCTTATTCCTAAGTTAAGACTGCTATAGTATTTCATTTAAAAATTTGGTCATATAGATTTGTTGCATAATCTTTTTTGATAATGGTATGTATACCTCATATCACAGGAAAATTTAAATATCGAAGCTAGTAAAATATGTTTCAATGAATAAGGTTTTTTTTTTCCAGTTTTTCTTTGTGTGTGTGCAAAAATTCTGCAATTTAATTCTGTGAGAGAAAAGTTTTACATTGTGCTAACACAAACTAAAACTTACATGTTTTCAGATGGCATAATATTTTGTATCATTGATAGTAAGATCTTTTTATACTATGGCTACTAATTTGGAGTTAATCATGTGTTTTGTACTACTTTATTGAAAATGCTTATTGTATTTTTATGTTCTGATAAGAATTGTGCCTTTTTAAGGTTGGCACTCGCAGATATATGGCACCTGAAGTTCTTGAAGGTGCTATAAATTTCAATCGTGATGCTTTCCTAAGGATAGATATGTATGCTTGTGGCTTAGTCCTCTGGGAATTGTTGTCCAGATGTTCAGCTCAGGAAGGTAGTTTCTCTTGCTTATTCAACCTGCATGCTAAATAAAGATAGTATATTGGAGACATTTGATAAAATGATTAACATAAAAAAAATGTTTAACATAAAATTGCTCTGGCATAATAAACTTCAAATTTCCTTATTTTGAAAGGCATCCTTATTAAGCAGGTAAAATGTTTTATGTGTGGTAAACATTGATCCACATTTCAATGTCTTGATTTTAGTTAACAAATAATTTAGAATGTTTTTGCAATGCAAATTTTGCAACTGCTCTTGTTCAGGATACATAATTATGTACTATTACTAAAATATTCTTGAAACATCAGAAGTTATATATATATACTGATTCTTAAAGGAGTGTTAATATAAAAGTAACGATTTTGTAATTATTTTTCAACTCAAAATAGTTGTAAAATTTGAAAGAAAATTTATTCACACACACATAAAATAGTTTAATTGTAGCCTGATTATGTCAGAAATAAATAAAAATAATTTCTTGATGAATCTTTACATTTGCAAATTTAAGTTCTTGTAGTAAGCCAAATTAATTTGTTAACTAAGTTTTCTTTCATCTTCATGTATGGAGATAGCATAGGAGTTTTAAAGGTAGTTTAGTGTTTTGTAATAAGTATTTGATTTCCTTCTAGTCACACTTGTAAACTCAAGTGATGGCGGTAAGTACCATGTTAGGTACTGATACCCAAGCGTTCTTGTATTGATGCTAAATGTTGTGAATGTCCTGTTAAACTGTAAAATTTTCCCCAAATATTTTCTTCCTTTGGAAGTTTTAATCATTGTGGAATACCAGTTCTTATGTATTTGTAACGTTGTTATTTTCCTGAATGTTTTGGATCAACAACGGTGAATTAAGTAATAAGAAAGGTAATCATTCTTTAAAAGTTAAGCCCTGATCACTTTCTCTTGTGTATCTTAAAATGACTACATCAATGAACTATACCAGTGTTTAGCAAACTTATTAGTCAAAAGAGCCAAAGATCAGTAGTGCAACAATTAAGATTTCTTTTGAGAGACAAATTTCTTTTCAAAAACCATGTTTTTAGGAGTCGGTTTAAACTAGCTACTAACATTAAATAAAACCAGATATCTATAACAATAATAATCAGGGTGTCAAGATTTAAATCACTTGATTTAAATCAACGATTAAAATCATGATTTTAATCAAATGATTTTTTTTTACAAATCATTGATTTAAATCACAACCAATCTTAAATTTTTATAACTAAGTAAATACACTCTAGAAAAATCACAGAATTTGTCAAATGCTTTGAACTTTCTGCACACATGGTGATTTCAGCACTAATAGCTACACCTCGTACTGATGAGCTTTTAAAAAAAATGTTTGGCACTGGACACTTGCAAATAATCTGAGGTGTCTATGGACAAAGTAATCTGTTGAGTCAGGGATTCTAAAGTAAAAAATAAGTTGACATCTATTTGAAAGTTTTTACAATGTTCATGCATAATTTTATGTTACAAACAATAAAGCAGTAGGCCTACATCTACATAAATGTCAAGACAGCCAAAGAAAATCCCCACAAAGTAGGCCTAAACTACTTGTTACCCCTTTAATTGATTGACCAATGGCTTAGCTATAGTGATTTTTCAACTACTTTTTTTTAATTGAGACATAAATTCCAAAATAACACAGTTAATGTGATTAATAATTTATTAAATAAAAAATTCAACTGAGCTTTCTATTTGAAAGGATGAAAGTTTAAACACAATGAACATCTTTTATTTTGCAAAATGCACCCTGAAACAGTCACCTTTCACTTTAAGAGTAGTGACCCATAACAAATATTTATTTAATCAGACTAATTTAGGTCTCACTTACACTTACTGATGCATTTGTTAACATGGTTATGTTAATTTACTCAACAAAAAACTATGGAGGATGTCAACTTGTGTTTTAAAGTTAAACAAATGTCTTATCTTTTGCTCTTGTTTTGAAAATTCATTTTTTAAATGTATTGTCATGTAACACAATGATCTTTAGTAAAATAAATATTAATTTACCATATCACAAATTCCGATTGTTTACTTAATTAAATATTAGTTTACATGTCATGTCAGAAACTCAATTTTTTATTTAACAAATTTATAGGCCCTACAGAAATTTAAATAAAAAAAATCATTTTTTTTAATTTAAATCAAATAAATCCGATTAATTGATTTTTTTGAAAAAATCATGATTTTTTTACACCCTGATAATAATCTTATTTACTGACAAAAATTTTTATTTATTCAAATAAAAATATGACAAATAACACATTTAATGTGAACATAGTAATCTCTTGTCTAACAATAAAGCATGCAATATTAACATTGTTGGATGATTGCTCCCAATAATTAAATACAGAACTGGATTTTTTTTTTACTCTTATGAAGTTCCTCAGCTGCTTTCTTCCTCGCATCACTGGCGGGATATTTACTACCAGCATTTAGTCGAAATCGGTTTGTGGCAGAGCCACACTCAAGTGCCTACCACTGAACTAGACTGAGAGCTCATTGAAATCTGAATTCAAGAAACCTTTTTTGTTCATTTGATTTAACCCTGTTAATTATTTTCGACAGCAAAGCAAGATATATTTAAAGATATTTTTAAGAAAAAGTTGTTCATATCTTTTTACTGAGATTGCAATCCTCGATTGTATTTTGTAGGCATGTTTTTCTGTCCAGCCCTTTGACTGTACCTTCAATTCTATTGCATGATTTTTTTTTAAACTTTTTGCCTGAGTGATCTGTTATGTAGAAATTCTGTGTAAAATAGTTTAAGAATTTGACTGTCTAGTTTACATCTTATTCCCTTCAGCCTCTAGTCACTTCAATATAAAAGAGTCCCACTTCCGGACTCTAACCCCTGTATGTATTTTGGAAGTATAAATAAACTTGATCTCTGTAAAATTGAAGGAACTATTTCATGTCAGTCAATTCAAAACTATCACATTTTTCACACAGTAGATGACCATATTAATGATTAATCAATCAAATTAGTACTGTTAACAGCATAGGTGTAACTAGGGTTGTTGATTGGGAAGGGGGGTTGGTCCTCCCGAAAAGTATGGACTGTACCCCCAGTAAAAAGGGAAAGATTAAGATTTGAAGCAATCTGTTATCAGTTCAAAAAGAAAACCAACCCGCTCGTTTAAAAAAAAAACATTGGAGGAAAGATAGCAAAAACGTAAACCACAGTGCTGGAGAACCGAGAATAGTCAGAGAATTTAAATAATCGGGAAAAGTCGTTTGAAAACTGGAAATTTCGGACTCTTGTCGGTTTGACTGCTGACCGAAAACAAAAGTAATTTTTCTATGCTTTATAATTTTTTTCTCTTTGTATCCGGGTGACAAATATTCAATGGCTGACTGTTCTTAAGTTTCAGTTTCTTTTGTTATGCCATGCGCAATCTGTTTCCATTGTCAGATGAGATGATTATTTTCAAATTAATTTTGTTTCATTAAAATAATGTTTGTAAGCATATAGTGTAGAAGCGGCTGGTGCACCTTAAATCTGTCGTGGCCGAAGTCCTCATGTTGGGTTGGTGACAAGTCCGGTCCTCATGAAACTTAACTCTTTTTTTCCCTTTTTATAAAAGCAAATGCACAGATAAAAGAAAAACATCCAAATTTTTTTTCTTGTGGTCTCCATTCTACAATTTTTATATGTACTTACACATATACTAACTACTAGCCACCGCATGGCTAGCCCGGCATTGCCTGTGCTCGCGTGACACCACGGGCTACGCCGTGATGTTTGGTTGTTATCTGGTGTTAAATTTTCCGCAAATTTCAAATTCGTTAAAATTTTTATTCTTCCTTTAACTATCTCTGAGTTAGAAAAAAGCATTCAAGAATGCCAGTGATAACTTTAGTAATCTTTTGCTTTACTGGAATCCATTTAGCAGGAAATCAAAATGAATGATTCTCGAAACAAACGAAGGTCATTCAAATGTATTCTCTCCTCGGAGATGAAAAAATTGGCATGGTTCCAAAGGCTGACGTCAAGGGGACACGTGAAGGCAAAAAGTCTAAATTTTGATGTTTCTTTATTCCTCTGTTTACCGCAGTAGAATGAAGAATGGCGAAAAAAACTTTTTAATTCATTTTAAAATGTTCTAGATTAAATTTTAAATTTCGCTTTGACCCTAAAATTGGAAGAAAAAAAATTTACTACCTGTGTGCCAAATCTCATTACTGTAAGTGCTATAGATTCGTCAGGACTTCTCGGGCAAGAAACAAACAGACAGACAAACACTCCTTTTTATAATAGTAGAGATACGTGTACACGTAAATGCCCACATATTAACTGCTGAATTTTGTAAAATTCAGACTGCTTATTTTGAAAAATCTCATTTTTATGTGGCATTATTTGTGTATAATTTGTAGAAAATAGATTTGAATATTAAATTTTTTACATACTACTGTTCTTATAAGAGTAACTAATCTGTAAGAGCATCCCCATTTGGTCGAAAGTCGGGTATTACATTGTGAAATACGGTTTCTATAATGTTTTATGCAAGTCCTTATTTTGTCTTAGAAAGTGCTTAGTCCTTATTTTTAGTTAGAAAAGAAGATTGGGAACCCTGTATTGGATTACAGCCATCATGGCATTGCCCGTGGTGTTGGTTTGCTTAGCTAACCAAATGGAAATTCGTAGCCAATAGGAATAAATTCCCTGTGGATTTCCATTTGGTTTGCAAAGCAAACCAAATTATGAATATTGTGAACTATGATTTGTTTCGCAAATTGCATAACAGCCATAACGGAGTTGCCCATGGTGTTTGTTGGTTTGCATCGCAAACCAAATGGGAATTCGGTGTGACGTCACAATCTCTTGTGAAATTATAAATATTTAGTTTAAAAATTGATTTATTATAAGAAAATCATACGTATGAAGTATCTATCTGGTGTCAAATTTCAAATCCGTTGAAATTTTCAATCTATCTTGAACAATCCCGATTTTACAAAAAAGAATAAACAATGCCAGCCAAAATGCTTTTTCTTTTCCTATTTCTCTGAAAATCTCTCTAAACGTCACAATCTCTTGCAAAATTTTTTTCAATTAAATTTTTTTATTTATTTAAAATAAACATTTTTAAATATCTAATGTGGATCTAATGTGGAATTTTCCGCAGATTTTAAATCCGTTGAAATATTTACTCTATCTTTAACGGTCTAGTAGATAGAAAAAAGAACTAAATAACTCCAGTTAAAAGTTTATTTAACTTTTAAGGTACAACTGATGTACTGGCCATTGTCTAAATTCTTCCTTGGCGCAATCATGATGCAACTGCTGTATCATCCATAGTCTAAGGCCCGGTGCACACATCCAATTTTTCAATGTGCGGCACTGAAGCCCAACTATGCACACATAACCGTGAAATACTCATTTCGTACCATTTGCAATAAATATTTTATCGAAGAAAAAGGGTTTATTATGCTAACTTAGTGTTAAAAAAGTATATTTTGAAACAAAATAGACGTTACTGGATCAACTATTTATTAATTACTTCAGACTGGAGAAGCATGTGCGGCGAGCTGCTGCAAGGTGGGGAACTGCGGTACAAATTGCACACAAGGTGGACGTACATCGGCGCCGGAGGCATGTGTGCACTACTCCATTGGATCTAATGTTTCTCAGACTGCACTTGCTTTGCGGCAGCGGTGCCGTACGTTGAAAAACGGATTTGTGCACCATGCCTAAAGGTTTTAACCTTTCGTTGGCCGAGGTTGCCATGTAAACCATAATAATCGTAATGCAGATGGGTTGCCTTAACCTGCCCTAACTTACTACTAGAAGTGAGCCCAAAAAAAGGCAAGATCATTGTCACAGCTTTAAATGTAGACTGTAGCTGTACCAATTTTTTATGTATTTATTCATTTGATTTTGATGTATCTTTGAATAATGTAGGGACAGGTGTAAAAAGTTCATAATCAAAATATTTTTATTTTTTTCCCAGTTTTTTCAATTGCTATTGTTAGAATTCCATTAAGGGTTCCAATCCTTACAATAACAATTAAAATATCTGATGAGAAAGAATACAAAATATTTGTGGTGAATGATACGTTTACCCCCATCTGACCTTAAATATTTAAAAATATTGTCATGTGGGTACTGTATATCGATACCAATTACGGATCCCGACATTTCTTTAGGGATTTGTAAAATCAGGGAAATTTTTGTCGAAGATTTTGTTGCTACCATGTGGAAGCTTGCCAACCACTGGTGATTGCTATGTATTTCCATCCCTCCAAAATGCAATGCCACGATGGCCTTGAAGTGGCTATTATCAACAGCGTAAATCAAAACACACTAAACTCGGAAAAAAGTGTCATGGTTACGTCATCAAAGACTTACGACATCGGTCGAAAATTGAAAAATTGGTTCCTTTTTCATTCAAGGTTTGGGTGACGTCATATTCCGGAGGAAAGAAAGAATGGTGAAGAAAACAAACAAATACATTAATTTTAAAATGTTCTAGATTAAATTTAAAAATTCGGGCTGGACACAAATATGGCAAAAAATTCGTACTACATGGCTGCCAAATTTCACTATTGTAAGTGCCCTAGAATCATCAAGACAGCACACAGATAAGCACTTTCTTTTATAATAGTAGAGATTTTGCGTCTAGAAAATGTTAGTCACTTTCATTTCAAATAAAGTCATTTTAAACAATTTTTTGTTTTATTTTATCATACATGAAAAACTCATTGTTTGGTTTAACAACAAATTAATTAAGTACAGTCTTGAATTACACTAAAAACCTGCTAATTCAAACCCCCCCCCCCTCCTGTTAATCCAAACCAACTGTTTTTAAAATTTGTAAAACAAAATACAGTAAATCAGTAACAACAAAATATACTAACATTATTGAAATACATAGTCCAGTCACATTAACAGGGTGGTAACAGAACCGGGAAATCAGGGAATTTTTTAATTCTGGAAATTTCAGGGAAAATTTCCAAATTTCACAAAAAATCAGGGAATATTTAAAATTTTTATGAAAACGGTAACTATTGTTGTTTGTGGAATATGAGCGATTACAAGTACTTTTGAGAATCGAATAAATAGTTTTCGCCGAAATTGTAATTCGAATAAAGAACACTGGCTTCGTAATTTTCGAACCCAGCAAAAACCGCCTCCGTGATTTTCGCTGCGAAAATCACAAAGGCGGTTTTTGCTGCCGGAGCATCTCGTCGCCGTGAGGCCAGCGATACAACTTGTGGTATACAAACTTAAAATTTATGTAACTAATGATTTTTTTTTTGTGCATTAAAAGAATTAAAAGTTTATTTGTTTTTTATCGTCTGATGGAAAACCATTCCTACGCGAAAAATGATAACGGAAACGAAGAAAAGGAATTTAAAATCTGTGATCTTCTATGCTGTTGCATTCAATAATAATTACATTTCATGAAATCCATTTAAAAATATTCTAGATTAAATTTTAAATTTCGCCGGGACCCAAAAATTGCAAAATATTCGGACTACATGTGATGTAAGTGCCATAGATTCGTCAGGACTTTGCGTGCAGGAAACAAACAGGCATACTGTCCTGACAAACACTTCCGTTTATAATATTAGAGATTCAAAATGATAATTTAACCTTTTGACTACGACTATCGATATAACAAGCCCAATTCTTCCTTGCGCGATTCTTATAACTTTCAATGCACAACTGCTTTAACGGCCATAGTCTAAATTATTTCTTGGTGCGATTCTTATAACTTTTAAGGTGCAACTGATGTACTGGCCATTGTCTAAATTCTTCCTTGGCGTGATCACGGTACAATTGCTGTACCGCTGCCGTAGTCTAGGGCCCTGCCGTAGTCTAAAATAGACGTTACTGGATCAACCATTTATTAATTAATTCAGACCGGAGAAGCGTGTGCGGCGAGCTGCTGCGCCGTGGGGAGCTGCGATACAAATTGCACGCATGGTGGACGTACGACGCCGGAGGCATGTGTGCGCTACTCCAATGGATCTAATCTAACTCAGACTGCAGTTGCTTTGCGTCGGCGGCGCCGTACGCTGAAAAACCGGATGTATGCACTGGACCTAAAGGTTTTAACTTTTCGCTTGCCGAGGTTGCCATGGAAACCATAATAATCGTAATGCAGGTAGATTGCCCTAACTCGCTAGAAGTGCGCAAAAAAAACCCCTGCCAAGATCGTTGCCACCGCTTTAGACGTAGACTGAAGTTGTACCAATTTTTTATGTATATTTGCATTTGATTTTGATGTATATTTGGATAATGCAGGAACAGAGGTGGTAAAAGTTCATAATCAAAAATTTGTTTTTCAGTTTTTCAATTGCTATTGTTAAGAGTTCCATTAAGGGTTCCAACCCTTACAATAGTAATTAAAATTCTGATGAGAAAAAATACAAAATGTATGTGGAGAATGATCCTTTTATCCCATCTGACCCTAAATATTTAAAAATATTGTCGTGTGGGTACTGTATATCGATACCAATTACGAGTCCCAACATTTCATAAGGGATTTGTAAAATCAGGGAAATTTTTGTCACACTATCATGGAAATATCAGGGAACTATTTTTCGAGGATTTTGTTGCCACCATGATTAATGTGACCACCTGTCAAAAGCCAGAATAACCACCTTTGGCAGAGCGGACCGCTGCTAGACGTGCAGGAAGAGAGTCAATTATGTTTCTGATGGAGTTCACTGTGATGTTGATCCATGCAGACTCCAGTGCCGTGGCCAGCTGCGCTAGATTACGTGGTTGACGATCCATGGTGCGAACAACCCGATCGAGGTGGTCCCACAGATTCTCGATTGGGTTCAAATTTGGTGAGTTTGCTGGCCAGGGGAGTACGGTAAACTCATCCTGGTGCTCTTCGAACCACGCACATACACTGCAAGCTGTATTACACCTCGCATTGTCCAGCTGGTAGATGCCATCGTTCTGAGGAAAAATAATTCGCATGTAGGGGTGGACATGGTTAGTACAATAAAAGGCAATACAATTTTCATATAAATATACAATCATATAAATATACACTAAAAGTACAATTTTCATAAAAGTACAAACTGTAGTACCTATGAACAGCAGTCAGCATAGGTGCATTAACCAGGTGTATGCTGCGGAGGCACATGTGCAAAAACGTTGGTGAACCGTTGTTGAGGATACACTCTTGGTAGCCCCTTGGTTCATCTGGGCGGTCAGTTGCTCAACAGTTGCACGTCTATTAGCCCAAACGCATCTCCGTAGCCTTCGTTCGCCTCTGTCATCTATAGCCCGTGGTGCACCACATGTGCCTCGCCGCTGATTTTGGATAGTGCCATTTTGCCATGCACGGTATACTTTTACAACGGCGGCACGCGAACAGTTCACAAAATTAGCCGTTTCCGAAATGCTTCCACCCTTGGCCCGAAGGCCAATAATCATGCCCTTTTGTACGTCGGATAAGTCGCTACGTTTCTGCATTACGGCAACGATTGAAATGCTTTGCGATGCCCTAGGACATCCTTTATATACACTCTACTGCAATGTGCTGCCACCTGCCTTTTGTGATTGGTTATTTCATGTTGACGTCGAAAGTAGGTGGTGGCCACATTAATGTGACTGGACTGTGTAAAAAACTTCATTTGTAAGAATGCACGTACATTTAGATATTTAGGTTATCATTAAATTAAAATAATGGAGAAATGGTAACTAGAACTTCATTGAACTAACAACATTCGTGGACAAAATTAATCAGTTTTTGTTGTGTTTAATACATATAAATATTTTACTAGTTGGTTCTTCAAAAAACATATTCTAAGTTAAACGTAAAAATCAAGTGAATAAAATTTTCACTTATATGCAGTGCAATTATTTACACTGAAGAGTGAAAACATTATGACCACCTACTTAATAACGCGTTGCGCCTCCTTTGGCCTGCAGAACTGCTGCAACTCGCCTGGGCATAGATGGCACAAGTTCTTGGTACATTATTAGAGACAGGTTGTACCTAAGGTCTAAGCAGCGGTCATGCAAAGTCGATATACGGACATAGTGGCGTTTGAGCTCTGAACTGCCGCTCCATGACACCCCAAATGTGTATCTGTATGCCCTCCTGGTTACGCCTATGGTTAACAGCATCCTATGATTTTCACATCACTGGTAATTGGGATTACAATGCTGGAGTGACTATATTGAAGGACTAAAAGTATAAAGTTTGCATGCTTTTCATATTTAGTGAAGTTGTAACTACAGTTGCCCTTATATAATTTCCAATATCCTTATATAATTTGCAAGTCAGGTACAGGTAATAAAAGTTTACTGATTTATATTTTTCCATTTCTGGGATTGCCTACAATTATCAGATGACTTTAAATTGTTTTCATGTGACTGACTATCTAGCACACTAATGTCTACTGGCTCCTTTCTGGCAGGTGTTGATTATGAAGTGTTGTTTTAGATACACTATTTATGTTTCCAGCAATATAGACTTGCTGTGATATTGCATGTTATACTTTCATTTTTTACTTTGTTGGAACCAGTGTTGTACAGTTTTAAGTAACTCTGTTGCACAAAATAATTTTATTCATAAATTATATAGAAATAAAATTTACTTTATTTTGGATATGCTGGTCATTTTGGTTTTTATTTTTTGCTGTCTGAATAGTTATAAATTTTTCTTTTTGTATATTATGGACATATTTAAAGGCCCTGTGGATCAGTATATGTTGCCATTTGAAGACACTGTTGGCCAGCATCCTACACTTGAAGACATGCAGGAAGTTGTATCACAAAAGAAAATAAGACCAAAATTTAAAGAAATTTGGAGAAAACACCCTGTAAGAAGTTTTATTATTTGTTATAGTAAAATTTTTTTCAGAAAAGTGGTGGGAAATGTTATAAATGTTTGTTAAGTTATAGAATGATATCTGTTTAAAGTACTATTGAAACATATATCTTAGTATAAAGGATTTTGATGTATGAAAAGGTCTTCATATTCCAGAAGTTAATTCTATTATGAACATGTATTCTAGTTCAGGAGATATTTACATTTGTGCTTTGAATGTTTAATTTGCACTCTTGTCTTGCAGTTGTCCTAAACACTAAAATAAAATCTTTCATTAAGTTTATAAAATGTTTCATTAAGTTTATAAATATTTTCATGTTTAATATAAAAATATTTAAACTATAGAATTTTACTTTCTTTAGTTAAATAAAATCTCCACTGCAAATTTAAGTAGATATCTTGCTTTTTTCTCTTTTCATATTTCTTTGATCATCAGTGTTTTGAAAGCCCTATGCTTTTTCTGGTATATATGAGAGAATGCCTATTACATCAAAAGGTTTTATTGTTGAAATTAGGAACTGGTTTTACACTTCTGCTGAGTATTTATGTTCTCAAATATTTAATAACATTTTTGTCATAGAACATAGATTTGCTATTTGCAATGGTGTCAAATTTTCTAAATTAGCTAATTATATTATCTCTAACTATTGAAAAAATAAGTAAATTGTCAAATCAACTTCCAGAATTTTTATTAATTCCTTTATAGCATATTATTATTCCCTTATAGCACATTGGGCTTAACTTTACTCTATGTATTTGGAATACATTTTCATACTACTTCAAAGAGACCCTATGAGGGAACAGTAAAAGGATATTTACTATGTTTGCAAATAAAATTACTACAATACCTTCTAGAAGCTGAAGTAATACAAATGTTAAAACACATAATTGAGTTCAGTTGTCCATAACTTGGATTAAAATTTTGTTTTAATATATACTTGTTTACTTACTATAAGTAAAGTTTCTTCTACGACTAGCATAACAATTCTTCATATTTTTTTATAGGGAATCAGTACATTGTGCGATACAATCGAAGAATGTTGGGATCAAGATGCAGAGGCTAGACTGTCAGCTAGCTGTATTCAAGAGCGATTATCTTTCTTGTACAAAACTCAACCACCCTACCCACAAACACAAATGAACATGGTGAAAGGTACGCTGTTAATGTTTTCATTAATATTGTTTATAACTATATTGTATTTTACCTGAAACTTGTATCACTAAGTATTTATATTATATAAAGTTGATCTTTTTGAGATGTACACACATAACATACTTTATGAGTTAATGAGGGATTTATGCAACCACATGCCTGCAATTTTTTCACTTTTATGGTTTTATACCTTAAAAATGTTTGTTCATGTGTTTTGACTGTTTTAAAATGAATCGCAATTCTGGTCGGTAGACTTGAGACAATAGCCCATGTCCTTGATAGTCATTAGAACATGTGTCATTCCATGTCAAACCACACAAAAAAGGGTCATTTTCGACCAAGTCCAATTTTTTTTAAGCTTGGCTAATTTCTGTGTGTATGTGTGGTGTGATGCATTTGAAGAACATAATGAATTGGAAATAACACTGCTAGAAGAAAAATATAAAAGTGGAAGCAGAAGTGAAAAAGTACAGTTATTGACTATCTTTGGATTCTCCAGAGTTGGAGAATTGCTGGTACAACTGGGTTTGATTTGATAGGGATCAAAGAAAAGCTAAGGATTTTTTGTGAGAAAAGGGAATACCACAACTAATAATTAATTAATACTACAAGAAATAATTGGTATAGATTTCTGACAGTGATAAAATTAGCTGAACAATGCCAAGGGAAATGTAATTTGCCTGTGAAGAAAGGGAGAATAAAGGCATGTGTTCAAAAGGGACTTAATTTAAATAATTTACAAGGAAAATGTATTTTTTTAAAGATAATTTTCCTGATATAATTGGATTCTGTAAGTTTTTGGAGCAGCGACATTTAAAATGCATATAAGATGTATTTGGCTGCATGTAGATTATACATTGTTCCATTTACTTTGAATGTTGATTGAATCTTGATATTCAATAAAATCACAGCATAATCCTTGAGGATGTATGTGTAATTGTTACAAGATTCTTGGTTCCTGCATGCACTTGCAAGATCCTATGAATTATATTAGCCAACTTGTACATTATAGGTTTCATGGCCATATATTTGTCAGACTTAGAACAATAGCCATTTTTAATGCCAATGCAAATATGATACATGCATTGTTGATCTGTATCCAAATCTAAAGTTATTTCTTTGAGGGTGATTCAATGTTTGAATTCCCCAACAAGGAATCGCATTTTTGGAAGTTTTTTCTAATAGGGTCATACAGATGAAGGTTTAAGGCATTTGTTCCTTTACAGGATATTTATATAGTGACTAGACAGTTTGTTTGCATTTTTAATATGATACAGTCAGCTTAAAATGTGTTTGAGTGATAAACATTGTTTTGGGTCACTGACACTGCCAGTGCAATGATTTGACGGTTGATTTTAGACTCATACTAAAGTGTCAAAGTGCCAGAACTCCAGTACTTTAACTACCAGTCTCTTCACTAAGCTATAATAAAATTTTGGAACCATAATGACACCAAATAATTCCCTTTTCGAAAATAAGCAAAATTTCTCGTTTCCCTCTTCTCTCTGTTTCATATTCTGGTTTTACCTCTCCCTACATATTACTAAATATAATCTATTTCAAGGGGAAAATTTTGGGAACAATTAATTTTTAATTGAAGTATAAATTGCAATTGCATGTATGTTTAGTGTTGCCAAATTGAACACACTATCTGTACTGAGCTGCTCACTCATATAAGCAGTTAACATCAGTTTCTTTTGCAATTGTCCTTGACACAATTATTGATCATTTGGCATGACAACTCTGTAAATATGATTTGTTTTTAAATCAGAATTTAAGGGTTAGAAGAGATTATAACTTTTAAAGTTAATCGCAATTATTTAATCTTTGTCCTGTTAAAAAATTTTATTTTCAAATTTCTGATCTTTTCCTTAAATCTAGGGAGAGAGTTATTTTCAAGATTTTATTGTACATGTTCCGAGTTGATTGGCCAAGCTTTTTGCTATCTGCATTTGTTCTGTCTTATTCACTTATTACCTTAAAATGTATTACATGAAAAATTATTTGTATGTTATACTAATTGATATTTTTAATAGTATGTCCTTTTATATTGTCTTGTTTTGTATTTTCAGAGATTACATGTTCAACTGCTACCTCAAATGTGTGCCCAGAAGCAGCATCAATGTCTAGGTCTCAACCATTGTTGTTACCAAGGGAATCCAGCATATAAAAGTTGAAAATAGTTATAGTATTTTTGCCACAATGGGTAACTGTCACCATTGAAATGTGGCTGTGTCAGAAGTGAATTGCTATTTTAGATGAAGGAACAGCTGGGCATGTTACTAGATGAGTGTCCTAAGAAAACAAAATAAAATCTTGGAAAATATCTCTTGTAATTCACAAGATTTCCTTGTGCCTTCTATCCAGTAGTACAAGTTTATCACTAAAGTCAGCTCTGCTACTGATATGCAGTGGCTCTCATAAAACTAGCCTGTATAGGGGAAGTGAAGAATGTTGTATGAGACTCTTGGGTGGTTGCATTTTCATATTTTGGCTGTTATTGTATGTTACAACATGCATTTGGTTTCTCCATGTTTATACAACTTCACATTTAGCTAGGATTTGTTCCAAAGAGATTTGACTTTTTAAACTATCCAAATTGACCCCTACTCTTTGATATGTTTTACAATTGAACTTTTCTGGTCTGTGCTCCTTATCAGATTTATTTGTATTGTATCAATGCTCTATACAACTTAATCTTCCAATAATTTTTATTCTTAGGCCTGTCTATTCTTAACTGTCTAAAATTCTAACTTTTTTGCAATGGTTCTAGTTTTCTCATTTGTTTATATTCAAATGGGGGCACCTACTCTCATTCATGCTGAGTTAAAAAAAATCCTAATGTATTAATAATAAAAAATTTGAAGTATATAATATATTATACTGTATATCTGGAGTTCATCATGTTTGGCTTTGGGAAATTCCCAAGCTCCTATTGTTGAGTTGAAGTCTGAGATTACAACTATTAGTTGCTCTTATCAATGTTCCTATTAACTTAGCCTCCGTGGGATGCTGCCAGTACCTGAATTCTGAAATGTTGGATTGCAATTTTGATTGCATGCTGTGTGTGTGAAAGACCCCTGATTTCTCCCCGTAAAACACATGAACACTTATTAATGAAGAAAAAACTGATGTATTGGAATTATGTGTCTTAAGTACAAGAAAATAAATGTTGTCAATTACCGAATTACTAATGAGGTGATCTGCATAAAGGACAAATGTTTAGCCTGACAGCAAGTGCCAAAGTTGGGTTCCATTTAAAATTGTATCTAATATAGCATAATTTATTTCGTTCATAAGAAATGGCTAATCAGTCATTAAAATTCGTTAAGTAAGCATTTCCGATCTTAGATGTTGAAATTTAGCTTTTGTCATCACATCAGATCTAACAAGTGCTTTTAAGAACTTAAAAGTCTGAACTGCAGTATTGCCCATTCTACTGATATAACTTGTTATATATATATATATTTTTTTTGCAGTCTTTAAACAGAAAACATATTTCTTGCAGTCTTTAAACATAAACATATTTCTTTGTCCTGTTGGTATTTGTTTTTTGTGAAATTGGAAACAAAATCCAGATTTCAGTGAAAAGTTGTGTCAGTTATGTAAACTTTGTACAAATTCAACTCAAGAACTTGGGTTTTCTTTCAAACTATAAGATATTTTTTGTATATCAAATGTAATTGTTTGGGGCATGAGAAAAGGGAGAATTAAACTGCTGGTCAGTTTTGTACCATTTTTAATACTGAAGTAAAAAAAAATTAAGAATTCCTTTTAGCATTAAATTTGCATAAACTATTACATGATTGTTACGATTTAATGTTATTAAAATAATCTGTTTAGTTTTATTTTATTGTGGCTACTGAATTTTTAGAAGTGTTATCTAGTTTTCAATTATGATTATTTTCTGTATTGCGTTGTATCATCAAAGCATTTAAAAAATTAACTTGTCTATTACTTGATCTATTATGTATTAACCCATTTGAGGACTGTCGGATCTCAATATTGTATTTTTTAGAATCTCATAGGCTGCTAATCCAATTTTTTTTCCATAAAGTGCTTATTTGCTGTCAATAAAAATTTATTTAATTTGTTTGCTACATAAAATTTTCACATCCATTGTTTTCTATTTGTTTATATTTCTTGTAAGATTGCAATTTTGTTATCACCCTTTAAAAAGCTACTTTTGGGATTAAAATTGCATATCAATTCAATTGTAATAGGATTCTTTATTCTTTAATAAGCAATTAGTGAGACTTCATGCAAGTGGAAATAAATATTTTATTGAACATTTAATTTTTACATATTCATTGCACCTGAATTGTAGGAAGATATAGAGTTCTGCGTTTGCTCCTATTCCCTCAAAAATTGGTGCTTATTTAAGATCATCTTGAACTTGTGTGTGTGTTTTGTATCAATCAATGTGATATGTCTAATCTGACTTTAATAAATGATGATTCCAATATGAACATTTAGAAATATGCATTTTCGGCTTTTAAAATTTAACTTAACTATTGCATCCTTACTGGTCATGTTTATGTACAGTAAAATTCTGAAATGTATCCACATTTCATGTTTCTTTTTATTACGGAGACTTTCAACTTGAGTCTGTTCATTTATGCTTCATGTACATTTAATTTAAGTTTTTGTAGAGATTGCATTTTCCTATGTATCTCTCTCTATAATGTAGTCACTAGGTGCAAATTTTTAAAAAGTTTTAATCTAGCAAGTATAAAAAAATGACAATGCTGAATGCATTTTTTATAATACTTTTGAGGCAATGATGCAAAATAATTTTCTCTTTTAAAGTATAATTTTTACCTGATAGTCCAAAAATATTTTTCGTGTTAGGATTCAATTATGTAATTCAAATGAGAAAATAATTATTTTAGCATTTGTTTTGCATTTTAGCTTATTTTCCTTCGTCAAAATACCTATGATGGAAGTGATAAAATGTTTTCCAGTTTTTGTGATTTGTAATAGATAAATACATATTTGAGTATTGCTTGTACAAAATTGTAAAGTATGTAAAAATTGCACTTGTAAATATGCTTGACTAAAATTGACAGTTTTTTGCAAAACCCCATTTGCGAAGTTTAATTATTTTAGTTTATTTTATGTGGATATGGTTTTTGTAATCTCCATGTTAGTCACCAGGGAATTTGCCTTTAATGGCAAATGAAAATGTACTGTTATTGATAAAACAATTGTATTATGTAACAAATTTATGACACTCAAGAACTTGTTGACTTTCTTTGACTTTTTGTATTTTATTTTAACTTGAAGCTAGGTTGTAGCAAATGTGACTAGTGAATATGTGAACTGTCTTGCAAATACACAGCTCAGGATGCTTGACTGTATGTGTCCCAAGGAGTATCACACTTTTTAAGTTTGGCAAGGATAGCAAACTTGCCTGGTCTAAATTTTGGAAACAGCAAAATTTATTGAAATGGTTTTTGTGATTTTTGTGGATCTCTTATTTGAATCCAAAAGAAAGGTTACTCTAAAAATGCTTTTATTAAAATATATTCACATGGTCCTCATTCTTCCAGATTATCAAAGTATCTTTTCTTGGTATTTTTCAAAGCTGGAATCTTTGTATATATGCTATTCTTTTTTATAGATTCAATTTTTAAATGTTTTTATTTTTAGTACAAACAGTATTTTGAATTATAAACCAAAAGAAGTAAAGCCTAATGCATTGGTCTGCCAGATTAATGTGCATACTTAATTGTTTCACCATCTTCATCCTACCATTTTTATATTCGGCATCTTTTAACATATTTGTAGTGCATGAGTTCCAAGTAAAAAAATACAAGATTGTGTCCTATATCAAAACTTGATAATTCCATATTCTTTAAATACGTCTTGATGGGAAATGTATTACAAATATGCACACACATATATAGACACAGTGATAGATGGACCAAAAGCATTTAAATTGCAATTAAGTTTCACCAAAATTTGAAAGAATATGAACATTTGAAAATTACTTTCAAGATTGACTAGTTTAAAAAGTAAATAAAATAAGGGTCTTTAATGTTCCTAAAGTAGTAAGTTCATACATTTTAATACATGAAAATGTAAATTTATTTTACATTTTTATGTATTAAAATTTATGTTTAATTTTTTTTGAAGAGTATTGTTAATTTTTGGAAAAATCTTGAGAAAGTTTTGAGTGGATGTACTGAACGTTCATGTTGAATCAAGCATGGCTTTTATTTAGTGCAAGGTATGCATGTCATCTTTAAATATAGCATCCGTAGCCGTATGTTTTGTTCTGTTATGTCTGTGGGTATCGCAAAGCTATAGAACCATGCTATTCATCTCATTTTACCCAGTAAGTGTTTAAATTGATCATTTAGTTCTGTCAGACTAATCAGTGTACAAAAATATCTTTTATTTCTATATTTTACTGTAAAAGATAAGCCTTGTGACACTTTTGAACAAGAATCTTGTACATGTGATTTTGCTCTTAGGTTCTAATTTTATGTTATGTATTCTTTAAGACAAATTTGTCTTGAATTTTCTCAGGTTTTCATCCGTTTTGTTGACTATTTTAAGTTAGGTTTTCAGAATTTGAAATTATTAAAATTATTTTCAAAATTGTATTGTTTAGTTATTTTTCAGAATTTTATTTTATGACACAAATTTTTTTATTATGTCATGTTTCCAAAATTTTCATGCTCTGATCTCACCGGTGATTTGTAAATTTATTTGTAATTTGTTCTTGCCTGATTGAACAAATGCTATCAGAATTTTAATATTTCTTCTCATTAGTACTGGATCATCTTCCATAGTGCCCCGTTTGGCAACTCATCAAATACCAGTACCTGTCTGTCAGGAGAGAAGAGTTTCACATTTAAAAAATCCGGAAGTGCCTCTTTGATCTGAGAGAACTGGAACTCTCCTCTCCTAATATATTATTTTTAAGTAATTTGAAATATTTCCAATTTGTCAGGAAATTTAAATTGCCATATAATCATGTGCTGAATAGAAATGCGATTCCAATTTTATTTTCTGATGGTTGTAGTTTTCTGCATAAAACAGTCTGTTTCTCCATTGTGAGCAAGCATTTTTGCGTAGATTTTTTAAAGTTGTGCAAAATGTTTTCCCGGTGCTCCCTCACTGTATTTTCAAACAGAATGAGTTACAAGCTCATTACATCATTGTTTGGGATGTTTTTCTATCTTTTTTAATCTCTAAGATTGTAGATATAGTGTTGGAAAAGGCTATTGTTGAAAATTATTTAATTATCTAGATCAATAATTCTCTCAAATGTATAAGTAGGCATTGAGACATAGGTGATGGCAAATCATTTGTCTTTAGCCTACTCCTGTGTATACTTTATTTTATATTCAATATTACTTAATTTTGCAATTAAGGAAAGTTTTATAAATATTTTGTTATATTGTTTTATCATGTTAAAATATACAACATTGTCATCATTGTACAGAAATATATACAAGTTATTAATATAAAGCACATACATTTTTAAAGCAGTTATGATAGATAGACGAATCTCGATATGAATCTTTGGTCATGTACTTATATATTTGTTTTGTACCGCATTTTAGCATAGAGCTCATAGTTGTGAGGAGGACCAACAAATAGTAAAAATATTCGTATTTTGAGATGGAGACTCGTGTTGTGTAGCATGTATGAATCAAAAATGTATATTATTATTGTTTAAAAGCTTGTAGCTTGTATATTTGAAAAATTTGCTTTTATGTCACCAATCTTAACTGCTTTTAGTGTTTCTTTAGCACTCAAACTGTACGAGACAAATTTATGTTCATTGTCTATTTTACTGTTGTATTGTAGTATTATGTTTGTCCCAGATATATATATATATATATATATATATATATATATATATATAATGTGGTTGATTGCTGTTTTCAAAATTATCATAGTTTTATTATATATAAGTTAACCTCTCGTGGGTTTTCAAATTTAGATTTTAAAATTATAAGAGATTCTTTATAATTTGAACGTGTCTAGAAAAGACATAATTCAAGTGCACAGTATATCAGGGCTCAATTTATATGATGGCAATATTGGTAAATTTTCCAGTATGCAATGTTCCTGTGAGGGCATATGTTATCTATTTTTGTTGTGTAAGCATAAAAATTGAAGTTGTGCCTTGCTTCTTTTTCTGGTTGGAGTTGAGACTAAGTACCAAACATAATATAAGAGTCTTCAATATTAATCATGTTTATAGATTAAAGATAAAAACTACTGTTTAGTAATTCATATCCATAAACATCAACCTAATATACCTTCATTTCTTCTAAGTTTTCAAAACATCTAGTTCAGTCTTGAATGAATCATAATTTATATTTTCATATGAAAAAAATAGATTTCATACATTACTACAGAACTCCTTTATTTGAACAAATTAATTAGGGCCTAAAGAAATATTAATTTTGTTCTATTTCAAAAGTTCTTTTTCAACAGTTTTCACTTTCCTAAAAGGAACAAAGTTTTTGATTAGTGACAAAACAAAGCCACTTGACACCATTTAATTAATTTCTTGAATCAAAAAATTATTTTATGAAAAGCTAATTTTTATGTGTAAAAAAAATTTCTTAAATTGATTGGAATGATTTTCTATCTGGTTAATACTAGTTGATTTTCCTGCAGGGATTTTGCATGTAAAATTAAATTGTTCTCAAATATTGTTTATCCTAATGATATCTTATGTATGAGGAAGTGTAATTGACAGTATATTGTTTCTCCCATAATGTAATAAATTAAATTAGAGTTCGCTTATTACATTTGTTTCAAAATTTTTAACTAAAATGAATTGGGACTTATTTGATGTTTGAAGTAAGCATTTTTGGAAAGATTGGTTAATTTTACACACATTCCTTTTTAGTGAAAATGTTTTTGTTTACCTAATTACTAGTAGGCATAAAAACAATTGACACTTTATTCAATCCATTAATGCATTTGAATTTTAAGTGAAAATGGTATGTGGAAATCACCTATGTATGGATGGTCTTATAAGCCTTTGTGTAGACAGTAAAAAATGGCTAAAACGACATGAAACCACTTATGTGGACTAGTGTAAATGCAGGTCTTTAAAAATTCAATGGATCCATGAAATCTTTCAGGTTTGAATACACATAGTTATGGGACAGAATGTATTTAATTTACAAATAATTCTCTTCAATCCATAAACTCGTTTACTATACCATTATAGTGATAACATCATTCCGTGAAAACATTTATGTGAAGTTATTCAATAATAATTTAACTATGCACAAGAAGCGTTTGTCTAAGAATAAAATAATTAGACAAAACAAGAATAGACTTGTTAACATTTTGTGGTGATGAACAATTTTGGATGGCAAAGTCTTAAATTACTGTGTTCTTGCTTTGTACCAGCATGTACTATTCTAAATTTACTGATTTTTATTTTCATGTAAATTTGGTCTTTTCCATGTCTTAAAACATGGGTTGTATAGTTTGAAATATTAGCTTTTACACATTCAAAGCAACTCATGCTTGCCACTTGGTTTAAAATGCGATTTAATTTTATTTTTAAACCTGCCATAAGCTGGCTAAAAGGTTTTGATCTATTTTTAAACAGTTCTGGCTTGGTTGTCAGATGAAAATTTACCCATTTTGCAATTTTAATTAGTTATGATAATTTTGTTTCAAAATTCATTGATATGGTGTCTTAAAATAATTTTTTAGCTTGGCATTTGTTTTACCAACTTTGCTATCCAATGTCTAAAAGCTCATAACCACTTGCATGAAATGGAAATTGCCATCACTTAAAATCAGTGTTGTAAAAATGTAACTTTTGAAATCAGTACAACAGAAATGCTGTCATTATTCAAGTCAGTAAAAAAATGGTGTCATTCATGAAGGCTAAATTGATCCCTGGTATATAATCTGGGAAATTTTACTCCTAGATCAGTATTTATTGCAAATGTTTACATCATTAGTCTCTTGGGTGATTTTGTTTTTCTTGAAAGTAACGGTTATGGATGCTTAACTCGCAGTGCTCTTGTTTATTAATGTTATAAAATTATGAGTAATCTAATGACTATTGCACCTAAAATGAAGCATTGTACTTATTATTTTTTTATGATTATATGTGAATTATTTTATGTTAAGCTATATTCTAGTCCTTTTTATTTTCTAAATGAAACCGAATATTTGATTATCAGTTTGCTTTTATTTTAAAATTGATGTTAATTTATGATGACAAAATATTTAACAGTCAATTGAATATGGTATTTTTTGTGCTGTAGTGACAAGAACATTTTCTTCTTTATGTACATATTTCTTTCAATGTCTTGTGTTTAACACAATAAAAAGTGTTATATAGCAGATTAGATATTTTTAGTTTATTTTCTGTCTGAAAACATTTCAAGAGCATTTAGAATTATTTATTGTTCATCCTGTATGTTTAGGGAATATTTTAAAAGCAATTTTCAATGCTGAAAAAATTATATTTAATGAGTACTTGATTTTTCTTGGGTATGTGTGTGGTTTTGAATATTACTTTCCCATTTTTTGTAATTTAAGGTCTTGGGGATTTTGACATGTTGGAGACCATACATTTTATTTTATAAAGGGAATTTACTTTTCAAGAATCTAGGTTTTTATAAGTACATTTGATAGTATCAATTCAGTACTTTTTAATATTTTATTTAATCTGCAGGCATTAATTTTTCTGTAAATCCATTGATGTTTGCTTTTTCAGTGATAGAAATTTCTATGCTGATATTAGGGCAAGTGCATGCAGCATGGAACACATGTAATATGCAATATCGCAATGTCTGAAAAAGTAAATTAACAGAATTTATTTCAATTTGAATAAAATGCTTCTCTGATAGATTGAGCATCAATCAAAAATCCTATTTCTAAATAGAATCATTTTTGTACTTTGAATTGCTGAAAATATTTTTGAGGCTCATTTATAAATCCAATTTAAGAGATAATTCAAAACTATTTTTAATGCGTAGTTTTTATCATAAAATACAATTTTTTAACATTAGTTTTGTTTTACATTTATTTATTGAAAAACAAGTAACTTCACTTGAAGCACATGTGTTTGACTGCATGCAACGTGGAACATGTTCCCTATGATTAGTATTTTGGCCCAAACTTTTGAGAATCGAGTTTAGCTGAAATATCGGGGGCAAGTTTCGAGACTAGGTCTAGTAGCTTCTATGGACTCCACAGGACCACATACACATCACCTTTTAACATAACCATATACCTTTTAGTATTATGTTATTGAATAACATTTAGTATCACGGTAAAGTGGGTAGTGGGTCTATTATATTGGAGCTGAACAATTCAAAGCTGACATATTTTCCTTCCCCTTCATGTCTTATCCCAAACAATACAAAAATATTTTATAGCTCAGTGATTTTTTTTTTCAATTTTAGAATTTCAACCTGCTAAATGATTTTCAAAAACTAAGCTATTTGCACTTGCATTCTCCATTCAAATGGGCAATCTTTACCCCGCTAATGTGTGGCAGGTGTGTATCTGATAAAATTTGAAGCTATTAAGTAGTAGTTGCTTTTGAATATGCATTTTGAATAAGAATCTGATCTATATTCGGCAGCAAAAAATATTGGTTCTGTAATAAAAATAAGTTTTGTAAACCTTTTAAATAAAACTTGGTAAATTTTGGTATGCACTTGCCCCATTTTAGCTTACTGTTATCGTTTACTTATGAAACCTTTAACATCACTTGAAATAAAATTATGATACAGTGATTGCTGGAAATATTGAACATCATAGGTTGTTGCTTATTCCACCCAATCTAGAATATACTTGACCAGGTCCACTAAATCATTCACTCTCAGGAAGTCCATCACCAAGGCAGGAGCCTTCTCAAGACAATCACGACACAGCCCCAAACAAATCAGAATATGCTCATTAGGTGTGAAACTTACATTGTTAGATATTTTGGAAGCTTTTAATATGGCTGGATAGGGCTAAGAGTTTGGGTCTAAGGAAATATTTGTGGGGATCGTGTTCACCTTTTCCAGAGAACCAATTAAATTTTATACAATTTCAAATAAATATAAAACATAAAAAGTATTCATTTCTAAGAACTTTTGCATAAATTCAATTTTCTGTATCATTTAAGTTCTTTTCACATATGTTAAGTACTCTGTTCCATAATAGATAGGGGAAGGTGATTCACCATGTTGCACGTTTTTTATTTTCAGCTGTGTCATCAAGATATGCATCTATATGAAGCAAACAAAGCCCTTAAAATTATCTGTGATCTCTTACATACGTGTTGCATATCATTAAAATTAAAAATAGTAACATTTATTTCCAGTATTTAATGCTTTTGGTAGTGTCCCTCATTGGGATACAGTGTTACGTTATAGTAGCAACAGTTGGTATAAAGAATGGGCTCTTATTAAAATTCATTTGACTTGAAATATACAACTATCTAATGATTACTTAGACTTAAAATAAAATACCACATTTGATTAGTTTACATAAATTCAACAGCTTTAAATTTGTGGGAAAATATAAAGAAATAATAAAATTTTATAACAATTTTTATTGTTATGTAGCCTAATCAGTTATAGTTGAGAAAAAACAGCAATGATTATAGCCTACAGTTACAATGATGATAATGTAAGATTAAACAAATTGTGTGTAAACTTAGTTTATATTTTGATAGGAGTTAAAAATCCTCAGGGAAAAGCAAAATTTACAAGATGGAAAATTATTTTGACGTTCAATACTTCAAAATCAACATTGTTCTGATTCGCGACATCCCCAATAGTGAATTTTATGTTCTTTAAGGTGTCCTACTATGACACAGTCAACCATCGTTGAGGAATCTGCAGCAATTCTGAAAAAGAGAAATCATTATTAGCATAAGATGGTGTATCTTCATCTTTTGTTGGTATCTCGGTAGACTTATGCTTCAGGTTCAATTTGGCCCGTTTCTTGGGAATTTTATTCTTTTTTGGGTTTGGTGTCTTTCCTCTTGCATATTTCTTCTGTAATCGTATTTTAAACTGGCGTAACAGTTAAGATCCGACATTTCACCCGTCGTCTATTTTGTGCAGTTTTTTGGGTGGTTCTTCGGTACATTACTTCTTGCGGAGACATAATTTCGTTAGCATGTGAATGTTTCAATGAATTAAAAGAAAACTGCTTATAATGTAATGAAAAATTATAAACATCACTTTAAAAGATATGCAAAGCTACATGCAGAAAAACGTGTTAAAAAATTTACATATTTTTTTAGGTTATCATTCGTATTCATAATTAAAATTCTTAAAAAAAAAATGCAGAGCTATAAGAGTAATAAAACTTACACTGTGAAATACATGCTTATTTGAATGAGTTAATTGGACAAATTATGTAACAGTGTCCCCCATATGACAGCTTGTAACAAAAAAAATTTTAGGACTTCATAATGTGAATTTAGATAACCTTTTTAACTCAACAGAACCTAAACACAATTAGCTTTACCACTAAATATTATTCACTTTAAAATTAACACCACTCATGAATTATGAGAATTTAATTACAAACACAAAATTTTACTTTTAACATGCAAAAATAGGGATTTGCTTACAGAAATGTAACTAATGATGCAAATTCTTCAAAACACGCGGAATTCTGGAAAACAAGGTGGCTGACAAGATTGTAAACAAATCGGAGCTAACTTTAAAATGAAATTGATTGTAACACTGCCCCACTTTCCTTTACCATCTTTTCAAATAGACGATTTTTAACTCCTAGCATAGCTCGAAAATAATGATATTTTCACAGATGAATTTCGTTATGATTTGGTGTTTGATTCATTCAAAAACTCCGTTTCCTACTTTTGGCGTGGGGTGCCAGCTCAGGTGCTGCTTCGTCATCTGACCGTGGCTCAAAATTACGAGGTGTTGTCCTCGGATCTTTCCCTTGGGGGATTGATCCCGGACTGTCGTCAATAGCCCATTGCTCTAGTACGACGTTAATTAAAAATTACCAATTGCTTAAAACGACATTTACATGAAATTGAATTTCTCGTTTTTAGTCTTCAGTCAGTTAACCCTCTGAGGGGAATGTACACAACCCTACAATAATGGACCGGACTCAAGCGGATTGGCATAAAATCTGATTACTTGTTTGGGATGTTTTTCGAGGTATGGCCTAGGACCTTTGCATGTTGTTCCCGGTAAATTGAACGCCGACGCCTAGATGAACATTTTGGACAAACAGGTTCTTCCAACGCTCTGGTAATTTTATGGAATGGACGAATGCTACTTTCAGGACGACAACGCTCCATGTCATGTTGCAGCCTCTGTCAAGCAGTGGTATTAAGATATGGATGTAAAACGTCTTCCGTGGCCTGCTCAGAGTCCCGACCTAAACCCCATAGAACATTTATATGACGAGTTAGAGCGACGCTTACGGATCAGGGAACCACGTCCGAAATCTACATCTGAGCTGGCGACATTCATGCAGCAGGTATGGACACAAATACGCATAGCTGTGTATCGAAACCTTGTTGAAAGTATGCCCAAAAGGGTTGTTAGTGTAATTGCAGCACGTAGGGGACCATCCCCTATTAAAGCATGTATTATTTCCCTTATACCATCACATCTTGCTGTCCGGTTCATTATTGTAGGGTAGTATATAAATACGAGGGCTGTACAATAAAGAATGATCATAAATTAATAAAAAATAATTTCCTGTATTAATCCTCCAAATTTTTATGGTCTTTCGCAAAATACTCTCCATTACATTCAATGCACTTATCCACCTCGTTTCCAGTCTTCCAACACATGCTGTAAGCCATTTTTTGACAGGTCCTTCAAAATCGCCTACGCAACTTTTACCACTACCTTTGATGATAAAAGCCGCTTTTCTCGGAGGTGTTTCTTCAAATTCGGGAAAAGAAAAAAAATCGCATGGTACATCAGGACTATATGGAGGATGGGGAACACACATGACATTAGTTTTTGAAAAATCGGACGATTTTTTAAGGCGAAAACAAATTTTCAAAGCAGTATATTGCACTTCGCGTGTCACATCCATTTTTGCCGTAGGTGAAAATAAAACTAGGCGTTCTTGGCCGGCTGCCAAGGCCTCAGCAATGACGTCATGACCATGAAACTTGCGCTATTTATTCTCCACTTCTCCCGCTACACATTCAATATTAATTTTATTTTCTTGATTTTTTTAATCACCTTAAAAAAATAATGATCATTCTTTATTGAACAGCCCTCGTATATCGTCCCTGCATGACTTGACCATTTTGGGCCTTCTCGACCAACAGAATCTTTACTAAGATTCTTTCAACCAATAAAATTATTTAGTATGCGTGCAATCGTTGCATATATAGCCGTTATTTAGTCTTACGGAGAAAAAGAAATGCAACACTAGAACATCTCGAGGCTGAGGGTAAAGGGTCTAAGGCAATACTTCCGAACCTGTGCTCCCCGGAGCTCCAGGAAATTAAAATAAGTAAAAATTGGATGAAATAAAGAATTACCTTCATTTCCTACTCTGTACCAATACTCCTTAACTCCATTAATTGTAAAGCTGCGCAGGTTCGATTCTTGTCAGGTGCATTCCTCCCTGGGTGTATTTCTCTTTTCTGTGTCAGTAAAACTTTCATTGTGTGTGGTCTGTTACTTTATATTGTGTGTCTGGTGCAGTATGGTCAAATATGGCCCTCGCGTCATAAAACTTCAAAAACCAACCAACCATTAAATGGTAAAACAGGGTAAGCCTAAAAGGCTCTGTCTTTTTAGAAATTGATTCTAAAAAGAGTCAAAAAGTTTGGGAACCTCTGGTCTAGAGGATATTTTCTGTGCCCCCCATACCGCCATCTCGATACTTAAAAAACCCCTTAAAAACACGTTGAAAGAGTAATAAAATTTTCGAATTTAGGTAGGTATTTTTAATTAACGTCGCACAAGAGCAACACAGCGGGCAACTGTCGACGGTCCGGGATCAATCCGAGGACAAGTAATTTTGAACCACTACGAATTTAGTAATATTATTAATTTATAATTAACCCATTAACACCGGTTGGTAAGAAAATTTGCCATTCGACATTTTAATTTTTTTCTTTGCCATATATGGCGGGAGTGGTTCTACTCAGAGTTTTTTTCTTTCTAAGAATCAACCAATCAAAATGCTGCACGGGCTGTGTATTTACCAGATTGCTTTGTCAGTGAAAACGTGGTTCAAAGTTAGAATTTCTTGCGAGCGCGAATGATGTCTCGTCCATCATCGCTAAAGAGGTAAAAAAATTACTTTTATTACTGTTTTTTTTAATCTATTTTTTGTGCTTTATTGTTATGACATGAATCCCTTATTTATATTAATACACTTACAGAAAATCCAAAGAAACTTATTCTACAGGCGTTATGTAGACGTATTGTTGATTGGCAAGTAATCTTGGCAATCGTCGGATGTGTGAAGTTCTGTACTAACGGTAGTTACTTATTACTTTAAAGGTTCCAATGCCGATGTGATTATTTATTTAAAATTCACAGCTAATTTAAAGCGGGGTTAAAATTTAATTACGATCTAAAAATAAAATATTTTGAGTGAATATTTAATTTTTTTAAACAAAATATTTAGTCCCCTCCCCCTTATTTTTAGTATCACGCTAAATGAAGCTTTAGATGTGTTCTTTGCTCTCGACAGTGATTCTGTCAGATAGTGTCCATAAACTGCCAAACATATTAATGTGGTTATCCAGTTCCCTATTGAGAGAGAGAAGATGCTGATGCAGAGACTGACAAAGATTCCGACAGAAGTGATGACGAGGTGCAAAGAGATCTCGATCACTTGCCGCGGAGAATACTCTCAATCACATGTGAATAAGTCGTCAATTGGACCATGAAGAGAAAGATGCAGATGATACATCGCTACCAAGCACTTCTGTTACCAGAAAGAGGCCAAAGCGAACAATATCTGAAAGTAGAAGACCTAAAAACCCTAAGAAAAAAGAACGAAGCTGGAACAAAAATTTAGAATTTTACTCCCATGAACAAACTAACTGCCATGGATTTGTGTCACGAATCATAATTCCCATTGCAGAGTCTGCAGCGTTTCCTTACCGATGAGCTGATAGACCACATTTTCACACAATCACTACTTTACCCAACTCAAAAATTTTTTTTGTAAGAAGTATTGGGAAGATTTGGAACACTTTCTATCGGTCGAGGATGATCTTTAGTGCTGCAGAAGAATGCATCTGACCAACAAAGATATGATAGACGGGGTCATATCTCTCTCTCATTGGCTTTACAAGTCAGATTAACTGTTTGGACAATGCAAAAATCGTGGTGGAAGGCCAGTCTATAGATTCCAGAAATGTCAGGTTACTCAACATTCTGAGTGTCACAAGACTTATATCGCAGAATAGTCTAAACCAAGAGTGCAGCAAATATTTGAACTTTAGGTTTATGACACTTAGGTGTTAGATGCTTGTTCTCAGAAAAATGGGATTGCTTTATATAATAGTTATTAAATATGAATATTGAAATGCTTTTTGTGTTATATACATGGATAAACTGTTCATTTCAATTTCTTCCTTAAATACTAAAAGTAATAATATGGGGGGAAATACAAAGGGCACTGAAATTGGTGTATGAAGAAGGTGGCTCCACCTATGTGGATTCACAACTGGTCTATATTCCTTCATATTGTTTGTTTTAATGTGTTATATAAATTTTTCATTGTTCTTTTTAAGAGTTATTTGTGTCTTTCTATATATCTATATATGAATATCTAATACTTTTACATTTATGTGCACACTACAGACGATTGGTCAAAAATCTTGCCAGTTACAAAATCATAAAAATAATTTTCGAAAAAGTCTGAAAAATTCAATGTATACTTTAATTTATCTAAAAAAAACAAGTTATAAGATAAAAAGAAAATTTTATAAACTATTTTAAAGTCGTCTTTAATGGGTTAATAGAATTTTCGATTTTACAATGTTGAATAGAAATTCAAATCAGAACCTACTGTCCAGCTCAGACTCGATAAGAAATTCATACTTTGTTTACTTTAAGCATGGTAAAGGTGGATTTGTTTTCTCATCAATTTATCTAACTTCACTCTTAACCCTCCTGGTGACTCCTCTTTAACCTAACCCTCCTCTTGACGAGGTATTTGTGTAGTCATCTTATATAATTCTCCGTCAGATGGCGTAACCATCGCTGACGTAATGACTAATATGTAATAAATGTAAAGAAAGAACGTAATGGGTAACCGCCAAGTAGCGCGGACGTCCTGCAGCAATGCTTAAAAGTGAATAAATATTTGTCATTGTTATTGGCTTGTATCTGTATGAATACCCAGAAACGTAAAAAGAAGCCAACGCTTGTCATTAACAAAACTGATCAGATCCTGATGGACGAATTATCACGTCATTCGAAAGAAACTGGCGATCTTGATCTAGACATCGAGAAATCGGCAACATCTGACTTCGAAAAACTGTCCAGACCTGTGGCAGGATATCTCGTCGTTAGCAAAATTTACCATATATCTCGTCGAAACCACTTGGAGGGTTAAAAAGTCGATACCAAACTGCAGTGGTGTAGTATAACATACAATTGGGTATACAGCGATTGAATTTGCTCTTCTATGACCAATCCGTAAATAGAAAGGGTTGGTTCTCTGAAGATATGAAGTGGTTTTTGAAAGACGTAAATTCTTCGTAAGTCACATAGCATTCGAAAATTGGAGTTATGTAGTTCTTTTTTCTATCTCCTAGAACGTTAAAGATAGAGTAAAAATTTTCAACGGATTTGAAATCTGCGGAAAATTTCACAGTAGATCGATACCTAAAAATATGATTTTCTTTAAATAAATAATTTTTAAATTGTAACTTTTATATTTTTTCCCTTACGAATTTGACCTTGATTGCTTTCGAGAAATCACAGATTCCATTTCCTGTGCACAAGCGAATCCAGCCAAGGAAAGCAAAACAATTAAAAAAGTTTTTGACTGGGATTGATTAGTCCTTTTTTTGTAAAATCGGGATCGTTAAATATAGATTGAAAATTTCAACGGAAAATTTTACACCATTTGATTTTCTTTTAATAATAATTTTTCAGTTAAATATTTATATTTTCGCAAGAGATTGTGACATCACGCCGATTGGATCTCTTCGCAATTTGAATTTGGCCGCATTTGGCAACGCTATAATGGCTGTTATCCAATAGGTTACGAATAATTCATGGCAATCACCGGGGGTTAGCGAGCAGTGGTCACACCTGACTCCACGAAAAGAGCTGTCACGGGCAACGCCATACTGGACACGCAGTGGATAGTAGTCTAATAAATAGCAGTACAGAAAAAAATCCTCAGATAATGGCTCTGTCCAAGTAAACGTCGTGACTTACACAAAGAAAGTTTTACTGACACAAGATAGAATTCCACCAGGGAGAGGAATCTAAGCAATTCTCCGCTTGCTAATCCGTTGTTCTTCCAACTGGGCTACATTTCGTCACCTGATGTGGCTCAAAATTATGTTGAGTTATCCTCGAATTTTTACTTCGGGAATTGATCCCGGGCCATCGTCAATAGCCAGTTGAGTTGCTCTAGTACGGCGTTAATAAAAATTGCTTTACCTTACCTCCTACCGCGGTCCTATAGGTAAAAGAACTAGGAGAGAAGGTTTTTTCACAAGGTAGGTAGTGGTTCAACATTACGAGGTGTTGTTCTCGGTTCTTTCCCTTAAGGGATTGATCATGGACCGCCGTCAATAGCCTGTTGTGCTGCTCTAGTACGACGTTAACTAAAAAATTACCAAATTACCACAAGGTAGGTAGGCAGTTGAATTAACGTCGCACTGGAGCAACACAATGGCTATGGTCCGGTATTATTCCCAAGGGAAAGATTCGAGAACATAACAGCCGACCAACCGGTATAGTGGTTAAGGTGTTAGCCTCAAGATAGGAAGGTTCCTGGTACGAATCCGGGTTCGCGAATGGATGTTTGTAAGCGTATGGTGTAGAGGCGGCTGGTGCACCTTAAATCTATCGTGGCCGAAGTCCTCACGTTCGGTTGGTGTGGAAGTTTGGAGAGTGGGGTGCCAGCTCAGGTGTTGCTTCGTCATCTGACCGTGGTTCAAAATTACGAGGTGTTGTCCTGGGATCTTTCCCTTAAGGGATTGATCCCGGACCGTCGTCAATAGCCCGTTGTGTTGCTCTAGTACGACGTTAACTAAAAATTACCAATTACCTAAGATCAGATAATAAATTGTTCATTGCTCTAGTACTACGTCAAATAAAATTATCATTATCAGATAATAAATTACCCAATAGCAACCTCTAAAAAATGTTGACGATTTTTTTAAAAATTTACCAAAGGTCGTCAACGAAAATGTTGCCCTTTTTCTAAAAACAATCTTACATTGAAAGGTAATTGGTAATTGGTAATTTTTAGTTAACGTCGTACTAGAGCAACACAACGGGCTATTGACGACGGTCCGGGATCAGTCCCTTAAGGGAAAGATCCGAGGACAACACCTCGTAATTTTGAACCACGGTCAGATGACGAAGCAACACCTGAGCTGGCACCCCACTCTCCAAACTTCCACGCCAACCCAACGTGAGGACTTTCGGCCACGACAGATTTAAGGTGCACCAGCCGCCTCTACACCATACGGTTACAAACATCCATGCCCGGACCCGGATTCGAACTAGGAACCTTCAGATCTAGAGGCTAACACCTTAACCATTATACCGGTTGGTCGGCCTACATTGAAAGGTAAGGGGTATGCTAGGGTTTCTATAGGGTATGATATGATATTTTTAATTAGTGTCTCACACTGGAACAACATAACGGGCCATTGGTGACTTTTCTTTAAAAAAAAAAATTTGCAAGGGAAGACAATTTTGAAATTTTGGTTTCGAGAATACCATGAAACCCAAATAACGAAAGTATTTAAGCCAGCCAACCGGTCTGGTGGTTAAGGTGGTAGCCTTTGGATCGTAAGGTTCGAATCCGGGTCAGTAAACGGATGTTTGTAAGTTTATGGCGTAGTGGCGGCTGGCGCACCTTAAATCTGCCGTGGCCGAAAGTCCTCACGTTGGGTTGGTGTGAAAGTTTGGAGAAAGGGTGCCAGTTCAGGTGTTGTCTCGTCATCTGACCGTGGTTCAAAATGACGGACCTTTCCCTTCTGGGTTTGATCCCGGACCTTCGTCAATAGCCCATTGTGTAGTTCTACTACGAGGTTAATTAAAAATTACCATTTATCACATTAGTGGAAGAATGATGGATTAGCAACCGGACGGTTGCGAGCTTGATTCCAATGAAAGACCATTGTGATCAAGGGAGACTGGTGCATGTCAAATCTATCGTGGCTTCAAATGTCCTCATGTTGGCGTGGTATGGAAGTTAGGAGAGAGGTGTGTCTATCTCAGGTGTCGCCTCGTCATCTGACCCTGGTTAAACTTACAAGTTGTTATCCTCTAATCTTTCCTTTTGGGTTTTTTATCGGATCATCGCCAATAGCCATTTTTGTTGCTCCAGTACTCCGCAACGTTAATTAAAATACCTACCAACATATTCATTTTGTATCTGAGCTACTGAAATTCCTACTGAAAGTAGTGAAGTATTACTCAAAAGGAGACTGTTTTGCTTCTATTAAAAAAATGTATGCTACTATTTCATAAGTTCTTTGGTGCATTAGAAAAATTGCAGCTCTGCATTAGAAAAATTGATCAGATCTTGATGGACGAGATAACTCGTCGAAACTACTTGGAGGGTTAAACAAAGGTCACGAAACCTTCGTATCGGACACACTTTGCACAATATTTCCCAAATGTCTTTGCCGACCGACCGGTCTGGTGATTAAGGTGTTAGCCTAAAAATAGGAAGGTTCCTGGTTCGAATCCGAGTCAGTGCATGCATGTTTGTAAGGGTATGGTGTAGAGGCGGCTGGTGCACCACAAATCTGTCGTGGCCGAAAGTCCTCACGTTGGGTTGGTGTGGATGCTTGAAGAGGGGTGCATGCTCAGGTGTTGCTTCGTCATCTGACCGTGGTTCAAATTTACGAGGTGTTGTCCTCGGATCTATCCCTTTGGGGATTGATCCCGGATCGTCGTCAATAGCCCGTTGTGTTGCTCTAGCACGAGGTTAAATATAATTGCAACATTACTGTGCCTATAATTTTTAAATATCCTCAAAATATTTATGGTTGGTTGGGTTATGTAGTAAAGGGTCCCGTTGCGCTGAACACAAGACGTCAAGTAATGGAAATACAAGGAAAATTTGAATGAGCGAAATAACACCCAGGGAAGATTCAAACGCCTACAACTCCCAGGCCGTGAGCGAAGTGAGTACACCCACTGAGACAAGACAACCACTCAAAAAGTTTATTTAGTTCTGGTGTAGTTTTAAAATTTCAAAAAGCTTATTTGGCTTAAAAAAAATAAGCTTATAAGCTTATAAAAATAATATTAAACTATTAATAAAAATAATATTAAAAGCTTATAAAAATAACATAGTGTGGTGTTCGTTAGTGTGCAATTAATACTCCATGAATTAGAACACAATAATTTATTCCACAAGACGAAGAGAGACACAAGACGAACAACAACTGAAAAGGAAAAGTTAAGAAGTAAGAATATTGACACGCGCGCCGTTCACAATGCTTCGCGCATGTGCATTACAAACTTCGCCGAAAGAGAAAGAGAGCGATATTACGCGAATCGTCTGCCCCCGGCAAGGAGAACGATTTTCAATTCGTACTCTCCACAATAGAACTAAAATTAAAAGCTTTTAAAATAAAATGAAAGAATAAATTGGGACGTACACACACTACATAGCTTACTTTATTATTAATTAAATATCCATTAAAACCTGAAATTAAAAATAATTGTTTATTAGTAGGGTGGCGCTGGTGTGCTGCCAGTTTGTCTATACTAGGCTGTATTTTTGTCAATTAAATACCAATCAAATAACCCTTTGGAACCCTTCTCCAGATCTTCCGGACATATTTTAATGAAATTAGTTATGTACATAGGTTGAAATAATACAAAATATAACCAAAAAAACAGTTATGGTACACACGCATAATCGTGCTTAAGACTCAGCGCAGGAAGGTCTAAAACAGTTTACAATATCGACCAAAAAAATGTGTTAATAGGTCTCCTCTTGCAGTCACATACAGCTCTCGCAACGTGAATTGATTCTGGAAATGAGGAAGAGTATGAGTCACTATGACAGTCGGTCACACTCCTCCAGTAACGCTGTTTTCATGTCTTGAATGGTTTTGGAAGGGGAAAGACGAGTTGCAATTGCCCTCCCAAGAGCGTCCCAAATATTCTCTATATGGTCTAGGTTTTAAAATTTGACTGGACAATCCATCCGGCAAATATCCTTACTTTCCAGATATTCGTCTACTAGATGAGCCCTATGTGAAAGAGCATTGTCGGCCATAAAAATGAAATCAGGACCAACTACACTCCTGAAAAGGCGAACTTAGGGCTCAAAGATACCATCCCTATACTTCATAGCAGTCACAGAGCCTCTGCTAAAGATATTGAGGTCTGTGTGACCAATCAGCTTGATGCCTGCCTTCTTCTTCGAATGGAAGCAGACCCCTCCGTACCGAGTTACTTAAAACCCACAGCGGATTGATCTTGATGCCTGCCTAGACCATCAAACCTCCGCTGCCATAGTTGTCTCTCGGATGTTGTAGGACAGGTAGCGAGTACCTGGTTCTCTCCAGATGAACATACGTCAAGAATCAGTGATTAGGTTGAACCGGGACTAATCAGTGAATAGAATGGTCCCCCACTGATCCCTAGTTCAAGGTCGATGTTTTCTGCAGCATGTTAAACGGGCTCTCCTGTGCCCAGAAGTGAAGGGAACGCAAAAAGCATGTCTTCTTGCAAACAGACCTCTCTCGTGTAGCCTTATGGAAACAGTAAACTCCTGAAACTCGGCCTACTGTGGCCTCATGAAGTTCACGAGAGAGCTGAGAAGCTGTTGAACTCGTGTTACGCCTAGCTGCACTGAAAAATATCGATCTTCATTGGTCGTAGTGGCTCTTGGACAACCTTGGCCAGGCTCTCTTGGCTTCTCTCTAAGAATCCAGTATCCTTAAACTGTTTCCATAAGTTGGACATGACGCTGGACAGTACGTGTCTCTCACCATCTGCACTTGAGACCTGCTTCCAGTCTCAAAAACGATTTGACCACTCATTCCATCATCCAAACGTTAGTGGTTACTCATTTTAACTGCTTGCCTTTGAATTTCACCGGAATGTTGTAAAAAAGACACTCCACGAAATTCACAGAGGTGTACGAGAGAACGAAGTGCGGAAATTGTCACGTACGCTTAGAAAAATTGCACCACCCATACGGCCGTGTACGTTTACGTATTGGACAATATTGATTTGCATCTTTGTTTGGAAGCATTAGTTTTACCTTTCTTTCAGAACATTTCGAGAAATTCGATAAAATATGCATATTTTCTTAATTTTGAACACCAGTGTATTTGAAACCCTTTGCTCACAAACATAAAATATAAGTAGACTCAGCATTGCTATCGTGAGGAGCTTTAAAAAAGGTGACTAATATGTCATTAGTAGTCACTTGATTGTTATGTGAAAATTAACTTGGTTGGTTAACTTTCAATAGAAATGCTCAGTCTACTTATATTTTGTCTGTACGCGACCTGCTCTATGCCTTAGTAAATTAAAATGTTATTTGGTAGCATAAAATTGACACAGTTACAACGATATTAATTTAGATGTTGTTAAACAATCAAAATAAAATAAATTTAAATATTAAATAGTTTTATTAAAAACGTAATTTATTCAAATGCATTTTTTATGCAAAGAAGCCTCAGATATTTATGTTGAGGTAAAGAAAGCTGATGATCAAAAATTTAAGTTGAGTCCTTCCTGTCCTTTCGAGGAAGATAATGAGAGTAAGATTCTGCTACGGTGGTTAAGGTGAAGGAATGACTTAACTAAGCTTTCAAAGAAGTTTCGGTCGAATTAATCTCAACAGTAGTTTTAAAACCTTCCACGCGATCAGTGCAAGTACATGTGATGGTAGTTGATGAAAGATGCAGCCATCTGACCGTAGACTACTTCCTGATTGATAGGGTTGGAAACAGATGCTCTGATTGTATGGGAGGAAACAATAGAACAAACTGAATGTTTCAGCCTTTTGGGTACGTATATAACCAAACGCAAAAGTTTTATGACCACCAATTTTAATGGTCTTAAACCATTAGTATCATTTTCAGATGTAATAGTTCTGAATGAGAATATTCGGAAATAAAAGGGTCGCGGTAGCTCGGTTGGAAGAGTAACGGATTAGGAAACGAAGCGTTGCGAGTTCGAATCCAGTCAACGATCGTCGTTCGCAAAGGGGGATGGTTCACGTTAAATCTGTCGTGACCTAAAATGTCCTCACGTTGGTGTAGTGAGGAAGTTTGGAGAGTGCGGTGCCAGCTCAGGTGTGACCTCGTCATTTGACCGTGGTTCAAAATTAAATGGTATTGTCCTCGAGTCTTTCCCTTCTGGTTTGATCCCGCACCGTAGCCAATAGCATAGCCCATGATGTTGCTCCAGTGCGACGTTAATTTAAGTACCGAATTTACCTCAAAAGTAAAAAATTCTACCGTATCTTCAAGTAGGTATCTTTTTAGGTATCTATCTTAGGTAGGTCTCAGATTAGGTATCTTTTACATGACGGACCACAATCTTAACCATTTTTATATTAATTTTTCTAGTTTCATGTAGAAGTAGTGCGTTCTCCATAATAGCTGCATCAGACTAAATTAGTCACAAGAGGTATGTAGCCATTATGTTCACAAACCAAAACAAGTCAATGTAAAACAATGAACACTAGAACATACGTGCAGCCTCGACATGCTCTCTGGGCATTCGTATCAAGATTGACAACGAGTCTGACTGTGAGGTTAGATAGCTGCATACACTCTAGACCCAGTATCGGGATTGACAACGGGTCCAATTATCAGGTTAGATAACAGGCCTCGGCATACATTCTTGGGTGCCAGTATCAGGATTGGCAACGAGTCCGACTATCAGGTTAGATGGCTACATACACTCTGAACCCAGTATCAGGATTGACAACGGCTCCAACTATCAGGTCAGATTACAGGCTCGGCATACATTCTGGGCTCCAGTTTATCAGGATTGACAACAAGTCCAACTATCAGGTTAGATGGCTACATACACTCTGAACCCAGTATCAGGATTGACAACGGCTCCAACTATCAGGTCAGATTACAGGCTCGGCATACATTCTGGGCTCCAGTTTATCAGGATTGACAACAAGTCCAACTATCAGGTTAGATGGCTACATACACTCTGAACCCAGTATCAGGCTTAACAACGTGTCCAACAATCAGGTTAGATTACAGGCCCCGGCATAGTACATTCTTGGGTGCCAGGATTGACGACGAGTCCGACTACGAGGTTAGATGACTTTATGACTGTTATCAGGATTGACAACGCGTCGGATAATCAGGTAAGATGACTGACCCAGGCATACACTATGGCCACCAGTATCAGGATTGACAACGGATCCGACAGTCAGGTTAGATGACGGACCTCTTATGAAATTAAAATACGAATTCCAAATGTTTTTTTCTTTAACTTGCCGAAATGTATAGAATTTAACACATGTATACAAAAAAAGATGTACAACTATAAAGTTAGGAAATGGACCACATAATACAGTAGACATTTTTTTCAGATCCCAAATACTCTCAGGTTCTGTAACCATGGTATAAATAAGTGTTAATCATACTATATGCTGCATTTATCATTCAAAAACTACATATTTGCAATTGAAGTCTTAGAAGATATAATCCTTTTAAAATGTTGTGTTTGCACTTTTCCGTTGAGAAAAGTAAAAAACAGACAGCCCTTCAAGAGGTTCACAGGTAAAATCACTTATTCTGTTTTGAGGAAATGATTAATTGAATGAGTAATATAATATTTTCAAAAGATTGTATTATAAGGAGGTAGGTAGATATTTTAATAAACGTCGTACTGGAGCAACACAACGGGCTGTTGACGACGGTTCGGGATCAATCCCCAAGAGAAAGATCCGAGGACAACACCACGTAATTTTGAACCAGTCAAATGACGAGGCAACACCTGAGCTGGCATCCTACTGAATTATAAGGAAAGGAGAACAATAGAATCTTTCCAAAAAAATTTATTTTAAGGGAATGAGTGATATGAACCTTCCAAAAGATTCTATTCTAGGAAAGGAGAACAATAGAATCTTTCCAAAAAAATTTATTTTAAGGGAATGAGTGATATGAACCTTCCAAAAGATTCTATTCTAGGAAAGGAACAGTTAAATCTTTCCAAAGGATTCTATTCTGAGGAAAGAACCGATAGAACCTTTCTGCAGGTTGACAGAATCAATGGATTTTATAGAAAGGTGTAGTTCAGAAGTCATTGAGTGTGTTGTGGGGCAAAGAATTGTACACTATTCACACATCTTACTACGCTCAGAGGGTCCAGAAACATTTTTAATGTAATCCGTCATATAATAATGATAGTAATTATTTATGATGTTTATTAGATGTTTTTTAATCTGATGGCCCATGAGTCCAATTTGACCAAACACAAGACAATGTCACATAAAGGAAATTTTGACTGACACAGGAGATGAGTAGGTTGGTATTTGTATTAACGTCTCTCTGGAGAAACACAACGGGCTATTGACGACAGTCCGGGATCAATCCCGAAAGGTATGATTCGAGGGCAACGTGTTTTTGAACCACTTTCCAATGACGAGGTCAACACCTGAGCTGGCTTCCCGTTCTCTAAACTTCAACACCATGTCATGAGGATATATCAGCCACAACCGATTTAGCGTGCACCCACCCCCACGCCTTTGGTTGGACCAGGTTTCGAACTCGCCACCTTCCGGATGAAGGTTTTCTGATGTAACTACGGAGGCTCCAACACGGAAGAGAGAAATACACCCTGAGAGGAATCCTATCATCACCACCGACAACTCGCAGGTTGTTAACACAGCGGGCGAGCCCACCGAGTCACGGCGAACCCGTAATACCAGAAGATACTCTTACAAAAAAATGCCATTTGAGTTGATTAATAACCATAGTAGAAGCTTTCTTCTCCTAAAAATAGTTCCTAACAAGCTGCATCTTGGAAAAAAATCTTATAATGATAAATTTTCGTTTCGAAATATTTCCTCTTTCATATATGAGGGGTATCATTACTCCAAAATTTATAAAAACTCTCTTTTTATTTGCATCGGTTTTTCCGTAAAAATTGTTACCTTGCCTTTGACGATCTATTACAAACGAAACTGGAATAGCAAAAGTTTATATAAAATGAAAACTGAAGAAATTCTTTTTTTAAGTACTTTCGCAATTTATTTCAATTCAAATCGCAGTTTAAGTAAAATGTTAGTTTCAACCTTCTAAGAGTTCACACGCATGATTCCACTTTTCATTAAGCAGTCTTCACCCCCCCCCTGCATGTTTTATAACCAGTATTAACCATCTTGACCAACAAGATCTTTCCAAGGGATTCGATTCTAAGGAGAACCCCAATAGAATCTTTCCAGTGGATTATTTTCAAAAGAAATGATCAATAGAATCTTTCCAAAAGATTCTATACTGATGCATAACATCAGCATAACATTTCCAAGGGATTCTATTCTAAGGAGAACACTTAACGAATCTTTCGAAATAATTGCATTTTAATAAAACACACCAATAGAATATTGCAAAGGATAACTTTGTACTGAAAGGATAAATAGAATCTTTCCAAAGGATATTATTCTGATGAAAGGAACAACAGAATCAATCTAAAGGACTCTATTCTAAGGAAAACACCAATATAATATTTACAAAGGATTATATTTAGTGAAAATATGAATAGAACCATTCCAAAGGGACAATAGAATCACTCCAAAGGATTCTATTTTATAGAAAGAAACAACAAATTATTTCCAAGGGATTCTATTCTAAGGAAAGGAACAACAAATTCTTTCCAAAGGATTCAATTATAAGGAAAACACCAATACAATATTTAACAAAGAATTACTTTTAATGAAAGGATAAATATAATTCCAAAATATAATCTTCTAAGGAAAGGAACAGCATAGTCAATCCAAAGGATTCTATTCTAAGAAAAGGAACAACAGACGCACACAATTCCAATGATTTTGTTCTGAAGAAAGGAACAATGGAAATTTTCTAACTGTGGAAAGAGTAAGTTTTCATCTAATAGATGTGGGTATTTAGTCATTATGTGTGCGTTGGGGAAAACTGTAAGGAATTCCTGTTATAATCAGGGGTTGAAGGTTTCCTGATGCAATTGCAATTTTACTTTATTGTTGGTTTATCTCTATCTGTAACTCGATTGCACGTATGTTGGTGTGTGTCAATACTTGGAACATCTTCCTACGAACCTGCCAAAGACTTTATTCTCAGAGGCAAAGCAAGATTTTTTGACGTTGAACTAGGTCTTATGATACGATACAGATTAAGCAACATAATTGCGTAACTGATTCCAACTCGCATTAATTCCGGGGTTATGACAACTGAATATATGCAAAATACGCATGCGCGACAATCCTGTGATATACTGTTTTTGACTGAAAGGATGGTAGAGCAGCAATTTCATCGGTGATGAAACGGTGTGGACTGTTGAAAACAATAATTAATTCGGAAAGGCAATAAATTGACCTCACCTTCTTTTTCACTTCTCTTGCTTCAACTTCAGTTTTGAAACCCGGGTCGTTGAACAGGAATAATCTCTTGTATTATACTTCACAGTAAACTATACTTAAAGTTAGCAATGAAACTAAAATTGGCCTTTTTATATGCAAACTTTGATCATTAATTGTTATTATTAATATTTATACAAAGATATTTACACGTTTGAACATTACAGTTGTTCGTTTATCAGATTTCGTGACATAACTCGTTCTACTACAAAAATAGGAGTTTAAAAAAAAAGTCAGTTAATGCAGCAGTGTTGCCACCTACAGTCAGCAAAATATTGAATAATTGCTTTAAATTCAATGTGAACTGGCCATTCAATTATTCTAGTTCGCAGTTGTTCGCGACATTCTCCCTCCTTGAGTTTCTGGTAATTCAATTATATCAATGTAAAATTCAAAATCACAGGTTCATTCTTTTAGGTCTCTTGAGGAGTCTCCCGAAAAGAGAATGACGATCGTTACATTGGGCGCGGTGTTGATAGAGCATTGCATCTGGCGAATCATTTTCGCGAACCATAGAGGTTCGTGAAAAAGTGGGTACAGTCTCTGTACAGGTCTCAAGAAAGATCCAGACCTGGTCTTTACTTTGGCAACTTTCACTTTACTGTCTTTTCCAGGATAAAGATGAAGTACTTTTTCTAATGGCCAATTCATATTTTTTTAATTAGTATCTCCAATAAGCACTATATCTCATTCTTTAATGTTTAGTTCCTTTTAAATTTTAAAGGCTTCTCTAAGCTGGCCTAAGTATTCATTCCTAAATCAGGTGTGTACATTTTGACCTAGTCGTTGCTTGTAGTTGAATCTTCTTTTTAATTTACTTCCATCGATATTGTCCACGTCAGGAACGCCTACTTCCTCGATCTCTTGAATAAACATATCAGGTGTCAAAGCTATGAGATCCTCTACGTCCACAGAAAGATAAGTCAGTGGTCTGGAGTTGATTATAGCTTCAGCGTCGCAAATGATGGAATATAATTCTTCATAATGTAAGAGGGCATTGCCAAGAATTTTCCTAAATATTCCTTCTATTTCACCTTTTATGGAAGCAAATTTAAAAATTTCTTCCCATTAAATATTTTTCAATTCATTATACAGTCCTACAAAATGCGTTCCAATATCTGAATAAATCTTTGACGGTCGTTCTCGGCGAAAAATAAATCTTCGCAAAGCCATTGTGAAACATTCAGTCGATAATTAATTGGATGTGGACATCACGTTACACCGCACAAGTAAGTAATACTGCCCAACACTTTGTTTTTCAAGTAAAGTGGACCACACAAGTCAATTCCGATTATTTCAAAAACCAAAGCTTCTCGAATCCTGTCCTCAGGTAGGGGTGCATTTGATATTTCGATGGGCTTATAATTAAATTTTTGACATTTAATACACTTTCTTATTACCAGACGTATCGTTTTTCTACTTTTGATAATCCAGAATTTTTCTCGTCACGTAGACATTAAGGTTTGAATTCCTGCATGGCACAGTTCAACATGTCTCTGAAATTTACGTTTATTTACCATATAATGTTTAGAAGGTAATAATAGAAGGTGACGGAAAGCTTCCCCATCTTTTCTGAGTAAGATCACCTTACACCACGGGCACGGGCAACGCCGAGCTAGCCACGCAGTGGCTAGTTTCTAATAAATAGGAGTACCCAAGCTATGATTTTCACAATTTTTCTATAAGAAGAAATTTTGAAAAATCAAAATTTTCAACTTCTGTGTCAATGACCGAATTGACAATTTTTCGCTTTTCAGCATCTACTGCTTCTAAATTTGGACAAGCCTCAGAACTCCATTCGTCTCTTGAGCGTTTCAGTCAATTCGGGCCTTCCCACAATCTAGATTTCACTAATGTTGCCGCATTGCACTCTCTGAATGGTAGATCAGCAGGATTAAAAATTCCTGATTTATGTCTCCAATTTTTTGGATCAGTCAAACGTCGGATCTCTTGCACTCTGTTCTGAACAAACGTCTCCCAATTTTCTTCTTTCGTGATCCAGTAAAGAGCATCAACTGAGTCTGACCAGAAATAGGTCGGGACATCTTCGAGACCCAAATCACCTTTTGTAGCACCAGTCAATCTGGTTGCTATCAGACAGGCTAAAAATTCCAATCGTGGGATGGAAATAGGCTTTAATGGAGAAACTCTTCTTCTAGCTTGTATCAATTCGCATTCCATTCTTCTGTCACTTTCAGTTCGTAAAAATAAGCAAGGTGAATAGGCCGACTATTGGCATCGCAAACCACATGCACAGATAATACAGAATCTAATGAAGAGTCTTTAAAGAAACATCGAGGAAATTATTTCAAGTTATTTAATTCATGTTTCCATTAATCAAATTTTGTAGACATCCAAATTGGCAGTTCTGCGTCCCAAGTGATTCCTGCTTTACAACAATCTTGCAGCAAAATTTTAGGTCCTGAAGTTACAGGACACGAAAAACCAATCGTGTCAAATATGCGATGGACAGCAGATAATATTTTTCTTTTTGTTGTGGGCAGCTTGTATTCTTTTTAAAATTCCTTTATGTCTAAAGCTAAAGTATTCGTCTTCAATTGCCAGTTTAATCCCAAAACTGGATCGGTTTTTGTAGATTCTAGAATTTCTACTGAAGAGTTAGTCAGATTATGCTCCCACCCTCGAAGATAGAATTTTATCGTGCTTAATATGATGCGAGCTTCTGATATAAATTTCACGACTTCTCTTTCCGTGTTGACACTACAGACGCAATTGTCAACGTAGAATGATTTCAATAGCGTTTGAGCTGTTGTTTGCGGCTGGGGTGGAGCATTTATCAAATGTAATTACAAAGTGGCTCCTAATAAGAACGGACTTGAAGTGATTCCAAAGACAACTCTTTTATGTTGTTATATTTTAGGTTTACTTTTCTGTCCATTTTCCATTCGTAAAAACTTCAAATATCGTCTATCGTTCTCTTGAACTTCAATCTGCAAAAAGACCTTTCTGAAAAATGATATTACTCCGAACTTCCCAAAGCGAAATCTATTCATTATTGACGAAAGAAGTTCGATAATAATTGGTCCTTTCTCAAGACAATCTATATAAATAAGAATGAAGTGTTTGTTTGTACATTCAATATTTTCGACTCATTTCAAGTTTTCTATCCATTTTGGACCCTTCTGATGCCGAATCCGCCCTTTTCTCGTTTGGTGTCTGTCTGTCTGTATGTTGTGCCCTATACACGTCCACACGGTTTAAGATATTTTCATGGAAATTTACATACAGTGAGTACTTATCTTCATTTAGAGAGTGGCATTGGTTGCGAAAGTCTGTCTGTCCGTCTTTCTGTTCTATGCTCGATTTTGTGTTTGTGTGTTTGTGTAGACATCACATGAATTGTATTCCAGATATTTGATTGCAGTTTAGTGAATGCAATATTAAACATTTCTTTATTGTTATATTTAGTTGAGTTTCATGGTAAAACACCTAAATAAGTATACTTAAATCAACCATAATTTGGTAGTTTTGGAAAAATTGGAATGTCTATTAAATATTACGATTACTTCGATTGCTTTACCAGTACTGCTGAAAAAGTAATTATTCTTCAAAAAAAAAATTTTTTTTTTTTATGGAATTTCATCTCTGATACTTCATTTATTTCGAGTCTTATTTTTATTCTTTGCGCAATGAAAACGATTTCCGAATACTTGGGACAGACGATTTTTTTCAACGAAACGAGAATGAACAAGATCACGCTAGCAGTGATATTTTTTCTGGTTCTTTCGCTCTGAATTAATTTCACATTTCTAAATTTTGTACACTTTTAGTTGTAAGTGTGGCAACTGTGCGGGATCAAGAGATAAAATTGAATCACAAAGTAATATCTTTAGAACAATTTTTTTCGACATCTTTTATTTTGTTTTATTTCGCTGTTTCCTGTTTTAAATATTTATTATTTTAATAAGTGTGTTTTCCTTCTCATTACACGCAACAGCACCACAAGGTATTAGACTTAAAAATGTTGGGTAAGTCAGTATAAATTTTCAGTAAATTTTAAGTGTAGTTATGCCATTATTGAAAGAATAATGCCGTTATTGAAAAAATAATAATGTTTAAAAATCCAAACTAGAACTTTTTCAACATTAAAAAATTCGTTGTAATAATGACAGGAGAAGATTGCAAAATTTCACAATGTCGCATACCGGAGGCAAGAGTGCCACAAGTAAAAAAATATTGTTTGTTGACTATGAGTGCGAGAGCACTCGCCGTAAATCGTAATTTTAATTAATTGAGTTGAACATGAAAAGAACTTAAGAAAGGGAATTCCAAATCTTCCTATAAATCGTCTTTTATAGTAGTAACCTTAGTATCACCTTTCGTCATTTTGTAGCTTTGTCATACAGCAATTGTGCGATGTATGTGAAATGTATTACATGAATGGATATGCATGTGTAGGATTTGTGTCCAAAGTAAGTTGTAGAAAATATAAAGATGGCGAAAGATGTTAAAATAAATTTTTATTCTACAAAAAACGTAAGTCATTATATATTTTGATTATCTCTGCAATTTAGAGTAAACCAATTCAAACCGAGTAAGGTCGGGTATTTTGCTAGTCATTAATAAAAGGAGCATTCTTTTCTTTCGCTGATCCATCAAACACTGGTCTAACACTAGTCGTCTAATTTGTCTTGAAAACGGGATGATGTGGTAAAAAGTGTTCTGTTTCAGATTTCTGGTTCGAGGAAATGTCTTCAATAATATCTTCCTTCACCAGTCTCTAAAGACATCTTCATAATTATTCAACCTCCCTTTTTTTTCTAATTTGTTGGACACAGCTACTTAGACATTTCTCGGCTATCTTTGAACCATCTGGTAAAGTTCGATAATCTTTGATCCATGGCAAGCTGACAATATACCTACCTTCTTTGTTTCTCATAACTGTATGGAAAAAATGTTCCTTTGCAGCATCTTATACAAATGCAAATACAAATATTGACGACCAGCTACAGGCTCAAGCCCAACAAGGCTGGTCCTTTGTTTATGAATTCCCCAATTCCCACTGACTATCCAATTGTATCTTAAATTCGTACACTCCCTTTGAATGAACTATATTTTCTGGCAACGCGTTCCAACTGTCTATTACCCTATTAAAATAGTAGTTTTTCCTTAAATCCTGATTAAAATGCGTCTTATTCAATTTATACCCATGGGCCCCTTGTTCTGTTATCCCTATTCAAATCTAAGCCCTCTGTGTCCCCTTGTTTTACCAACTTGAAAAGTTGAATTAAATCCCCTCTCCTTCTTCTTCTTTCCAGTGTATACATGTTTAGCTTACTTAAACGTTCATTGTAGGCGAGATTTGCTATCTCCTTTATTATTTTTGTAGCTCTGAGCTGAACCCTTTCAATTAATTCTATATCCTTTCTCATATATGGAGCCCAGAACTGTACAGCATATTCTAGATGTGGTCTTACTAAACCCTTATATAACGGCAAGATTATATTCTTATCCCTTGAAGTTGCAGTCTTTTTAATATACCCCAATAACCTATTAGCCTTTTCACCCGCAGCTGAATATTGGTGATCCATTTTAAAATCCCTGTGAATTATCACCCCAAGATCTTTTCTCGTGACCTTTTCACCCGGATCAGTAATTCCAAGAGTGTCAAGTTTCCACAAATTAGTCATACTAGAATCATTAACGTGTAACGTTAATAGAGTATTTAAACAACTCGTTTCCATTTCTTGAGTTTTTCTCATAATCATCCATCCAAGACTTGTATTCATCGCTATCAGATCCGTTGATAAATTTTTGATTTCCCTAGTAAATAATTTCCTTCCCACAAAGGTCAGCTCCGATCAAAATATGAATTTCATTTGGATCCTTTTCGTATGAAGAAACCTCTTCATTAAAGGAAACATCATTCAAAAGTATTCCCGATTATTTTAATTTATGTATGATAACATAATTTTCCAATTTAGGAATGGAAGCACAAATCCTTTTTTGATCCTTAATGTTTATTTATGTCACACAATTTAACAGAATATCTTTTATGTTTTTCCTTTCTTTCTATTCCGCTAAAAAGTCCATGAGTAACCAGTTTCTTCCTCTGAGCATTTTAATTAATTTTTTTCTGCAAGAAATTTAGTTATATATGATCGTTGAATTCCAGTATCATAGATAGACCTCACAAAATGAGTGCTATCATTTTCTGAAACGCAAACAATTAATGCTTGTAAATACACTTCCTAAGAACAAGAATTATTTGCCAAGGCCTTATTTTTAGTTGATATATCATTTTCGGTTTCATCCCTGTCAAAATATAAGTTTTAGAATAACATGTTATGGACAAAATGTCTTTTTCCACACATATAACAAATAATTTTAATTTTACAAAGCCGAGACACATGACCTAATTTCAGGCGCTTAAAACAACCTCCCCGTTTAATTAAAATATCTCTTTTCTCATCGAAAGATAAATTAGATGCATATATGCATTCGTTTGGATGATGTGTTGATTCATTACAAAAAAACACACATAAAAGAATTCCTCTTTTCTTTATTTATTTCCGAGCTCAAAAGCTCTGAAGCTGTAGGTAAAACACTTTTATTACTTTCGAATTTAGTTTTTCCTTTTTTTCCGCGCCGGTATGTTTGCGATGAAACACCTCGCCAGTGTATCGGTGGTGAGGAAGGGGGTAAGTTCATTTCTTCTCAATGGCATTGGAATATGCTGATTATGACAGGGACGTAACTAGGCTAGTTTCTACTTGGGGCAAGAACTCGCCTTGGCACCCCCTCCCCAACCAACCAACTTAAAACCCTCCCCTACAACATCTGATATCACCACAACACATTAATTCCATTATTTCAAATTTTTTTATTCAACACTCTTAGATGGTAAATGCTATATTTTGAATTTGCAGTACTTTCATTTTTAGTATAAGATAAAATACCAAATTAATTCTAAGATATTTCATTGACAAATAATCTGAGAGCAGCATGTTTGGTTATTCTTTCACATTTGTCATAATCGCTGTAAATGAAATGAAAGGGTTTATCAAATGATATCGGGATATGTGATAAATATCAAAATTAACAGACTGTTGCTCTTTAGAATAGGATATTTAATTAAAACAAATAGTACTAATATTAGGAATAGAAGAATTTACTCAAGATATTATCATGAATATTATACTTAGACATTTTATACTATCTCTTACTCTATTGACAAAATGGGATAAAAACTAATTTAATCACAGAAAGCTTGAACTAAAACTAAACTTTACAGGCTTTATTGGCTGCAAGCATTTTTGCAGTATCCTCAAAAGACAGCCTTAAGCTAACTTCTGCTCGATTGATATCATGTTCAGGTTGGTTATTCGTTGTCCTGTTAAGTTTCTGAGTTAATTTTTTATGATCTTTAGTTTGCTAAAACTTCTTTCATTTGAGGCGACTGAGACTGGTATTGTGAGGAAAATTCTCAATGATGTTGTTATGTTGGTGTACGCGTCTTCAAGTCCGTTCTTATATAACGTCAGAAGAACTGATGGTGTATCCATTTTTATATTAGGGTTAAAATCCTAGTTATGATATTTAAAACTCTCCACTTCTATCGTCAGCTCGTCCCTGTCCACGTCTTCTTTCAAATACCTGGTTCTTCAATTCTTCTACATTGATTGTTTCAAACTTATCGTTACAAGGCAAAGAAATTTCACTGTTTCACGTTCAAGATAAAGTGAACGCTGCCATCGCAAAACTAAAGTTATGGCAAAAGAGAGTTGGTAATGGGGAAGTAGACTCGTTTCCCTCTCTTCACGAGTTTATAACACGTTCGACTACTAAAATTGATGCTGATACTCTGAAATGCAAAACACAGCATTTGGAGAGTTTGCAAGTGGGCTTGAAAAACTATTTCCCTGATTTAACCAAAAATATTGAACGGATAAGATATTCGTTTAACATTAACACAACATCCATGCCAGAAGATTTGTCGCATGCGGAAGAAGAGCAATTGTTGGAATTGGTTTCAGACGGATTCTTGAAAAATAAACATAAGGAGAGCACTTTAATATCATTCTGGTTGCTTTTTCAGCATTTGTAGACATTAAGTCGAAAAAAAAGGAACAAACTATTGGACGTGGAACCACATCTCAGATTAAAATTAACAACCAGGGAACCAAATTATGACGATCTATTATATCAGCACAAAGAATTTGATCCTTCTCATTGATCCAAATAAACGTTATTTATAATATAACTTTTATTTATATTTTATTGTGAATGATTTTATTTCTCTTTTTTCTTATTATTTTGTGTATGTCACAAAAAAGAAAAAAAAATGTTTTGATTGTTATTAAATTACATCTATTTTTTTGACGAGGGGTACTCAGCGTGACGAAAATTATAGAAGGGGTACACATATGTCAAAAGTTTAGGAAACACTGCCTTAGGGCCATTTTCCATTATCTGCACTTAACGAAGAACTTCAGACATTTCTTCTGAATGTCGTATATCGGGCGTGCTGTCAAACATAATGGAAAAGTATTTTGAAGCTTTGATGTCATTAAATATGTGCTCTCTTATTTTTCCAGAAATGATTTCTAAAAATTCATTTTGAATATTAAGAGAAAGTAGCTCACTTGTCCCTTCTTATGGCGACGAATGTGCTCTCTTAATTGAGGAGGGTAATGAGATATCAGCACTATTGTGTGTGTTAAAACGTACCACATCTGAGGTCAGCAAATTATAGCCGTTCATCCGAACCCAGTGTGTTTCCTCCTGTGCTATTTGGTCCTGCAGCTCTTTATCGACACCACAACTTTTATTTAAGGACAATTCTATAGTTTTCCATGAGCAAAAACACTTTTGTGGTTTAGTGAATTTTCATGCTCAGGTATCCTTTCACTCAACTTTTTCCACTGAATGAAACCTTCCTCTTTTGCCAAAACAGAAATCTTTGACATTAAGCCATGATAATAAGGATGAATATTGGTGAACTTCTTTTTCTCTAACTTTAGCTCTTCTGAATTCTGCACCAGACAATTTTCTTTACTCACACCAAACTCATGCAACACCACACATTCTACATTCGGAGTTTTTGGTTTCTGTAGTCTACTAACAACTTTTCCTCTTCATTTTTTATCATACGTAAATATCTACAGTAAAAAAAATACTCTGCCAGTTTAGCCCCCCTCCCAGTCCCAATCCGGGGCACATGCCCCGTTTGCCCCCCTCTAGTTACGTCCCTGGATTACGAAAATATTCTGAAATACTAGCGTCAGCTCTTTATAAAGAATTTAAATGCGTACCCAAAAATTCTATCAAATTGTTAATTGTATATTCGTAATCCAATTCTTTGTTAAAAGCGAAAACCAAATCATGTGGAAGTAATTTTAGAATCATAGGGCACATTAAATTTTCAAACGTTTGCGTTGAAACACATAAGGTTTCTAAACTTCTTATTTCAGTTTGACAGCTGTCGAAAAGTATTCGAAAACTTTTAACATCATAAGTACGCTTTAAGAGGGGACATATGCATCAAATTACTCATATAAGTGTTTATTAAAATGTCTTTTCGGGCAAAACGATCTTTCAAAACATCAACAGCTTTCACATAATTTTCTGCTGAATTAGCAATCCTTCAACAGTATTTAGATCTGTTTCAGCTAAATGTGATTCAAATAATTAAATTTGTCAGCTTGATCTCTAAGTGTTCATTTTTGTGAATTGCTGTTTCAAATGAATTCCAAAAAGTAACCCATTCACTTACATTGCCAGAGAATTTTGGATACTAGTAATTTTAGGTAATTTAACACTTATACTTTGTCGTTGTTTAACGCTCATTTCATAACTGTGAATATAGGATGATTGTGAAAGTGAAACATCACGAACTAAAGTTAATTTTTGTAGACACTTCTTTGCTCTAAATTTTTTTTTTTTTTTTTTTTTACAATTACCCTTTCACTATACTCTTCGGCAAATTCAATTTCATATTCACACAAGGTAATCTATTTTTAAAACCTTTACTAAATCGCTATCAACTAATCTGAGAGCTGCGAATTTATCTTGCAACTGTTCTAATAATAGCTCAATATCATTTTCATCCGTTTCTGATTTATTAATTTCAGCATCTAACCTAGTAAGAAATTTAGTAACGGATGTTCTTAAAACAGTTCGCTTTTTCTTAAAAGCGTTTATCAAAACTTGTGTTTGTTCATTGGCTATCATTAGTGGAAGTTTCAATTGCTAATAATTTACTGTGAAGTATTCAACGTTACTTTCGATTTCAGATTCAATTAATTCTGATCAATTTATATAGTTATAAATTCAACTGTCCCGGCAGGGATGCCATTTTAGTGTTGAAAACAATAATTAATTAGTAAAGGCAATAAATTGACCTCACCTTCTTTTTCATTTCTCTTGTTTCAACTTCAGTTTTGAAACCCGGGTCGTTGAACAGGAATAACTTCTTGTATTATACTTCACAGTAATCTATACTTAAAGTTAGCAATAAAACTTAAATTGCCTTTTATAACAAACTTAGATAATTTATTGTTACTATTAATATTTATACAAAGATATTTACACGTTTGAGCATTAGGGGAAAGTCGGGTAGGCTGGTGAACTTAAGCTTTGGCGATTTTATCCTGGCCTTAATATTCGTTGCAAGTAATCATTTCAGCAAAATCTTCTTACAACTCTTTAGTTTAAAGTTATATTTTTAAAAATTGTTATTTCTCGAGTTTGAGACGTAAATCTAAGTTTAGAAAATAAGTCATTATCGTCATCTTACCCGACTGTGCGGGTAAGATGACGAACGGGGTCGGGTAAGATGACGAACTGATATAACAATTTAATTCAACATCATGTAATATCAAACTATTTCAAACTGTTGAGGTTACATCTTGAACATTACAAATTACATGTAACACCAAACAAACATAATCAAACTAATGAAACAGCATCAAACAAACGAAACATCATCTCTCAATCTAAATTTTGGATTAAAACATTAAGATATTAAATGAATCACAAAAGTCACATCACCATGGGCAATGTGTAGCTTGGACTTCGGCCCAGCCAGTACAGGCGGAATGGGCCCAGAGAGAGAGAGCTTGCACATAAAACATTGGAACTACAATTTTGTTTTTCCTTGCTCATCACAGATGATGTATTCTTTATTATCGAGGTCCTCTGGATCCAGATCGTCATCAGTGTTAACGTAAGGAATTTGAAATGAATGAGTCAGAAGATTGGAAGTCGAGCTGTCGCTTGACTAATTTTTTTTTTGTAGGATTTTTAGTAGGTTTGTTACGGTTATATATATATATATATATATATATATATATATATATAGTCTTGCTAATTACAGAGCCTTCTTCAAGTGTCGCGGTTTTCGTTTAGCTTCTTTTTCATCTTTGTCCTTTTGTTAATGAGAAGCGCATTTTTCACTGGAATGCCAGTAAGGTTCATGGAGGGTAATTTTTTTCTAGGTCTTCTCGACGTTTTCCCCTGCACGGTAGGAAGCGGCGAAGATATGAAGTCATACATGCTTTAGATAGAGGAGGATCGGACAAGAGATATATACTATATAGATCAGATATATATAGATCAGATATATATAGATCAGAAGGTGGATCAATCTGATCATGATCATTATTAGACGGAGTGATTTCAGTTTCAACTTTGTCATGAGGTATTTCAGTCGTGATGGAAGGAGCGAAATCTTCTTCAGTGAAAATAGAGCTGTTGGTAGCTCAATTCCTGTGGCTGTGAATTCCTTAATAGCCGTCCTTGCAAGGACAACCTGGAGGTACGCTTTTAACAAATATTCCACCGTCATACCTGATGGAGATTGTGTGGTCTGAATTGTTAACCATAAAGTCATTACAGCTCACATTATAGGCGGTTTTCAACGGACAATAGAACGCCACATCAAGGGGTTGTAGCTTATGACTCGTGTGGAGGCAACCCAATCATCCAGGTTCGTCATCTTAACCTCTACCCAATTCGTCATCTTAGCTGACATCGCCATCTTTATTTTTTTAAAACATTGAAGGATATCAACTCATCAGAAAAAATTGGAATGATATATCAATGAACACGTTTTGATTAGCACTTTACGATTATCACATGTATAAATAAAAAATACTTTCTCAGTAAACGCTATCCCTTACCAAGCAGCAACCAAAAGTTAAATCGGAAAACCACTCAAAAATACATTCCCGCGTACTGTGAACCACACAAATGACGGGATGGAATCTTTTGGCTTGACACCGGTAACTGGTCGGTAGAGGTATCTGATGATACAGGATAAAGGCTGTCACAGAGTAATTTTCGTGAAAAATCTAATTCGTCATCTTACCGCCATTGTCATCTTACCCGACAATCTCCTACAGTTGTTCGTTCATCAGCTTTCGTGACATAACTCGTTCGACTACAAAAATATCAGTTCTAAAAAAAGTCAGTTAACCCAGCAGTGTTGCCATATACAGTCAGCAAAATATTGAGTAATTGCTTTAACCCCTTGCCTGTGACGCCCGAACTCAGTTCGGGCAACCCAAATGCGCCAATTTTGGAATGCTCGACCTGAGTTCGGGCAAGAAAAAAATCGGTGCTTCAATTCCGTGAACTCAGTTTGTCAAATGCATAATAGGTAATTTACCATTGGCGATAATTTTGGCATAATAGATGGCAATAATTTCCACCTTACAGATTATCCCATTACCAGAAAACGTGGAAAGAAATACTTCGTAGGGATATTTTTCCATCTTCTGGATCAAGCACTTTGGAATTATACTACTCCAACCAGACAATGTTTCCTTTGTTGTCGTAAAACTTATGAAAAGGGAAAGAGGATCCGACACGAGACTCGAGTTTATTGTAAAGACTGTGATGTAGGCTTGTGTACCGTGCCATGTTTTCGTATATACCATAACTGTAAAGGATTTGTGACATTCAAAGGAATCTGAGGGACATGGAATTCATGACAGATGATATAAATAAAATATTGTTGCATTAGTTTATTATATTTATCTTGAAAATTATGTCATTTGATTTATTTTGCTATAATATGAGCAAAAATTACTGTAAGCCATTAACATTCCTCATATATGTGAAAATATTGAATATAATAGTTATTTCGTTAAAAAAAATTTTTTTTTTTCAAAAATAGTCTATTTCTAACATTTTGATGATAATAACGAACAAAATTAAAGAGGAAAAAAAAATTTCCTTTTTTTTATGCACGTTTTTTTCAAATGTATTCCGCAGGCAAGGGGTTAAAGTCAATAATTCTAGTTCGCAGTTGTTGTTCGCGACATGGACAAAAATATGCTGTTCTTCTTTTATTTACATGCATTTTATCCAGAAGATATTTTAACATGACGTGAGGGAACGTAACGGACATGTGCGTGATGTTAAAATACGGACTAGATGCAAAATACGCATGCGTAACAATCCTCTGACTGACTGGTTTTGACTGAAAGGATGGGAGAGCAACAATCTCATCGGTGATGGAACGGTGTGGACAAATATGATATTCTCCCTTTATTTGCACGCATTTTATCCTGAGGATATTTTGACGTCAAGAGACGAAACGGAACGGACAAGCGTGTGATGACATGTATGTTAAAATATGGACTAGATGCAAAATACGCATGCGTAACAATTCTCTGACTGACTGGTTTTGACTGAAAGGATGGGAGAGCAGATATCCCATAGGTGATAGAATGAACAAATAAGCGGTTCTCCTTTTACTTACATGTATTTAGTCCTGAGCATATTTTGATGTGACGTGAAGGAAAGGACAAGTGCACGTTAAGCATTATGGTACGATACGGATTAGAGGTGGGAAGCGACATAATTGTGTGACCGATTTCAACTCGTAATTACTCCGGGGTTATGGGAGACGTGGCATCGCCTCTAGTATCATTTGAAAGTACATAGATGACACGTAGTGACAATTATTACTGGTATAACCGGAGGGTGAACTGCAGTTTGTGACTGCTCGTCGAAGTAGATGATCCTTTTTGTGCACTGATCTGGAGGTATATTTTTGTGCTCTGATCCAGAAGTATATTTTCGTTTTCAATACTTCAACATTAGGTAAGTATTTTAATTAACGTCACGATGGAGCAACACGACGGGCTATTGGCAACGGTTCAAGATTAGTCCCAAAGGGAAAGATCCGAGGACAACACCACGTAATTTTCAACCACGCTCAGATGACGAGGTCACATATTACCTGGCACCCTACTCTCCAAACTTCCATATCCCACCAACTCGAGGAAGCTCGAGGTCACGACAGATTTAACGTGCACTAGCCCTCTTTATATACGACGGTCTTTGGTTGGATTCGAACTCGAAATCCTCCGGTTGCTAATCCGTCACTCTTCCAACCGGGCCACCTCGGTCTACAAAAGAATTCGGTCACCTACTGTAAAAAGAACAAATACTAAACTCAAAAGTGTCTACACGATTTGTGGTTCAAAATTACGAGGTGTTGTCCTCGGATCTTTCCCTTAAGGGACTGATCCCGGACCGACGTCAATAGCCCGTTGTGTTGCTCTAGTACGACGTTAACTAAAATTACAATTACCATTACCATCTACAAGATTTATTTTTATTTTGTCTACGCTTAGATAATTTTGACCGTCAGATGACGAGGCAACACTTGGGCTGGCACCTCACTCTCCAAACTTCCACACCACGTCATCGTGAGGACATATGAGACAACGACAGATTTAACGTGCACCAGCCCCTTTGTACACAACGGTCTTAGGTTGGATTCGAACTCACAACCCTCCCGCTGTTAATCCCATGCCCTTCCGACCGCGTCTCACTTTAACATTAGAGATGATTGAATACCGATTTAACTATGCACTTATTGTTAACGTAATGGACTTGTCTTGGTAATTGAAAAAATTGCGGTTATTAAATAAATATATGGTATATGACAAAATAAATATATAGTATATTATTCGTGATTTTGTTCTACACACAGTACAGGGAATACGTTATTCTACGCTTAAACACAGCGGATAAATTCGTTTCTGCCCCTTTCTGGGTGGACCGTGTTAAATGATATTGATAGGCCACTAGCTTATGGAACGGAGCTAGGTGAAAATCGAGCTAGGAAAAATCTCTTATTGGGGGATTGAGTAACAGATTAGCAATCAGAGTGCCGTACTTTCAAAACTCTTTCTAACCAAAGACCAACATGTACGTGGATCCTGGTGCACGTTACACCTGTTGTGGTTTCAAGTGACCTCACGTTGGCGTGGTGTGGATGTTTGAAGAGTAGGGTCGGCAGCTCAGGTGTTGACCTCGTCATCTGACCGTGGTTCAAAATGATGAGGTGTTGTCCTTCGATCTTTCCATTCGGGATAGATTCGCACCGATTCTAATTGCCCATTGTATTGCTCCATTGCGACGTTAATTAGCTATTTATCTACCTACCTATCGTAGCGGGTATAGGTAGGTAGGTATTTTAATTAACGTCGTACTGGAGCTACACAATGGGCTTTTGACGACATATAAGGGATGGAGGTAAGGTAATTTTAATTAACGTCATACTAGAGCAACACAACGGGCTATTGACAACGGTCCGGGATCAATCCCTCAAGGGAAAGATCCGAGAACAACACCACGTAATTTTAAACCACGGTCAGATGACGAGGCAACGTCATAGCTGGCACCCCACTCTCCAAACTTCCACACCAACCCAACGTGAGGACTTTCGGCCACGACAGATTTAAGGTGCACCAGCCGCCTCTACACCATACTCTTACGAACATCCATGCGCTGACCCGGATTGGAACCAGAAACTTTCCGTTCCAGATGTTAACACCTTAACCACCAGACCGGTTGGTCGGCATAGGGGATAGAGAGAGTATTCCTGAACAATTATTTCTCGCCAACCACTCGCTTGCCAACCTTGAATAGCGAAAGCACAGGAATTTTTCTTGAATTTCAATTGCCGCTCTCAGAGCATGAATGGAGGAAAACATACAGTAGGTCGACGGTTGAATTCATGCATTTACGTCCCACTGGAGCAACACAAAGGGCTATTGTTGCCGGAATGGGATCAATTTTCAACGGAAAGATCAGATGACAACACTCTTCATTTCGAATCATGGTCATATGACGAGGTCAACATCATAGCTAGCACACCTCACTCTATAGAGGAAACATAACGGCAGAGTGAGTAATGGAAACCTTTTTTTATGTGCCCATGATCATGTCGCACCCCGGCAAGAAAAGTGACACAACTCAAAAAATAAAAATTTCGATGTTATGTCATTGAAAAATATGTATGTGGTGCCCCAGCGTGTTATATTACTATTCTGTAGAATATAATAGAAGTTACCACCATAAATATTTACCTAAAATTTAAAAGAGAGAAGCTTTTACTACAGTATGAGTTTTATAGTAACCTTTAAGTTGATGTTTCTCAAATTCTGCAATTTTGAGTTGCGTCACTTTTCTTGCCGGGGAAAACTTGAAGTTTGCCAAAGCTTGAAATAACTTGGCTCTTAGACTACCGTCAACTGGGGTAACTTTGTCCCCTTTTTCATGTTTATTTCACAGGAAAAGCAAATAATAGTTGTAAAACACTTAAAAATTGATATGATAAGTGGTTAATATTTTTTGACCATATTTAACTATAATATAAACCATTGTTAAAGTATACATACAAACTATAACAGTTAATTGTTTTTATTTTATTTTTGGTCTAATGTTATCTTGAATTGGGGTAACTTTGGCCCAGCTCTTGAAAACCAAACATTTAAATAGTTGCCATAGCTTGGCCCGATGTTAGATCATGTACATATTGCCAATTTACCTATCAGTAATATCTTACCTCATTGGAATTAATCTCAAGTTTAATTTGGAAAAAATCAATAAATTAACCTTCTTTGTATTCAAAACTGACTTTATTTTTAAATTACAAGTGGAATTTTTAAAGAATATTAAGGGGGTAAAACAGCAAGTAAGCAGTAAACTAAAAACTATTTGTTTTGATGTATTGATTTTCCATACTATGGAGAAGAAACATCATCCAGTTCTGGAACAATAAACTGATTCCTCTTTGACGCAATTTTCTGAGGATTGATTTTCCCGCACACACTTCTTCCCACTCATAACGTATTAAGTCTTGTTTTACTGGCCAACGCCAAAATTTCAGTTTATTTCCATACATTCCATAGTCGATCCGTAATCTGACAAGCTAAAAATCTTTCCACAGGATGTTTAACACCCATCATACTTTACAATAACAAAATCATCTATAGCATAGTCTTTGGGATTTACTTGCTCGTTTGGACTGCTGTGTACTTCTCCAGATTCTTCCAGTTTTTCTTTAAATTCATGATTGGTCAAAGTTACCCCAAGACCTGGCACAAAGTTGAACTAATGTAAAAGATATTAATTAGTTTGCAAACCACAAAATAAATCAAAATAATTAATAATAAACTGAGACAATTCTCTTACCTGCTCTGAATCACGTGCTCTATCACCTTTACAAGGAAAAGTTGGAAGACAGCAACAATATAACTTTTAGTCATACCAAAGTGGAGCAGGGAGGATGGTGCTCCTTAAATCTGTCGTGGCCAAGAGTCATCACGTTGGGTTGGTGTGGAAGTTTGGAGAGTGGAGTGCCAGCTCAGGTGTTGCCTCGTCTTCTGACCGTGGTTCAAAATTACGAGGCGTTGTCCTCAAATCTTTCCCATAAGGGATTGATCCCGGACCGTCGTCAATAGCCCGTTGTGTTGCTCTAGTACGACGTTAATTAAAAATTACCAATTACTCAAGAAAAACAAAAATTAAGTAATGTTGTCATTGTATCTTTCCCTTCTGGTTTGATCGCGGTCTGTCTCCAGTAGCCCGTTATGTTGCTTTAGGGTGCATTAATTAAAATACCTACCCAAGAAAAACAGCGAGACTAATAAATATTTCTGATTCTCCCTCCTCTTAGCTATGAACTATTTCATCTGCTGTATTTTACCAGATATACGTACGATGTATTTGTGATATGCATGATGAATGCACTGACGAATTAAATACAAATCCTTTAAAAATGCAAAAGCAAAAATTGTCATTTTTAGATTTAATTTATGATACATTTTAAAAATATGTGTGCTGTCGAAAAACAAAACAATTGATAAATTAGAATGCATTTAGATTTCTAAAGAACAATAAGCTCCGATTTTATTCGGATAACTTTTGAGAAAAGGTATTTAAAATGCCCTATTTTATACGGTAATTTGGTAATTTTAGTTAACGTCGTACTAGAGCAACACAGCCTATTGTATACTCCAAAGTAGTCGACTCCAAAAGTAGTTTGAGACTTTAAATGTAGATGGCGATACCAGTCCACTAGAAGTTTAAGTGCATTTTGAATCAGATTTTATGACACAACTCGTCAAGTCCTGAACTGAATACGAGATTTGGTACAGAGGGTATAAATTCGGGGAAATTATTGGGGATGAAGTCCAGATAAAACCCCACTTCAAAAGAATTGTGTTTTGGGGACAATTTATTTTGCTTTTGCTCATATTATCTGTATTTTTGAGATTTGTCTGTTCCAAATTCCCGGTTTGAGGAGTGTTTCATTAAACCTGAATGTTTAAGGGTGCAAGTGTTTCGGTAACTTCAATTCGAAATTCTTTTTGTTCCTATGTATGCATGGTACTCGGCATCCAATTTCAACTTGACGGTTCTGATACAAATGAGCTTCAAAACGATGATGAATCAAATTAGTTCCAAACAAAAAATTCGGGACATGGTAGGTAGCCCAGTTGGAAGAGAAACGGATTAGAAACCGGAGAGCTGCTAGTTCGAAACTAGGTCCAACCAATGACCGTCGTATCTGCACGGGCTGATGTATGTTGATTCTGTCGTGACCTCAAATGTCCAAGGTTAGTAAAATACTTATGAATGAGTAAATGATTAAAATTTAAGACTGAAATATGCAAAATTTATTGAGAAAAATTAAAAAAAAAGTGGTATGATTCAATAGGGCTTATGATGGCTTATATTCCTAATGCAGCATGTCAAGCGCCCTGGCAGTGTGTCATATAGGTTCTTTATGAAAACCTACGACAGTCCATTACATGCTGCTTGAACCCTTCCACATAGTTCCAGCAGATTGTGCGGTTTAGTGGTGACATCTCTTCCAATGACATCCCATAAATTCTCGATGGGGACAGATCCGGAGAGATATCGTTGTGTCGTAGACAAGCTCTAGAGATGGCAGCATTTTGGGGTCGAGCATTGTCTTGTTGCAAAAGCGGGGAACCTGGGAGCTCAGGAATGGGAGCTTAACTGGCTGTAAAATTTCTTGTACGTAACGCTGGCTTGTCAAAGAGCCAGTAACGAATACAAAAGGTGATTCGGTCAATTGCATCCCACACCATGACACCAGGTCTTCTGTACCTTTTGACGCTGCACAACAAACTGTGAATCTTGGCGCTGACCATGTTGCCACCACACAAGGAATCGTTTCAACCCCGACAGAATCAGGATTCGTCAGTGAAGACCACTCGATGCCATTCGTCGACCCATGTCCGTCTGGCACGACACCATTCCAGTCTTTGACGGCGATGCAATGCTGTTAAAGGCAGTCGTCGTAACGGTCTACGCGAGTATAGTCGCACGGCGCGATCACTTATTGGATTATCTAGAAAGGTTCCCACTGCCTGTTGATGTCTGCAACAGTGGCTGTTGGATCAAACGTGAATGTCTTACAACACGTCGATCCTATATCGGTCCGGTTTCTTTAGGCCTTCCTGAGTCTGGTTGACGCTGGCATGTGCCTTGCTGTATCCACCGCTACCAACAGCGCGTGCAACAGTAACATCACTACAACCAATATGTTGCGCTATCCCTCGATTAGACCATCCACCTTCTCGGAAGCCAATTACTCGGCCTCTGTTAAATAGGGATGCGACATCGATGTCGATGTTTTCAAAACATCGATGTTTTTTAATAACATCGAAGTATTTACAATTGATGTATTGGAGCCGATGTTTTATTTTTAGATGAAAAAAGTATCAGTATAAAAATTAAAAAAAAAAATAACCAAGTAGCATAATTTGTATAATCAGTAAATTGAACATACTCTTAAACCAAAGTGGCCAAGGGGGAAGGGTCTGAAAAGTAGGGATGCGACATCGATGTTTTCAAAAAAACATCGATGTTTCATAAAAACATTGATGTACTTACCATCGATTTATTGGAGCCGATGTTTTCTTTTTGAATGAAAAAAGCACCATAGTAAAAATTAAGAAAAATAACCGTGTCACTAAGTATTTGTCAGTAATGGCTAAATCTGTCTCATGTGAAAGAGTTTTTTCCCTAACTGGTGGGATAGTTAGTGAAAAAAGAAGTCGGCTTAAGGTGGAGAAAGTTAACAAACTTCTTTTTTTTTATAAACTATAAATAGCAAATAGTGGGGCATATAATAATTTTAGGCCTATTTTCCCCCATTAATTGATAAATAATTAATAATAACTAACAATAATTATTGTTATGTACCTACCTAATTATACTTATAGTTAGTAGTTCCCATATCAGATGGTGAAAAAAAAACTAGTGGAGGGGGAATTCATAAACAAAGGACCAGCCTTGTTGGGCTTGAGCCTGTAGCTGGTCGTCAATATTTGTATTTGTATTTATATTCAATTTGCAAATAAAAGATTTGTTAGTTGTTCTTATTAATTTTTGTGACTTTGTTTTGACAGTTAAAAAAAAAGTCTTAGTTATAAATTAATAAACACGGCAATTGACATATTAAATACTCTCCCTGGCGAACATTAATGTTTGAGGTTGACAAACCAGTTTTAAGAAATGTGGGAAAAATGTTTAAATATACTGATTTTTAAAAACATCGATGTTTATAAACATCGATGGTTTTTGGTCAATGTATTATCAACATCGATGTTTTAATTTTGAACATCGATGTTATACAACATCGATGTTTTGATGTCGATGTCGCACTGTCAAACTCTCCCAGTTGCTTAAATTGCTTGCGAACTTTTTTCCGAGGCATATCTTAATGAGAAACGATGTAACCAACATAACAGCATGAGTCGAAATGAATTTTCTGCGCTACTGGATGTCCTTTTATGCCCCGGTATACCGCTACCCTGTGCGTGTCGCATGCTCAAATGATTCTGAAAATTTGATAATTTGCATCTCCACGGCAGATGTACCACTCCTATGTAAAAATTTTAATTATACCGCATTCGTTGAACCAAGTCAGCCAACAACACGTTACCAAATCTATACACACGGATCTAAAACCCAGGATGGAACCGCTACCGCCTTTTGTGTGTTCCTTGGACAACAGAAAGATCTTTGAGTGGGCACGCAGACTGCACAAAAACAACTCAGTAGTTTTCCAAGCTCAGTTACTTGCCATTCGAGCAGCTTCCCTTCCTGGGCACTACAAAATTGCTCAGAAAACACATGTATTTTCTCAGACAGTCTGTCCAGCGTGACTCTTTAGACCAACCTTCTCACTACTAACCCCATGGCGCAAAGAATACATTCCATTACTGAAGGGGCAGTTCCATCAATGTGCATTTATATATCTTGGGTCAGAGGACATTCCAGTGTTGAAGGAAACGAAGCAGCAGATCATCTTGCAAGAAGTTCCACCGGTAATTCGTCCATCTGCCTGCATCCCCTCCCTCTTCCGGCGTCTCATCTGAAGAGGTCCCTCAAGTTTGCATCAACTAACGGCTGGTAAGAGAGATGGATAAATTCCATCAAAGGTCGAAGAACATTCGGGTTTTTTCCCGATATCTGCACAAAGCTCCTCATCTGCACCCCAGAGCTCACACACTTCTACACGGGCCATGGCACGTTCCTACAGTATCTATTTAGGATAATATCCATTGTAGTGACCTCAGCATCTGTGGTATGGAAGCAGACCCGGACCACTAGACCTCAGTACTATAACGCCTGGCGTAAACGTCTGGCTGTTCCTCCTTTGCTTCAAAGGAAAATAATACAAATCGTGCGATTTGTGGCCTCCAGGGAGTTTGATCTTAAGCAAGCGGTTTACGTTCACTTTTTTGACTACAAGACTTTAATTGCCTCTATAACCTTATAGCAAACTTGTATTAAAGCAGCACTTGCGTGTGCATTTCTTAACTTTAAATTTTAAGTTACAGCTTTGCATCACACAAAACTATATTTTTTCCTTTTCTCATTTTTTTTATATATATATATATATATATATATATATATATATATATATATATATATATATATATATATATATATATATATATATATATAAATGGTGCTGTTGGAGCTGTCCTTTGTAAATAATCCTTCAATCATCCTATTTGTCATTTCCTCGAACGACTGTATTATTCATTTTCTTGGAAAGATTCAATTGCGCTAAGTGAGTAAGGTATTAATCTTTTGGAGATAAACACTCATTGCTATAAAAATTTGCGCACAAAGAAATAATTGTGGGATCGTAACGAAACTTGGCCTGAAGGTACATGTCGGTCAGATATGCAAATGATTAGAAATGCAGCGTGATTACGCAACTTCGTTGAACTTCGTTCTCCTTGGAGTATAAAACAGGTAAGCAGAGCTTGTTTGAGTGTACTTAATATCTTGCAAAGGAAACGCTGAGGTAGACATGCCGTTACGCCGCCATCGAAGACAATATGAGCAGCTGTCAGAGTTCGAGAGGGGAAGAATCATCGGGATGATGGAAGCTGTGTGATCAGCTCAGAGAGTAGCTAGTCAAGTAGTCCGTTCTGATTTTACTGTGAGGAAGTGTTAGGACCAGTGGACAGAAGAGACGTCATTTACACGGCGACCAGGCTCAGGACGCCCTCGACAGACCAGTCGTCGAGAAGACCGTCACATCATACGAAACGCACGCGTAGAGCCAACTGCCTCATTGGCCGCTATCCAGACCCAGGCAGCACCTTCACTACGGGCCCCTGTGTTTTCCCGAAAACATCGCAAGGCGCCTGGCTGAAGGACATCTGGTATCGCGGCCCCCATTACGTGTGCTGCCAATGACACTCACCCACCGACGCCTCCGTTTGGAGTGGTGTCGCGCACGACGGGATTGGACTGCAACGGAATGGAACCAGGTCGTCTTCAGCGACGAATCTAGATTCAATTTGAGCAGTGATGACAATCGTGTTCGTGTGTGGAGGCCCCATGGTGAGCGCCTCGATAATGCCTTCGCTTTACAGCGACACACCGCTCCCACAGCTGGTGTGATGGTATGGGGTGCCATTGCTTAAGATACACGGTCACCCCTAATATTGATCCATGGCACAATGACAGCCCAGCGGTATGTCCATGACATCCTTCAGCCACATGTGATGTCACTCATGGCAGGGCTCTCAGGAGCCATTTTTCAACAAGACAATGCTCGATTACACACAGCAAGGATGTCACAAGACTGCATCCACCACATTACCACCCTTCCCTGGTCTGCTCGATCCCCAAATTTGTCACCAATCGAGCATATCTGAGATCATTTGTGACAGCAAGTTGGACACCCTACGAATTTGGTTGAACTAGAGGCGCGTTTACAGCAACTGTGGAACGAGATGTCTCAGGACATCATACGGAACTTGTATGCCTCAATACCCGCTCGTATCGCATCGTGCATTCGCGCTAGAGGGGGTCCAACAGAGTACTAAAACTTCCGTTCATTTGTACTTTTTTCTGCAATAAATGATCCTTTTTCTTTGATTTTCTAATCACTTACTTATATCAAAGTATTACTTACATGTGTTAAATTTCGTTTCATTTTGACGACTTTTTCTTGGTGCGCAAATTTTTATGGCAATGAGTGTATTTTATTGGATCTTTCCTTAGAAGAGATTCCTTTCGAATGATTCTATTGGAGCTTTCGTTGTAAAATAATCCCTGGAGCGATTCAATTTGTCATTTCCTTAGAACTGAATCTATCCTAAAGATTATATTGATCAAAATAGGATCAAAACTGGTTAGGGGTCAGGCAGGAAATATTGCAAGCTGCTAAGTAGAATTAAGCTTAGGAATCTCTCAATGAGTTCCGATACTGGAGTCCAGCTCTAATAGAATTCTCCTATTTCTGTTTTTTTCAATCCATGTGACTGCTCTATATTTAAAACATCCGACATTCCCACTCTTGACCATTTATTCTATTCATGAGCACTCTATCCTCTGGGAAAACCAAATACGGCTGAGCGAAGTCTAGACATCGTTTGGCTTGTAAGAAAAAAGCTCTTCTGGAATTAAAATGCGTTGCTGTAACCACAATCCATGCGAGATACCCTGTGGAGACCTGGATAGATGTTTGCACGGATAGATCCTCGAAGAATCGCCATCAGAAACACAGGATCTGGAGTCTCCTTGAACAGCTTCCGGCTATCCTGTAGAAAAACAGTGTGATAACTTCGACGAAGAGACTGTTGCTGTTTGCCTGCATGTATTAAGTCTAGACCAGTCCCCAAAACAATGTTGCACTTTTCATCGATTCTTAGGCAGCAATATTAGCTCTTTCCACCTTTATCCAAAACGAATACGGTCTTGTGAATCAAGGTATAGGAAAACTAAGCCACTTTAGGAAGGTTAAGGAAAAAGTTGCCTTGCAGAGGATTCTACGTTGCTGTGGTAAACACTGCACTGACAAGGGTCACCGGGCACCCATTCAAAACAAGGCACCTAGCCACAAAGCAAGGTATGTTACGCTGTGGTTTAACGGTGATGCCGTATGGGTTTTGAACTGGTCAGCACGGAGCCCTGATCTGAATCTCATCGAGCACCTATGGATGAATTAGAGCCAGAATAACGAAGTTTGAAACCAAGGCCTATTTCAAAGCAACAGTTTGCGGAGGCATTATGTGCTGAATGGAAGCACGTCTTGCATATAGCTATGTTTCAAAATCTTGTCGGAAGCATGTCTAGAAAGGTCAATGGTTGTATTAAATTCAAAGTTGGATCTTAGAGATGTCACTCAATGCTATGTTTTGCTTCTACTCCAGGTGTCCGGTGACTTTTGTCAATACAGTGTACATGGAATGAACAGGTGGACCAATTGGCAAAGACTGGAGCACAATTTCTCTAACCTAAAATCCCCTATGCCTCTAATAACACCAATAGGCTTATATGCTCATCTATAGACTATTAGACTCTCAATCTACAAAGAGATGTCCACAGGAAAGAACTGAATTGCTTTATCTCTAATATTATAAAAGGAAGTGTTTGTCTGTTTGTTTCTTGCACCCAAAGTTGTGACGAATCTATGGCACTTTCAGTATTTGATTTGTCACACAGGTAGTCCAAATTTTTTGCAAATTTTGGGTCGAGCCAAATTTTAAAATTTAATCTAAAACCTTTTTAAATGAATTTAATAGTTTTTTTCACCCTTATATCTTTGTTCCGTCCCGCTCGAACCAATTGAAAAAAAGGACAGAATTATTCTATTTTCCCCTCTATACGTCACGTCACAATTGTCACTATTGACGTCAGCCTTTGGAACCATGCTAACTCTTTTCACCTTCCTCTCTTCGCAATTAAATTATAATGCGTAGTCTCCGCTCTAACGTTTCCACAGCGAACATTTTGACTGGCATTATTTAGTTCTGTTTTGCAAAATCGGGATCGTTAAAGATAGATTGAAAATTTCAACAGATTTGAAATCTGCGGAAACTTTTACAACACATAGGTACCTTGATTTTCTTTTAATAAATAAATTTTCAATTAAATATTTACAATTTCGCAAGAGATCGTGACCAACAACTCTACAAAAGCAACTGACACGTGCAACGCCGGGATGGCCAAGCAGTGGCTAGTTGAGGAATAAAGTTCATATCTCATGAACCTTCCCAAGAGTTGTAGGAGTCGACTTCCTACCGTATATGACTACCTACAAACACACTTACACCGTACTGAAGTAACAAGATAAATTATCTGTCTCCTTTGCAAACTGGAAGAAATGATCGAAGACAAACTCAAGCAGTGCCCTAAAATTGCTGTCACTAGAATTGCAAATGCTGTAGATGGCGCTTTTAAGCCATGTTTTTCACTTCAGAACTCTATTTGACTGCTCCTCGATTATTGATGGTCAATAGACCGGATACGGGCGTTGGATTAAAAAAAAAAGTTTAAACTATTTCGTGAGAATTTAACAATTGAGCGTAAAGGTGTTCAAAATTGAGTCACACTTTTAGCTTGCAGCGACATAGCTGTTAGCTCAGGTGTTTGAAAGGATGTTAGTGTTCGTTTTTCATTCCTAGCGGTGTCTTCCCTGGTGTTGTTTTCTTTGCGGCTTGGGTGTTCATGTAAGGTAACCCGTTTTACAGATATCGCTTAAATCTTACGTCATGTTATCCAACTCGAATTTTAACCTCCTGTGTCAGGTGATCCCGAGTAGTGTAACATAGCTATTACCTCACAATACACATACTGACTAAACTACCACATCTATTGGTTGAAATAATTCGTGGATTCTTTCAACCTTTGGAACATTGTATTGGCTCTTTCCATAGAATAGAATCCCTGGGAAAGATTGTATTATTCCGTTCCTGAGACTAGAATCCTTTGGAAAGATTATATTGGTTCTTTACTTAGAATAGAACCCTTTGGAAAGATTGTGTTGGTCCTTTCCTTTGAATAGAAACTCTTGGAAATACATAACAATATATTGATCCTTTCCTGAGACTAGAATCCTTTGGAAATATTATATTGGTTATTTCCTTAGAATAGAATCCCTAGGAAATATATTACAATATATTGGTCCTTTCCTTAGAATAGAGTCCTTTGGAATGATTATATTGGTCCTTTCCTGAGACTAGGATCCCTTGGAAAGATTATATTGGTTCTTTACTTAGAATAGAATCCTTTGGAAATGTTATAGTGGTTCTTTCCTTAGAATAGAATCCCTTGGAAATATATTACAATATATTGGTCCTTTCCTTAGAAAAGAGTCCTTTGCAAGGATTATATTGGTCATTTCCTGAGACTAGGATCATTTGAAAAGATTATATTGGTTCTTTACTTAGAATAGAACCCTTTGGGAAGATTATGTTGGTTCTTTCCTTAGAATATAATCCTTTGGGAAAATTCAATTGGTCGACGAAGTCAAAACTAGTAAGAAGACTGCGGGTTCCAGGTGGAATTATGTTTGTGAACTCCTCAGAGGGTTGAAGCAAGAAAAGATTATTTTTAGCTGCATGGGTATATTTAAGTGCTATATTGTATTATTTAAAATAACCGTATTTTCTAGCCAGCTTAAAAGGAAAAGGAAATAATTAATGAGCGGTTAACCCTCCTGGTGGTTATCTCAAAGATGCAACTCGCTTTAGCAAAACTCACCAGACTTTGATGGATTGAACACAACAGTTATTTTAGCTAAACAGTGGTGATCCTATTTCATAAGCATCTATTTAGTGCGTTTGGTCAAAGAAAATAGTAAAACATGCTAATTCTTGTAACTAGATCTATATACAATTAGGACCTTATTAAATATATCTGTTTAGAGAAATTAGTTCAAGAATGTAGCTAAACATATTAATCCTCCAAACTAAACTGTAGCAACCTTATTTTCTAAACATCCATTTAATGAGCTTGTTATAAAAAGAGTGACCACATTTATACATTGATTCTTTTAAATAAACAGTGGCGATCATTTTCTAATCAAATCTGTTTATTATCAAAGAACTGAACGTTAGTTGTTATAAATAAAAAGTGGCGTATATTTTATAATACATCTGGTTTGTATTTAATTAAAAACCAGCTAAACATATTAATTCTTGTATACAACTCAATAAAGACCCTATGTACCAACAAATATATTTAATGAATTTAATCAAAGAAAACAACTAAACGCAATAACTGTTTTAAATGAAGAGTTTTGATCTTTTTTTCCAAAAATCTGTTTATCGAGTTTAATCAAAAAAAAATAGCAGCTAAATATTAATTCTTGAAAAAAACTGTCGATCATATTCCCTAAAAATCTGTTAAGCGAGTTTAATCAAAGAAGCAATTAAACACAATAATTGTTTTAAATTAAACAGTGACAAACCGTGTTTAACCAAAAGACAGCTAAAAGTGTTAATTCTTGAAACTAAACTGTCGATCCTGTTGTTTTTTAAATCCGCCTTCAGAATAAATTATACATTGTCGCCAATAGCCCGTTGTGGTGCTTTAGAGCTGCGGTAGTTAAAATTCCTACCAACCTAAAAATCCGCTTCGCGAGTTTAACCAAATAAATCAACTGTTTTAAATGAACTGTTTCGATAGTATTTTCTAAAAATCTGTGTAGATAGGTAGGTATTTTAAGTAATGTCGCACTGGAGCAACACAACGGGCAGTTGGCGAGGGTCTGCGATGAATCGCCAAGGGGAAAGATCCGAGGAAAACACAAAGTAATTTTGAACCACGGCCAGATGATGAGGTCACACCCGAACTGGCACCCCTTCTCCAAGATTCCACGCCACGCAACGTGAAAAAATATCTTTTGAGAATTTAATCAAAGTGAACAGCTAAACTTATCAATTATTTTTATTTTCAAACAGTCTGTTTATTGAGTTTAACCAAAGAGCAAAAATAAAAACATTAATTCTGAAGTGTAAAGTGTCAATTCTATTTCCTAAAAATCCACTTTAGCGAGTTTAACAAAAAGAAAGCAACATAAATGTTTTAAATGAACAGCTTGGGTCTTATTTTCTAAAAATCAGTATAGCCAGTTTAAACTAAAGACAGTGAGTTGCTTTAAGGGAAATATATTTTAAGCCGCGGTCAGATAATGAGGTCACACCTGAGCTGGCACCCCACTCTCCAAACTTCCACACCACGCCAACGCGAAGAAATCTGTTTAGAGTGTTTAATCAAAACAAACAGCTAAACATATTAATTAATTTCGTTTTCCAACTCTCTGTTTATCGAGCTTAGCCAAAGGTAACAGATAAACATTATAATTCCTAAAACTAATCCGCCTATCCTTCTTTCCAAAAGTCCGCCCAGCGAGTTATATGAAAGGAAAAACTGCCAAACACAATAATTCTTGTAACCAGACAGCGACGACCTTATTTCCCTTACAATAAATAAAAATATTTAGAATGAAATCGCTCATCCCATGGGATCTTAATCCTCAATTTATCATTAGGAGCGAAGTTCCGACTGCTACAAATTTCGCACTAATAAATCTCCCACGGAAAAAACAAACCCTCCAGAAATGGATGCACGGGGCATACATCTCTGTCGTTTAAAAAATATTGATATTTAACCCTCTGGAGAGGGGAAAGAAACAAAGAGTATCGCGTCCCGACACGTCAAAGACGATCGTAAATTTATTGCCCCTATATTAGAGCGAGAGGACGGGAGGAAGAAGATAAATATGGAAGAAGAGGGAGAGAGATATCGGAATTCCGGATGGTGAGGGAGGGAAGTAAAAAGCTATTTGTCTCCCATAATGTTAAAAGCGAATTTTTCGCTTCTTTGGATAAAGCGTTTGAGGAAGATGGAGAGAGCGAGCGAACGAACTTTGTAGGTCAGCTCCCGAAGTGACAGTTGAGAGAAATGGGCTTCGTTTGAAAAAATCATTTTTAATCCCCGCGTTAGGCATCTTCTGGATGTAAATAGATACTCCGCCTCAAATTATCCACAATTTATCTCCCGCGACATCCAGCGAGAGTCAACTCAGTGTTATTTACAGGTGGGAGGTGATTAATCAGGCTCGCCCTTCTAGAGTGACTCTGGCGAGCGACCAGAGCAAAGATTGATGTTGGAACCCTAGGAAAGGGAAAAGAAGTCTCATCTTGGGTCGGAGCAATGGGATAGATGCGCTGTGGTGGTGTTTCGGGTGATGTAGGACTGGTAAATTGATGCTTAAAGTGTCGCACCTTGGAATAGTGTCACAACTCGAAAGTGATTACATACTTTGAGCAGAGAGATTTCGAATCGGGAAGATGCTGTCGTGTTTAAATTATTTTGGATGGATAGATGAAATCCTAATACTCCTTGAGAAGTTCTTTTGTGGGTCCGTCCAGTACCACACTAACCATAGAAGTGATTTCACCTAGATATCTTGTCTAAAACATTGATGATTTTTTTTTTATGATGACATCAAGATTTGGTCAGTTTTCTTCTGATGACGAAATGTCTCATACATCAAGATCTGAAGATCTGGTCAGTTTTGCTAATGACGAGATACCGCGTCGAGACAACCACCAGAAGGGTTGATGCAAAGCCAAACCCGTGAACGAGATGATGAGATACCCCTTCATTAGCAAAATTGGCCAGATCTTGAGGAACGTGATACCTCGTCTTAACTTCTTGGAGGATTCAATTATACTTTGGATTGATATCAAATCCTAATACTCCTTGAGAAGGTCTTTTGTGGGTCAGTCCAGTACCACACTAACCATAAAAGTGGTTCCACCTAGGTATCTAGTCTAAGACATTGATGATTTTTTTTATGATGACGAGATCAAGATCTAGTCAGTTTTCTTCCAATGACGACATGTCTCATCCATCAAGATCTGGTCAGTTTTCTTCCAATGATGACATGTCTCATCCATCAAGATCTAGTCAGTTTTTCTTATGACGAGATACCAAGTCGAGATAACCTCCAGGAGGGGTGACGCACAGTCAAACCGGAAATGAGATGATGAGATAACTCTTAATTAGCAAAATTGGGCAGATCTTGATGACCGAGATACCTCGTCGTAGGTACTTGGAGGGTTAAATTATATATACTTTGGATGGATATAAAATCCTAATACTCTCTGAGAAGGTTTTTTGTGTGTTAGTAGTTCAGTTTGATATTAATGCATGTACACTCTGTGAAGTTGCTCAAGTCCTCTCAATTAAAGAGCCATCGTGATAATTCTAGCTTTGGTACTTTGAGCTTAAATTTACATTGATCTGTTATTTTCAGGTCAGAAGTGATTAATCAAGCTCACCTCTCAGCATTGACTCTGGCGAGCGACCGAGCAAGTATTGAAGTTGGGACGCCTGGAATGCAAAAGCATTATGAAGCAATGCAATAGATGCGCTGTGGTGGTGTTTCGGATGATGTAAGAGTGTGTAAATTGATGCTTAGAGTGTCACCTCTCACAATTTTCTGTCAACAGAAGGTTTACTTTTCCGTATTCTAAAGGTGCGGAGGTTTTTACCCTCCTGATGGTTTTTTCAACGAGATCTCGTCATTAGCACAACTGACCAGATCTTGATGGACGAGTCTCCTCGTTCTTTAAGCTCTTATCTCTCGTTATTAGAGGGAAAATGACCAGATCTTGATCTCTACATCATACAAAATTCATAAATGTGTTGATGATGTGATATTTCGTCATTAGCGAAATTGGTCAGAACTTGATAGACAAGATATCTCGTCGAAACCACTAAGAGGGTAAAATTACTTAGGATGTGAATCAAATCCAAATACTCCTTGGGAAAGTCTATTATGGGTCAGATCAGTAACATATTACAGCATGACTACTCTGTGAAGTCGCCAAGAGCCTCCTTGATAATATTTTTTTTGGAGTATCAGCTTTTCAATCCATCCATGAAATAATCGTTTCCAAAGAGAGTTCAGTCTGAAAAATGAAGTGATTTGTTATTTACAGTTGGGAGGTTATCAATCAGGTTAGATCTCACATAGATCGAAGTTGAGGTTGTGACTCCAGGGAAGGAAAATAAGTCTTAGCTTGCGTCGGAGCAATGAGATGTATGTACTGTGGTGGTGTTTCAGATGAGGTAGGATTGATAAATTGTTGCTTCTAGTTTCGCATCCTAAAATATCGTCCCAACTCGTTCCTATTTCCAATTAGAGTGTAGTTAAAAAAATTTTTAGTGAATTGTTATTTACAGGTGAGAGGAGATTGATAATGCTCGCCTCTAAAGACTGATTCTGGAAATCGACCAGAGCAGGGATTGATGTTGAAAAACTGAATAGTAATTAAAAGTTAAATCTATTTGATACAGCTGATATCAACTTTTCTTCATATGTGACCCGAGTTTTATGTTCCTAGTTGCTATTGCGAAAAAATAACAAAATAACCAGTGAAATAAAACAAACATTTATTAGATTGATTTGTACATAATATTCACAACTTCACATGTTCAGCATGAATAAGAAAGGATTTAGGGGACAGGTAGACTTTCAAGATAGCTCAAATCGATTTTTGTATTTTTAGTGTAAAAATTAATTAATATCAATCTCTCTGTAGATAGGGAAAATAATCTTTCAATTAGGATTAATTTTTTTGGAGTTAATTTGACAACGACATAAAACATAAAAATAGATACGTATGTTCTGTCATATATTTTCTTATTGAGATTTGTTGAAATTTTTTTGGCACTACATTAGTTTTTTCTTGATTTCCTTAAATTTATTATTAAACATTCCTTGTAATACGTAAATATCCTTGTAATGTGTACATTCCTTGTAATGTGTACATTCCTTGTAATACGTAAATATCCTTGTAATGTGTACATTCCTTGTAACATGTACAAATCCTCATAATATGTACATATCTAAGCGCAAATGAGAAACTCGTTGGTGCTTCCTAGTTTAGAAATTTGGATTAAAATGTTGTGAGCTATGCTTTTTTTTTTGCAAAAATTTGTAGTGTTTTAGTACATAATTTTAGCATTACACACTTGAATGATATACTTACCAAATGGGAGTTAATATAATTTATATGTATAGAAACTATTATGTGAAGTAAAATAATGAAAACACAGAACATTATTTCGCATGGGATCTATTAGTTTTAGCTAGATTATAAAAAAATTTAACCCCATATTATGTTATAACTTCCACTCATCTATACATTTTTGAACCTTCTACTGTATATATAAACTTTGCATTGCGGAACAAATGGTCTGTGCAAATTTTATACCCAATCGGATCATAACTTGGAAAGTTTGTTTTCAAAGTCCACTGTCCCATTTAAGTCAGAACTATACCTCGCTTCGAGAATGATATTTTCCTTACAGAAATTAAACATCACCTTTATTCGCAATTTCCTATTTGTGACATTGTTGCTGACGAAAGAAAAGTGATGCATGTTAACTCAGGTGGATAGGTATTGAATTAACGTCACATTGGAGCTACACAACGGGATATTGGCGACTGTCCGGGATCAGACCCGAATGCAAAGGTTTCGAAGACAAGTCCGCGTAATTTTGAACAATTGTCATATGACGAGGTCACCTGTGAATTGGCTCCCCATTCTCCACGCCAACGTAAGCGGATTTGAGGCCACGGCAAATTCAACGTGCACCATGTACACGACGGTCTTTGGTTCGATTGCAACTCACAATCCTCCGTTCGATGATCCGTTACTCTCCCAACTGGGCTACCGTGGCTCTGATGTTAGTCCGAACTCTCTTAACACTCGGAGTGCATCTTCCCTTGACATCATTTGGATGCTGTCTATCTTCCATTTATCCTCCATGAATGTAGCTCTTTCTTTACATCCGAATGACACCCGACTCAAGGCTTCCACGCAGAAGCGAAGTACGTGCTTGCGGACTTTCCATCTTCCTAATGGCTACTGTAAAGAGAAAGCAAAAACTAAACTTCAGAATCAAACACACCACACACATACACTACCCTACAATAATGGACCGGACAGCAAGATGTGATGGTATAAGGGAAATAATACATGCTTTAATTGGGGGATGGTCTCCCACGTGCTGCAATTGCACTAGCAACCATTCTGAGTATACTTTCAACAAGGTTTTGACACACAGGTATGGGTATTTATGTCCATTTCTGCTTCAAGAATGTCGCCAGCTCAGCTGTAGATTTCGGACGTGGTTCTCTGGTCCGTAAGCGTCGCTCTAACTCGTGCAACAAATGTTCTATGGGGTTTAGGTCGGGACTCTGAGCAGGCCAGTGAAGACGTTTTACATCCATATTTTGATACCACTGCTTGACAGAGGCTGCAACATAAGATGGAGCGTTGACCTGGATGTAACATTCGTCCATCCCATAAAATTGCCAGAGCGTAGGAAAAACCTGAGTTTCTAAAATGTTCATGTAGGCGTTCCATTTACCAGGAACAACATGCAAAATGGTCCCAGGTCATACCAAGAAAAACACCCCCAAACAAGTAGTCAGATGTAATGCAAATCCGTTGGCATCCGGTCCATTATTGTAGGGTAGAGTATACGACAGCGTTAGAAAAGAAAAATCAAAGTGACTGGTCCCATGGACCAGTGTATACGAGAATACAATGGTCAGCTGCCATCATAGCTGGTCCGCTCCTCAATTAAATTTAGATACTAGCGTGTTAATTCTGAGCACAAAATTTCCACTCTCCATTGACGTGTGAAATCTTTATTTTGGCGAATAAAAATTATATAAAATTGTAGATACAATACATTTTTTATTAAAAGTTATGAATCTGGACTTTGTGTTTATGAAAGAATGAGTTAGAAGTGTTATTGTTAATCTTATAAGCATCCATTGTGTAGCACGCAGGTTACAACTTGCAATAAAATTGCCAAAATGTGTAAAATGTAGAATACCCTACCTTATGGCGAGTAATAATAAATTTTGACGAGTGCATTCTGAGCTGAAATGTTGGACCTTTAATTAATAAAATTATTTACCCTCACCTGTAACAATCAATTATAATTATCTTTGTATGTGAGTCGGTAACGCTACGGTAGAGGTTGATTACTTTTCCAGTATGGCTGGGAAAATATCTATCGCATATATTATTTCGGTTTTTCTCAACTAATACAAAGCCTATAGCAATGAATAAGGTACTATTGGTTTGTATTTTTTTACCGACTTCTGACATAGCAGTTTATAGACATAGCATACTCAGTTTACGTTAAAGCACATTGTTTAAAATTAAGTTTATTTAAGTGGGGATAGAAAAGAAATTACTGAATAGCTTTCGAGAGTTATTGCGATAAAAGTTACAAACTCACGGCCTTGAAACTTATTTTAAAAGAACACGTACACTCGCCTTCTCATTATAGCTATTGGTGCTGCGGATCACCACGATTTTTAATCTCCTGTTCCGATCGTACTTTTAGTGGTCTAGGACCAGCGGACCACCAATGATTTCGAACGCTGCATATACGTATGCGCATACACTGTACTGACAAAAGTCACCTGACACCTATTCAAATTAACTCACCCAGCCACAAATCTAGGTCTGTTAAGTAGTGGTATGACGGTAATGCCTTATCATTTTTTTACTGATCACCACGGAGCCCTAATCTGAATCCTATCGAACACCTATGGAATGAATTAAAGTCAGAATACGAAGTTTGGAACAAAGGCATCAGTTAGGAGTGGCATATGTACTGAATGGAAGCACAAACCTATCGCTGTTGTTACAAAATATTGTCCGAAACATGTCCAGAAAGGTCAATGAGTGTATTAGGGGTCACAGGTGCAAAGAGGTGGAACAACACCTTACCAATGTATGCCAATAAATGCTATGTGATTTTTCTGCTCTAGGTGTCCGGTGACTTTTTGCCAGTTTACATATATATATATATATATATATATATATATATATATATATATTATTATTATTATTATTATTATATAGGTTATTACAGACTGTAATACTGTAATACGACACTGAGAACCCCAAATTGGTCTCAGTGGTGATCTATAATATTATCTATCAAGTACCGCCAGTTTTTATATCTCTTACTATACATATTTCTATTACCTTAATATGGCACACATTTTATTAACTTTGATCTCGCATAGCAAAAAAGGGGATCGCAGACTAGCCCTATATAAATTTTCAAATAACCTACTTGAAAATATTACCGTCATTTTCAGATTATTCCAGTCTTTTCTAACAATACCGAATTACCTTGGCTACTGCACAACCGCTCATCTTTCATTCCATTTTTTGTTAACATTTTGCTACAGAATCCCACAGAGTTGCAATTCCATAACCGTCACAGCCCATTTAAAAGTATTAACCCCAGGGGCGGAAGAAAAACAAACGCGATTTAACTAACCATCGCCCGACACCCATCCATCTTCCATCGCACTTTAAAGCGCTCTCGATCGAAAGCCACCATTTAAGCACCGTTCTACTCCAGTTTCAGTCCGACTGTGGCGCGCACTTTTAAAAAACGCAATCACAGAATGGATAATAATATTACATTCCAACTGGCGAACGAACTCAAACAATTAGATCCTGTGACCGGCATATTAAAATGCCCTGGGCCATTAGGCAACATTAACTCGTTTTCTACCGTATGCGGGTATAGAAACATCAAACATTTGCTGGTGGAATTTAATTTCAATTTCCTCCTCTAAGTACCTAATCGAACAGTCCGTTCCATCAGCACGCAAAACGAAGGCTCGGGAAGCTATTAGAAGAGCAGCCAAACCATATCCATAGGTGACACGATCCTTCGCAGAGACGTGTCCATAACGTTCAATGCAAGCCCTTTAATCACACCTGTCACCTTTAATAGTAATGACAAAGATTGGAACAGCTGATTGTAGGTTGGTACCGGGTCATTTTCACAGTCCTTTATGATAATGTCGTGGCTCTTGCCAACATGATTATCTAGGGAGTTGCACGTTTTCTGGCTTTTTTCGGCCTTGTTTCGTCAATCCTCCATGTGGAACGGTGGTGGTTCGATTGCACTTACTTCATTTATTGCTCTTTATTTTCCCCTTTTCGCTGGAGTGTTTCAGTTTCTGTACGGAATTCAAATATCAGCTAAGTACAGCGGGGAAGGGATGTGAAATATTGTAATGGGCTTATCATTTTACGTTTCTGGCGGAGGCGATTAATCTTCCCGCCTAGACGTAAATAAAATTCCAGTTCTATCTGTTTTCATTTGCGGGTTTTGGGAAGTTGGTCATGATGGTGTCATTGTTTTTTTCTTCTGTTATTGGAATAACTGTTGTCTGCGTTTAACAAGCCGGTTCGCAAAAACCGTAAGATAAATAAGTTGAAGCAAATAGGACTTCCGAATATTTTTTTTTTTTTTTTTTGGGGGGGGGGCCTGTAGACCAGATACGGACCTCAAAATACTTTTAACAAATCCGGAGACCGGGTATGGCTCTCCAGATAGGTTTAACCGGGCTGAAACCCAGATACGGCCCTACGAAAAGTTTTTCTCGGCCCACTGGGTATATAGGACCTTCCGGACAGGTTCAACCAGACCATAAAGGGGCCACCAAATGTTTTGATCAAACTCCCAGCCAGATAAGCAGTCCGAAAAGGTTTTTACTTCATTGTTAATTCATTTACGGCCCGCCGACGAGATATGGCCTTTCGAATAGGTTTGCAGTTCTTTATCCAAGGGACGGATACCAGATACTCTTTTAGAGAATGCTCATTCATGAACATAAATATATCAAAAGCAGCAGAGCTGAGCTCAGCAAATAGCTACGTTGGAATTTCCGAAAGTTGAATTCTAGTAACTACTAGATCTAGACTAGACTACTACTAGTAATCTTTATTGCTCGGCGTCTGTTATTTTATTTATTCTAGTAAACTACATATAGTAATCTTTATTACTAGACGTCTGCTAATTTATCTATTCTAGTAAACTACGTCTATTAATCTTTATTACAAGACGTCTACAATTTTATTTATTCTGATAAATACATCTAGTAATCATTATTATTAGACGTATATCGATTTTATTTATTTTAATGAACTACGTCTAGTAATCTTTATTACTATACGTAAACTATTTAATTTACTAATAATAATTAATTTACTACAAATAATTAATTTGCTAATAATAATTAATTTACTAATAGTAATTAATTTACTAATTATGATTAATTTACTAATGCTAATTAATTTACTAATAATAATTAATTTACTAATAATAATTAATTTACTAATAATAATTAATTTACTAATAATAATTAATTTACTAATAATAATTAATTTACTAATAATAATTAATTTACTAATAATAATTAATTTACTAATAATATTTACTGTGGACACGGTAGAGCAATACACTATATGCACACAATACTTTCAGAGATTTTACATACATATAGGAACAACTTTTCAAGGATTTTTTACTTTCTATAAATACTTCTAAATGCCATAACCGTACAGACTTGATTGCAATTGCAGAATTTATGAATCTTCAGGTATACACTCTTAAGAATTACGAAATCATTTCGTTCATTACTTTGAAGTTACTCAAGGATATTTCTTTAACAGTTTATGACAACCTTTTACACAGCAAAATTGATTCGCACTCTTTAGTTTCATGTATCGATTTCAACGTTCCTAGATATATCACCTGAAAAACTGTCAATTATTTTTTAAACTTTTAAAATGAATATACGTAAAATTTTTGTTACAAATGGATTTTTAAACTGCATAATTCTCGGATGTTGATGTTTTAGATTTTTTATACAATAAGCAATCTACTTCAATGAAGTTGTTTTATATTTTTTTAACTGCTTTTTTTCTTTATTATTTCTTTCTATTATCTGTTTGTTGTCTATAATTGGATATTTTCTATTCATAACAAATAATAAACAAATAAATAGACAATAACACACAACAAGAAAACAAACAAATCAATGAACAATAAAACAATAAAAGCAAATAAATGATAAAAATAAATATATGAACAAATTATAAACGATAGGCAATGCTATTTCCAGCCAAAAGTAAGACATTTCCTATACATAATCTTTCTAGCATCATAACTCTGCTACACAAGAGAAATGGAGCAATTACATTCTATCTATCCAGTATAGTTTTCGATGAGATAGCAGAGTAAAGTCTCGTATGCTACAGAGTTCCTTCAATTAAGCAAATGAGTTATTATTCCGATCTCTTTCCTAACATAGAAAATGGTCTTGATGAAACTGCAAATACATCACTCACTCTGTCGTATGTACATTTAATTCCTGTGCTCTTAATTAGAATGATACACACACAAGATTATTAGATGATTGCTTAGGATCTTAAATGAATCGTGCTGTTTATGATATTAAGATAAGCAACATAGTATAATATTAAATGCAACTAGTACATCGCAGTTTTATGTACAGTAATCTGTTCAAGTGACAAAGTATTTAAGAGACTATAACGACAAGCCTTTGAAGAGACTTAAGGGACAAATTTGCTAAGCAATTTTAAAAAGAAACTCTTTAGCAAACGAAAGAGAGACATTATCTTAAAAAGACAATTCCGAATATTTTTATCCATCCGAAGACCACATACGGGTTCTAAATATTTTTATTACGCCCGAAGACACTTTACGGCCTTCCAAATATTATTTTATCTAGCCAGCAGTCCATATAAGGTTCTACGGATAAGTTTAAGAGGCACGCAGTCCAAATACGACCATCTGAAACGATTTACCTGACCCGCCGTCCAGATACGGCCCTCCAAATATATTTATCAGGAAGTCCAAACATGGCCATCCAAAAAGTTTTAACCGGCTTGAAGTCCGGACACAGCACTAAGGACTTCAAACTCGCATCACTGTGGAGCTGTTCCGCTGCACACGAGGTGCTATTGCGCGATAGGAAAATCCTCCTTCACGAAGGCAGATAATTCTCCCCTGTTCAAACTCCGTAAGTTGTTGAAATTTCACCCTATTTCGTCGTGGAGACATACTTAGGTCTCACTAAACGTTCGCCACTAAAAAATAACCATGCACTATTTTCAACGTCCCACTACAGTCCTCTATTTATACGCTTTTAGAATCAGTTCAGAGGGCGCTGCTCACACCACGCATGCGTGGTGGCTCTGAAACTTTACTACTTTGCATAAGATCCTATAATTGATATTTGCTGCAAATTTCATTTCATTCGGAGGATTCCTTCATGCTGTTGCATCTTTTTACAAACAGTTTTGTATATATATATACATACAGGGTGGTCCCGAATTCATGGTACAAACTTTAATGGTAGGTACAGGACATTGTAACAATGATTTATTGTATAGGAATGTATAGTCGCAAGTGACGCGGTGAGGCGAAAACAGGGGAAATAACGGCCGAAAGGAAAAACAAAGATTTTATTGAAAGCGTTGTTGACAAGTGTCATGTTTACAGTAATTGTTCAAAATTGCGTCCACCAGTATCGATACATGCTTGACAGCGTCGGTGGAGCGATTGGCGTACACGTTCAAAGATGCCTGGTATTTCACGCACACCTGCAGCAGCTACAGATAAGCGAGCGACGAGATCCTCATCTGAGTCAACTGGAGTCTCATAAACAAGATGCTTTAGATGTCCCCATAAAAAGTAATCGAGGCTCGATAAATCGGGAGATCGGGGTGGCCAAGGGACTGGTCCACCACGCCCAATCCATCGAGTACCAAACGTGGCATTCAGGTAATTCCGTACATCAATGCTGAAGTGTGCTGGCGCCCCATCGTGCTGAAACCACATGCGGTTACGAATGGCGATCGGAACATCATGCAGCAGTTGTGGTAACACTTCTTTCAGAAAAATAAGATAGCTTCCGCCAGTGAGCCGCGTGGGTAGTAAGTATGGGGGCATCTAAAGCATCTTGTTTATGAGACTCCAGTTGACTCAGATGAGGATCTCGTCGCTCGCTTATCTGTAGCTGCTGCAGGTGTGCGTGAAATACCAGGCATCTTTGAACGTGTACGCCAATCGCTCCACCGACGCTGTCAAGCATGTATCGATACTGGTGGACGCAATTTTGAACAATTACTGTAAACATGACACTTGTCAACAACGCTTTCAATAAAATCTTTGTTTTTCCTTTCGGCCGTTATTTCCCCTGTTTTCGCCTCACCGCGTCACTTGCGACTATACATTCCTATACAATAAATCATTGTTACAATGTCCTGTACCTACCATTAAAGTTTGTACCATGAATTCGGGACCACCCTGTATACAAGGGGTTTTCAAATGAAGAGGTACGAAACGTCGTAGCAATGTAACCGTTAACATATTTGCCTATGCCGCTATGGGAGAACGTAGCGAGACATCTAAGGATGCGATTGGAATCTCCGGCGTGGATCGGAGCATGCACAGGAGAGACTCTTATAAAGAGCGCCTTCCAATTGACGCGGCAGTGCGAGTGAGGACAGGATGGCGTTCACATTGCAAAAATCGACGATTGAGGAGCAGCGAGGCGTTATCCGATTTCTGACAGCGGAAGGTGTTAAACCGGCCTTTATTCATCCCCGGATGGTGACTGTATACGGTGAAGACTGTGTGTCTGACAAGTCAGTGAGAAAATGGAGTGCCCGTATTCGTGCAGGCCGTTAGAGTTTGGTTGATAACCCGAGACCAGGCCAGGCAAACATAGTCAGCACGGCCGATCTCATCGACAAGGTGGACGATCTAGTGGGAAGTGATAGGCGTGTCACATATCGAATGTTGGCGGTAAAGGTGGATGTAGCAACAGTGTGGACAAGTGTTCATGACAAGTTGCGTTATCGGAAGGTGTGCGCGCAGTGGGTTCCGAAGCAGATCACCGACCAGCAAAAGGAACTGCGTATGGGGCTAGCACTTCAACATCTGTTTCGGTATCATGAAGACCCCGCTTTCCTGGAGCGGATCGTCACAGGTGATGAGAGCTGGTGCCATCACTACGAGTCAGAGACAAAACGGGACAGCACGCAGTGGAAGCATGCGTCGTCACCTCACCCTAAAAAGTTCAAAGCCGTGGCGTCAGCAGGGAAGGTGTTGCTCACCGTCTTTTTCGACGTCCAAGGTCCGCTACTTGTTCAGTTCCTCGAGCACAGAAAAACCATTAACTCCGATGTGTACTGTGAGACACTCCGAAGCCTACACAGGTCCATCAGGAACAAAAGACCGGGGCTGTTCACGGAGGGTGTGGTTCTGCTGCATGATAAAGCGTGTCCATACGTCTACAGGGTAACACACGCTGAACTGGCCAAGTTAAAATGAGAGCAGCTTGACCATCCGCCCTACAGCCCGGACATATCGCCCTGCAATTTCCATGTGTTTGGTCCCCTGAAAAAACATCTGAAAGAGAATCGCTTCAACTCGGATGACGAACTTAAGGACGCTGTGAAGGACTGGGTCTCGTCACGGCCACAGGAAATCTGGAAACAAGGAATCCTTCGGCTCGTTAATCAATGTTATCGTTGTGCTCAGGACTATGGCGTATACTTTGAATAAAGTCTTAATTTATACCCACAAGGTCGTTTTGTACCTTTTCATTTGAACAACCCTTGTATATATATATATATATATATATATATATATATATATATATATATATATATATATATACACACCTTAACTTATGCCAATGACCTCTTACCTGAATTGACATTTGTCTAATCAAAATATTTACTTTTGTTCTTTATGGTGTTTTGGGGGTATGTGGGCTACTTTTGGCTTAATGCTGCACACACACAGAAATCACCGATATGTGTTGTCTGGGTCGGACTCCTCACTGATCCACTAACACTATCATTTTCAAAAATTTCCTAATGGGTTTTTATTTTTTATTTTCTCTAGCTTCTGAAAAATTCGTATAATGATTGATATATATATATATTTTTTCAAGAACACAGGAATTTCGAAAAATTAAAACAAAAGTGTTAAAAAATGATACAAAATGAAGAAAGGTTGGTGGATCAGGGCGTCATCAGGGAGGAGCCTGACCCAGACAACATAAAATGGTGGTTTTCTACATATGCGCAGCATTAGGGTGAAAAAATTGATCATACACTACCCCAAACACCATCAAAAAGCAAAAAAGCAAAAAAGTAAAACAGTGCAGGAACAAAACGAATTCAAACCCGCAGCAGCAGCCGAAGATCTACAACACCAAGCCTGAAAATTGCCAACAATTATACAGTCCAACTAAATGCTAACACCAAACTTCCGTCACTACAAGTCCATAAAAACAAAAATAAAAAGGACAGAAATAAAAATAAAATCTCCAGCCCCTATTCAAAAAGATATTCAGAAACAGTAAAATAAAATTGAAAAGAAACTCACATGGCTCTGAGGAAATTACTCATCGGTTGTGTAGCTGTTGATATTAATAAATCTTTCAAGATTCATTTGTTGATTTGATGTTAAAGAATGAAAAAGGGTATTTATTATTGAGAAGTGTGTTTTTGAGATATTTACATTGTAATAGAAAGTTTGAATCAGAGTTACAAATTTTTCTGAAACGTACCAATTGACCAGCAATAGTATTGTAGTATATTCTTTTAGAAATATTGGAATCCCAAAATATATTAATTTAATGACTGGAAATTTTAAATTGTTGCGTTTATCGTAAACATTATTGTCAACTTTGTCGCATGAAACAGAAATTTTTTTTAAGTCGAGAAAATCAGTAATATTGTTATCTAGATTGGTTTTAACTAAAGAAAGGTCATCTGGATATAGATAGATTTCCATATATTAGAAAAGTTGCTACAATTAAAACCAGTTGAATTATCAATAAATCTAAAAGCAGAATTTACCATGCATGGTATTTTAAACGAGTTTCGTTTTCTGGTTTATTGCACCCAGGCTGCTTGGTTCTTTGTATTTTTATTATCTTATGTGTTTTATGTTATATATATATATATACTGAAGAGCCAAAACGTTATGACCACCTACTCAATAACGCTTTGCACCTCCTTTGGACTGCAAAACAGCTGCAACTCGCCTGGGCATGGGTGCCACAAGTTCTTGGTACATGACTGGAGACAGGTTGTACCATATGTCTAAGCAGCGGTCACGCAAAGTCGAGATATTCGGAAATGGTGGTGTTTGAGTTCTGAGCTGCAGCTCCATGACACCCCAAATGTGTGCGTGAGAGAGAGAGAGAGAGAGAGACAAAGAGAGAGAGAGAGAGAGAGTAGTGGGCTGGCCATCCGTGATATGATGTATCTCTGCAGGAAAACGTTGTTTTCAACTGTGCTGTCAGCCGTGATAGGAGATTTTACAAATAGTGAAAAGGTGGACATGCATATGATGTAAGGTGCTGTTAATGGGAACGGCAGAGGATGGCTGTATCAGGAACGTTTTCCGAACAGGCGTATGCCGAACCACAAAATGTTTGAGCAGTTGCATCGGTACCTTTGTGAAAATGGTTCATTCATCGCCAGCTCTGACGTAAGAACTGGATCAAGAACTGTACGACATCCAAACATGGAAGAAACCATCTTGAACATTGTGGTTGAAACACCCTACACAAGTACAAGAGATGTACATTTGAGTCAACCACCGTTCGGAGAGTCATAAATGAAGACGTTTACACCCATTGCATATTCAGACGTTGCAGGCAAGTGATTACCCGATGCGCGTAGAATTCTGCCAATGATTCTTGCAGCAGTGTGCGTTGCATTCGGATTTCCTAGCCACTGTGCTGTTCACAGATGAGGCGACTTTTACACAGGAAGGTGTTTTCAATGTGCACAGTACTCATGTGTGGGCAACAGAAAATCCACACGCTACACGTCCACATGCATTCCAAAAAAGATTCTCTGTGAATGTTTGGGCGGGTTTTGTGAACGATTTCCTCTTACGCCCATTTCTCCTACCAACGCGACTCAATGGCTCCCATTATCGTATTTTTCTGGAAGAGGTTTTACCAGAATTGCTGCAAGATGTTCCGACTGTCGTTTGTAATCACACGTGGTTTCAGCACGATACTAGCCCATTTCAACGTGGTTGTCCGCAATTATCTGGAATATACACTGACGAGCCAAAACATTATGACCATCCCCACATTTTTCAATGAACTCGTCTGGATGACGTGGAGGGCACGTGATTAAGTGAGAATGGTATTTAACTGCTGCTGGAGAGGGTAAGTAATCAATCTTGCACTTACTTTTGCGAGTGATAGGAAAGGCTCTGCTGATCTAAGCGAATTCGATAGAGGGCAGATCGTAATGGCCCGAAGACTCGGAACGAGTATCACCGAAACTGTACGACTGGTAGGTTGTTCACGATCTGCCGTTATTAGTATTCATGCAAAGTGGATAAATGACGGTGACACCAGCAGTAGACACCAAGGTGTTGGTCATCCACGCGTCATCAAAGAAAAAGGACGTCGGAGACTGCACCTCTAGGTAACGCAAAATCGGCGCGAGACAGTGGCTCAGCTGACAGCCCAATACAATGAAGGTCCAAGTGTTTCGGAACACACAGTTCAGCGGACACTGTTGGATATGGGACTGTGCAGCAGACGTCCCAGTTGTGTGCCTCTGGTGGCCAAGCGTCATTGTCAACTACGCCTACAGTGGGCCCGGAAATATCGAGGCTGGAAGATGGATGAGTTGAAGAGAGTTGCCTGGTCAGATGAATCCCGATTTCTCATTCATCGCGTCGATGATCTTGTCAGGGTACGCCGTCTGTCAGGGTACACCTTCTGTCAGGCGAACAGTTGCTCCCCTCTTGTACAGCAGGTCATACACAGGCTAGTGGTGGAGGTATTATGCTTTGGGGGACATTCTCATGGGCTCCTCTGGGACCCGTAGTTGTGGTATAACAGACCATGAACGCTGCGAACTATCTGAACATCATTGCGGATCAGTTGCACCCTTACATGGCATCTGTCTTCCCAACTGAAAGTGGAATCTTCCAGCAGGACAACGCCCCATGTCACAAAGCTCGGATTGTCTTGGAGTGGTTCGAGGAGCATACTGATAAATTCCACTTAATGTTCTGGCCACCTAAATCGCCGAATCTTAATCAGATAGAGCACATTTGGGGTGTCATGAAGCGGCAGGTCAGAGCTAAAACACCACCATGTCCGAATATCTCGACTTTGCGTGACCGCTGCTTAGACATTTGGTAGAACCTATCTCCAGTCATGTACCAAGAACTTGGGGCATCTATGCCCAAGCGAGTTGCAGCTGTTTTTAAGCCAAAGGAGGCGCTAAGCGTTATTGCGTAGGTTGTCATAATGTTTTGGCTCTTCAGTGTATACATAGTGTTTCTTTTTAATTTTACTTTGTTTGTGGCATGTTTTTTTTTGGTGACACATATATACAAAGGCATCCATTGCAAAGTGATAAAATGAACAAAAACTGAAACGCAACATCATCCAAGAGTCATTAAAATCGCCGTGTCCCCAAACGAGCGGGCGTCATAAAATATGCAAACACCCTTTTGTAATAAAAATCGCGTCTGTGTGCTCTGTGGCAGCGGAGGGAGTGTGCCGCGGGAGAAAACACGAATGATTCCATGATCCATGCACATTAGGTGCCATCCCCAGCACAAACTCTTTAAATATTGAATAAGAGACGGTCCGAGCCGTCGTTTCGTAAGACATTCCCTACCCAGCACGAATTTGTCACTAGGGCTGGACCCGCACGAGATCTCACTATTAGGAGGAATGTGACGTCAAAGCGGAGAGCGACGGAAAGTGAGAACGCATGTAATATGCATGAACATGCAGATGAAGCAAATGATTGGCCAATGTAAAGGAAGCCCAGATTACCGGAGATAGCCGGGTTTTTCCCTGGATCCTTTAGCTTTTTTTTCGGAGAATCATTGATAAAAATCGCCGTTCGGAAATTGGTAACCAATACTTTCGAGCTTGGCGTATCATTTGAATAGTCAATTCATCGGAGGAATACGATATTTCCTTTACTTTCGTGTAGGATAATCGACAGGGAAATGGTTCCGTGGTTTTTAACGATTTAATAAAGGTTTTCGGCGGATGTTTCTGATTTCAGTTACAATTTCGGCGCAAGGTTTGGGAATTGTTTCAGTAACACAACCGTGACTATTTTTGCCCAAAGTTTTAGATACAGTTTTGATACTAAATTATTCCTCTTGAGGTTTCGTACCTAAAATTTCACCTTATCTTCTTTCCTAATTTTCAACCTATTCGTGGTAGCCCAATTGAAAGAGCAACGGATTAACAACCGAACTGATGTTAGTTCGAGGCTCGGTTAAACAAAAGACCGTCTTGTACACGGAGGCTGGAGCACGTTAAATATGTCGTGGTCTCAAAGGGTCTTCAGGTTGGCGTGGTGTGGTAGATTGGAGAGGTGGGGTGCCAGCTCAGGTGTGACCTCGTCATCTCTTTGTGGTTCAAAATAACGTAGTGTCGTTCACTTGGATCTTTCCCTTCGGGATTGTTCCCAGACAGTCGCCAATAAGTTGCTCCAGTGTGACGTAATATAACTAGGGATGGGGAAAAAACAACCTGCTCCTTTACATCTGTTCTTCAAAAAGAACGGGAACAGTCTGTTCTCACTTTTTACAAAAACCTGTTTTCCATTCTTTTTGTTTCTACTTCGATTTTAATTTTCTGGTAAAAATGGGAATTTAACAAAGTTTATCTTTTCTCAAATTTACAAAGTTTACTAAAAAGTTTCGAATTTTCTAAATTATGTTAAGTTCGAAACACAGCTGTTCATCCTACAGTTCTTGATTCATTCTGTTTCCTGTTGATTGAATCACCCGTTCTCTCTGTATAAACTGCTCGGAGACTACTTCCTGTTTGGTAATTGATTCCTGCTCTCAAACTGTTCCGAACCTGTTCTCCGTTCTAAGAGCTGTTCTCCCCAAAAAAGCTGTTCTCCGTCCAAAGAGCTGCTCTCAGTTCTAAGAACTGTTTTTAGTTTCCATAGCTGTTCTCGATGAACTGTTCGCGGAGTTGATCTCACTGACTGCTTCTGGAAACGAAACTCTGACGTTTGATGAATTTGTGAGAATGCTATCGTAACCATTGTGAAATTTTATGATTATTAGGCAATGACATGGTGGTGAATTTTTAGTTTTAAACAAAGTAAAATTTTTTTTAATATTACTGGTCAAGATTTTGTTGTCTAGCTTTCAATCTGATGGTGTTGCCTCGATTTTCTTTTGCAATGCTTTTCTTAAAATCGAATTTTACAAAGAAATTTCAAATGTGTGGACATTTCATTGTGAAAGATGGAGATTCCGATAGGATGGCCTGCTCTCACTATAAGTTGAAAAGGGATCTCATTTAAGTCTCAACTGTTACGACTTTAAAGACATCTCGGAAACAAGCATCCCACGATAAAACTAACGTGTTGAAAAACAAAAGTGATTTTTTGATTTAGATTTTTATGTTTTAAGGTGTTTAGATAGATTATATGATAATTAAACTGTTTTTTATGCTAACTAATTTTACATTCCAAGTGGTAATCCCGGTTTGCGTTTTAAAATTTTTATAATCTTTTAAAGGGCAAGTCCCTATTGCATAACGTGATTCAAAATATTGTCCTCAGATCTTTCTCTTCTGGATGAATCACGGACCGTCGCCAATAGCTCATTGTTTTGCTCCAGTAAGAAATTAATTACCTACTTGCCTCATTACTTACAGCTATACTTAGAAATATTCAAAGTGATTATCGTGTTCGGTAATTTCTTAACCTAGACTGACATAAAATCTAAAGAATTCATTACTTTCGTTTGCGAATTTGTTTTGTCCAAGACACCTCATATCTTTGAGAAACCGTACTTGAGATTCGGGAGATTATAAGCTGCCCACTGGGGACTAACAGAATTTAAACGTTTCGATTTATTAGAACATTTTAAAATTTCCGGATGTACTATGATTTTCTTTAATTATTACTCATAGTTTGACAGACTTGCCCCTTTCACCACAAAAAAAAAAACAATGAATCAATTAACAATTCGAAGACTCCAAATTAGTTTATCGTTTTCTTTTTGTGAAAACACGAGAAAAATTCACCAATCAAAAAGCTAGCAGAAGAGTCATTAGTATTTTGTTTATATATGCACGATATGTCCACAACATTCGGTCTGTGGCCTGTGTATCGCGAAAAAACTGCTGGTGCCACATAGTCTAAGAGGAGGAACAGGACTTGCAGATTTCGAGTAGAGACACTTGAGAACAGAAGAGCTGGTTAAAGAACAGTTCTTTTAAAAAGATCGGAACAACAAAGAACAGTTCTTTTAAAAAGATCGGAACAGCAAAGAACAGTTCTTTTAAAAAGATCGGAACAGCAAAGAACAGTTCTTTTAAAAAGATCGGAACAGCAAAAACAATTATTTTAAAAAGATTGGAATAGCAAAGAACTGTTCTCTGAAAAGAAACAGTATTTCCCATTCCCATGTATAACTACCTACCTAGTTACCTAACTTTAAATCAGTTGTGGTTGGTAGATATTTTTAATTAACGTAGCACTGGAGTGATACAAAGAGCTATTGTTAACGGTCCGGGATCAAACTCGAAGGGAAAGAATCAAGGACAACATCACGTAATCTTGATCCCCGGTCAGGTGACGAGGTCACACTTGAGCTGTACTCAAATATCTAAACTAGTTTCGGATTAGCAACTGGAGCGTTTTAGGTCAGAAAATCGATCCAAACAACAGACATTCCTGTATTTGGCTCTGGTGCATATTAAATCTGTCGTAGCCTCATATGTCCTCAATTTGTCATGGTGTGATAATTTGGAGCGTGTGTGTTGACCTCGTCATCTGACAGTGGTTCAAAATGGCGATGTACTGTCCTCGGATCTTTCCTTTTAAGAGCAATCCCGGACCGCCATAGATAGCCCGTTGTGATGCTCCAGTGCGACGTGAATTCAACTATCCTTAAAGTTATATAATGACTGAATTCAGTCCTGTTATCTATCAAAAAATACAGGGTGGTCCCGAATTCATGGTACAAACTTTAATGGTAGGTACAGGACATTGTAACAATGATTTATTGTATAGGAATGTATAGTCGCAAGTGACGCGGTGAGGCGAAAACAGGGGAAATAACGGCCGAAAGGAAAAACAAAGATTTTATTGAAAGCGTTGTTGACAAGTGTCATGTTTACAGTAATTGTTCAAAATTGCGTCCACCAGTATCGATACATGCTTGACAGCGTCGGTGGAGCGATTGGCGTACACGTTCAAAGATGCCTGGTATTTCACGCACACCTGCAGCAGCTACAGATAAGCGAGCGACGAGATCCTCATCTGAGTCAACTGGAGTCTCATAAACAAGATGCTTTAGATGTCCCCATAAAAAGTAATCGAGGCTCGATAAATCGGGAGATCGGGGTGGCCAAGGGACTGGTCCACCACGCCCAATCCATCGAGTACCAAACGTGGCATTCAGGTAATTCCGTACATCAATGCTGAAGTGTGCTGGCGCCCCATCGTGCTGAAACCACATGCGGTTACGAATGGCGATCGGAACATCATGCAGCAGTTGTGGTAACACTTCTTTCAGAAAAATAAGATAGCTTCCGCCAGTGAGCCGCGTGGGTAGTAAGTATGGGCCAATCAAAAAGTCGTTCACAATACCAGCCCACACATTAATACTGAAACGTTGTTGAAACGCATGTCGACGCGTTGCATGTGGATTATCGGTTGCCCACACATGGGAATTGTGCGCATTAAAGACACCCTCGCGTGAAAATGTCGCTTCATCTGTAAATAGCACATAATCTACGAAATCCGGCTGCAACGCACATTGCTGCATCACCCACAGGCAGAAGTTCACGCGGCGAGGATAATCTGCCGGATTCAATGCTTGTACTTTCTGAAAATGGAAGGGGTGTAAGCGATTTTCGTTTAACACTCTGCATACAGTCTGATGACTCACACCTACGTCACGCGCAACAGTTCTCGTGCTTGACTCGGGTCTATCAGCCACAATGTTCAAGATGCTTTCTTCCAGCCTTGGAGTGCGTACAGCTCTTACTCGACCAGCGCCATGTCTGTTGACGTCGAACGCACCTGTTTCACAAAGTTGACGATGTAACCGTTGAAAAATTCTATGATCCGGCATTCGTCGATCAGGATACTCCGCGCGATACATTCGTAACGCAGCTCTGCCGTTACCATTTGCACGGCCGTACATGTAATGCATGTCTGCTTTTTCTGCATACGTAAAGTCACCCATCGTCTACGGCAGCACAATTGTGAATGGCGCTTTTCCCTACTGCGATGCATCATGTTCAACAGCGGCTAGACATCTACTGCCCTCTACCGGCAATGATACCAACCGATCAGTCCATTTCTCTTTCCTTTTATTTCCCCTGTTTACGCCTCACCGCGTCACTTGCGACTATACATTCCTATACAATAAATCATTGTTACAATGTCCTGTACCTACCATTAAAGTTTGTACCATGAATTCGGGACCACCCTGTAGAGTTAGTTGTTGAAATTACTTTGCACTGAAGCAAAACAAAGGCCTCTTGGCGATGGTTCGGAATCAATCCGAAGCGAAAGATCCATTCACAACAGATGAGGGGGTCAACAACCTATCTGACACCCAACTCTCTAAGCACACAACACGCCAAAGTGAGGACATTTGAGGCCATGACATATTCAACATGATATCTGGTCCAAATTCATTAAATACTTTCTTTTAAAGCCAAATACCTTAGTGAAGATAGTTTCTAGTACGCATTAAATCTATAGTGGTCACAAACGTCCTGACGTTGGTGTGGTGTGGAAGTTTGAAGAGTGGGGTGCCAGCTCAGGTATTGCCTCTTCATCTGACCGTGGTTCAAAATTAAGTGGTGGTGTTCTCGGATCTTTCGCTTCAAAATTGATCCTGGACAGTTACCAACAACAATTGTGTTGCTCCAGTGCGTCGTTAATCAAAATTCATATCTAACTACCCAGTTTAAGTAATGTTCGGTACTTAATAGCTTTATACGAAACTTCTTAAATGCTATACAATATTGCATACTAAATCCTAACTTCAGTACACAACTCAATTCCACGGAGTTAACACACCATTTCAAGGTCGGTATCCTCTGAATATTCTGGGAAAAGGTATATAAAACTCGGTTATATATATCGACACTATCGGTACTTGAACTTCCTAATATCCTATAAAGAAAAATCTTGATCGATGCGACTTTCATTTACTTAACGAAGCAGACACATAAAGCACTCTGCTGCGATAGCAACGTTGGATATTTTCTCTTTGTGTGCCTATCTAAAATGGTATTTGCAGCAGAGGCGTGGACCACCCAGACTAAATTAACCAGAAACACCGACATTAAGGCCCGTCAAATAAATAGTGTTACCCAAAGTCCTTACTCAACACGGCCATCTTAACTTTCAGATTTCTGTAGACAAAACAACATTTATGGGAGTTATATCAGGCCTATTGGTCTGGTTTTGCTTTGTATTCCTTCCTTACACTACGCATTGTTGAACTACCGGTCCCTATAATACTACGTTTTGTGGAAAATTACAAGGCTTTTGGGTTATCTGCGCTGTTTGGTGTTTAATGGCTTTCTCGACAACTACTGTTTTCTGCGTGGCTTCTTTTGTGTGGAGATAGTTAGGACTTCCGTCTCGATAGAATTTGTGTTTCACTTTAGAATCTGAATCCGCCGTTTGGGGAGTAAATGGGTCCTACGGCGTTTTATTCCTATTTTTTTGTTCGTTTCTAATCCAACTCGTAGAATCGTCACTTCCACGGTCTTTTTCTTTTTGGAAGAGATTCAATTTCCCTGTGATTGCTTTTTTCTGCCAAGCAATTGAAGAGTGTCCAAGGACTGACTTGCTCGCGGCAACATGAATCGCGCGGAATAGCTTAGAAAGAATGTGCATTAGAAATCTGCTCTCCGTGATACTATTTTTTCCCATTAAAATTCTTCAGTAGCATCTTCGCATTCATTGTTTGCGCGAAAACAATAACATAACTGTCATCATAAATAACGTTAATAATTTAGAAAAAAAATATGAATAAGAGATCTGTTTTTTCCGTAATATTATTTTACCATTGAAATTTTTCAGCAGCACTTCAATATACATTTTTTTTTGCTTTTAAACTAATGCATTAGAAATCTGTTCTGCTTAATATAATTTTTCTATTAAATTTTTCAGCAGAATTTTCGCATTCATTGTTTGTGAGAGAAACAATATTACAACTGCCGTCTCATTAAAAATGTTCATAATTTAGAAAGAATATGCACAAGAGATATGCTCTCTTTTACATAATTTTTTTTTTGAAATATTTTAGTAGCACCTTCGTATGCATTTTTCACGAGAAAACCAATGCATTAGAAATGTGCTTTTGGTAACATAATTTTTCCATTCAAATATTTCAGTAGCATCTTCTTGAGCATTTTTTGACAAACTGAAGTACTGGACTTCCTTACACTAAAGGTCTGGTAGTTGAATTTGCGTCGCACTGGAGCAAATCAAAGAGCTTTGGGCAACAGTCCTGAATCTATCCCTAAGAGAAAGAATCGAGGACAACACCAATTTTGAACCGTGGCCAGATGACGAAGTCAACACCTGAGCTCGCAATCCACTCTCCAATCTTCCACACCACGTTCACGTGATAACATGTGAGGCTACGAAAGATATAACGTGTACGAGCCCCCACGTACACGACGATCTTTGATTAGATCGAATTTCGATATCACAACCCTCCGGTTTCTAATCCAATACTCTTCCGACTGGGCTACTGCGGCACCAGAAATTTCATGAATACATCAAATTGTTAGGTTTTCACAGAGATCAAATAGTGTTACAGCCATAGAGGAAATATAAAAGTAGGTATGTAGGTATTTTAATAAACATCATGCAGGAGCAACACCACATAACTTTGAACCACGGTCAGATAACAAGGTCACCACCTGAGCTGGCACACTTTCAAAAATTCCACACCGAGCCAACGTGAGAAAATTTGAGACCAAGACAGATTTAACGTGCATTAGCCCCTATTTACACAAATGGTGTTTATTTGGATTTGGACTCGAACCCTCCAGTTGCTTAACCGTTACGCTTCCAACCGGACATCCGTGGCCAGCTATAAAAGTAGAGAATCAAAAGCATTTAAATGATAAACGTAGAGGTGGTTAGGTGAAAGGAGAGTGGTATGGTAAAAGAAGAGTGGGGGGGGGTATGGTAAACGTAGTGCGGTGTGGTAAAAGAAGAGTGATTAATAGCTCGTTTGCACTCATATACATGTATCTTCGGTCACCTTACAAAACTCTCATCTCAAACCAAAAGTGAGAATTTTTACCGGGTCGCAAAGCTGTCCTCAAATTAATACAACGAGAAACAGATGGTTTTTATTTGGATTTGAACTCGAACCCTCCAATTGCTTAACCTTTACTCTTCCAACCGGACATCCGTGGCCAGCTATAAAAGTAGAGAATCAAAAGCATTTAAATGATAAACGTAGAGGTGGTTAGTTGAAAGGAGAGTGGTATGGTAAAAGAAGAGTGGGGGGTATGGTAAACGTAGTGCGGTGTGGTAAAAGAAGAGTGATTAATAGCCCGTTTGCACTCATATACATGTATCTTCGGTCACCTTACAAAACTCTCATCTCAAACCAAAAGTGAGAATTTCACCGGGTCGCAAAACTGTCCTCAAATCAATAAAACGAGAAACAGATGGTTTTTTATTTGGATTTGAACTTGAACCCTCCAGTTGCTTAACCGTTACTCTTCCAACCGGACATCGCCGACCAACCGGTATAGTAGTTAAGGTGTTAGCCTCTAGATCGGAAGGTTCCTGGTTTGAATTCGGGCATGGATGTTTGTAGCGTATGGTGTAGAGGCGGCTGGTGCACCTTAAATCTGTCGTGACCGAAAGTCCTCACGTTGGGTTGGTGTGGAAGTTTGGAGAGTGGGGTTCCAGCTCAGGTGTTGCTTCGTCACCTGACCTTGGTTCAAAATTGCGAGGTGTTGTCCTCGGATCTTTCCCTTAAGGGACTGATCCCGGACCGTCGTCAATAGCCCGTTGTGTTGCTCTAGTACGACGTTAACTAAAATTACCATTACCATCTAACCGGACATCCGTGGCCAGCTATAAAAGTAGATAATCAAAAGCATTTAAATGGTAAACGTAGAGTAGTATGGTGAAAGAAGAGGTGGTATGGTAAACGTAGGGCGGTGTGGTAAAAAGAAGAGTGATTTAATGGCCCCTTTGCACACGTGTACTTGTATCTTCGGTCACCTTACAAAACCGCAGTCTCAAAGCCACCGGGTCGCAAAGCTGTCCTCAAATCAATAAAACGAGAAACAGTTTGATGGTTAGTTCACCGAATTGATTACAGTCAAAGACGCTGATGTCTTACCACCAAGAGTATTAGGAATGCAAATAAAATGTCAATCATGGCAGCAGTCAGTTCGGACCACATTTCCCGTGAAGCATCGATCACATACACCATTGACGTTGTTGTATTCGGTTGCCACATGAGTGTATCAATCACCATTATGATAATGCGCTACATTTACTTTACTAATGAGTTGATGCTTTTCACACATCGTAAAAATGGAAATGTAGCGGATATCGAGTGAATATAATAGTTATTAAAACATTTTACAATCGGTTTGTTTTTCGGTGGATATGATTGGGGTTGATAAATCACCCTCGTATGCAAAAATATTCACGCGGTCTCATAATTTCATTTCAATCAGCTGCGACGAAAAAGATACACGCGTTCGGGTAATGAGAAATTTCAGGAATCACAAAATTTCTGTTTTGAAAGCAAGTGGCCATTTTCACAGTTATTCTAATTCAGCTTATTTTACTACAGCTATTACATTGCAGCCTTCTCGTTGGGTTGGCGTGAAAGCTTGGAGAGTGGGGTGCCAGCTCAGGTGTTGCTTCGTCATCTGACCGTGGTTCAAAATTACGAGGTGGTGTCTTCGGATCTTTCCCTTAAGGGACTGATCCCGGACCGTCGTTAGTAGCCCGTTGCGTTGCTCTAGTAGGACGTTAATACCATTACCATTGCAGCCTATTTTATTTAAGAGGTTAGGGGCATTTTCTCACATATTTATTGCTCTAAAATAGTGAGTAAAATATCAAAACTGTAAAACAATAATTACAACTTTTTACAATCTATTAGGTTTGTTTGCTGCCAATTATTGAGATTGAATTTTGTATATCTAATTAACGTTGAACTGGGGCAGCACAATGAGCTATTGGCGACGGTCCGGGATCAATCCCGAAGGGAAAGATCCAAGGATGACAAAACGTAATTTTGAACCACGGTCAGACAATTTTATTGAGATTGATAAATCATCCTAGTATGCAAAAACGTTCACAAGGCCCCGTAATTCGAATTTCATAAGTTACGTCGAAATTAATGTGTTCGAAAATGAGAGTTTTCAGGATAGTAATTGGTAATTTTTTAATTAACCTCGTTTTAGAGCAACACAACTGGCTATTGACGACAGTCCGGGATTAATCCCCTAAGCGAAAGATGGGAGGTAATGGTAATGGTAATGGTAATGGTAATATTAGTTAACGTCGTACTAGAGCAACACAACGGGCTATTGACGACGGTCCGGGATCAGTCCCTTAAGAGGAAGATCCGAGGACAACACCTCGTAATTTTGAACCACGGTGAGATGACAAGGCAACACCTGAGTTCGAACCCCACTCTCTAAACTTCCACACCAACCCCATGTGAGGACTTTCGGTCTCGACAAATTTAAAGTGCACCAGCCGCCTCTAAGCCATGTAAACCTTATAACCCCTTACAAACATCCATGCACTGACCCGGATTCGAACCATAGCGATCTAGAGGCTAACACGTTAACCACCAGTCCGGTGGATCGCCAAAAAAGAATAGAAAAACGCATCCAGGGAGGAACCAAACCTGCGTCGCCTGGAACTAGCAGGTTGCTTGCGCAGTAGGATGATTCATTGAATCACATTTAATTACTGAAAGTTTATTTTCGTAAGATAATAATTGTAATTGTAATTTTTTAGTTAACGTCGTACTAGAGCAACACAACGGGCTATTGACGACGGTCCGGTATCAATCCCTTAAGGGAAAGATCCGAGGACAACACCTCGTAATTTTGAACCATGGTCAGATGACGAAGCAGCACCTGAGCTGGCACCACACTCTCCAAACTTCCGCACCAAACCAACGTGAGGACTTTCGGCCACGACAGATTTAAGGTGCGCCAGCCGCCTTTACACCATACGCTTACAAACATCCATGCCCGGACCCGGATTCGAACTAGGAACCTTCCGATCTAGAGGCTAACACTATTAACCACTATACCGGTTTTCGTAAGATGGATTTTTAAGTTATAGATATAATTTTTGAAAATCCTGGTATGAAAACATTTGCTCTACATCAATTTTCTTTATGCATTTCGCACCCCAATTCCACCTAAGGAATCCTAGTCAGTCTTATTTTCTTTCATTTTTGTATTTTTCTATTCTATTTCACGAAGCAGTAGAATGAGTTATTAACTAGTTAAGTGTTGGTATCGTTAGATTATATGTGAAATACGCGCTTAATCGAGAAACGGTTCCGAGGAAGGAGGTAGGTAGTTGAATTAGCGTCTATTGGGGCAACACACGGCCTAATGACAACGGTTCGAGATGAATCCCGAACCGAAAGATCCGAGGACAACACCACGTGCTTTTGAACCATGGTCAGATGATGAGGCAACATGAGATGACACCCCTCTCACAAAACTTCCACACCATGCCAACGTGAGGACTTTCGGCCACGACAGATTTAAGGTGCACCAGCCGCCTCTACCATACGCTTACAAACATCCACGCCCTGACCCGGATTCGAACCAGGAACCTTCCGATCTTGAGGACATTTGAGTCCACGACAGACTTCCATCATTCGGAAAAAAAATATATTGCTCATTTCCTTAGAATGTAATCTTTTGGAAAGATTCTATTGATCATTTGTATAGAATAGAACCAATTAGGAAGGTTTGATTATACATTTTTTTAGAATATAATCGTTTTTAGACATTTTGTATTACTCATTTCCTCAGAATACAATTCTGTGGAAAGATTATTTTGGTAGTAGGTCAAAATTCGTTAGAAGTCATGCAGGGAAGTCTGTAGGCCTGGTGGAATTATGTGTTTTAACTCCTCAGAAGGTAAGCAGTTTTGCCATGTTTAAAAAATACATTTATCTAGCATGAACTAGAAAATTACAATTTCTTCTCTTTTTATAACTTAAAAATTTCTCAAAGGAATTTTCTCTACTGATAACAAAACGGCTTCAGTATAATCTATAGCGTTAGTTTGAACTCGTCAGGAAAAAGTGTTAACAGGTTTAAAATAGTTCCTCGAAGAAAGATTACGTTTATTTTGAAAAAATGGAGTTTAGACTTAAAACAATTTGAGTTTATTATTATTTTTGTTTATATATTTAAGACTTCTAATAGGATTTGGAACAAAAATACACAAAGTGTTATTTAAAAGACTATGAAATAGACTTCGAGAGAAAAGAAACATGAAAATAGCTTTGATTTTTTTCTATACAAACCTTTCTACAGTGGCGTAATAAGTGTAAGTTAGGCGAATCTGACTTAGAGGGGCTGCAGTTCTTGACTAAAAGCATGTTTATCTTAGGAATTTTTTGCACTACATTTTTCAGATAACTTTTCATACCAATTTTATAAATATGGTAACGTCATTCCTGCAATACGCTTGACAAACATCAGTAATTTTTCGAAATGCATGTAATTCAGAGCACAGAACATTAAATGACCGATAAAAGCTATAAATGTAAGGCATGAAATGTTAAAAGATAATTAAAGTTAGCAAAATTACTACCAAATGATCATTAAAATTAGCAAAATTACTATCAGAAGATCATTTAAGTTAGCAAAACTATTAATAAAAAAATCTTTAAAATTAACCAAACGTACCGTTTACGACTGCATATTTGTTTAATCATTGCGGTATTGAAATGTAAAGCAAAATGTTAAAAGATCATTAAAGTTAGCAAAAAAAAGATTATTTTATCGAAGATCATTAAAAGTTGTCAAAACCATGTAAAATATCATTAAAATTATCCAAATGTACCATATGGCCTTTTATTTGTTTTAATCATTGTAGTATAAAAGTGTTTGCTATAAAATTTTAAAATACCAATTTACGAAGTTAAAATAATTATTAACTAACGATCGCTACACTTAGATAAATGTACCAAGTGTCTAATTAATGCTGCTTTCATTTTATTTGTAATCAGAGCAGTATTAAAATGCGAGTTATAAAATGAAAAAAATAATTAAAGCTAGCAAAATTATATTATCAAAAGATCATTTACAAAGTTGGCAAAACTAATGTTACCAAATCATTAAAGTTAACCAAAAGTACCTAAACGCTGTATATTTGTTTATCCACCACAGTGTTTATAAAAAGAAATGTTAAAAGACCATTAAAGTTAGCAAAGCTATTAGTACAAATTATTAAAATTTCTCAAATGTACCACATGACTGTATTTGCTTTATCACCGCAGTATAATGTAAGACAAAATGTTAAAAGATCATTACAATTTACAAAATTATGTTATCAAAAGATCATTAAAGAAAGCAGAATTATTAGTTAAATATCATTAAAACTAGACAAATGCTTCATATGGCTATGTATTTATTTAATCAAAGCATTATTAAAATGTAAGCCATAAGATGTTAAAATACCATAAAGTAAGCAAAATTATTATCAAAAGATTATTGAATGATCCAAATGTACCATCTGACTATTTGTTTAATCAGAGAAGTAATTGCATAATCTTTAAATATGAACAATTGGCTCCCCTATTAGTAATAACTCGAAGTTTTAATAGTAATTTTACGTTAGGAAAAATTATGTGAGTATGCAAGAATAAATATATTTTGGATTTTGCCTGGTCTTTTGTAGTCTAGAAATTTTGCACTCTTTTAGTATGTGTAGAATGTTTATAATGCGTATATCTAAGTAAACAACACAAATTAAAAAGCAATTATTAACTAATTAACTCTTATTAAATTAATTAACAATTTAATTACATGATTAATGCACTACAAATTATATGAGTATGAATAATATGAATTTGTTTTACCGCAGTGTGTCTCACATACTTTTATTTCCACATAGTACATCAAAGCTTCACGAGTGACAAAAGGTAAAAAATCCATTTCCGAAACACTGCTTGAATATTTGCTTGATTTCATTTATTGTCAAAAGTATTTGGCAAAATAAGATATTTCTGTACTAGGATCAAATGATATTTGTCATTTTTTATGCTTACAGTAATACTTTACTTTAAAAAACATACGATATTAAAACATTTTTACCGAAATTTTTAAAAGAAAAATAAGATTTACATCTTCATTTAGCGTAAAATTGAATTTTTATGTGTTGGAACCCCTGCAAAATGAAAATCGAGCATTAATGAAATACGAAATAATATATTGATTCTATTTGTGGATATATCAATGACCAAAACTACATTCATTTTAAGTGTCATAATGAGGAAAATTATACCTTAGAGAACTATAGATCAAACGAGATATAAAATATATTAATTACTAAAAATCATACTGAGCATATTAGTGGATGCATCAATGACTAAAACTATGCATAGATCTCAACAATGTCATAGTGAGAACACAATTATTGACAACCATAGATCACTCAAGACATTAATCATGAAATATCTGAATTACTAAATAATATTCTGATTCTTTTAGTGATACATCAGTGAATAAAACTATGCGTACATTTTAACAATGTCAAAGTGAGAACGATTATTCCTATCAGAACTATAGACGTAACGAGACAAAACATTAGAATTACTAAAATTCATACCGATTCTTTTAGTGGATACATCAGTGAATAAACCTATGCGTTCATTTTGACAGTCTCATAGTTAGCAATTTCAACCTGTTATTCCTTTGAGAACTAGATCTACTGAGTCAAAATATCTGAATTACTAAAAAAAAAAAATTATGAGTCTCTTAGTAGAAACATCAGTTACTAATTACTAAACACTATACTGATTCTATTAGTGGATACATCAATAACTAAAACTATTTACATACTTTTCATCGGGAGCAATTATCATAAATATATCTAAATTACTAAACATTATACTGATTTTAATAGTGAACACATCAGTTTATTAATTACTAAACAGTATACTCATTCTATTAGTGGATATATCAATGACTAAAACTATTTACTTACTTTCCATAGGTAGAAATTACTATAAATATATCTAAATTACTAAACATTATACTGATTCAATTAGTGAATACATCAGTTACTAAAAGTGTATACATATTTTTACAATGTTTATGGAGAAGCAATCATCATAAATATATATAAATTATTGCATTATACTGATTATATAACTGAATTTATCAATGACTTAACTAGATATAAGGGAGAGCAATCATCCTAAATATATCTAAACTACTAAACAGTATACCGATTCTGTTAGTAGATAATCAATGACTAAAATTATATTATGGAGAGCGATGGTCATAAATATATTTAAATTACTCAACATTATACTGATTCTATAAGGGTATTCCCCATTATTGACTAAACCTACACGTTCATTTTAACAATGCCATAGTGTGAGAGCAGTTATCCCTTTGAGAACTATAGATCTAGCGAGACATTTATCATAAAATATGAAACAAAAAACAAAAAAGTGTAATTTCTTTTCCGATTCAAATACAAAAACCGGCACTGGCGAATTATTTTATTTAAAAACCACACCACCATAATTGCGCGGCGCACAACGCATTTTCCGATTAGGGCGAATTACACCTGCCAATTTTAAAATATCTTCGAAAATTGCTCCCGCACATAGTACAAAGCCTGCGTTTACAATCCCTGAGCTAAAAGGGGAGGCTTTGAAAGGATATCATTCGCCCACGGATCAGTAAAAAGGAGAAAGGGGAAGACTTCCATTATGACAACTGAATCGGAAGGAAGGTATCACACGGTGAACAAATCACCTCTGCAAATGAGTTATAATCATTTGCTCCAGCGGTCGCGATAAAACCTCGTACCGCTTCCGCAGCCTGTTATTTGGCCGACGTGAACGGCTTTTGGCAGCGCGGTGAAGTTAGCGCGGGGACCGGCATTCTGCGGCGGGCGAAAGGCCACTTTGCGACCGCATCCCTCGATTGCGGTCCCGCGATTGAAATTTCCCTCGGCTGTTCAAGAATTTCGGGCTACGGAAACGCTTCGTTGCTTTCGACGTTTCCTGAACTTTTAATTGCGCTGACTTTCAAATTGAAAGTTGATCGATGTATTAAAAGTAATTGATTTTCTGATTATTATTGTATCGGCTATTTAAGATACTTTGGGTCTCATAAATGATGCTAAATATAAATCTGTGAACAAATTTCGCATGTTAAAATCATATCTAAGCTTGAGATGCTTTTAATTATAGTGAATTGTATTTTGAAAGTTGATTGGTGTTTTACAAGCAGTTGATGTTTCCACTTAATTTTTACACCGATTTTTGAAAAGTCCCTCATTGAAAAATATTATTTTTTAACTATTAAGGTTTCGAGACTCAGAAATGATAAAAATAAATTTGTCTGTGAAACAAATTTAGAGAGAGCATATTAAAGTCATATATGAACTTGTGAGATGCTTTTAATTGCACTGACTTGCAAATAAAAAGTTGATTGATGTCTTAAAAGTAATTGGTATTTCTAGTTCATTTTCGGACTGCTTTCTCCTCAAAAAATATTATTTGTTCGGCTATTAAGGTATTTCAAGACTCAAAAAAAGTAGTTAAAATTATTTTTTTTTTCAAAAAACCATTTAGAGCATTAAAATTATGCCTGAATTTGAGATGCTTTTAATTGCACTGACTTGCATTTTGACAGTTGATCAATGTTTAAAAAGCAGTTGGTGATTCTAATTGATTTTCGGACTGATTTCGAAAAATCCCTCGATAAATATTATCATCAGTCATTTTTGATAGTCAGAATTAAAAACAATTACTTCTTTAAATACATTTAGCACAGTAAAATCATGTCCCACAGTAGGTATATTATAAATTTGGGCGTTAGCCGAGATTTCCTTATGGATCCACAGTTGCAATTTCCCTCAGCCGTTCTGACATTTTGAGCTACAGAAACGCTTCACTGCTCTTGATGTTTCCCGAACATGAGATGCTTTAAATTGCACTGACATACATTTTGAGAGTGGACTGATATTTTAAAAGCAATCGTTGTTTAAAATTGATTTTCGGTCTGATTTTGAAAAATCCCTCTTCGAAAAATTTTATTTTACCGGCTATTAAGATAATTTGAGACTCAGAAATTATAATAAAAATGAATTAACTTGTGAAAACAATTAAGAAAGGGAGACAGAATAGAGAGATTGAGAGAGAGAAGAGATATAGATAAAGATAAAGAAGAGATATAGATAAAGAGAAAGAAGAGATAGTGATAGAGAGAAAAAGAAGAGATAGAGATAAAGAGAAAGAAGAGATAGTGATAGAGAGAGAGAGAAGAGATAGAGAGAGAGAGAGAGAAGAGATAGAGATAAAGAGAAAGAAGAGATAGTGACAGAGAAAGAGAAGAGATAGTGATAGAGAAAGAGAAGAGATAGAGATAAAGAGGAAGAAGAGATAGTGATAGAGAGAGAGAAGATAAAAAAGAGAGAGAGAGAGAGCAAATTAAAATCGTGTATCCATTTAGACAATAGCGGAGCCGGTATTTAATTACGGATCCACGATTGAAATTTTCCTCGACCGTTCTGGAATTTTGAGCGATCGAAAACGCTTTGATGTTTCCTGAACTTGAGATGCTTTTAATTGCCCTGACTTGCAAACTAAAAGTTGATCGATGTTTTAAAAACAATCGATTCTTCTAATTTATTTTCGAACTGTTTTCGAAAAATCCATCGAAAAATATTGTTATTAGTGCACTTTGAGACTCAGAATTAAAAACTAATTAGCTCTTGAAAAACATTTAGCATATTAAAATCATGTGTCCCCTAATATTATTTTATTGGCCATTATACTCTCTGGTACTCTTTGAAATTCAGAAATGATAATAAAAATGAATTTGTTTGTGAAGTTTTGAAAATGTGTGTGTTTTGAAAAATATTTAACATATTAAAATCATTGCCCCAGTGGGTTCATTACCCATTTGGGCGTTAGCGTAGCGGATACTTAACTTACGGATCCACGATCGAAATTTTCCTCTGCCGTTCTGGAATTTCGATCTGCATAAACGCTTCACGGCTTTTGATGTTTCCTGAACTTGCGATTCTTTTAATTGCATTGACTTACATTTTGAAAGTTGATTGACGTTTATAAAGCAATCGGTGTTTCTAATTTATTTTCCGACAGATTTCAAAAAATCATTAGCAATAAATATTACTTTATCAGCTATTTAAGGTACATTGGTACTCAAAAATAAAAATAAAAATTGCAGTAGAACCTTGATCATCCAAAACTAATATGGAACAATGCCACCTCGAATAACCAAAAACTCGGAGAATACAAATATAAAAAAACAGCCTGCATGAAATACAGATAATGAATACTATACTACATGTTACTACTGCTGCTACTAAAAGATTTAAAATGCTTAGATTAAGAATAATTTATACTAGGATTTGTGTTACATTACGTATTTATTGTAACAATTTATAAATAACTGAATTGAGTTATGCACCTTTAAAATTCTCTAAGAAAAATACGTAACTAACATCATTTGGAGGCATTTTCACTGTACTCTTTGGACAGTGAGCACGCATTCTAGCTGTAAGTTTTATTTAAAGTTTAAATAACTAAACAAAAACCAAATTAGTACTTAATTTGTTTCGAATAACACAGATTCTCTGTAGAATGGAGCTAGAATAATTAAGGTTCTATTGTAATTTGGTTTTCGAAAAACATTTAGCAATTTGAGATCGAGTTCCTAACAAATTACATCACCAAAGTCGAAAATTTAGGTATGAACTCTTTAAAATTTCAAAAACTTCGTTAAACTTCTTTAAAGCTTATATTTTGTTATTACGTTAATTTCAAAGCAACGAATTATAAAAATGACGCATTTCTATTGATCTGAGTACTTCAAAATGGTTGTGTTTGGCCCAAAATATTTACGACGATTAAATAACACCAAGTGAATATTAAAATGTTTCCCCAAATTCATTTCCCCCTTCTCTATGACTTTTGAAGCTTTGATACATGGCGAAATAAGTAAATAAGTAAAATAATTAATAATCACAATAATAGTTTTTCAGGTATTATAAAAATAACTAATTTAAAAAGCTGCTAGTTATCTAACAACTGTTGTTTATTTATCGATCGTAACTATGCGATTTAAATTTTTTGTATAAAGATTTACAAATTAAACAGTTGAATTTCTTATCGTAAATCGAGTATATACTAACGGCAAATGTAACGCATGTCATCAAGAAATAATTTATCCCAATCTTTGCAGTTAAAATTCAGACGAATGCGCACTAAAAGATCTATGATCTCATGCCAAATATGCATCGCAACAATGAAGTTTAAAAAGATACTTCAAAATTAAGCACAAGCTTAAATATAATTTATCTTAACTTTTGAAGTCGAACTTCATGCAAAGAATCACCAAAGATCTGAAACCAAACTAACTCTGTTCTTCATATAAGAAGTATATTATGATAAATGAATACAAAACAAAATATTAGCACAGAAATCATTAAAAATCCTCAAAATATTAGCATTAAAAACATTCATCCTAATATTTGTTTCGTCGAACAGTCGAATCGAAACAACTATCGTGTCCACTTTAGAAACATTATGACAATTAAATTTTAGACATATCTTCCAGATTCAATAGTTACTCAACAATTTATCAGAGAGTTATTATCATTTATTAATTTGCTTATTGAAATCCTAACTAAAAAATAAAACCACATTAAAATTTATTTCAGTCAATATAAAAATGGTTGTTTAATTAAGTTATGCGTTTAACCTTTTTTTCCCAGACATAATATAGAATAGATATTTAAAAGACAAATCACTGAGTTTTGGGTAAAATTATTAAACCATCTCAGTTTACTTATTTTTCGAACAAAAGTAATTCATTGATTAATAAAAATTGTAAATTTCTACAGTAAAAAAGGGCTCTAATTTAAGTAAAATAAGAAGACAAAAAACTTTCGAATTAGAATTACTTACAAAGTAACTTTAAAACGTTTATTATCTCTAGGCTAATATTCCTAGAAAGTATTACTTCAAACATTGTTTTGAAACAAAGATTATAATAACAATAACAATAATTTTGTTTACAGATTGACATTTAGTTACAATTAAATAATTGCTATGAACGCACTAAAATATATGTTTTGAAGAATGTACTTTTTAGACATGATTTAAGGGCTTGTCACGTATCTCCGTAAAATTACGTATATTTTACAAATAAACCTTACTCTAAACTAAACATCATTGTATAATACATTTTTACATTAATTCTAATCACCGAAGTGTACTTAGCTATGTAGAGTGAGAAGACATTTTCCTTTGACAATTGGCCCACTCGAAGAAAACTAAAAACTGAGTTGAAATGGAATAAGTTGATTATTATGAACATGGCTCGAATGATTATTTGGGAAAGTCTACCGTTAATGTTTATAAATGCTTATAAAATATCTCCAAACGCACATCTACCTATATCGCTATGCTATAGTGAATATAAAAGCTATAATGAATAAAAGATGATGCTATAATGAATATAAAAGCTATGCTATAATGAATTCAAGAAAATAAAATTTCAACAAAACGAAACACTCAACAAAATAAAATGTATGCAATCATTTGTTTGAACAAGTTTTTGAATGAATGTAAGATTTCCTACTATGGAAAAAATAACAGAATTATATAAAAAAAAAATCTTGTCGAAACACAAGCGAAAATTTAAAAAATTATTATTACAATCAATAATTAATTCGTCATTTAATTTATTCTTAATCACGATACTGATTCAAGAATTATAAATTGTATCTGAAACATAAAATATTCAAAAAAAAGTTGATAGCCACAAAACCTATCTTTGTTTATTGAAATTATGCGAATGTATTATTGCATTTGTATGAATAAAGGATACAAAATGTAAGAATCTGTTGTATAAATGGCTAAGAATTTTAGGAACTTATAATTTAATTAAATTTACCCCCATGGTCACACGTATAATTTTACCTTGCAACCTGCATGAGCGCTGACAAATTTTGACCCTCTTCAGTAATAAACTATTTCTAAAGGACTATTTTAAAAAAAGGAGTAATAGAATCTTCCAAGGGATTCTATTTTAAGGAAAGGAGCAATAATTATTTCCATAGGATTCTATTAAAATGAAAAAACAACAACAATAGAATCTTTCTAAAGGTTGAAAGAATCCTTCGGCTCTTTAAAAACTTGTGGTTATTTATTCATAAACGCACCAAGAATGACGAATTGTTTAAAAATGAGATGAGAATTCATTTGAAGTCAGAAAATTGTGTTTAAATGCATTTGAAATGCATAGATTCGTGGTTTTGAGACTGGCGTCTAAATCTAAGCTACTTATTCAAATAAAATTAGATAAAAAAATAAGATGTTCAACAAAAAAGCTGTTTTTCGCATTACACCGTTTAAAAAATACATTTAAGCATGTAGATGCATTTTTAGACTTATTTAACATTTGCAATTTTTTGGAAGACTTTTTCCTAATATGTCTATCATTGGAAGTCAATGTGAGCTTCCAAAAACATTTACTAAAACACTGGTTTTCCTATATTCTCTACAGGGTCACCGTGACTCAGGGGTTTTTCCAGTTGTGCTAGAAGCTTGTGAGTTGCAGGCGGTTCTGTTTCAATTACTGCCTCTCTGTGTTAAACACAAAGGACTACTAGTGACATTCCGGGATCAAATCGGAAGGGAAAGATCAGACAATTGAACCACGGTCAGATGACGAGGTCACTCCTGAGCTGGCACATCCACTCTTCAAACTTTCACATCACGCCAACGTGAGGACATTTGAGGCCACGACAGATTTAACATGCACCACCCAACTTTTTTACACGACGGTCTTTGGTTGGATTCGAACTCTCAAAATTTCGGTTGGTAATTAGTTGCTCTTTCAACCTTTCTTCCTTAGGAGAGGCATTAAACAGAAATACAATTGATAAGAATCTCAATATAGGTTTGTTACAACCTTATGTTTAGCTGATTAGTTGGTGGTTGTGTGTGTGTATGTGTGTGTGTGGTAGTTGACTGGACGTCGCCACTGGAAGGGTTATTTTATGGTTATCTGATAATAATGATCAATAGGAATGATATTAAATTGTAATAAATTAGATAGGAATTATATTAAATTGTAATAAATTAGATAGGAATGATATTAAATTGTAATAAATTAGATAGGAATGATATTAAATTGTAATAAATTAGATAGGAAGGATATTAAATTGAAATATAATTCTTATCGAATAAGAATATCATGATCGGTTTGTTTCGGCTTTATTTATCTGATGATAAACGAACAATCTATAATCTGATTTATAAAAAATTAATTTTCTTTTCGATAGGAATATTAAATATTAATACAATTGATAAGAGGATTTCCATGATTGGTTGCTTCCAGTTTTATTTGTCTGACGATAATGAGCAATTTATTTTCTGATGACTTCAGCTAAAGCTTAATAGGCATTTGACACCCCGTTGGTTCTTCAAATGGTAATTATTACCATAAAAGCGTTAAATTATACAAACCATAATCCAATGCAAAATATATGAAAATTATGATACACCTAAATGTGCAGTGTTTATCGTAAAACATTCGAACAGATTCATCTTCAGTGCTGTCCATATGATGAAATTCATTAAGTGCGATTCTAAACCTGTAATAGCTCAATATAAAATATTGAACTATTGTGTTACATAAGTTACAAAAGTTCATTCCGTTTTTTTTTTTTTTTTTTTTTTTTTTTTTTAAATAAGTTGAAAAGAAATTTTATTTATTAAAAATTACATTGAAGTGCCGTTAATTAAACTAAATTACATATATTAAGTGCCGTTCTGTGCGATGACCTTTGTACATCTCTCTTAGCTGCATAAGACGACCAAACGGTCAGGTGGTTAAGGTTAGCCTCTAGACCAGAAGGTTGCTTGTATGAATCCGCGTCAGGGCATGGATGTTTGTAAGCTTATGGTGTAAAGGCGGCTGGTGCACCTTAAATCTGTTGTTACTAAAAGTCCTCACGCTGGGTTGGTGTAGAAGTTTGAAGAGTGGGGTGCCAACTCAGGCTTTGCCTCGTCATAGGACCGTGGTTCAAAATTACCTGGTGTTGTCCTCAGATCTTTCCCTAAGGGATTAATTCCGGACCGTCGTCAATAGCCCGTTGTGTTGCTCTAGTACGACGTTAATTAAAAGTTATCAAATTTCCTCGCTGCATCATCCCGCGCTCATAGAAGCTATACTGTTTCTTTCTGAAGATGATCTGATCTGAACTGATCGAGGTGACGAAACTTTTTGATCCACTTAGGGCACGTGGAATGGTCAACGACACCCTACTATACAGTACACAACACATATCTTCTCGTGCGTCTATGAAGCATTCTTGCCTTTTCGGAAATAAAAAAGCATAAGATATCGAAAATGTTTCGTATTTTCTTCAATTTTTAATGCAAAACAAAATATAAAAAACCAAGTAACACAATTTTTTCCAAGTACTCTCTGAAATTCCTTCTGTCAAACATCAAAACGTTACATTTGTGAAATATATAACACTTCGGTTCTGCGATGCAATACCATTAGGGATTACAATCCGATCCGGCGAATCCGGCATCATTTGGCTACCTATCGGATCCAGAATCATCTATCAAATCCGGTCCGGATCCGATAAACTCGAATTTTTAAAAAAATTAAATAATCGACTATTTAAACCCAACTTTAAAGTTGCAAAATCGTTTATTAAGCAATCGATTGTGAATTAATCGATTTTATATTTTTCAATCATCCGTTTGGAGAATTCTAGTAAAGATAATAAATTGAACTATCAATTTTTAATAAAGAGGAATTAGAAAAACAAATTCTGCTAGAAAATGAAGGCTATTGTAAAAAGACAAACTTAAGAGAAAAAAAAAACAGATTTTGAGAAAATACTGATGAAAGAAATGACTTCAAATGGAAATATTTGTCTCGTATGTACTACTCTAATGACGGTTAAACCAACTAGTGTCGAAGCTGAGAGGGCCTTCTCGGCCGCTGGTTATATTTTCAGTTCATTGAGAAGTAGGTTGGAAGATGACCACAGTTAATACAATTTGTTTCCTTAGATCGATCGTTTTTTCAAACTCAAAAGTGATTTTCATTACTATATAAATTCGATTTAAGCAATTAAGAAGAATTAAGAGTTACCTTTTTTGCTATGTTGACCAAAAACTGCAAAAAATTATATTTTTATGTTAGTATGAGACAAGGTTAGGTACAATTTATATCTCATTTGCTCAACGACATTAGAGATAGAGACTACTTAATTTTAGATAAATAGAAAAGTACTAAGTATAAAATAAACTGATGTTTTTGGTGTGGAAACTAGTAAGACTTATCATCATCAATCGTTTAATACTGACTACTAATAGTACAAGTAGTTACTATAATTAATTGTTGGTGATTGATTTCCTACCTATAGATAATTATTAATAAACTTGATTTTCTAATGCTAAAATAAACGTTTTGTTCGTCTATTTGAAATAATATCCTTTTTACCTACTTTCACTCAGCCGATTTTGGAAAAATACATACCGGTTACAAAAAATTATTAACAAAGTACAGTCGTTTCGTCTATTTGAAATAATATCCTTTTTACCTACTTTCACTCAGCCGATTTTGGAAAAATACATACCGGTTACAAAAAATTATTAACAAAGTACAAATCCGGCCGGATCCGGTCGGATCCAACCGGATTAGTATCAATCGGGCCGGAACCGGCTGGATTGCAATCCCTAATTACCATCTAGCGCCAAAAACGGGACGAACTTTCACATTAACCCAATATTACAGTTATGTGAAAAAGAGACGCATTGAATGAAAAGAATACGCGAAAAACAAGATGGCTTAATTTAAGAAACTCTAATTTCTCACTACATTCATAGGAATCGACATTTAACTCAATTATTCTTGCATTTCTCTGATCGTTATATACCATTTATATATAGTTTCATTCTCTTGATAGTAATTACTTCAAGGCCAAACAGCATTAAATTGTATTAAATATAAAATTAATTAGAAAAATAAAATAAAGAAACTCGGCAATGTTAAATTCAATGTAAGTGTGTAGACAAATCTCTATCTCAAATGCTTGTCTGACTCCTCTAAAAAAGAAGCCAGAAGAGAATACATACTTACTATCCTTCAATTTCAGAAACTACAACTTTCGAAACATTCGTAGCAATAAAAAGCACTGAACTCAATTATTCTTGTTAGTTACTTATCATTTAGATCTCCCGCTACCACTCTCAATTCAGTAATTCTTATCGTGGTAAAAATCCGTACATAAAATATAAAAGCAAAGAAATGCAGCGGAAAAATGCAAACGTGGCAAACAAAAAAACTTTTACCACTACCGTTGCCATTCTCTGGATAGTAACTCTGTTATGGTAAAACGGATTAAGTTGTATGAAATATAAAATCAACGGAATACAGCCTTAAAACATTCGAAAAATGAAATAATATTTTAAATGTTCTTTTCACTCGCATTTCAACGCAGACGCCAGTAAAGTACGAACACGATCCTTCAATATTAGCGACTACAACTTTCCATGACAATTGTGGGAATCAACGTTTAACTCAATTATTCTTGTATCGCGATTAATTTCAAAATTTGTATACCATTTGGGGACTTTCCGCTGCTCTTCTCTAGATAGTAATTCTATATTAGCATTTAACTACAACTCATAAAAGCAGCGGAATACAGCGAGAGAATACGTGAAAACTCGGTTCTCGGTGTAAGCTTTAGAGTGCCTCAAAATTTTTAATTAAACTGAAATTCCAACTTGTTCTTTAAAACAGAATCAACAAACAAGTGGCATTACGTTCCGAAGCAGAGCTCTCGAATCAGCGTGAATTTAAAAAAAAAAAGCAATCTCCTTGAACGAGGAAAAATAGGTTAAGAAACAAACAGCACCCACCAGATAAGTCCTCTCAGTGCAGACGAGTTGAGTAATCCCTTAGCTGCTCGGAAGCGCAGTCCCAGTCTGGCCGATCAGACATGGTGAAATGGGAAAGCTGGCAAAGTTTTCGTGTGTCTGGCCTTTTTTCCATCCTTTGGAAGCGAAAGAACTCCATCCACGGTCTTCTTTCGAGGCCCTATTCGTTTCATCCTTAGCGAGATAATTGAAAATCACAGTACTTAACTCTTCCCCAATGTCCTCCAAAGAACAGGGTAATGAGAACTGTGCGAAGCGTTGTCGGTCGTACCGTCGTTTGTAGGAAAAGGCTCTAAACTCCAAGATTATGGTTATCAGAGGTTTTCTTCAGGACGCGTGGATTTCTACGTGAAAGCCGAGTATTTTCTTTCGCTTTTTTATTATTTCCCTGTCTTTCAATCTCCTAACTTGTTGTTAACTTTCTTTCTCCTATTCTTAACTCCCGGGCTCGTGAATTGGAGAGGTTGGGTGGGGGTGTAATAATTGTTATTATTACGGTCCTCGCAACGCTCTTGTGCAGAGACGGGATTCCGCTAATTTGGGTGTGCGATTTTTAGGCTTATTTGACTAAAAGACTCGAGTAACGGAACCGATCTGCCGTGTAATACGCAACTGAAAACATGAGTATACTGATGGAAGCATTAAATCGGGATTATTTACCTTGAGCACTGGACTCGTGTTTGGGGGAGTTAATGGAGAAGGATAGAGCTGGTTTTGTGATTTAACGAGGTGGCGCATTTTGCTCTGAATAATATAATTGATTCTTTAGAGGGTTTGAGGTTCTAGTGAGCTATGTTTAATGAAAATCGCAATTATTTAATGCAGCATGAGTACTAACGGAAGCACTAAATTGAGATTATTTTACTTGAGCACGCGGAATTCGTGCTTTGTGAATGAAGAATGATAGAGCTTGGGTACGATTTAACGAGTTGGTGCGTTTTTTATTATTATTTTTAAATTTTGTAACAGATTATTTAGAATGTTTGAGGTTCTATTGAGCTATGTTGAATGAATTTACAAGATAAAATTGTCTTTTAGGTTGGGTTGACCAAAAGACTCGAGTGACAGAACCGATTTGGCTTGTAATACGCAACTTAAAGCATGAAGTGAAAATGGCTAGAGAATTGCCTCTTTTAGGTTTGTTGTTGTTGTCGTATGTTCTTCTGGGATACATATAAAAGCAAGGGATGAATAGAAACATTCAAAACAAGTACAGAAGAAGAATTTTTTTTAATTATTACAAACGATGATTCCAGCAAAGATCAGAAAGGGTGCGCTGCTTTCGTTTCAAAACGGGAATCCATTCCAGGCGAAAGTCCGACTTCTTTTCCCAATTTCACATCCATGCCTTATCCGGGATTCGAACCCGGGCCCACTCGGTGACAACCGAGGATAATAACCACCATGCTGGCTGGGCGGCTCTTTTAGGTTTATTTGACTAAATCTAAACTTCAAGATAAATCATTTCGATTAAATGCTTCCATCAGCACTCATACTTCAAGTTACGTATTACACGCTTGATCGGGCCCGTTACTTGAATGTTTTAGTTAAACAAATCTAAAAGACAATTCTTTAACCATATTTTAACTTGTGATTTCGTTAAACATTGCTTATTAGAGCCTCAAACACTCTAAGGAATCAGCTACATTTATTCTGAGCTAATCCAAAACCACGCCAACTAGTTAAATCACACACAAGCTCTATCATTCTCCATCAACTCCCGAAAGCATAAGTCCAGAGAGAGAGAGAGAAAGTGCTCAAGGTAAATAATCTCTATTTAATGCTTCCGTCAGTACTCATGCTTTAAGTTGCGTATTACAAGCAAGATTGGCTCCGTTACTCGAGTCTTTGAGCACTGAACTCGTGCTTTGGAGAGTTAATGGAGACTGATAGAGCTTGTGTGTGATTTAAAAAGTTGTGTTTTTTTTTTCTCTTTGGATAATATAACTTCTTTAGAGTGTGTGAGGTTCTAATGAGCTATGTTTAGTGAATTAACAAGAGAGAATATGGTTAAACAAATTGTCTTTTAGTTTTATTTGACCAAAAGACTCGATTAATGGAACCAATATGGTGTGTAACGCACAACTTAAAGCATGAGTATTGAGGGAAGCATACAACATATTATTTAACTTGAGACTTGTGCTTTGGGAAGTTGATGGAGAATGATAGCGGGTGTTTTTATTCAACGAGTTGGTATGTTTTTTTTGTGTTAACTTGCATATGTTCGCACTGAATACAGCTGATTCTTTAGAGTGTTAGAGCTAGTAAGTAGTACTAGTACTACGAAGTACTAGGCTCTAATGAGCAAGGTATAATGAACTTACAAGAAAATATACATAATTAAAGAAATTTAACTAAATCTTGAAATTCAGCCATAAAATTGCCCCTGAGAGAATTGATTACATGTGATTTTTGGGTTAATTTGATTAAAAGATTCGAGTAATTACCTGTTGTACATGTAATGCAGCAGTTTCAAGAATAAATACTCACGGAAGTGCTAAATCGAGATTGCTTACTTCAAGCACTCGAATGGAGTTTTTACTAGTTAAAAGAAAGTAATAGCATTGCGCAATTTAAAGAGTTTTGATGCAGCTTTGTTTAGACACTTATTAGTATACATGTATTATATGTATTCAGTCCCCAACAACGAAAATTAACAGGATCCCCAAGGGGATCGGGACCCTAACACTTGGTAACCTTGGTGTGGGTAGGTAGGTATTTTATTAACTTCGCAATAAAGCAACATAACGGGCTATTGCTGACGATCTGGGATCAAACCCGAAGAGAAATATAAGAGGACACCATTTAATTTTGAAACAAAGTCAGATGACGATGTCACACTTGAGCTGGCAGTCCACTCTCCAAACTTCCATACAGTGCCAACGTGAAGACATTTGAGGCTACGACAGATTTAGCGTGTACTAGCCCTCTTTGTACACGACGGTCTCGGACTCGCAACCCTCAGGTTTCTTATCTGTTACTCTTCCAACTTGGTTACCGTGACTCCGTGCGGGTGGTTCCTTGAAACAAGATTTATTTGGTTACGTACAGGTAATATTTTGATTTTGCCCCTCCCGTTTCGTGAGGCCAGGCACTCCCCATTTGGGAGACTCACAAAGTTTGGGCTCTTAGGAGTTAACACCCTTTTGAACGGGGTTGTAGGCGGTGCAAGTTCGATTCCTGTATTTTACCGTGGTTGTATTTCTCTCTTCTGTGTTAATAAAACTTTCCTTGTGTTTGTATATCCATTATTTGACGTTACTTGTTTTGTGTTTTGCGCTGTATCTCATTTGCTAATGACGAGGTATTTCGTCTTGACAAAACTACACTATTCTCCAAGTGGAATGAAGATTTGAGTACGAAAACAAATTGTCTCTTGCCTAGAACTGGTGACAGTTTGGAACAGGCTTTTGTATCAGAGGCTGGTCGCTACTGAGAAAACTGCCCTATTCTCCAAGAGTAATGAAGATCCAAGAGGCAAAACCAAACTGTCCCTTGCATAGAACTGGTGACAGTTTTTGAACAGGCTTTTGGATCAGAGGCTGGTCACGATAGAGCTTTCGACGTGAAGATAAACAACAAAGAAGGAAGAATACAGCAAATATACCGATAATATTGATGGTAATTTGAAGAAGCAAAATAGAGAGTTGCGAAAACGCATGTATATAAAGCCAATCGGGGTAGTACTGGGGTCCCACAATAATTTAACTGAGTTGGCACCCTTCTCCCTGGGGTTCTCTCTTCCCAAAAATAGTGTCTTCTTTAAATTATTAAGAGGCCACACATCATTGTTTACGCGAAACTCGCTCCCTTAAGCCAAGTGAAAAACTCGGGTGAAATTATTTCTCTGTGCATTTTCGCGGAGCAAAAAAAAAGCAACACCTAGGTAAGCAGGGGCCAAAAAAACACAATAACAACGTAAACAAAAACGAAAACGGTCGGGTGGAGGGGGAGAACATACGAGCTCGCATCAGAATGCGCCGGAGTAGCACAGAGCCAGAAACAAAAACAAAACAATAACAATAATAATAGCAATAATAATAAAACACGAAAAAGAAGAGCGAGCGGGAGAGAGAACAGTGCCAAAAAAATGCGAAAACATTCCCGAAAGGACGAGAGGTAAAACAAAAAAACCCGCCATAATGTGGACCCTAAAAAGCGCCTGATAGTATAGAAGAAAAGATAGAAGGATAGCTGCAGTTGATGGAGCGAAGAGTGAAAAGGTCAACTCTGCACTTGTAAGTAGATCCGGAGAAGCCATAGAGAGAAAGTCACGATTGGTGAGGAGCAAAAAGCAAATCACTGTCATTAAGATGTGGAAACCCGTCATTAGATGAGCGGACTCTCCTCTCGGTCGGAGAGGATGCCCCATCTCTCCACCAGCTATCCTTCTTTAGACTATCCGACCAGCCGCTCTGCTATCCGGGTGATGCGAATGATACCCAGGAGGTGGTGGTAGCTCCAGGCAAATAAGAGAGGGGAGGAAATGATACAACAAAGAGATTTCTACCTTAGTCTTCTTTTTATGCTGCCTTTACCTCACTTGATTTGCTTTTTCGTTATTCAAAGCAAAAAAAAAATCGGCCTTACCCGAGAAATGAGCCTGTTTTGTTAAAGTAACGAGCCCCTACGAGGTTTTATTAATTCGCGGAGTGCTAATGATTTCATGAGTCTTGCGCATGGTTTGGACAGTCGTTGGATTTCATGGAAATGTCTGCAGGATAGCAGTGTGGGAAACGTGATAGCGTAATTAGTAGACAAATCGGCCTTGTGTTTGTTGAGAGAAGAAAAATGTTCACCACCCGATGTTCTTCATCAGTGGAGAATGGTGTTTGGAGCTTGGTGTGTATTGATAACCGATTCCGAAAGGACACCCAAAAAACGATACTGTTAGAAATGTATGTTAGCATTAGCACAGATGCACTTTACTAACGACAGGGTATACCTTTCTGGAGCTTAGTGTGTTAAGATAACGTATTTAAATAGGATCCAAAAGCAACTGCGACTGTTAGTTTAAACGGCACAGAACAATAAAACTTACCCAAAAAAATGAGTCTGTTTTGGTAAAGTAACGAGGCCTTTGGAGGTTCTATTAATTATCGTAGTGCTAATGAGTCTTGCGCATGTAAATAAGTTTTGGATTTCGTTGTAATTTTTGGTATAGCAGTGTGTGGAACGCGATCTCTAAATTTATTGATAACTTGACTTGGTGTATCCACCCCAAATGCAATTGTTGATTAAACGGTTTAGAAAAATAAGCCTTAGCCAAAGAAATGGACCTGTTTTGTTATATATTTAAAGTAACAACTTCTTTCGATGTTCATTATTAATAGAATGCTAATGATTTCATGCGTCCTGTGCATGGAGATATGTAAATATTGAATAGAGGGTTTAAATAGTTTGAATTCGTGAAATGCATGAGAGAAGCGTGATCGTTATTAATCAAAAACTTGACCATTCGTTCTTTAAGGCAATCAACACCAATGATACCGCTTACCAACGCAAGGGTGTTTCTTTTTTAAAGTTTAACTTGCTCATGTAAATTATTCACAAAAAATTCAAAGAAAACAAACGATGGACCTGTGTTGAAAAAGAAGCAATCTCCTACATGAAGGAAATATTAAAGTAAAGTGAGCAATGGTAACCGTTTTACATGCACAGGATCATCATATCACCCAAACTAGTAGTAACTTGACAGTTAAACCGAAACAGAACCAAGCATTCATCACCTGATTGGTTCACAGGACATAGTAGTAGACATTAGCGATATCACCGATTTTGTTATCACTCTATAGAAAAGGGCATTCAAACACCTACCCTGTCATTAGATGCTATACCGCCAAACGAGGTGGTGAGAAGCCAAATCGACCAGCCAAGTCAGTTTTTCGCAGGGCAGTCACGTGACAACTAGTCGACACGTTGGTCACACTTTTTGAAGATATTTTCTCATTAACATTACTCAGTCTACTTACATCCCCCGTTTATGATCTCCTACTAAGTTTATTAATTTTTAGGTGGAGGGCCCGATCAGATATTCGACTCACCACTGAAAGCATTGCACTCTGAAAACTTTCGTTTTAATTTCATATGTCGCTCTATGGTTATTTGTTTGCTACATGAAGGCAAATTAAACCTTCAAACGTTTTAGACTTCTACACAGAAAATTAGTCTGTTTCACTCTTTTACTAACACTAATGTAGAAATAAATAGACTTTGCCAAAGTAAATTAAAAGAAAATTTTCAAAACTTAAGGATTATACAGTATTATGAATGCAAATTCAAAACTCTAATTTTGTTTTTTACTCGATTTACTTTAATGAGATGTTTAAAGATAGGAAGCGTGTTTCATGTATGAATAATTTTACTTTCTTATTAATTTATTCATCAATGTGTTGTTATGTAATGAATCCTCTAATTATTAAATATCTATTATTTGAAAATTAAATATTTTTACTCACTGGGTCTTATTATTCAGCTCTTGTGTTACAAAATATGATTATAGAGCGACATACTAAAAGCAACCTTCAATCACTAAGTAGATAACTTATGAAACGATTGTTAATGAATTTGGTCTGTGGTATTGAAATCAAGACTTAATTTCGCAATGTCTTAAACGTGGAATCACCGGTCATAAAAATCCCCCCCCCCCAAAAAAAAAAAAAAAAAAAAAACACTGTATAAAACCAAGTCTGTGTAAGGAGACGTAATTTCATTTGCAGTGAGTACTGTAATTTGAAATTTATTATGAAATTCTTTAACCATTTTGTTTCCGTTAAAATGCAATTGCTAATCAATAAGGTTTTACTTATTTATCTCGTTTTCATAATGTCTAAACTTCGAATTTGGTTGTAAAAATCAGCTGCCTAATGAAACAAAATATGATTGATTTCTAATGTTATTGTTCTGCCGTTTAGTTCCCTTTAAAACATGGTTGTTAATTAGTTTAGTTTTGCATATTAATTTACCCATTTACAATTACTTGGAGATATAATTTATTTCACACTGTCTAAACTTAAAATCACCGGTTCTAAAAACCATCCACGTAATTAAACAAAATATGATTGAAGAAACGTGATTTTGTTAAACAGAACTCATCAATCTAAAATTGTTTTTCCGTTCTGTTTTATATTTAAAGCACAATAATTAATGTGAATTAAGTTTTTATTATTATTTTTCTTACAAGTATTGTGAGTACATCCGTTTTCACAATCTCTAAATCGCCGGTTATTGAAAACAAATGCTTAATGAAACAAAATCTGATTAAAGAGACGTGATTTCACTAAATGGTGGGCTTTGCAATCTGAAATTTGCAATGAAATTGCTCTTCCGTTATCTTCCTCTTATAACGCGACTCAGAATAAATTAAAATATGCTTATTATTCTACTTATTTACAAGTATTAGGGGTATACTTGCTTTTACAATATCTAAACTTCGAATACCTGGTTATAAAAATCAGCCGCTTCACAAAACAAAGTGTAATTGAAGAGACTGGATTTCATTGAGCGGAGGGCATTATAATTTGAAATATAAAATAAAATTACTCTGCCGTTTTACTCCTCTTGAAACACAATAGCTAATAAATTTAGTTTTGCACATAATTATTTTACTTATTTACAGTTACAGGTAGGTATACTTGAATGCACAGTGTCTAAACTCGCCTGTTATCGAAATCAACCGCTTAATGAAATAAAATCTGTTTGAAGAGACGTGATATCATTATTTAGTAGAACACATTAATCTGAAATTTGAAAGGAAATTGCTCTAATGTTTTTTGTTTCATCCTAAAACCCAATAGTTGATAAAATACGTTTTGTTTTTATTTTATGTATTTACACGTGGTTTGGGGGGGGGGGGGTATTTGTTTTTGCGATGTCTAAACTTAAAAATTAGCCGCTTAATGAAACGAAATCTGACTGAAGATATGTGATTTTACTAAAAAGAGCGCAAAAATCTGAAATTTGCAATGAAAATTGCTCTGCTGTTTTGCTCTTACAACAAACACAATAGCTAATTAATTTAGTTTTGCTTATTACTCTATTTACAAGTATTGAGGGGAACACTTGCTTTCGCAATGTCTAAATCGCCGGCTATAAGAATCAACAGCTTAATGAAACATAATCTGACCGAAGAGAAGCGATTTCATTCAACGGTGTGCTCTGCAATCCGAAATCTGTAATGAAATTCTTTCACCCGCTTTGCTCCCTTCAAAAGAGCATCGTGACTGACTCCACCAAACAGCGGTGACAAAAAGGGGGTGCGACAGTATCATGTATCCTAATCCGGACTTTTTGTGCCCAGACCCCCTCGTCTCGCATTGATTGCACGCGTCAATTGTCAATTAGCGTTAATATGCACCCGACGCTTGTCATACGACTCGAGTTTAGACCTCACTCCTGTCCCCCTCGGGGTTCACGTCTCTCCCGGGGGATTTAGCAGAAGGGGAGCGTCCCTCTTGACAGTTTGACAAATACCCCCCTGATAAAAATCTGTGGGAGTAGGAAATTGGCCGCTATGGGATGAACTGAACCCTTCCACAGATTGAAAGAGAGGTTGGATGACTGGATTTTTTCTTTGATGGTATGATCCAAAAACGTACAAGATGCGCAGAACAGAACAATACGTATTATGTGTGAACCATTGTGTCTTAAAGGGGACGAAATGGTGAGATAATTTCACTAGAAATTTGGGATTTGTGACCTCCGCTTAATGAAATCGCGTCTTTTGAATCATATTTTGTTTCATTAAGCGGCTGATTTTTATAAACGGCGATTCGAAGTTAATACATTGTAAAATCAAGTATGATAGCTAGTACAGCCTTGGAAAAAAGTATAACGTTGGGGCGAAAAATCGCTAAATGTGCAAAACTACTGTGATTTCAAACTGCAAATAAATTTTTTACGACTAATATTAATGCTACCGAATAATAAACCTATAATATATTTGTAAAAAAAACCTGATGTTTTTTTAATTATGTAAAAACATTAAAAATCGGCGTATGGCAGCTTGGAAAAAAAGTACACACTATCAAAAAAATCGACGCACCAAGAACGTGCAGAATTACAGTGGTACCGGGCTCGATCAACTTGGAACGGCGCTGACTGGAAACGTATAGTCTTTAGTGACGAGTCCAGTTTCCAACTGTGTCCTGACGACAACCGCATACTTTTATGGAGACGTCCAGGGCATCCGGCCCTTACTATTGCATGCCCACAACAGGGCGTTATGGTCTGGGGTGCCATCTCCTTTGATATCCAGACCCCTTTGGTAGTCATATCTGGCACACTTACAGCACGACATTATACGACGGGTTGTGTTACCGTTCCTTTTACGGCACCCCGGACATACTTTTCAACAGTATAATGCACGGCCGCACATGGCGCTATGGCTAATGACGCTTAGAAAATTCATTTTTAATATAGCGTCTCTTCGATATGAAAACCTAGTTTCGTTATCACACCTCTAAGAAACCCTCAAATCGAAATTTTGCTAAATATTTCGTCCTTTAAGAATGACGATAAAGACCAATTTTACAAATTACGAGATACTTCGTCATCAAGAATGATAATTGAATTCCGATTCCTGAAGATAGTGACGTTTTGGATGATGATAAGATCAATATATGATCATTTTTTCTGTTGACGAGGTATTTCGTCCGTCAAGATCTGGTCAGTTTTGCTAATGACGTTTAGAAAATTTAGTTTTAATCTAGGCCCTCTTTGACATGAAAACCTAGTTTCGTTATCACACCTCTAAGAAATCCTCAAATCAAAATTTTGCCAAATATTGATCCCCCTCGTTGTTGTAAGAGCGTGAAACCGGCTATTTTACTCTCTGCAATAAAAAAAAACCCAAATGTGGGTGCGCTTGTCAGTTGACGAGTTCGTGGAAAATACGAGAACATATGGCGAGCACAGAAGCTACAGTTGAATGCACTTACTCGAAGCGACCTCAACTTTCAAAAGTGAGAAAGATTAGTATGTTGTTTCCGTTCGCAGCCCCCCATTTCAACTACCACTCCTGAAAACTCAACCAGGGTACTTACTGTTCGAGGCAGGTAATGCTACTAATAACGATAATGACAGAAGGAATACTAGTTGTTGTTTCTCGACAAAGTACATAAACATAATGCATTCCTTTTCTGCAATTCCCTACTACGGGTAATTGGAAGGCAGTATTACCTACTGGGGAGAAAAGAAAATGCAGCTAAAGTTCTTTGTTATTAAACTGAGGGCCCTCGCGGTACTAAATTGTGCACCGTTAATTTTAACTTTCACGTGGTGGCTGTTGCCTGTTTTTGATATGCTTTACACATTAAACCGCCTATAGTGGTGTTACTTTTAGAGGCTGAACTTTTTCTAAGAAGTAATTTTTCTGCTCAAAGTCAGGAATGCACAGCATACGGCTTGTATCCAACCTAAACTTCTAACTATTAACAGTGCACGAGACCAGGGTAAAATATTTTAATTTTAACCCTCTGAGGGGTGTTACACGTGCATTATTAAACCTTGAAATCTAAAGTCTTTCCTGTATGGCTTGTTGCCAATTTTCACCTTCCTGACCCCAATAGAATCGCTACAAATGATTCTATTCTAAGGAAAGGACAAAACAAATATTTCCAAAGGATTCCACTCTACAGAACTGGCCTATAGAATTCTTCCAAAGGATTCTATTGAATGAGAAGGGGCAATAGAATCATTCCATCATAAGAAACTGAGCAACAGAATTTTTCCAACAGATTCTATTATAAGAAAATGAGCAATATAATAGTTCAAAATAGCTCTAAGGAAAGGAGAAAATAATATCTCCAAAGGATTCTATTCAACAGAATAAGCCGATTGAACTGTTTCAAATAATTCTAAGGAAAGAGCCAATAGAATCGTTTAAAATTATTTAATTATAAGGTAGGTTGGTAGTTTAATTAACGTCACACTGGAGCAACACAACTGGCTACGGGCGACGATTTTCAATTATAAGAAAATTAGCAATATAATATTTCCAAAAGATTCTATTCTAAGAAAATGAGCAATATCATAGTTCTAAAAGATACTGCTCTATTGAAAGGAGTAAAATAATCTCGCCAAAAGATTCTATTTTACAGAATGAGTCAATAGAATTGTTCCAAGTGATACTATTCTAGAGAAAGGACCAATAAAATCGTTTCAAAGAAAAATTCTAAGGAAAAGAACAATAAAATGTTTCGTAAGCTGGAAGAATCCATGGATTCCTTTCAAAGATATGGTTTTAAGACAGAAAGTAGTATGTTACGGCATAAAGTATGATAACGTAACTACATTACTCGGAAATCTCGTGACCCTCAGAGCGTTGATCGGTACCAAAAAGCCTCCAACGGGTTGAATTTTTGAAATAAGAATGTCAGTGAAACAAGAAAAAGGTGGTCTGTTTTTGGGGGGGTTTTATGGCGCAAGGGCTATATTTGTCCATACTGCGCCAGACACTAGATATTCAATATCTAGTAATAGACATACACGCGATGAAATATTTACTGACACAGAAGAGTGAAATGTGTCCAGGGATGAATCACAACTTACAAGAATTGAACGTGCGTCGCCAAGAACTCGAAGTTTGCTTGCACAGTGGGCATACAAACTGAGCTACGACAGCCCCCTAAAAAAAGGTGAAAGTTGAGGTCTAAGGAAATGCAGATTGACGAAGGGATAGTATGTGTTCTTTGCAAATTACTTCACCACAACACACTTTCTTGGCCAAAAGTTCAGCTTTCCAACTCCCGGCACACCGCAATGTGCGTGCAGATATTCTGTGAGTTCAGTCTTTTAATAGTGTCCTGATCTCCAGAATACTGGGACAGTTGAGTCATCGGTTGCAAAATAGTGCTTGGAGAGCAAAACCGAAAGAATGACTCTTCCTGAAACGCAGACGAAGCGTGAATTGTCCAGGGCCACAAAAATTTGCCGTCGTTTCCAAATCGAAATGCGCTGTAACGGCCATGACAGTAGTAGAATATTTTCAAAGGATTCCATTCTTCAGAAATAGCCAATATAATAATTCCAAACTATTTGATTCCAAGGAAAGGACCAAATGAATAGCTCCATACAAGACTCTATACAAAGGGAAGGTGAAATATACGATCCTATGCAGGTCTACATGTTCCCTATTTAATTTTAAAACCCAAAATGAATGTTTAATACTTTGTTTTAATTTTCAAAACATTCTTGGACCGGAAAGTTTGAGAAAAGCACCGGTTTACGCCACTAAAATAATGTTTCAACCAAATAAACGTCAAACACTTTTTCCCACCATCCCCAGACTAATCCCCAAGTTAGCAAAAAGTCGCTGATGGGGAAACAAAAACTTCACTTCTCTCTGCCCAAATCCTCTTAACGGAGAATCCTGTTTGAGGGTTCGAAGCATGACAGAAGATTAGGCCAAGGATTCCAGGCGGGACCTACATCATTTTCAAGTGGGCGGAGTCCTTTTTTTACCGCCTTTCCAGCAATTCCCACAGTTTGGGTAACTTGTTTATTATGTACGGAGCATATTTTCCTTCCCCCTTCATATTGTCATGGCTTTTTTTAGGCTGGGTGGCTGTATTGTACTCCCCGCATGCCCACGTGACACATTGAGAGCGGATTAAAAGATCTGATGTTCTGGCGGTCGAGAAGCCAAAGCGTGAGATCACCCCCCCTCCCTTTCAAGCCGTTTGTTGCATCATTAGGTCCCCATCTTTCTCTTGCCACTCGTCGTTCCGCGTGTTTTTTTAATGGTGATTCATCTCAACCTTCGTTTCTTGCCAGCGATGAACTGTCTATTGCAAATATGGTTTGGACGGGTTTAATGACTTACTAATCCTTGTGAAGTTTTATAATTCGACATTCGTTACATGAAGTATGGTAATTTGGTAATTTTTTAGTTAACGTCGTACTAGAGCAACACAACGGGCTATTGACGACGGTCCGGGATCAGTCCCTTAAGGGAAAGATCCGAGGACAACACCTCATAATTTTGAACCACGGTCAGATGACGAAGCAACACCTGAGCTGGCACCCCACTCTCCAAACTTCCACGCCAACCCAACGTGAGGACTTTCTACATGAAGTATGAAAGTTTATGATATAAAATTCAGCATGAAGTTTAATGACTTAATATCTATTGTGAAGTATTAAGTTTATTGTCTTAATATTTTTGATAAAAAAATTTTAATGCTCAATATTTATTATGAAGTTTAAAGTTTAATGAGAGTGAGAGATTTAATATTCATAATAAAGAGTTTAATGACTCAATATATATATATATATATATATATATATATATAAACCGCTTATGCGTGACGAAAAAATTGTCTTTATTTCTTTCTCCCCGTTGGCAACGTTCAGTTTGTTTACAAATCTCAACCCCGCCGTCGACTATTTCGCTATGCTGTGGAGCTACTAATTTAAAATGATTTTTTTGCGATCTGATATATTTTTACTGTAAATTAATTCACTTAATGATGCTATTCTTTCTGTTATAGTGATAAAGCTAGACTAAAATATTTTCAGAAAGGTTCTCCAGCAGAGTGCTCCCCAACCTTCAACCTTTTTATCGCCGCGGACCGGTCAAGGTTTGATAATTTTACCGCGGACCGCTGAGGGGGGGGGTTATATTTTAGATTGTTTTGATTTAATAATTTTAGTTTGATTGTACTTAAAACATACCTTCAAAAAATACAGTTTCACCAAAAAATGAATATAAAGTGATTTAACATTTTAACTCACTAGAACGCTAAATGAATGAGAACCCTGAGCTTGTTTCTTTGCAATGAGACGGTTCCATCCGGAAGTAAAAGGAGACAATGACACCCGAAGTGTGTTGCTTATGTCCAGTTTATTCCGTTGTTTTGTTTTGTTTATTGTCTCTGCAGAAAACCCTACTTCAGACAGATAGGTTGTCGGAAATGGCAATAGGGATTTAAGTGCTGTGGTGGCAATCTCAGGGTATTCTGTCATGACTTTGATCCAGAACACCGGCAGAGTTGTTGTCTTGAACGTAGTTTTAAGGCTGCCATCATTTGTAATCTCCAGCAGTTGATCTTCTTGCACAGACATGCTAGATTCGCCTGATTTGTTGACAAATGCGTTGCGGATCCATTCCTTACCAGTTCGTGGGTCTTTTGTGGTTGGGAAGTAGCGCTCGAACTCTTTTAAAAGCAAAGACAGATGATCATGCATCAAAAGGGAGAATGAATGTTCAGGCTCAGTCTCGCCTAAAATACCCGCTAATGTCCGAAACATGTCCAAAATGTCTCTGTTCACGCGACGTCCCCACAACTCCAGTTTGGCTTTAAATGTAGCTACTTTGTCTGCCAACTTGAAAACAGTTGTCATTTTCCCCTGAAGGCACAGATTGAGTTCATTGAGCAAGTTGAATATGTCACACAGATAAGCCAGTCTTGCGACCCATACCGTGTCACTGAAATGTACTGCCAGCGGTGACTTCTTTTCTGAGAGAAATCTTTGCAATGGCTCTCGTAATTCAAATACTCTGATTAGTCATTTTCCTCTGGATAACCATCTTATTTCTGTATATGAGAGAAGGCATCTGTACTCTGCGTTCATCTCCTCACAAAGCTGCTCAAACAGGCGCGAGTTAAGGGCGTGTGCTTTGATGTGGTTAATAACTTTAACGACATCAATCAATACGCTTTTAAATTCCGGTGACATTTTTCGGCTTGCCAGCATTCCTCTGTGAATGAGACAATGCGTAGATTCACTCTCAGGTGCAACCTCCTTAATCCGAGCAGTTAAACTAGACAGTCGTCCAGTCATGGCAGCAGCTCCGTCTGTGCAAATGCCGACACAAAAGGACCATTTTAGTTGTCCTGATATATAACCATCCAGTGATTTGAACATTTTTGCTCCTATGATGTTGGTTGGCAAAGATAGTGCACATGAAAAACTCCTGTCATAAAAAAATCCTCATGCACATCCTCCTGATATAGATATCGCACATAAACAAGTAGTATTGCCTTGTAGTCGATATCTGTAGATTCGTCAACCTTGAGTGCGTACCACGGTGATGTATTAATCCTCTCCAACAATTGTGTCTCAATGTCTTCGTCTATTTCTTCAATGCGCCTAGTCACAGTTCTAGCCGACAAATGCACATGTACTATCTTTTCCACAGCAGCCTCTCCTAGAAGTTCACGGCAAATGTCTTTAGTGGAGGGCAAGATCAATTCTTTACCGACAGTGAATGGCTTTTTAGCCTTAGCAATACGGTTAGCCACCATATGTGATGCTCTCAGTGCATTTTCCTTTATTGATGTGGTGGCCCTCATAAATTTCTTTTGTCCTTCGTGTTCCCGTTTTTCAAGTGGCGTTCAAGTGGCGAAGCAGTTTTGAAGGTTTCATTGCCTCATTAGAGAGCTCGTCTCCGCAAACTATGCAGAGCGGTTTTGGTGTGTGGGAATCACCTGTCGCGATAAATCCATATTTCAAGTAGGACTCATGGTATTGCCTGTCAAAAGTCTGCTGTCTCTTCACTGGGTCTTTTCTTTTTCCCAAGGAAACTTTCTAACGACGTCTGTTTCGTATTCATTTTTGCAAATTTGTGGGTTAAATTTGAGCAAGCACAATATACACGTACACCAAGCACTGTTATACATGAGAAAGTTCCAGTGAACATAGAGAAGAGCGATACACACCTTCTCTTTACCAAAGCTACAACGCCACTGCCGCTTGCAGCCGCTCAGCTCCAGACGTCACCTTGTGGAAATTATTTGAATCTTAACGGCGCTGACGCCGCTGACGTCATGCGCCTTTCCTGCTCTCCCACACCTACAGCTTTTGTCAGTTGGTTAGTTGAAGTTCGACTCTTGATTCAATTTCGAAAGAACCTAAGTGTTCTTAATTTGATTGCTTTGATTAATCTCGTTTTGCATTAATATGTAATCTGTTCTTCATCTGTAAATATTGTAATATAGTAATTAAACTTTAATTTAACTCTTCTTTGCTTAGTGGTGGAAATTTCCATCATAACATTGAATGACCAAAAATTATATAAAAGAACAAGTTCACTTTAAGTTGATCGTGTGTAGATACCTTTTTAATGTCCATTGCATATAAAAAACATAGCTGTCAAAAATAAGCAAGTGTCACTATCGGTAAAACGAGCTTGAAGTTGTCATTCCGCTGTTTGTTGTAGTTGCAATAAACGTATGATTTCGTTTTTAATTTTGTTTTATTATATTTGAGTTTCTATTGCTAAAAAAGTGAAAATGAGTGGAAGAAAGGTTTGTAACATGATACCATCATATTGTTTTTTGCTAAATTTATACTATGAATATATACTAAGATTTTTTTAACCATTTTTCCTTTAATTTTGAACATGAATTATATCACCTTGATTTATTACACCAATAAAGAAAAAATTATGCAAAGAAGGGCTGACTGAAGACTTTAAACGTGAAACGAAAGAAACATCCTGTTTTGATATCGATAAATTGTAGGAATTCATTCGAAAGGAGATCAACTATAGGGATAAATTATTTCTTAACATCAGGTGTGCGAACTGAAACTATTCACCAGCATTCCCCTCGGAAGTGGCAAGGAGAAAATGTTGCGTCTGCTGTTGAGATTTTGGCTTCAGGGAATGAGAACTCGCTCGCGAATAATATAAACAAAAAGGGCGTTTATAACGAAAGCTACCTCTTTTGCATAGCGAAGCATGATTCAGAACTTTGTGAGTATTTAACTGTGGAAGAAAAAATAAATTTATCACATAAACAGGGTAGATGTTTTTTTATGCAGGCATAATCATATTTGTTTTCGGACTGATAAAAAACAAAATGGAAAAAAAAAAGTGTAAAGTAATCGAAAGATGTTCTTTCAGCACTTTCTCTTGACAAACGTAATGTCATTTTGCTTCACACCTGTTGTTTGGTGTTAAAAACAAAAGTGCAGTCAATTCCGATAAGATTGTTTTTGACAAAGGTAAAACAAAACAAAAATAATAATTTAAAAACAAGAAATTGCATATAAGTAAGGCAACTTTTTTGTTGCAGAAAGAATGGGAAAAGTTGCATTTATCATTCCCTAAAGTTGCATTTATGGAAATAAAGTTGCATTTATTTTTGATACACTAATATAAATTATTCGTAAAAAATGAAAAAAAATTCAAAATATATTGACAATTTTAGTCGTGTACAACAGTATTATAATACATACTGAAATACAGAAGAACGTTGAATGGCCGATCCTTGGCCAGTAATTTCTTTAACATTGGAAACCTGCGCCAGCCGCAGTCATATAATGTGCTGTATCGGATAGTAGAAGTGTCAAATCCTTTCGCTCAACATTCAGAGATTTTAAAACGTCATCTACAAGACGAACAACATATTGATGATCGAAACTCACCTCTCAAACTCTGCAGTCGATTACGCAAGTTTCCTCTGGATTATGAAGAATGACAACCAATGTTAAAGTACTAGGCGGAAGCCCCCTAGTTCTTTATAAAATTTAATGAGACTAAATATTTATTATGAATTTTAAGTTTAATGGGGGGGGGGGGGGGTATTCATAGTGAAATTCAATTACTTAATATTTATAGTGAAGTATGAAGTATTAAGTTACATTATTTACTATTCATTTTGAAGTATGGTTTAATGACTTAATATTCATTATGATGTATGAAGGAAATGATTATGAACACTGTTATTCTGCGCCTTGGCGCGCATCGTAACAATATTCATGCATATTGTACCACAAATTGTATCAATCTTCGAACAATGACATAAAAGTGTTTTCCCAGGAATATCTTTTGAATATTTGGCAACGTTATTTAATGCAATTTGCTTAGTAATTTTTGCAGAAAACCTCCATATATTCTGTAATTCGTGTACTTACATCAATCGAGATATGACGTTTTTTATGCTGCTTACAGTAATCTCTTTTAAAGTATATAATGAGAAACTAAAATCCTGTCAGCTCTCCTGGCCTTGAGGAATACATGTCAAGTATAAGAAGAGACAATTTTTTACTAAATAACTACAGAAGCTTGTTCATAAAAGAGCTTTACCTAGTCATACAATTTATGGAATCACCCTGAAACGAAAAATACTTATAGAAATCTCTTTCAGCGAACTATTATATATACTTTTGCAATCAGATCCCGATTCTCAGTTTAAAACTTGCATTTCTAATTTTAGGCTGCACCAAAATAACATTTTGGCAGCACTGCTGGTCTTATACGACCTGGTGGTGGTCTTGACGAAATATCTCGTCATCAGCAGAACTGACCAGATCCTGACGGACGAGATATCTCGCCATTGCAACAAAACTGACCAGATCTTGATCTCATTATCATAAAAATTCGGCATATCTTGACGAGATATCTCGTCATTGTCAAAAGTGTTCTGATTTTGATGGACGAGCTATTTCGTCGAAACCACTTGAAGATTTGAGAGATACGTTCTTCAAGTATAAAAATTGACCTTTCTTAATAAATTATCGTAGAAGCTTGTTTATAAAAGCTGTATCTAGTCAGACAATTTACGGAATCATCATGAAACAGAAAATTCATGATCTAGAAAATACTTATAAAAATCACTTTCAACAAACTATTGTGTATGCTTTTGCAATTAGGACCTAATTGCAAACGCATACAGTGTGTGTCCTGCCTCTCAGTGTATGTAAAACTTGCATTTCTTATCTCGGACTCCAAAATTTGTCTTGATCACTCTACTGGCCTTAAGGGATATGTACGGCTAAGAAATGAATGAGACGCACAGACGATTTCTTACGAAATAATTAGAGAAGCTCATTTATAAAAGCTCTTTCTTGCAGACAATTCACGGAATAGCCACGAAAAGAGTCCGGAGAGACAACGAGACATCGACAGAGAAAGGTGAGGTTGTATTGAAAGGCAGAAATGACAGAATTGATGCTGCTGGTCTTTCTCAGATGAGAGAACTGTCCATCTATCAAAGCCTTGACATGTATTCTCCCTCCCTGAATAAAACAAACCACCAAAGGGAAGCAATTAGAGAAGGAAGTCTACATTAGCTCTTAAAAAAGTTCTGGTATTTTTTGGCTTTTGGAAGGTCTTGCGTAATTACCCTGCACATTAACAACAAAATACTTCTCGAAAAAGTACCGTTGTGTGGTTGCCAATCAATACATACCCATTGAATATAAAAAATGAAGGATGTAAGAAAGACATACACGGAATAGGGATTTAGGCACGGTAGAATAGAAAGGAAACTTTGTGTTTTAGCAGCAAGGTAAAGATAATGATCGAATGTTTCTAATAATATATTGATAATATATTGTCCATCTTTAACCCTTTCAAGTGTTCACACGCATAATTCCACTTGCAACCTGCAGTCTTAGTCGCATGACTTCCAGGTAGTTCTGATCTTCTTGACAATTAGAATCTATCCAAATGATTCCATTATAAGGAAATAAATGGACTTCTTAAATGATTGGATTTTATTAGGAAATTATCAATATTCTTTTTAAAAAGGATACTGTTATAATGAAATGAGACCAACAAAATCATTCCAAAGGATTCTATATTCCGTGGAAATGAGCAATAATGTCTTTCCGAAGGTTTCTATCCAAATAAAGAACCCAGAGACGGGGATTTATAAGAAGCCAACGTTTTTCGCAATGTTCTAAGGAATGACTGTATCAAATTTGGTGTGACTGTGATTCAAAACTATGTGGTGTTGTCCTCGGGTTCGATCCCAGACAGGTCTCCAATAGCCCGTTGGCTCCAGACTGACGTTAATTAATTACCTACCTAGAAAATTTGATATAGATTGGTCAAATTGTGTAGATTTATATTGAGCACAAATAAACACCAACTCTGCTAATAAATAGTGTCTTATATATATATATATATATATATATATATATATATAACATCCTTTCTTCCATGTCTTCGTCAATTTTTTTTAATTCATTATTTTCAGTTTAGCCTTGCCATTTGACCATGGTTCAAAATTAAGTACTGTTTCCTCGGATCTTTCCCTCTAATTGCACGTTGTTTTGCTACAGTGCAACGTTAATTGAAAATTACCTAAATATACGTATATGTTATGTTCCACTCACCGGGATGTGATTTTAAAGAACCTTGTACTGTTATAATTTCAAAAAAATTTTAAAACTGTTTTACGTACACCTAAATTATTCTAGTTCTGAAAATAATTGTTATTGAGATTACTGTATGCGCCTAAAATCCACCGAAAGAGAGTTTTAACAAAATGCCATATTTTTTTATTGTAGGCTCAGCTCTGACATTTATATGAAATTAAGTTATTAAGTAAATATTTATCTAAATACGAATTCTTTAGCTCAATCATTGTGTTAAATTCTATCTATTTCTAGAAAATCTAACACATCGAATTTTATTTCAGCCAATAACTCAACGAAAACGGAAAATGAAACGCCGGATGAGTATTTATGACTTTAAGCAATGCACATGTCAGATCAATTGATTAAAAACTCGAAAAACGGTAGCAATTTTCTCCATTCTGGATTTCAATAAGGACAATATAAGTTCCAACGCATATTAAATGCATTTTTGAATTTGAAGATATTTCCAGTTTTTTCGCTATTGTCGGGAAATATAAAATGAGTGAACAAAAAAAATTCCCAGACGAACAAAAGGGGAGGTATTCGAAAAAATTTCTGATTTATAGGATCCAGATTCCTGTAATTTCCTTAACCAAGTGATAAAGATTGCCCCTAATTCAGTCCTGAAGAAATAAATCTTTCTTGAGGAAAGTGGGGGTAAGGTGTGAAAAGGAAACATTTATGCAAATCCCTTGAAAGAATAATTCGCTTTTCAGACATTTCTCTCAATGCATAAACAGATAAAAAGTCTCTCCTTTTCCTCTGCTGGAAATTATTTTGCAGCGAAAGATAAATTCTGCTTTGATAGGAGAAAACCATTTAAAGACGAAATAAATTTCTGGTGACACAAAACGACAGACAAATGCCAAAACAGATGAGCAAACTTTCTTGACATCTTCCGAAGATCATCTGTCATATTGACTCTCATCAGCTAAAAGGAAACTGAGGGGGCAACAACAAAATGAGTAAATAAAAAAATTTTAAGGAAAAATCAATATGGGAGAATCTATATCATGTTTCAGAACCTTAATGATGACGAAATTCTTTCATCGTAAATAAATCTGTAATTACGACTGAAATTGCTTTTTATCTAATATTTGTCTGATTCAGGTGCGAGCAAGGATTTTTTTTTTGGTACCCTGCAGGGCAGCCGTCGTATTTCAACTATTTATTGCAAGGTGTAATGTCCTCGACAATACGGAAAGGGAAGTGAAACAAATCAATAAATAATTAAACTTGAAAGTTATTTATTAACCTTCATTGGTCTTAACATTTTGAAGGACAAGCTAACTGTCGTTACATTCAGGAAACATGTATCGACGTCGAAACACTTTCGCAACCTATGAAAGGCATTTTCTGTCAAGCTAAATGTAAGTGGCGGTAGAGATCCTGTGGTTATACGTGCTTCCTGAACTCATTCTGAACATGACATCAGTTGCCTTGTTTTTCGAATACGAGATTTTTGCACTTTGCCAATAAAAATTACAAAGAGTAAATTCCGAATTGATTTACGATAGTTGATTGGTCATAGTCAATTAGATTAAACGCCCAACGTCACCAAAACGGAGATAATCTATGTTTAAGATAGCACCCCTATCTATAATGCGAGAGCATTATGAACAGCATGTTAAATCTTCGCAGACCACATGTTTAGCTTGTTTACACTGAAAATCGCTCTGATGTTGGTTGACAGAAAATACCCCTCGTATCTGAAACGCACTAAGTCTAAAAACATAGTTCTGATGAAACTAAGGGGGAAGATTATAATTTTCTAGCAAAGCGAAAATTGTAATTGTATCATTTTAAGAATTATTTATCACATTTTTCACTCACAAAATCTAACAATTATTCAGAGAAGAGCTTTTCCATCGTGATTATGTATTGCTTTTGGAACTTATTTATAAAATTATTATAGTATACATCTATTCACATTTACTTATGAGATTTTCCAAGTGTGTTTTCTATGTGTTTCTCAAGAAGAAATTTTACCTTCTTGCAAAGAAAAATTGAATTAGTGAATACACACATCAACAGTCTAAAGATCACCATATTCTGGTCTAGGTAAACTAAAGATTTCATATTTGATGATTTTTACTTAGTATATTTAACTTGTATGCCGGGGATTTATTATAAATAACGTGCTATATGTTTGTGTTTAACTCATAATTAATAAAAAAATTATAATTATAAAAAGTTTTATTCGTGTTTTGCAAATATATCGCATAAGTATATTTTTCAATTTGTTTATTTTACGATTTGAACATGTCTATGGAGGTCTTTACAGTACTTTATACAATTAATTAGTTAAATGTAAAATTCAATAACTAAAGAGAACCGATAAAATTTTTTATTAGTTTTCAAATATATCGTACAAACATATTTTTCTATGCATATGTGTCTATTTGAGCATGTCTATACAACAATTGTCTCCTTACAGCAATTTATGCAATTAGTTATGAAATTAGTTATACAACTAAGGTTAGGTTTGGATAGTGTGGTGCCAAATGAGGTGTTATTCTCGTCATCTGACAGTGGTTCAAAATTATGAGGCGTTGTCCCTGGATCTTTCCCCTTCGGGATTGATCCCGGAACATAGTCAAGAGACTGTTGTGTTGCTCCAGCTAGAAAAATTATCTATCTACTTAAACTAAGGAGGGACAATAAAAATTGTCAACCTATAGCTAGGGGAAAATATTTATTCACTCCTCTTTATTTTTATATCTTTTTTTATAGATCAGTAGTTATTCGAAGGAGAACATAGAAAAATTTTACACAGAATTTGCTCAAAGTGTCGCCTTGATATTACATGGCCACTTAATTTACTATTTTCTATAACACTCAATTCTGAAGTCAAATACCGAACTACGTCAAGAGTTAATCTCGAATACAAAGTTTGAAGACATTTGGTCCAGCCTTTTTCGAATTATGAACTGGAGAATTTGGAATACCAAATGTTAAATTTCTTTACCAGACTTAATCATATCTTCTAAAATAATCTTTTTATTAATCGGAAAATTTTACTACGTTACTATATAATAATCCAAACAAAATTTACGCGACGTTTTAAGGAAGGATTTTCAATTTACGATATTTATCACGAAATTAATATTGAAAAAATATGATTTGAAACCACCATATATTTTGATGGTAATGGACTTAACCTCCTGGTGGTTATATCGACGAGGTATGTCGTCATTAGCAAAACTGTCCAGATCTCGATAGGTGAGATCAAATAATTTAAAACCTTATTCACAAACAACATTGTGGGCGATTGTACTGATTGTTTTCACTTTCGTCAAACGGTTACTCTTGGACCAAGAACACATTTTCATCTCTTTGAAGAAATAGCTGTTGTTCTCGTCGGGTCAGGTTTAACCAGCCCGCTGACGAAAAATCATGTGTAAAACAAATTGTAGCAAATAGATTGATTTTAGGCCAAGAGACAAGATATAGCCCACCACATACTGTTATCAGAGCCACAGATCACATACGGCCCTCTAAATATTCTTACCTGGCACCAAGACCAAATATTCTTAGCAGGCACCAAGACCAAGTACTGCATTCGAAATGCTTTTATGAGGCACGCAGACAAGATATGGTCTTTCGAGAGGATTTACCCCGGATATAAATAAACGCACACATACATTGTTTGTTTTCTCCATGCAAAGTCCTGACGAATCTATGGTACTTACAGTAATGGAATTTGGAACACACGTAGTCCGAATTTTTTACAATTTTTGGGTGGTGGCGAATTCAATCTAGAACATTTTAAAATTAATTTGTTCGTTTTTTTCACCTCTTTAATCTTTGATTCCGTAAAAAGAAAAAGCACCAGCATTTTGACTGTTTTCCCTCCAACGTGACGTCACTATAGATGTCAGCCTTTGGAACCATGCCGATTTTTTTCACTTTTCCGCCTCTTCTCAATTCAATGGGAATGATAACAAACAGATTTGAAGGACCTTCGTTTGATTCGAGACTAATTCATTTCGATTTCCTGAGAAACGGATTCGAGTGAAGCGAAAGAAATTATTAAAGTTATCACTGGCGTTTTACAGAGCTTTTTTCTGTATCCGCGATCGTTAAAGACAGAAAGAAATTTTAACGGATTTTAAATCTGCGAAAAATTTCACACTATATAGATACCTTATACGTTTGATTTTCTTGTAACAAATAATTTTTCAATTAAATATTTAGATTTTTTGGTTTCCGAAGCAAACCTACACCACGGTGAACTCCTTTATGACTGTTATCCAATGGGCTACAAATTCCCATTTGGTTTGCGAAGCAAACCAATAACCCCTCAAAAGCAACTGGCACGGGCTAGCCACGCAGTGACTAGTATATATATATATATATATACACTCCAAGAGGCCAAGATCATGTGACCAAAACCAGTAGTAACGTTACCTTTAGACAACTTTCGTCTTCCAGGACGGTACGAACATTCATCGTCTGATTGGTCCACGGGACGGGAGAAGACGATCATCCATTGATTCATCATCTGGTTGGTCCGAGCGACGCAACTATAGACTTTGACGATTTCACCATTTTTGTCACCACTATAGAAATGCACATACACACATCTTACCCATAACATGCTCTGGAGAGAAGATTGAGCCACCCCCGGAATTTATTTTCAGAATATACGCCTGGCTGTTTGCGTAAATATGACCACAACCCCCTTTCAAACCTCCAGGGCCTGAGATAGAAGGAGATACAGTATAATAAATTGAAGTGAAAATAAATCCCATCCGTCTAAACAAGAAAAAGAGGACTTCTCGTTCCTTGCGAAAGTGAAACGTTTCCTAAAGAGCTGCTACTTGATCATCTGCCCATTGATCATGTAAAAAAGCCCTTAAATTCATTGGGAATGGAGCGAAAAGCGAAGAAAGATGAAACTGATGAACGATCGCCATTTGTCATTTTCACCAAAAATAATCGACTTTTTTCTGCCGCGTATCCTTCTCCGGATTTATTTTACTCCCGTTTTATTTTTTTCGCAGAACAAAATTATCCCGTCCGACATTTTTTCCATGGAAAATAAATCAAAAAACGTTTGGGAGAGCTACAGGACGAGTGAGAAATAACTGCGAGCAGCCAGGACTAGATTAATAGTGAAATTACACCAAGCGTGATGTAGGAGGGGGAAGTGTTTGGGGCTGTAAATAAAATCCAGAAGTTTATATGCAGAGGAAAATTAATTAGGGACGAATATCTTTTCTAGCCCGTTTTTTTTCCTGTCGGAATAAAAATTCTTCATCTGGAAATCCTTGAACATGGAGATGTAGAAATGATTGAGAGGAGTTGGAAAGTTCAATGTCAATTTACCTAATTTCTGTGTATCTTTCTCGGAATACACTGAAGGTTTCGGGTTGAAATGTTGTATACTCGATAGATTTTATTATTTACTAAATTACTTATTTATGTACAGAATTATGAAGTGAGAATTTAGTACATTTGTATTGCATACCATTTAAAAATATTTATATATGACTTATGATGAGGAATATACTGAATTATTCAATGTGAATTTATTACATTTATATTACATACCATTTAAAGTATTTATAAATGACTTATTTATATAAATTTATATGAATTATTAAGTGAGAATTTAGTACATTTAACATACCATTTAAAAATATTGATAGTTAACTAAGAAAAGGCCGAGTTTTTGTTTGACTGTGGAAAATTAATCAGAGGCGATTGTCTTCTCTAGTCTCCCTTTCTTTCCAGTCAAAATAAAAATTCTTCATCTTGAAATCCTTGAACGTGAAGTTGTTGAAATAATTAAGAGGAATTGGAAAAAAAAAATCCACACAATACCATAATGTTCATTTACTTAATTTCCGTGAGCCTTTTCTTAAATATACTGAACGTACAGGTTTGAAATGTTTTCTATATACTCAATAGACTTAATTATTTACTGAGTGACTTATTTATATACACTGAATGATAAAGTGACAATTTACATTTATATTGCATTCGGTTTAAAAATATTATATAAAAAGTCGATCTTCGGATTGACAGAGGAATGTTAATCAGGGACGATTGTTATCTGTCTCAACTTCCATTTTTCATGTCGAAATAAAAATAATTTATCTGAAATCCGTTGCATATGGGATATTACAAATTTTTTAGAGGAATGGAAAGTCCAATACGGGTAATGTAAACTAATTTGTGTACATATTTTCTCAGAATGTACTGAAGATACCGATTTTAATTGTTTAGTATACTCAAGACAGTTATTTATGTACTGAGTCATGAATTAAGAATTTAGTATATTTTAAATTGCATATAATTTAAAAATGTTTATATGAAACTAAGAAATATTCATTCTAGCCTTGGTTTAACTGAGGAAAATTAATCAGCGACGATTATGAACTCTGAACTTCCGACCGCACACTCTTTCAAAATACTTTTATGAAACTGACAACAACAAAAAAAAGCCGAAGTCTAATAGTTAATTTAAACAGTGAAGAATCTTCTATTTTAACTGTTGAAATAAAAACCTTTCATCTTGAAATCTTGAATTTTGTGTCGCATGAATGATTAAGAGGAGTGGGAAGGTTCAATACCGGTGATATTGATTTACCTAGTTTTTGTTTACTTTTTCTCAGAATTTTTACAGAAGATACGGGTTTTAATGGGTGGTGGGTTTAACAAAAATTAAAAAGTGTTAAGAAAAAGATGACGTCAAGATGTGTCAAAAATATCTAGGCTCAAACTATCATTATATTGTATCATATTCCTTTGAGAAACGAACACAGCAGAGTAAATAATCTAAAAATGGCAGGATATTTCGCGAATGTTGTTTCTTCTTATCTCCCTAGTCTAGAAAATGGTAGACGAGGTCCATAAGATCAGAGCTGGTGACAAGCTGCCTCCTCTTGGTCTTCGACGAAATATCTCGTCCATCAAGATTGACCAAGATATTGCCGGTTTTTTTTTATCACAAGATCAAGATGCTGTCAGTTTTCTTATCAATGACAAGATATCTCGTCCATCAATATCTGGTCAATTTTGTTAATGACAAAACATAAAGTCATCAAGATATTGGCAATTTTTTATTGCAAAAATCAAGATCTTGTCAACTTTCTTATTAATGACGAGCTATCTAGTCCCTCAAGATCTGGTCAATTTTGGTAATAACGAAATATATCGTCCAGACAACCACCAGGAGGTTTAAATAATGCTATTATTTTTAAAAGGCTGCAACTTCGATTTTCATAACCGAGGATATTCATCAGAATGCTGGTGCATATTCAAATTTGAAATTGTGATCTCAGAGGCTCTAACATAGGAATAGGTTCTGCTACTATAGGAACTTATATACAACCTATCTCTCTGTAACCAAAAGCTATGCAAAGCAAGCATCAGTGTTCGATGTGGTCATACAGCCTACAAAGTACTGCCTCCTCAATTTGCTTTAAGTTTTCACAGTCACCCAAAGCATTTCACCTAGTTTAGTTCGAATAACATTTTATACTGTTCGCTTCTGCTTTTATTATCATTTTGTTTGTATTCATCAGTTTGGTAACTCGCACCTTTTCATTATTTTCCCACATGCAGGTCACTTCTTTGCAAAGTAGTTAATGAAACCCTTACTCTTCCTTAAGTTTTGAAGGCCGTGGTAGCTCGGTTGAAAGAGTAACGGATTAGCAACCAACCAGAGGGTTGAATCCCACCAAAGACCTTAATGTACAAAGGAGGTTGGCGCACGTTATATCTGTCGTGGCCTCAAATGTCCTCACGTTGGCGTGGTATGGAAGTTTGGAAAGTAGGATGCCAGCTCAGTTGTTGCCTCGTCACCTCACACCTTGAGTTTGGAGAGGGAGTTCCAGCTCATATAAGGCCTAGTCATGTGATCGTGGTTTAATATTACGTGATGTTGTCCACGCATTTTTCCCTTTGGAATTGATCCCGGACCGTCGACAATAGCTCGTTGTTTTGCTTCGATGCGACGTTAATTGAAATACCTACCTTCCTTCAATTGCGCACACCAGTGTATCATGTCAGACAAAAGTACTCGGCAAAAAAAAAAAAAAAAACATCGAACCAAAATGCACCGATTGACCTAATAGAAAGGTGAACACTACGTATCTAAGTCTCCGACAGAGAAAGAAATAGCGTCGGTTAATCGACATCTGCATCGATGGTTCTGTAAAGCCATAATTTTTGAAAGTACAAACCGCAAATGAATTCGCTTTTAGGACGTAATAACCGTTTTCAGAATCCTTCTTTGAGGATTACCACAATGGCTTCCTCCGATTTCACTAGTAAAATGATTTTTCTTCTTTAGCCATTAGAGTTCTCTCAAGAAAAGATATTTGTAAGAAGAGTGTCACTGATTACTACTATTAGACCAAGCCGGTATTTTCACACTGAACTGCTGATGTTTTTGATATTTTTCAACATGGTCGCTCATCCAAAAGAGCGGAAAGAAGACATACGATGACTTCAGTCCGGTAACTGTGTACTTAGATGTTCGCTGGAGAGCTACCAGTTATCAGACCTTTCATACTTTGTGTTTCTTTCAATGTTCACTTTTTCCCTTTCTGAATCGGTTCTTGTTTCTTTTCATATTCATGCTTGTTTTTGTAACACACAATAGGTGTGTTTCTTTTGATATTCATTCTTTATCTTACTGCATCCTTCAGTATTCATTACTATATAGTTTGTTTCAACTTGTAGCATCAGGACTATAGAATGTACGGAGATTGTTAAAATAATATTATCTATCAATCCTTTCCAGGGATACTTGTGACAGATCTTCCAAAATACAAATTTGTTATAATCACTCAAAAAATCGATGGTCTGGCCATCTATCGATTCAACCAAACCTGTTGCTTCTATCCATCCTTATCATTGGTTTCATCAATGCTTCAACACATTCAAAGCAATTATTAAATTTTATAGGATAATATCAATGCAAAAATATTCAACATTTACCATGTTGCTCCATTGTGTATAAAGAATATCGCGAAAGCGGACTTACCAAAAAATTAATCGGTTCTTTCCAGCCTTTCTATCAGTATTATCTATTACTACATCATATGCAGCTTTTATAAGACGCTGCTAATACAAAAATTATTCAACATTTAACATGTTTCTCCAATGTACACAAACAATATCTTGAAAGCGGACATTCCACAAATTATAGATTTGTTCCAACCTTTTAAGCAGCTCTTTCCAATCGATCGGTTTTATTCATCCCTTCATCATATTCAAGTTTTATAGGACACTATCAACACAAAAGGGTTCAACATTTATCATGTTTTTCCAATCCACACAAACAATCGGTACTTTCCAACCATTCAATCGGTACTTTCCAGTCTTTCTATCAGTTATAACCAATCGATACAAAAATGTTCAACATTTATCATATATCTCCAATCAATAACGCTCATAAGCAATATCACAAAAGCAGACAGTCCAAAAATTCAATGTTATTTCCAGCCTTTTATGGCTCTTTCCAGCCTTTCAATTCGCTCTTTCCGGAATTTCCATCGGTTTTATTCATTTCTTCATCATATTCAGTTTTAATAGGATACTGTCAATTCATAAAAGTTCAACATTTACTATGTTTCTCTAATCTACATAAACAATATCGCCACAAAGGACGGTCCCAAAATCCAAAATCAGCCCTTCTTTCAGATCTTTCCAGCCTTTCTGTCGGTTTTAACCATTGCTCCATCATATTCAGTCCTTATAAGGACACTATCAACGCAAAAATATTCAACACTAATTTACCAAGTGTCTCCAATCTATACAAACAATTTCGTGGCCAAAATTAATCGATTCTTTACAATCTTTCTCCGTTCTTTCTAGCATTAAATCGGGTAAAATCAATGTATAACTTCAATTTTTTATTTCATTAAATTAAAATAGAAACCGATCTGTAAAAGTTGAAAACTTGGTTACACCATAATCCCCAAAACAAGAAAATTTAACCAGGTAGTTAAAACTTTAATTGCCGAAATAAAATCTATAGTTAAAATGAAAGAAATTTCAAAAAGTTAAAATGAAGTTAAAATGAACAAATTTCAAGGTTATGTGAATTCATAGGTGGCTCAAAAATTCCCTCGATAAATTTCTGGAGTCACTCCACCCCTATTGATGGAGGAATCTCTCTAGAATTATATTAATTTCTTTTGTTTTGATTTCTTCCTTTGGTCTCTCTAACCCAGTGCAACAATGAAGAGATGAAGAGCGCTTACTATTTTCACCTGCCAACGCCTCCCGCAAAAAAGGCACGATCCTTCCCCAACAAAACAAACATGAAAAAAGGCCGAGATTTATCGTACGCTCACCACAGAATAAGGAACGAGGGAGCCAAACATAATGGAGACAAATTGAACGCAGAGGTAAATTACCGCGAGTCCTTTCACCTGAGGTGACATACGACTGGATAATCTTTGACAAACACGGGTGTTGAAGTCCTTTAATACCTGCTGATACGCCACAGCAATCGCCTAATGACAGAGCTATGTTTAAGATTTCATTGCTAACAAACAATTGTGAGATCGCAATAAGGTCTTCTGGATTTGACAAGGTAATTGGACAAGCTAGGCTATGCGCCACACGATCACTCGGCGGAATCATTTTCGTGTTCGTGTGTTCACAGTGGATCGAAAGCGCTCCTTAAGTATACTCTTCGAGATGTTGATTAGGACAAGGATAATGGTTAAAGCCGACACACACTCATAAGCGCCACTTACAACTGATTTTTATTCGGAATCATTTGTCTTTCTGCCACCTGTTGAATTTTAATCGCCCATACACTTAAGGAGGTAGCTTTTTGGTTGTATTTTAAACATCCGTTAATACGAATGATAAGGGTTAATCTAAAGGGTAGGGAGATCATTTACAATCATTTTCTGAGTCTGACTTCTGTGCGAGGAGGGGTCGTTTACGCTAGCGACAATTTTTGCGCTCTTCGGGAACGGAGCATTGTGTGAATTCGAGACCCTTAATGACACCGCTTTTTGAATCATTTGAGGTTTTTTTCCTGGCTGGGATCTTGTGTTTTTTTTTTTTTGAATGGAAGGTCGTTTAAGCGTTGATGCACGGGCAGTGCTGTGAGTGAAAACGAATAGCGGGTTTTCTCCAGTCTCGCCCTTTGGTGTTTGGGTAATGTGTTAGATGGAAACGACAAGTGGAGTTCACCAGTTTCGCTTAGTATGTTTGGGTATTGTGTTTGGTGGAAATACGCATTCGAAGTCTGTTTCACCGTTTAACATAACTTTGATGCTTATACATATACTACTTGTATAAATACGCATTGTAAATATGTCTGGGTTGTACAGTTCGTGCGACACATAGAGCTTCTCCGATTCGCTTAATCTTAATGCTTTGGTATTATGTTTGATGAAAAACGCGTTGGAAATATGTTTGCTTTGTACAGTTGATGCGACAAGTGGAGTTTCCGTTTCGCTTAATCCTGATGTTTGATGTAAATACGCGTTTGAAATATAATGGTGTTCAAAGTTACGACAATTTTCTCTTTTGGGCGATTATCTCCAGAACTACTGGACATTTTTAAGGAAATTAGTTATGTACAGTCACAGAAATAAAACGAACCACCTCCTTTATTTCGAGCACTGCACGAGGTAGCATTCAATAGGGAATAACGTCCTCTACAAACTCAAATCCAAACAAGTTGGATAAGGGGACGTCTTCATGCCAAATTTTCCATAAACAACAAAATTTCTAGAAACGCCATATTTTGATGCCATAGTCCGATTCTGCATTGTTAAATTATTCTAAATATGAAATGTCATGACTTTACTACCTTTATATCCCGAGATATTCAATCCTAAAATTCGTGTCAATTTCAGGGATCATCTCGTTATAAAAATTCGCTATTCGTAGATCGAGATTGACTGTAGTTATAGCTACCCAAATTTCAAATTTGAATACTGTTTCAAATATATTTTTCAGCGATTCGAGAATTATTATATTTGCTAGCAAAATACCCGACCTTACTCGGATTGAATTGGTTTACTCTTGATTGAAAAGATGATGAAAATATATAATGACATACGTTTTTCGTAGAATAAAATAATATTTAACACCTTTCGCCATCTTTATAATTTCTACCACTTACGTAGGATACAAATCCTACACATGCATATTCATTCATGTACATAATACATTTCACATACATCGCACCCTTGCTATATGACAAAGCTACAAAATGACGAAAGGTGACAAGGTTACTACTACAAAATACGATTTTAAGGGGGAACTATGGAATTCCCTTTCTTAAGTTCTTTTCGTGTTCAACTCAATTAATAAACTCGATGATTTACGGCGAGGTCTCTCGCACTCATAGTCAACAAAACAATATTTTTTTACTTGTGGCACTCTTGCATCCGGCATGCGACATTGTGGAATTTCGCAATCTTCTTCTGTCATTATGACAAAAAAAAATTTAATGTTTAAAAAGTTCTAGTTCGGATTTTTTAAACATTATTATTCCTTCAATAACGGCATTATTCTTTCAATAATGGCATAATTATACTTACAATTTGCTTTATTCTGACTCACCTGCCACTTCAAGTCGAATACTTTGTGATTGTGTTGTGTGAGGAAAAAGAAACACAATTTATTAAAATAATAAAAACGTAAAGCAGAAAACAGCGAAATAAAAAAAATAAAAGATGTCGGGGAAAAGTTGTTCTAAAGATATTAATTTGTGATTCCTTTTTATCTCTGGATCTTGCACTTGCCACAACTAACTACTAAAAAGTGCACAAAATTTAGAAATACCAAATTAATTCAGAGCGAAAGAAACACGAAATTCCGTTTTATTCCCGTTCGTTGAAAATATCGTCTGTCCCAAATATTCGGAAATCGTTTACATTGCGCAAAGAACAAAAATAAGACTCCAAATAAATGAAATATAACTAAAATTCCATTAAAAAAAAATAATATTTTGAAAAATAATTGGTTTTTCAGCAGTACTGGTAAAGCAAATCAAAGTAATCGTAATACTCAATATACATTCCAACTTTTCCAAAACTTCCAAATTATGGTTGATTTAAGTATACTTACTCAGGTGTTTTAGCATGAAACTCATCTAAATCTAACAATAAATGAATGCTTAATATGGCATTCTCTTAACTAATAGATAATGTATAAAATTAAATACATTGCAATTAAATATGTGGAATAAAATTCAGGTGATGGCTGTACAAACACACAAACACAAAATCTAACATAGAACAGAAAGACGTACAGACAGACTTTCGCAACCAAGTTCACTCACTAAATGAAGATAAGTAGTCACTGTATGCAAATTTCCATGAAAATATATAAAACCGTGTGGACGTGTATAGGGCACATACATACATACAGACATACACCAAACGCGCAAGAGGCGGATTTGGCAACAGAAGGGTCCAAAACGGAAAGAAAACTTGAAATGGGTCGAAAATATTCAATGTACAAACAAACACTCCATTCTTATTTATATAGATTACGCAAGTTCAAACGATTTGAGAATTACGTTATTATATTTACTATAAGAATGCAAACAATCCGAGAATTATTATCCGAAGTTTATCAGATGCTTTTAAAATTTTTATTTGCCCCCTAAAATCGCATTAATGAGGAAAATTTTAATGTAGCTCAGAAACTAACAAACGTAATGAGCTGAAATTTCGCATGCCCATGCTAGAAGTCCTTCTAAATCGATTCTCCTCAAAATACGCATAAAAAGGTTCCAATTCATAATTTTTTCAAACATTAATTTAATAACTATTATTTTATACTAAAAACTATTTTTAAAATAAAATTTTAGATGGATTTTGTTTGGGTTGTTTAACCCTTCTTTGCATAATGGTGGAAATTTCCATCATAACATTGAATGCCCAAAAATTATATAAAAGAACAAGTTCACTTTAAATTGATCGTGTCTGGATACCTTTTTAATGTCCATTGCATAAAATTATACAGCTCTCACAAAGTGAATTCACACTGGATATGAGACAGTTTATGAGTCCCTGTGGCAATCGGTCTCACTCCTCCAGCAGGTCCTGTTTGCAAGTACTGGATAGTTCTGGGAGGGGGAAAGCGAGTTGCAATTACCCTCACAAGAGCTTCCCAGATATGCTATATTGTGCTTAGGACTGGAGATCTGGCTGGCCTATCCATCCGGCAAATATCCTCACTTTCCAAATATTCGTCAACCAGATGAGCCTTATGGGGACGAGCGTTGTCTCCCATAAAAATGAAATCATGTCCAACTGCATCCCTAAAAAGGCAAACATAGGGACATGAAAATCTGTGCGCACATCCAACATGATGCCTGCCTAGACCATCAAACGTCCGCTGCCATAGTCTTTCTACGATGTTGTAGGACATGTAGCGGGTCCCTGGTTCTCTCCAGATCAACGCACGTCGAGAATCAGTGGTTAGGTTGAACCGGGACTCATCAGTGAATAGAACAGTCTCCCACTGATCCCTGGTCCAAAGTCGATATTGTCTGAACCATGCTCAACGGGCTCTCCTGTGCGCAGAAGCGAGTGGGAAGCAAACGACAGGTCTTCTTGCAAACAGACCTCTCTCATGCAGCCTTCTGGAAACAGTTGTCCTTGAAAATCGGCTTCCTGAGGCCGCATGAACTTCACGAGAGAGCTGAGAAGCTGCTGCAATCCTGTCATGCATCACTGTAATGAACAAATACCGATCTGAATGGCCGTCGTGGCTCTTGGACTATTTTGCCCAGGATTTCTCTCTACCGGTCCGGTATCATTATACTGCTCCCATAAATTGGACTCGACGCTTGACGGTACGTTACACTCAAGTCTCTAGCAATCTGCACCTGAGACTGCTCTGTTTTCAGTCTTCCGACGATTCGACACCTCATTTCATAATCCAATCGTTGGTGGTTACTCGTTTTAACTGTTTGCTTTTGAATTTCCCCGAATGTTGCATAAAAAAAAACACCACAAAATTCGCCGCGATGCGCGATTGAACGAAGCCCGGAACTTGTCACGTGCGCTTAGGAAGCATGTTCCTCTAAATACACCTAGAATACACACGTGTACGCTTACGTATTCGGCACTCAGGATTTGCATCTTTGCTTAGAAGCATTACTTTTAATTTCGTTCAGAACATTTCAAGAAATTCGCCAAAATTTGCAAATTTCTTCAATTTTGTACACAATTGTATGTTTGCGTTATATGGCTGATAAGTATGTTAATGGCTAATTGTATGGCGTTATAAGCAAAATGGGCAAGCACCATTTTGCTTAAACCTTGGTGTTTGGGTATTGTGTTTGATGGAAAAACGCGTTGGAAATACGTTTGATGCGACAAACGGAGTTTCCCACTTTCGCTTAACTTTGATGTTTGACGAAAATACGGAATGTAAATATGTTTGCTTGTACTGCTGATGTTACAAATAGGTTTCTCCATTTCGCTTAACGTTGATGTTTTGGTATCATGTTTGATGGAAACACGGGTTTGAAATATATTTAGGTTATATGGATGATAAGAAAATGAAGTTTTCCTTAACTCTCATATTTGGGTATTATATTTGATGGAAGCGCGAATTTGAAATATATTTTGGTTACATGGATGATGCGACAAGTAGTTTTCCCGTTTCACTTAACCATGATAGTTGGTTTTATGTTTGCTGTAAATTTGCTGCATTTGCAATCGTTGAATTTATTATCTATTTATTAAAAAAATATTAGCAAAATGCAATCAAAGTATGAAAGACTTTAGTAGTGAATTTAGAAGATTTTGTTTCTACGATAAAATATCACACTTGATAAAATTACTGAATTTGAGCTTCTTAAATCCAATCCTCTTTGGAGTAAGGAAATAGGAGAATATTCTTTATTAGAGGAATCCCCATCTTTAAAGTTGCTCTCTCGAAGGTGTTATAACAAATTTGAAGTATTTCTATCTTCGATAAAATGTATCACAACTGATAACTATCCAGAAATTTTTAAAATTCAAATTCAAGATATAACATCCTCTTTTTATTAGAGGACAAAACATATAGAGGACAAAATTTATATGTGTATTATAACGTATCAAATTTATTTGACGCACCCGCATGAAATTGTCTTAATAATAGCAAATTGGGAGTAACTAACTGGCTATTTGCAGTATTTAAATCTAAAATTTCAATCTAAGTTTTTTGCTAATATGTCGAGCCCAAGAAATCATCTCTGGCAGTTTTTAAAAGCAATTTTGATGAATTTTGATCTTTGCCGAAAATATCTCATTACTAATATATTGTTTTCCCATTAGGTTTACTGATTCTGGTAAACATGGGAATCGTTATCCCAGGATACTCAAGCGACCTTTCACTACTCTTCCTTCTCTCCTCCTTTCTTTTCATAATTACTTGACATTGTCTGTCGTGTGTTTGGCGCATCTTGACCAGATATGAATCGGTAGTTGTAAAAAGGGATATGTGACATTTTTTCGAAAAATGATTTTATTGGCGGGAGCGTACCTTTATACCAAGACCCACATACTGTGTAAATAGAAGATTCCTATATGGGAGAAATGGACGGTTTAATATCCGAAACTTTGTACTAAGGTGACACGTTGTGTACATGCCACCTTTTTACAAGTTCTGGTTGATAGAGACATCTGTGAGTAGACGAACAGTAAAGTAGTCTGCCAATAGGGCCCTCTACACATCTTTTTAGGTAACAATTTGTACGTTTTGATTGTTTGGGTTGGAAGAGTTAGGTTAAAAGTGTTGTGCTCTTGAAAGTTTTTGTATAATGGAATCAGATTCTTCTGAAGGCAATGTGGTTGATAGACGTTTCAGACAGAGAAAAAACAATCGAGAACTGTACCAAAGAAACGAAAGCAAGGACTAAAGTAACGAGTTACGTAAACCATGCTGATAAGTAAATATTTTTTCAATGAGTATCAAAATCGAACGCGTCCATGCTTTTTGTGAAATTTAAATGGGCTGACTTTTCAATGCAGGTAATGATGTAACTGCCAGATCGACAGGCCTTGACTGTGTGACCAGCCCTAACTCGCTTGTTTCTCCTAGCTCGTGGATGAAGATTTTTTAAAAATAACAATCGATTTGAACGAATTGCCTAATAAAGATACACAAGATTTATTTTTAACTTCACTTATATTAAAAAGAGATGTTACTCGTAGAAGGAGGAGTGGTGCAACCACGTCTACAGACGGATCTAGGCAATCCAAAGACTTAATAAAAAACAAAAATGTTTCTCGTACAGCGTCAGGGTAAAAGGTTCTACAGTAAATGAATGTAAAAAGGCATTTGTTTCTATACACGGTATAACAAAGACCAATGAACATGCAAATCTGTTTCTCTTTTCTGACGGAAGTAGGAGACTAAACAAAAATCATTCTCTGCAAAGAATGTGTATGGCCTTAGTTTAACTACAAGTGTTTGAAAAAGTTGAAAATATTTTTGCCTATTAGGGGTCACTTCTTCTTCCCATGCGACAGGGACTTATTCGAAAAGCTGATGGTCGGATCTAGTCACCAGACGAATATGAAAAGCTCATTAGAAAATCAAGCAATTCTCAAGCAATCAAGCAAGATTTTCATGTTATAAAGATTACTACCGAAGATGTAAAGAAATTTAAAAAGTGGTGGCCCTAATTTAATAAGACATGCATTTCTGATGAAAGTTATGGCAGGAATGTAAGAAAAGAGGACAAAGTAGCCTTCAAGATACCTTTTGTCCGCCACATTATCATCAACGAACCAAATTAAGTTACAGCATCGACCTACTTTCATGGTTTAAGTAAGAACTTTTTCACGCTGTAGAAACCAAACGTTCTTTTCACTGGATTGCAGGACCAACCAGCATACAAGAATGGAAAGGTCCCGATCAGTGAAAAAAATATTGTTGTTGGAAAATCCTCCAGTACATCCCGGAGCAACATATGAAGTTTTACTCGTCTATAATGCAAAAGTAAAAAAGTAATGCAGAAGTCAACGATAATGAGGCTGATGATTAATTTTTATTTTTCCATTTGTCACACATTTTTAACTTTTTCATAACAAAATTTTGCTTTTGTAATGTCATAAATGTATTTTTGAATTTTTATAACTAAAAGTAAATAATTTTGTTCATAATATTATATTTTTTTATACTTTTCCCAGTAATTTCAGTGCAACACTAGGTCAAAAGTGTCAAAAAGGGATGTGTACGAAATTTTTGTAATTTTTGGAGGGGTTTTGGCAGTAACAAAACTCAATAATTACACTTGGATTACAAATGGCTATATAATATAAATTATCTGAATGTTTTCTTTAGTTTATGAACACCACAATTAAAAGTGGTCCACCTTTAATCTCTCCTATAAAATTTGTGTTTCGTAACATCTAACCCTTTGTACATCTGCTGATTCCTTTGGCCCTTGTGCCATAAAACACTAATTAACAATTGATACGATTAGTAGTAAACAATTTTAGATAGTTCTTCCTCCTGTCATTACAATGATATGTCGATTGTGCAAATAGAAAGCAAATTCAATTTTGTATTAGGATGAATAGGCAAAAAAAAAAAAACGCAACGCATACTCTAAAAATTGTTATTTGGAGAATTTTCAATAAACAATAAAGTACCCCAATACTAATTACAAGCTAACAATTTGCATTATTTAAATCTCTAAAATATCAAATATCTGTCTTTGCAATGCTGAAAAAGAAAAAAAGAAAAAAAAAGAAAAAAAACAGTTTTTGAAGCTAGTTTTGTAATAGGAAATTTGAAGGGTTTTGATGTTTAATGAAAATATCTCCTTACTAATAACTAGTTAATATTTTTTAATTTTAAATACAAGGTATTACATTCTTCCCATCTTCATTACATCACTGTTTTGTAGCAAATACGTAGGAAGTTTCGATTCACAATAAAAGCTCTCAATGCTAGCTAATAACTAGCAATTTCCAACTTTTAGTCCCTTATATTACCCTCATTTCTATAGAGATATGAGTACAGCCCCATTGAATAATACAATTCGAGCTCTCGCTAATACATCGAGTCAAAGAATTACTGTCGTATTTTTAGTTTGAGCAGGTCGAATAATTTAAAAAGGAATTTGATCTTCAATGAAAATATCTCCCCATTGCTAATAATTAACTCGTTTTTTTTTTAATTTAAAGGCAAAGTCTTCATTACATCTCCATAATTTTTTGTAGCAAATTCGGAGGAATTTTCCATCTACAATAAAAGATCCCAATGCTAGCTACTAACTAGCAATTTACAACATTTAGTCCCTCAAATTTCGCCCTCATTTCATTAAAGAGATATGAGCATAGCCCCATTAGAGGACACAATTCGAGCTCTCGCTAATACACCCAGCCAAAGAATTACGTGACTCAAGCGTTTAAAATTATGTCTTTCTTAATAGCATGACGCCGATCGTTCAAAAGGGGAAAATGACAATAGCTATTGGGAACTGACTGCTTTTCTGAAGTCGGGCGGTATTTTTAGTTTGAGCAGGTCGACCGAGCAAATTGTTAATAATAGGTAACAGAGGGTAATTTTTGGACGATGATGCACAGCTTAGCCCGAATGCTATTGATTAATTGATGGAAAAAATGATTCCGTTGTCCGTGCCCAAATACTAGCACCTGTGGATTTCACAGCAATGTTTTTTCGGTTGTTTCTGTAGTTACTGGCGGCTATGGATTCAAGTTAGAACTATCGAAACCTTTAATTATTGGAGCATCGGACTTCTCTCTCATGGTTTTAAAACCATCAAATTTTTTGTAATCACAATTTCTGTATGTCTTTTTAATAAAGTGTAATGAAAGAACTAATCTTAACACATAGACTTTTTATCCATTTTGACCAACTTTAATTTTGAACACGATTCAAATCAGTGTTTCTGCATATAATCCAGTTTTATAGAACATATATCATAGCCCTCACAGTGAGGTGTCCGGTACCCAGATACCGGGTTCGAAAGTCAAAGAAGGGCTTCGGGAAATGTGAAAAATATTTGTACTGTAACTAAGTTTTCAGAAACTTTAATTTTGAACACGATTAAAATTAGTGTCTCTGCAATAATTCAGTTTTGTCGAATATACATACATCATGGCCAGTACAGTGGGGTCACCGGTACCCAGGTACCGGGTTCCATAATATAAAAATGGACCGGGAAATGTGAAAATTTTCGTACTGTACCTAGCTTTTGACAAACTTTAATTTTTAACACGATTCAAATAAGTGTTTCTGCATATAATTCAGAGTTTATAGAATATACATCATGGCCAACACAGTGGGGCATCTGTTACCCAGGCATCCGGTTCCGTAGTCTAAGAAGTGCTTCGGGAAATATGAAAAGATTTTATTCTGTATACGGTAGGTGTAACAAATATCGCCCTTTTTTTTAATATCGCCTACTCGTGTTTTCAAGCTACTATGCGCGACATCTATTAGTTTATGTAGTTACCTTGAAGGTCTATGGTTTTGCCACACGTAGCGCCACCGGCAAGCTTCCAATCAATTATATCAAACCCACTATTGTATATGAAGTGATCAAAGAATTTCTTGTCTCCAATCCATTCAGGGACTATCAAAGTAAGTGTTTCCAAATCATAATTTTGTTCAAATGACTTGAAAGTACATTAAATACTAAAGGTAAATATATATGCTCTACTAGCAACTCGTTTTTAATATTAGCTTCTAATTTCTCCTGGTGGGTGCTAATAGGAAAAGGGGTAGACGATATTAGGAACCCACTCTTGAAAATTCTCTTAGGAAACTCTTTGAAGTATTAGTAGTTAACTTAAACTGAAATAAGTAAAGAAGGTATATGATCTCTGGAAACCAAAGGAGAATAGTTCTTAGTGATATTCATTTAGTTTTCAGCTTGATTTTCTAACACAGGAGGCTGAGATACAGAGAAAAAATTAGGAGAGGCGATATTTGGAACACCTACTCTATAGGTTTGGACAAACTTTAATTTAGAATAGTTCTCGGTGAGAAACTTCACTTGATTTCAAACCTGCACTACATTAATGATTTAGATTCTTCAAGCTAAAGACACACAAATTACGTCCCTCGTGGACTGCATTTGTCTTAAACAATGTCTTAAATCGACAGATCTTGACGTTAACGAGTTATAATGATACAGTGGAAGGTCCCAAAACGGCGCCCATCCTATCGCTTATCGTGGCACGCAAATTCAAGGTCACTAACAAGTCTTTGTTCCTCAGCTATCAAATGACACTAGGTTGGTATGGTTCGTGTTGATAATATAGAAATTATTCGACCAAACTCGATGCCTACGCTCAACCCTCCGTACTGAACACCTAATACTTGTCTGATTTTAAACCTGCATCCAGATCTGACCAATTCTACTAGTGACGAGATATCTCGTCATCGAGATCTGACTAGTTTTGCAAATGATCGTTAAGATCAGACCAATTTTGTAAATGACGAAAATGTGTCGTCATCAAGATATTGTAAATTATTTTATGATGACCGTCGCCAATAGCCGTACGTAATGGCGTTCTCTTAAAAAAATCAAATATTTTTTGACAACAGTGGGGCGGCATGTTGAGGCTTGCATACGACCAGCTAATATTCCAGGTACGTCTCTGCAGCTTAAGTATTTGTTTCAAGAGTTAGTGAAAATTTATTTCTGTTATCAGTCCTATAACGTTTTTTAAGGAAACAGTCTCGGATAAAAAATGTGTTTGGATTAGGAAGAGTGAAAAGAGTTGAGTGGTAATTATTAAGGGACTAGCCTCTTGGGCATCATGCCAGAAACTAGCAGATGTTACTACCTCCAATTCTTTTGTACCAAGTTTGCCGCCTTGGTATAAAATAAGTCGCTATTGGAAAGACTCACGAAGTGTATTGAACATCACTTAAGTATATTTCACTATTATTCAGAGTAGTCCGGTTGGAATAGTAACAGATTTGCAACAGGAGGGTTGCGAGTTCGAATCCGACCAAACCAACGTCGTGTACAAATAGGGCTAGTACACGTTAAATCTGACGTGGCCTCAAATGTCCTCACGTTGGCGTGGTGTGGATGTGTGGAGAGCGGGATGCCAGCTCAAGTGTTGACTTGGTGATCTGTCCATGATTCAAAATGGCGAGGTGTTGTCCTCTGACATTTCCTTCCGGATTGATCTCTGGACGTCACAATAGCCTATTGTGTTGCTCCCAGTGCGACATTAAATGAGCTATGTTCTCTCTCATTAAAGCTGTCGTTGTGTGCTATGGATGCCAGGATTTTGAGTTTCCATGATGGTCTGTTTGGTATTTTAACTAACGTCGCACTGGAGCAACACAGCGGGCAATTGACGACTGTCCAAGTTCAATCCCCAAGGGAAAGATATGAGGACAACAACTCGTAATTTTGAACCACGGTTAGATGTCGAGGTAACATTAACCTACATCAGTTCCCTTTGTACAAGACGGCATTTGGTTGGACTTGAACTCGTAACCCTGCGGTTGATAATTAGTTACTCTTCCAACCGGGCAACCGCGGCCCAAGTTTCTATGGACATTGCACCATTGTTCAAGACATAACAAGACATAAAAGATAATAAATGTATAGAATTATTCTTGTAATTCTGTTTTATTCTATTATTACAGTTTTATATGTTTTTTGAGGCTTGATTAAGTACTCTTTTACTTGTTGAATAGTAAAACAAAAACACATACATTACATTGCACAAAATGCATTATATATAGAGGGTATGTTAGATGAATATACGATGAATATTGAAAATACACGTCGCTTAAAATGTAATGAATTACCCTTGTAATTTTGTCGTTTGTTATTACATTTATATTTGGTTTTCGAATCTTGTTTAAGTACTTTTACTTGCTGAATGGCTAAACAAAAATACACACACATTACACAGTGCAAAATGCATTAATATATAAGGTACATTAAATAAGAATAGGGGCGAACATTTCGAATTTGATTTGATTTATTCTACAACACACCGTAGAAACAATTCAAAACCATCATTACTTCAACCTTCCGCTAAAATAATCCATTTGACCAACTTGAACACAAAACTTACGTATGGGTAATTAATATTTATACGTGTTTCGCAATGCGCGTGCATTTTAAAAATCCCAGAATAAGAGAAACAGACATATTTCGATGCGGAATATTCAAATTATTCAGAAACGTAATCCGGAAATCAATTTCGTTGAATAATTCCGTTTGGATTCCAATGAATGTACTTTGTTACTACTCGTGTTCCAAGCTCCCAGACATAATCAGGTTCCCAAAGGACATTGAGCTGAAGAGAAACGACCCTTGTTCTGTGTCTTTCGCGTGACAAGGTAAGTTAAAAGTATACAAATAGTTACTTGAAAGCATGAAAGCCCTATTTACTGCACGTCTTTCATCTATTATGTCAATTCTATTATGTTTTCCTAACATGCGTGAGTCTATGAAGACAATGGACACATCTGCACTGGCTTCATAGACTGCTCATTCTCTGAGGGGAGCGCCCCAAATACAAAGCTCGACTGGAGAGTCTGCCTTCAGGCTTTTGGATTTTCAGTGTCAAGTCGGAATCAGTGCTTTTACAGCCTTTTCTAGTCAGCTTTTTTTTATTGCCATGGGGTGCGATACTTTCTTTTCAGTTAGCAAAAATATCATCGTATGTTTCATCGGGAAATTTTGCATTGACGTTTGTTGTTATTCTCTTTAGTGTCAGTCAGAATCAGTGTAGTCAACTTTTCTTAGTTGGTATTGGTTGCGATAACTTCTCTTCAGTATTGGTCAGAAAATTTTGCATTGGCTTGGTTGTTATTCCGTTTAGTGTCAGTCACACACACACAGAACCATTGCAGTCAGCTTTTTTCGATTAGGCTGGGGTTGTGATAATTTATCTTCAATTTCAATAAGTCTCGTGCAACAGAAAGATAATTTGATATTTTGAGTTGGGTTTATCGGAAAATTTTGTATTATCAAGGGATTTTGTCTTTAACGTCAGTCAGAACCAGTGTATTCAAGAATTTTTGAGCTGGAATGGGCTGCTGTAATTTCTTTTCAGTATTGGTCAACCTCGTACAACAGAAAATAATTTAATATTTTTGATTGGTTTTACCAGAAAATTTTACATTAGCATGAGTTATATTTTCTACAAGTGTCAATGTATTCAACATTTTTTTTTTGAATTAGTATGGGTCGTCATAGTTTTTCTTCAGAGTCAGTGAACCTCGTACAACAGAGAGAATTGGATATTTGAATTGATATTATCAGAAAATCTTGTATTAGCATGAGTTGCTATTCCCTTAAGTGTCAGTCAAAACCAGTGTATCCTACATTTTTTTAAAATTGGTGTAAGTGGCGAAAATTTCTTTTTAATATCAGTCAGCCTCAATATATTACATTAGATATTTAATAGTTTAACGTGATTTTATTAGGAAAATGTTTGCTTTAGAATGGGTTGTGATCGGTTTCTTCAATGTCAGAAAGCATCAGTGTAGTACATAGATATCACTTGATATTTTAGCTTGATTCAAATCAATGAATCTGAATGAAATTATCTCTAAGTTGTCACTCTAATTCTCTTAGAAATATGGCTGTAGGAAGCACCATTATCCTTAAATCTAATTAAAAATGTAGTATATAATTTTAATACCTGTGCATCTGTATTCAATGATCTGAGTTTGTTATACATATTCTGGCAGGATCAAGAATTATGTTCGTATCTTTAGAAAGCGGCACTAGGTAAGCACTTTTAACTTTAGAGATAATTGAAAGAGCAAAATGAAATTTTCATACAGATGCGTAGGTATGTAATAATCTATAGATAGTCACTCTTATTCATGAAAAAATAAGAATTATATTAGTATATTTTGAAATAGCATAAAAAGTACCATTATCCTTATGATAACTGAAATTGCATTGTATCAATTTTATATCGATACATCTGATTCATCAGTAGCGACCTTTATTCCTTAAGATAAGAATTATTGCTGTGCATTTAGAAATGCGGCACTGGGAAGTACCTTCATCACAACCTATAGTTGAAAAGGGAAAACATCATTCTTCTACCGATGCATCTGTGATACATACATAGTGACTATTATTCCTGAAGATAAGATTTACTGTCATATCTAGAAATGCATTTCTAGAAAGTAGCATTAACCTTAAAGATAATTGAATGTACAAATATAATTTTTATACCGGTATATTTTATACCGATATCTCTCTCAAAAGTGACAAATATCCCTGAAGATAAGAACTATCGTCGTATATTTAGAAATGCAGATCAAGAAAGAGCACCATTATCCTTACAGATAATTGAAGTTGAAAATATAATTTTCACATCGATAATATCTCTGATATATACTTAGTACCCCTCATTCCTAAAGATTGGAATTATTGTCTTCTATCTAGAATTGCGGTACTAGGAAGTACCATTATCCTTACCGTTATTGAAAGTGCAAAATGGCATTTTCATCCCGATGCACCGGTATGGAATGATCCATAAACAGACATCCGAGAGCATTTTCATTTAAGTTGACACCCAGTGCAATATACGAACAAATCGAAACAGAACGATAAATTGCATCAATTTTAATGCTTTGTTCTACTTATTGATGCAATCTTATGCAACTGTGAAGGGCGGGTATCGCCGCTTCCCTTTATAGAAAGAAGAAAGAAAACGAAATCACTTATATTGTCCGATCAATTTACGTGACGGAAATTGGCAGTCATTATCTTTAGTCACCTAATAGACCGTCTGGTTATCACTGAATCACATCACGATATTTTGATCATATAAACACTTCAAATGATCCCAACCTTTTCGCGTATGAAGAGAATTGAACCTGCCGTAATTGATATTATTCCACAGATCGGTAGTAGCATTTGCAGATGGATAAAGGATAGGCAGGTGCTCCAAAGAATCGATTAATTTCGGTTCATATATATTAAAAATAGGTACTTTGTAAATATTTATTTACTAACCCACCAAGCGCTTTCAACGAGATATCTCGTCCATCATGATGTTGCCGATTTTTTAATGGTGCCAAGATCAAGATCTGGTCAGTTTTCTTCTAATGACGAGATATCTCGTCCATCAAGATCTGGTCAGTTTTACTTACGACTTGATACCTCGTTGAGACAACCACCAGGAAGGTTAACGAAGTGCTGAAAATTATTTTTATTTTGCTGTTTTTATGAAACAACGGCGAATCTATATAGTCAACTAATCCAATTAGAATCTAAGTAACCCAAATCCACTTTAGGATCTCTCGAGACTATAAGGCACGAGAACGGGAGTGATTGACAGGTTTAATCGCTTTAAAACAGGTGAATTGATAGAAGATAACGAGACACGGGTTCCAAAGTATGGATTAATCTATGTTTATATGTATTGAAAAATAATAATACTTAGTAAATTTTAAATATAAAAAAATAATACTTAGTAAATTTTATTAATTAAGGTCGTCATTAAACAAAATCTGTTCCTTCCACTGCCAGCTTGGATATTGACCACGGCGCAGTGTCCACTTAAGCCCAAAAGTCAAGTACACTAATAAAATAATTTTAAATAAAGTAATAAGTAAATAAAAATCGATAGAATCTGAAGTAAAAACAAACATTTCTGAATGAGACGCCAATTTCTATTTCAACTTTAATGATTTTCACAAAAAAAAATTATTTTTAAATTTTCTTTCGAAGAGAAGCTTCTTAGTGAATGTGTTAGTGCTTGACTAGTTTCAGTATAAGGCAGTTTGATCTGGATTGAAAGAATGGAGCATCAGAAGTCAGTCCAAGATTTCCAGGGACTGACTTATGATGCTCCATTCTTTCAATCCAGATCAAAATGAACTTTATACTGAAATTAGTCAAGCACTAACACATTCACTAAGAAGCTTCTCATCAAAAAAAAATTATCGATAAAATTTTTTAGCAATCATTTAAAAAAGAAATTGTATAAAATTAACCATAGGAAACAAACAAGAATCAGCATTTAAAGTAATCTTATAACAAGCGCAAAGTTACGAATGCATTGATGAAAACTAAACTCTTCGCACACACGCGCGATCGTGTCTTTAAGGGAAATAAATTTATTTTCCCAAACATTTAAATAAATTCCTTTTGTTTTGAAAGAAACGTCTAGTTGAAACTAGACGCACCCAAATGCGTTCGTATTGGTGTTTCTCATCAAAAGAAAATTTATTGATAGAACTAAATATTTAGCTAATCACTACTTTAAAAAGAGAAACATTTCTCCGAAATTTAAATATTTCCCCTTCTGTTTAAAAACTTCAAATTGAAACTAGGCCAGCCACAGCACATTTGTGCAGGAGTTTCTCAGGGAGGAATTAAAATAAAATAGGTGATCAATTGATAAAAATTAAACATTTACAATAATTTGTTATAAAAAGAAATATTTTATTTTCAATATAATTAAATTATTTTTTGTCCAAAAAAAGTGAAAACTTCGAAGTTGAAACTAGACAAGTCCTAACATATTCATGTAGGAGTTTTGCAGGTAGGAATTAAAATCAAAAGGACATTTATTGTGTGTTTGTGGGATAAAAATTAAACACCTACAGTTATTTCTTTAAAAAGAAATATCTTCTCCAAAATGAAAATATTTTAACCTAAAAAGGTGAAACCTTAAAACTGAAACCCGACAAACCCTAACATATTCACGTAGAAGTTTCTCGTGAAAAGAAATTTATAGATAAAAACTAAATACTTAGCAATCATTACTTTAAAGAGAAATATCGTACCCCCAAACTAAAATATTTTTGCCCAAAACAAGTTGAAACTTAAAATTGAAACCAGATAAACCCCAACACATTTGTGTAAGAGTTTCTCAGGAAGGAATTAAAACAAAATGATATATTTTTTGCTTGCAATCAAATTAAACTCTTACAATCATTAATTTTAAAAGAAATATTTCTCCCGAAACTAAAATATTTTTATCCAAAACAAGTGAAAACTTAAAATTGAAACCAGACAAGCCCCAACACATTCGTGTAGGAGTTTCTCAGGGAGGAATTAAAACCAAGAATACATTTATTGATTAAAAGTAAACACCTAGTCATCATTACTTTAATAATAAATATTTTCCCTCAAACTAAAATATTTTTGTTCAAAAAAGTGGAAAATTCATTTTAAAACTAGACAAGTCCCAACACATTCTCGTATGAGTTTCTCAGGGAGGAATTAAAACCAAAATGGCATTTATTGAGTGTGATCAAAATTAAACACAATTACCTTTAAAATAAATATTTTTGTCCAAAAAAGAGTGAAAGCGTAAAATCGAAACTACCAAACATATTTGTGTAGGAGTTTCTCAAGGAGGAATTAAAATCAAAATGGGCATTTAATGATCGCAATCACTACTTCAAAAAGAAACTTTTTCCCAAAAATTTAAATCGGACGAACATTTATCGTGTGCGGTTAAAATTAAACACTTGCAATCATTACTTCAAAAAGGAATATCTTCCCCAAAATCAAAATCAAATGGACATTTATAGAACTGGGATTTATAGAAGGAATATTTCCTCCAAAACAAAAATCAAAAGGACATTTATAGAACTGGGATTTATAGAAGGAATATTTCCTCCAAAACAAAAATCAAAAGACAATTATAGAACTTAAAAAAAAAAGGAATATTTTCCCAGAAATTAAAATCAAACGGACACTTGCAGAACTTTAAAAATGAATATTTCCCCGAAATTACAATCAAAACGACATTTATAGAACTTAAAAAGGAATATTTTCCCTAAATTAAAATCAAAAGGACATTCATTGAACTTTAAAAAGGAATATTTCCCCAAAATTGCAATCAAAAGGACATTTATAGAACTTAAAGGGATGTTTCCCCTAGAATTAAAATCAAAAAGACATTCATGGAACTAAAAAAAGGGAATATTTTCCCCAATTTGAAATATTTTTGTCCAGAAAAAGTGAAAACTCGAAACTCCACAATCCCCAGCACACTCGAGTGTAGGAGTTTCTCATCGAAAGGAAACTGTTTCACCCAAAGACCTACAGCTGCACCTCTGTTCATGGTAAGAGATGATAGAAGTCAGAGATGGAAGGAGAAGGCGGTGGGAGGGTCAAACGGCGTGATGAATTGATTGGTTGTCAGGGATTCAATGGTCCATGGACGACTGGCCAATCAGATCCTTCCATTATAATTACTTCTGGGTAGAGGGAAGTGGCAGAGGGGTGATGCGAGATAGAGAAATCTGCTGGAAGTGAGAACAAACTGATTTCGGAATCCCTTATATTGATCAACGCTTTGCACATCTTGCGTTTTAACCTTGAAGTCTGATGAACTCTTCCAATAAGTTCGGAACGGTGTGCGGCATCGAGTGATGGGAGGGTTATTTTAATATCAGAAACTGATTGCTACCTTCGGCATGGCGCAGTTTATCAAATCAACAATAATAACAGCCTACGTGTTGTTTGGACGGAAATGTAATGTGGGTGGTTTGTCATTCTTTTTAGTCTGGGTTGTTCTTTGAGCGGTGATACTGCTTAATTTGACAACGCTGTGGAAATTAGTTTGTGCTAATACGCTAACCCCTGGTTAAATTGCGTCGCTTTTGGCCAGTCACCAATGAATTTTGCGTACAGCAAGAAAACCCCAATTTATTTCTAAGGTAAATTTGTTTCAATTACTTATAACTAAACTGAAAGCACGGAAAGATAGATAGAATTTACTTTTAAAAATATTCTCATCCAAAAAAATCTTTGGTTTGATTCCTCCCTGAATGTATTTCTATCTTCTGGGGCAGCGGTAGCTTGGTTGAAACAGCAACGGATTAGCAACCAGAAGGTTGAAAGTTCGAAGCAAACGCTAGCAACATGCGAGATGTTGGCGGTGCAGATTCGGCTCCGCCCTGGGTGTATTTCTCTCTTCTGTGACAGTAAAACTTTCTTGTGTGCATGTACACTACTTGATGTGTTTTGAGCAGCTTGTCAGAATATGGCTATTGCGTCATTACCCCCCTCCTCCAAAATAACCAACCATAATTTAACCGTAACCCTATTGGTGGTAGTTTCGATCTCTCTGAAGGTATCTCTTAACTAACTAAAGAATTTGATGGACGAGATATCTCGTCGTTAGAAAAAAAATGACCTGATTTTGATCCCATCAACACAAAAAATCCGGCAATTTCTGGCTGAGAAAAATTGACTAGATCGGGACTACGAAACATCTAGTCATTAGTATAATAGGCAGGTATTGCTGAACGAGATGTATCATCAAAATCACTTTGGGTTAAAAGCGTAGTTTGTACTTATTTATTTACGTATGCTCCTATATATTACGCTGCCGACCAACCTGTCTGGTTGTTAAGGTGTTAGCCTCTAGATTGGAAGGTTCTTAGTTCGAATCCGGGTCAGTGCATGGATGTTTGTAAGTGTATGATGTAGAGGCGGCTGATGCACCTTAAATCTGTCGTGGTCCTCTAAGTCCTCACGTTGTATTGGCGTGGAAGTTTGGAGAGTGGGGTACCAGCTCAGATATTGCCTCGTCCTCTGACCGTGGTTCAAAATGACGTGGTGTTGTCCTCAGATCTTTCCCTTAAGGGATTGACCCCGGGCCGTCGTCAATAGCCCGTTGTTTTGCTCCAGTGCGACGTTAATTAAAAATTACCAAAAAAACTACCTATATTACGCTTGGGCCGTGGTAGCCCGGTTGGAAGGATTTACAACCGGAGGACTGCGAGTTCGATTCCAACCAAAGATAGCCGTGCACAGATGGAGCACGTTAACTCTGTTGTGGCATCAAGTCCTCAGTGGTGTGGAAGTTTGGAGAGGGAGTACCAGCTCATATGAGGCCTCATCATCTGATCGTGGTTAAAAATTACTTGATTTTGTTCAAGGAGCTTTCCGTTCGGGTTTGATCACGGACCGTCGCCAATTGCCCGTTGTGTTGCTCCAGTGAGACTTTAATTTAAATACCTTCATATATATATATATATATATACATATATACACGACCACAGGAACGCTCTAATGATTTTACCGTTGCAATGATTGCCGTTGATTCTAACGTTAAAACGATTCACTTTGTAGGGGTAGTAGCGTATTTAAGATTTGAAATGGAAGCCAAAAGTTAAAAAAATTAGTTTTATTCTACATGAAGATCTGGATAATTTTTTTATGGAGTAAAAACTCAAATTAGTAGTAATTAGCATTAAAACATCAAATTAGTAGTATATGTCTTCATCCTTTCATATATCACGCTCTTATCTTGACCCTCCAAATGTGATACATCGAAGGGGTACTGTTCTTAATATAGTCGAGAATTGATTTTGGGGTAGCCCAAAGTTAGAAAAATAAATTTATCATGCTATATGAAGACCTGATTGGTTTGATTCGTCATCTTGTTGGGCGAGTCCTACTTTTTTCCCATAGATGTTCACCAGTTTTCGTGAATCAGCTTCATCATATTTTAATTGCCCAGTCTTTTTTTAAATCTAACACATACACACACATCTTGAGAATAAAGAAAATCAATTTTAAACTTTCTAGATTTAATTTGGGATTAACCCCACACAAGACTTACATTTTTTTTGAAGTACCATTCCATTCCATAAAGTGTTGTCATTTACCTACTTTTTATATGATACATCACATTGAGAGATTAACATGTTTTTAATCTTCAATTTTTATCCATTCGTGTCTCTTTTAACAATATATACTTTTTATGTTGTTAACGATCATGTTTTAAAAAAGTTCTCATCAGCTAAATTCATATTTATAGTCTACATTATACATTTTTATTTGGTTAGATTATTGACCGGCATAATATTTTCTGGATTTCCCATCTGGCGCTTTTTGACTTGATACCTCTACTTTTTATGTTTTTATGTACATAATTTCGTTTTATCTTGGGCTTAGCTCAAATCGCTCGTTCTTGTACCTTGTGCCATAAAACCCCAACAACTAACAAACCACAAAAGCGTTCCATGTATTTGAATATGTTATTTGTAAAAAATGTTTGAATAAAAAACTTAACACTTTTAGGGCTCCTTCACCATAACTATGGTTACATAGGTGGTTGGTAGGAAATAAGTGTATTAAATTGTGTAACGTTTAATATGAACCTTAACCCTTTAAGGGGTTTTGACGAGATATCTTGTCCATCAAGAACTGACCAATTTGTCTCATGACGAGATATATCGTCAGCAAGATATTGCCATTTTTTTATGATGACGAGATGAAGGATCAGTTTTTTACTATTGACGAGATATCTCGTCCATCAAGATCTGGTGTTTTTTTTTCTAGTGACGAGATACTTGATCGGCACAGCCACCTGGAGGGTTAAGAATTCAATAAAAAATGTGCATGAGTATACCATGGAATCAAGTCCTCGTAGTTCTCTATTAAACTGAATGCGTTTCGGTTATAATAAAGCTGTTTTGAAAATTGACTGTTGAAAAAGTGTGCGATCAAAATTAAACTCTAACAATCATTACCTTAAAAAGAAATATTTTCCCCAAAACTAAAATATTTTGGTCCAAAACAAGTGAAAACTTAAAATTGAAACCAGCAAGCCCCAACACATTTGTGTAGGAGTTTCTCATGGATGAATTAAAAAACCAAAAGAGCACGTATCGTGCGTGTGGTCAAAATCGAGCACTTAGAATCATTACTTTGAAAATAAATATTTTTTTCTAAAAAAAAAAAGAGAGAGTGAAAACGTAAAATTAAAATTAGACAGAACTCAACACACATTCGTGTAGGAGTTTCTCAGGATGGAATTAATAAGAATTCAAAAGGAAATATGTATAAGTGTATCATCGAAAATATCAAGCCTTTGTAGTTTTCTATTAAACACTAAATGCGTTTCTATTATAATAAAAGCAATTTTAAAAAGGGACTGTTGAAAACTCTTGGAGTCGCTTCGGGCTGATGGGTCTTCAGTTAGAATCAGATCAAGAAATGAGACAAGCCGCGTTGATTACCCTTGGTAACTCTCCCGGACCAATTTCGATTTTAGATTCACATTACGATTAATTATTTTTATGGTTGCAGTTACTTTTATACTCTTCTCAAGTAACTGGTTATTCAGAAAAAGAACAAGTTTTAAGGTCGCTTCGCTAAGCTCATAAGTCATCGTTTTAAAGTTTTGCAATTTGGACTGAAAGTTAATATTAATATGATTTGAAGTATGAATTTTCATAACAATCCTTAGTGGGTCACAGAAAATCTAAGCAACATTCACATTTGCAATCAAAAGACTTTGTGGGTTACCGTAAAACTTTTATAAATTAAAAAAATTGAGGATTAGAATATTTGTGGGAAAGTAAAATGTGTTCCCGACACGGATCTTGAACGGGAATAGTTGTGGTTACAGGAGTTCACACAAAGAAAGCATTTCCCATGGTGTAATACTCACAAGAAACGTTGAATTTGTGGTTTTCTTTGAGGTAAGTGACACTTGATAAGTCACACAAGGAATGTTTTTTGTCTCCGATGATATTTGACTTTTGCTAACAATCCTTTACTTTTCTCCGGCGAAACTTAACTTTCACAAAACAAGTAAAATGAAGTTGAGGAGTTATTTTTATGCTTCAAACTTTCGTTGTTTGAATAAAAATTAAGTCACTCAGAATGGTTTTGTCTCCGATGATATTTTGCTTTTGCCAGTACTTTACTTGTCTCCAATGATGCTCCACTTTCACAAATCAAGTAAAATAAAGTTGAGGAGTTATTTTTCATTTAAAATTTCGCTTTTTGAAAGAAAATAAAGTCACACACAGAATGGTTTTGTCTCCGATGATATTTTGCTTTTGCCAGTACTTTACTTGTCTCCAATAGAACTCAACTTTCACAAATGTAATGAAGTTGAGGAGTTATTTTTCATTCAAAATTGCGTTTTTTGAAGTGATCGATTTTCTCGGTCATGTTCCTTTTATCTCCACATTCACGAATTAAATCGCGTGATTTACTGCTTTATTGTGTAGTTTTGAAAGTTAAAAAAATGATTCTGTTAATTTGTATGTTTTAATTGCTATTGAAGAATGCACGCGAGAAAGTCATCTTGTAAGTTATAATAAAGATGTCAGACATTCAAATTATAGAACCTTAAATATTTAATTTAAAACGTTTCAAATGTTTTATACAGTATTATTTTGTTCAAGCTTATTTTTTTAATAAAAATCCTTCTCCGTATTTAAAATCTTTTACAATGTATTGCGCAAACATAGTATTTCTGAAGACTTTCATTTAATACACAAAACGTTAATTTGCAAGGAAATACTTCTTATAAAAAATTATAATTAAAGAAATCAATCAAATTTTGAATTTATGTAGTTCGCAATCAGTTTACCACCAGGCCTGCGTATTTTCTTCGAGAGTTTTGAGTCTAAAAATTTTATCCTTGATTTGAAAAAAAAACTTAAAATAAAATTTTATATTAGTATTGTGTATATTCGTTTTTGTATTTGTTTTAGTATTGTGTATTATTCCTTGATACTTTTTAAACGTTTCATGAAAATTTGATTTCCTGTATTGTGTTCCAAACCCAACTGCGCTTTGCCTTCACTTGCTTGATGCACTTTATGCCTTTATGCACTTTTGCATTGTTACATATATTCTGTTTTGTTTTTTCTGTATTACAGTATAAATAAATTAATAACTAAAAAAACATTGGTTCAACGATACGTCTCAGAAATTAAAAATATTCCCATTTACCCATTAGTAAAAATGGATCAATTTGACTAAATCTCTTTTTATAATGATTAATTAATAATGGCAAGCTACTCATAAATGAATTTCAAGAATGATTCGGAATCTTCCTGTACTTATTGGGTTTGTAAAATTGCAGTTAATACTGTAGTGAAAGTACGTAATAATTTGCTTACGAAAATGTGAGTTTTAACAAAACTGAAAAAGAGCCCGTCTTTTTAATTTGCATAACACTTCCCCTGTAAGATTTACAAATCGATATATCTTATTTAAGAAACATTTTATAAATTTTCCCTACAGGTTCAGGAATCGATGAATTCTGGGTTAGCCCACTTCTGTCACAAACCATACCTTTTCTTCCTTACGAATATATGTAATACTTTGTTAATAACTTATAACCTTTTCCACTCAGATTTTTGAATCTGAATGTCCATTTGATTACAAGTTACATTCTTTTTTTCTCTTCGAAACAGTATATGACGAGAGGCATATATCTAGTTGAATTGTTGGAGTCATCGGTGAGTGTAACAATTCAATCTCTCCATTTATGAGCATTCTGGGTAAGCCCACTGAAGCCACAAACAATACCATTTAACCACATGAAACCTGACGACCATCCCTCATAGCTGTTTGGCGCACCTGACCAAATATGGATCTTGCGCCATAAAATTCCCAAACCAACCATCTTTGTATATTTATACACACACAATGCATCAAACCCTTTCAACCATAAAACCCATCATGATGCCCGTATTTTTAATATAACCTTTCCGTTGTTAGATTTACGAATAAACGTGGTAATAATTTATTATGTTTTCCAATAGATTTTTTAATCAAATTTACCATACCAGTTCTCCACGTGGAAACAAGATTTCTTAATTGAAAAACGGTTAAATATATATAAGTATGTTTTAAATTTATATAACCTTTTCTATGTAAGATTTACGAACCAATGTTGTACTTTGGTAATAATTTATCAACTCTTTCCATCCATGCGATCAAAACTTTTTCAAACTAAGCGGTCTCTCCACAGTGAAACCCGACCCTCATCTCACATATCCCGACAAAAGACGCACATATATTTCCAACCATAAAATAAATCTATGATGCCGTCTTTTTAATTTATACAATCCCTTCCATATAAGATTTGCGAATCGATGTTCTGTAATTCTTGGTAATAATTTATAACTTTTCCTATAGGTTTACAATCAATAAATTCTGGGTTAGCCCACTGATGCCGCAAACCATAAGATCTCCCCATGGCGAAACCTGGCTTTTTTTAATTTATATAACGTCTTAATTTGTTCACTTCTTTTTAATTTATCTAACGTCTTTATTTACATACGTCTTTTTAAAATATATAAACTTTACCATATAAGATTTACGAAACGATGTTGTACCTTGGTAAAAATTTATAAACTTTTCTTATAGGTTTACGAATAGATTAATTCACTGCTGCCTCAGACCATACGATCTCTCCACGACGAAACCTGACCTTTTTAATTTATATACATCTTTTTAATTTATGTAAGTTAATTCATATACGTCTTTTTAATTTATATATAAAGTAACGTCTAAATTTATATACTTCTTGTTAATTTATGCAACGTCTTAACTTACATACGTCCTTTTAATTTATATAAACTATACTATGTAAGATTTACGAAACGATGTTGTACCTTGGTAATAATTTATAAACTTTTCTTATAGGTTTACGAATAGATTTACTCACTGCCACCGCAGACCATACGATATCCCCCGGCGAAACCTGACTTTTTTAATTTATACACGTCATTTTAATTTATACGTATATAACGTCTTAATTTATATACGTCCTTTTAATTTATGTATGTAACGTGTTAAATTATGTATGCCTTTTTAATTTATATATATTGAACGTCTAAATTTATATACGTCGTTTTAATTTATATGTATGTTACGGCTTAATTTATATATATCTTTTTAATTTATATGCAGGTAACGTCCAAATTTATGTACGCCTTTCAATTTTATATATATGTGTAACGTCTTAATTTATATACTTCTTGTTAATTTATGCAACGTCTTAACTTATATGTCTTTTTAATTTATATAAACTATGCTATGTAAGATCTACGAATCAATATTGTGTACCATGGAAATAATTTATAACCTTTTCTTATCGATAGATTAGCCCACTGCTGCTGCAGACCATACGATCTCCCCACGACGACACCCGACCCCCATCTCGCATATCCACACACGCGACGCATCAAACCCTTCCAGCCATAAAAAACCCCACCCGTCCGAAGCGCCCCGAAAAACCTTGCGGGCACCCTCTCGTCTTACCCCGGCGACAACTCCAAACATGACACGCGCCTCTCCCTTTTTCCTCGCCCGGGTAAAACGAGGCTTAAATAAAATACCCCTCCACCCTCTATAAAAAAAAAAGAAAAAAAGAAAAAACACGCGAGGGTCGACTCCAGACCCGATCTCGTGATCGAACGCCGGGATCGGGAGAGGAGAGAGGGAACCATCCGGGGGAGGAGGAAGAGAGAGGAGTGAGAGAGAGGCACCATCCATTCGACGGGATACCGAGCAATGTGATCCAGGCAAGAGAGAGAGAGAGAGAGCCGGGCTTTTGCGACACGCCGCTATCGACACGTAAATGATAGGCGAGCTTTGATGATTTATAGCGATAATGGATGTGAAGGAGAAAGTGACCGAGAGCGCAGAGCACGTTTTCGACCCCCCTCCCTCTGGCTCCCCCCTGTTATTTGAAAGACGAATGGTTTCATTCGTCTCAGTCTAGTGCTGTGAGGCTTGTGTAAGCAATTAAAGTCATTTAGGTGGAGTCCACGACGCCGGTTGGCAGGGGGGAGTCCGGGGGGATTCTCGTCTGCCACGCCCAAACATGAGTTCGACTTCCTTCCCCCCCGGTTTCTTGTCCCCTCCCATTTTCACCCCCTTTCGTGCTCCGTCCCCCCACCTCCGGTGGAAAAAGTATAACATACATATATACATGTATTTGTGTAATGCGAGATTGACCGTGGACGTGGGATGATACACTTTTAATGGTTTAAAAATGCCGCTCGCATGGGCCCTGTGAGTTGAGAATTATTAAAATTAATGGCTTCCCGTGGGCCGCTGCCTCGTTTTATGGACGATGGAGATTTGTGGACGCGATAAAATTTTTCGGGAAGCTAAATCAAACCCGCGACGTGAGTGTTTTTGCTGAGAAATGTTGCCGGTGTTTAGTGTTAATCTGCTAGTGAAGCCAGCTTTCTTGAGCGGTGTGGTATTGTTTTTACCCCAAAACGCTCTTAATGACTAAATAGCCACACCTATTGGTTGAAAGAATCCGCGGATTCTTTCAATTTTCAGGAAAATTATACTGGCCCTTTCCATGAATAGAATTATTTGAACAGATTGTATTGGTCCTTAAGTTGGAGTTGGGTAGGTTGTGGAAGTTTGGAGAGTGGGGTGCCAGATCAGATGTTGCCTCGTCATCTGGCCGTGGAATCACACACTAGGGGTAAGCTGCAGGTTGTAAAGAATTATGTATTTGAACCCCTCAGAGGGTTAAGTAAGAAAACTGTCCGTTACGTGTTATGTGGACGGTGTGCGAACAAAAAATATACAAAAGCGAGATAGAAACGTAAACTTACACCATTTCAAGAACGTAGTCTTAACCCTCCAAGTGGTTTCGATGATACATCTCGTCCATCAAATTCCGACCAATTATGTTAATGATGAGATATCTCTTCATCAAGAAGGGCGATTGAATTCCGAATGAAGGTATTGCGTTTTTTGTTGATGACGAAACCAAGATCAGATTAGATCTTTCTAATGACGAGATATCTCGCCCAACAAGATCTGATCCGTTTTGCTGATGACAATATACATTGTTGAGGCAACCACCAGGAGGGTTAATAAGACAGTAAATTTAAAAAAAATCGATTACGTTACTCTTCCGAGTTAGTCGAGAATGTATTACCTCGAAGTTTGGTCTTTATAGTTGATTGTTGACATGCTGCGTATATACGCATCTCTGATACTTAACAATACTAGATAATGAACCTCTAGACTTGGTTGTTTTTTTTGCTTAGTTTTGCTACATGCAGCTAGAATAAGTAAGTACCTGACACTTAAGTAGATAACAATATGAAAGTATTACCTTCTTGAATATGCGTCTTTAATAGCCCGTTGTGTTCCTCCAGTGCGACGTTAATTAAATTACCTACCTACTTTCTTGAATATGCTCTAGACCACTCTAATTATTCTTATATTTCATTGGCAAAACTTTCATATTGTTATATGCTGTGTATAGGGGAAGGTGGTGCACAGTGTTACAGTAAATTTCATTTTAAAATGGTTGCAAAATAAACTCCAATTTGTTTACAATCTTGTTAGCCATCTTGTTTTCCAGAAGTTCACGTGTTTTGGAAGAATTTGCACCTTTAGTTACATTTCTACAAACAAATCTCTATTTTTGCATGTTAAAAGTAAACTTTTGTGTTTGTAATTAAATTCTCTTTATTCATGAGTGGTGTTTATTTTATAATGAATAACAGTTTAGTAGTAAAGATAATTGTGTTAAGGTTATGTTGAGTTAAAATGGATGATCTAAATTTACATTATGTAGTCATAAAATTTTTTTTGTTACATAAGCTATGTCAGATGGGGGTACAGTGTTACATAATGAAAAGAGGCACACTGTTACTCACAGAATTTGTCCAATTAACACATTACAAACAAGCATATGTATCACAATGTAAATTTTATTACTCTTTTAGCTCTGCATTTTTCATTTGAAGATTTTTAATTATAAACATAAATGATAACATAAATAAATTAGTTCATTTTTCCTAAAGTTTTTCCTCCATATGGGTTTGCATATCTTTTTATGTGATGTTTACAATCTTTCTTTACATTATTAGCAGTTTTCTTCTGTTAATTCATTCGAAACATTCACAAGCTAACAAAATTATGTCTCCCTACGAAGTAAAGTCTTTCCCTAAAGCCCCTCCCCAAAAAACTGCACAAAATAGATGACTGGTGAATTGTTGGATTTTGACATACGCCAGTTAAAAATATGATCACAGAGGAAATACTGAAGAGGAAAAAAGCACTAAACCCTTGAAAGAACAAAATTCCCAAGAAGCGAGCCTGACGAAGCCTCTAATGAACCTGAGGCATAAGCCTACCGAGACATCCTCAACAGAAGATAAAGTGTTGCAAGTGTTGCATGTCAAAAGAATTTTTCCATCCTATAAATTTTCACGAACAAATGAAGTTCATTCATTTGAAAAATTTAAAAATCATTGCCAAACTTCTCCCAATTCCATCAGGAGGGACAATGAGAAAAGCAGAAATGCTAATTTTAACTGTGGATTTAACTTCTTATATCAAAATATAAAATAAGTTTAAAATTTCTTTAATATTATTTTACCATCAACTTTATAACTGTAGGCTAATGTTTTCCTCACACTAAAGTTGTTCAATTAATTATACGTAAATTAATCAAAAGTGGTATTTTATTTTAAACCTGCTTAAGGAATCATTAGATATCTGTGTATATTTCAATTATAATGCATTTTAATAGAAGCCTATTCTTTATATTTACTGTTGCTACTATAACGTAACACTGAATCCCACAGTGTGTAACACTGTACCCCGACAATGGGGCACAGTTTCACAATATACACCACTATCAAAAACATTAAATACTGGAAATAAATTTTACTATTTTTAATTTTAAGGATATGTAAGATGTGTGTAAGAGATCAAAAATCATTTAAAGGGCTTTGTTTGTTTCATATCGATGCATATCTTGATGCCACAACTGAAAATAAAAAAAAGGTTTAACACTGTGCCCCACACCTTCCCCTATAAGTATCTTAACGCTAGAAAACAATATGAAGATACTGCCTTGACTAGGGATTAGGTTCTTTTGGTGCTACATGAGTATCTGATATATACACTGCTGGCCACCGTAAATGCAACACTCTGAAGGAAGCATGCAAATAATATGAAATTTACAACATGCATTAGCGGAGGTGAGATATGCAAATGATTAGAATTTCAGCGCATACGCACATCACGCGCGCCTGTGGCGCCACTTCAAAGCGCTATTTAAGGCTTGGAGATTTCGACGATTTCAAGTAGGGCAATTGTGTTTTTCTTGTGGTTTTTTCGAAAAAAAACCCGATCAATTATGCCTTGTAGAAAACAGCGATCATCTTTTGATCAAGTATCCAAGTTCGACAGAGGAAGGATAGTGGCCTACCGAGATTGTGGATTATCTTTCAGGGAAATCGGTAGTCGTGTTGGACGAAACCAAACAACTGTAATGCGGATATGTGATCGTTGGATGCAGGAGAGTACGACGGACCGACGTGTTCGATCGCATCCACCTCAGTGCATCACTTCACGTGATGACAGGCATATTGTGCGTATGGCAGTGACGGATCGCTCAGCCACATCACGAACCATAGCACAGCATTTTTAGTCTGTATCGCATTATCCAGTGTCTGCGCGTACCATTCGACGCCGTTTACAGCAGAGTGGTCTGTCCGCAAGACGTCCATTGCTTCGTCTACCCTTGACGCAGAACCACAGACGTCTCCGCCGCCAATGGTGCGATGAAAGAAAGATGTGGACGGCAGAATGGAATGAAATTGTCTTTACTGACGAGTCACGCTTCTGTCTGCAACACCACGATGGTCGGATTCGAGTCTGGAGACACCGTGGAGAGAGGATGCTGAACAGCTGCGTTACGCACCGCCACACTGGTCCTGCACCGGGTATTATGGTATGGGGCGGTATTGGATATCACTCTCGCACTCCTCTAGTACGCATTGTTGGTACTTTAAACAGCCAGCGCTACATCTCCGAGGTGCTGGAGCCAGTCCTTCCTTACCTTCAGGGCTTGCCCACAGCCATATTTCAACAGGATAATGCGCGGCCACACGTGGCACGCATTGTCCAAGGGTTCTTCGCCAATCGCCAGATTGAATTGCTTCCCTGGCCAGCTCGCTCTCTGGATCTTTCGCCAATAGAAAATATGTGGTCCATGGTTGCTCAACGATTGACCCAGATTACATCCCCAGCTGCCACACCAGATCAACTTTGGTGACGTGTGGAAGCTGCTTGGTCTGCTGTACCCCAAGAACACATCCAAAGTCTCTTTGAATCAATGCCGAGGCATGTGGCAGCGGTGATCTCCAACAATGGCGGCTACTCTGGCTACTGATTTTGGCAGGAACCACACTTCACAGAAGTCTATAAATTTAATCATTTGATACTTGGTCAACATGTTATCAACAAAATAAATTTTGTTGTGATATCTCTTGTCTTTCTTGGTGTTGCAATTTGGGTGGCCAGCAGTATATATATAAGTATCTGATATGAATATATATTTATACGTATATGATGCTTTACAACACCAGATGAAACTGATCATGTAGATACTGTCTTTTTGCTAGGGTTGGTCCTACGATGAACGACTCATGTCATTTGTGACTCATTGTTCTTGTCACCATTGGAGAAAGTGACTATAGGGAGTCTATTGAAGTGTGAGGCTAGCAGAGCCATTTGGTTGTTCTCGGTGGCATCTTTGTTATCTATGTTTCTGTGATAGGCTCAGCCATCTCGAAGTGGGTGGTGGAAGTAGGCAAACATGTGATGTGAGCTTATGAGAGGACCGTCTAACCCATAGGAATGGTTGATCTGTTTAAAAAACTGAGGGATGGGCCACGGACAGTTATATACCGCATTAAACGGCATCCTTAGAAACGTTTCAGAAGAGATCGTACGTCGAACAGCTTTTATCATCTGTGTCCCATACTTCTTGAAGCGAAGCTGGTAAAGCTATTTGGTTGTCATCTAGGGCGTTTTGAACGAAAGATTGTCTTGGCCGAATTGAACGAACGTACCCAGGAGTGCTCACTACCTTTCAATCATTTCACCCACTGTCTCTATCTGTGTGGTACTACTGAAAGGACTTTATAAGTGTTTCAGCTTCACTGTGACAGAATGTAGAGAAAATTAATTGAACGAATTCATTGAATGACCGGATTGAACGAACGAATTCAGGGTGCGCCCCAGCATTATGATTATTTCAGTTCCTGCCTTTATGCTGATGCGCGGTACTAGTGAATGGTCTTAGAAAATTGTTGCAGCTTCCATGTGTCGGAAGGAAAAATAACAAAATTGAACAAACTCTTTGAACGACCGGTTTGGACAAAATTTACTTAATGCATTCAAGGTGCGCCCCTGGTTTTTAGTCATTTTAGCCATGCGGCGTCTGAGGGGTATTACTGAATGGTCTTTGTAAATTGTTTTAGCTTTGATGTGATGGATTACAAAGAAAACAAAGTTGAACGACCGGATTGAGCAAACGAATTCAGGGTGCGCCCCTGCCTTTTAATCATTTTAGTTTCCCCCCCCCCCCCCCCCTTTAACCGTTTCAGTTTTTCCCTTTTAAATCCTTTCAGCCCCTGCACTGTACTACTGAATACATTCTACAAAGCGTTTCAGCTTCGATGCGACAGAATACAAAGAAAAGAAAAGTTGAACAAACTCATCGCGCGACCTCGAGAACTTGCCAACTTCTCGGATCCTGTCGGTGGAAGTTAATTTTTCACAGACTTCTTGATAAAAGGACGTTAAAATATTCCGTCGCGACAGCCCACGCTCCTCGTAATTCGCGAGCCCAAAGAAGGCAACCACCACCACAAATCCACGCAATTTGTGAATAGCATCGGCGCTAACCGGCCGCTATCGTGATTACAAAGCATCGCTTCATTGTTATCCTCAAATATCTTCACCAGATTCGAAGGGCGGAGTTGGTCCCAGACACAATGTATTCGGGGTGTTAGGATCAAATACCAGGTGGACTCGTAAAACCAAAAGGAAGACGCGTCCAATGAAATTTCACCTCGTATATTACCCAGATCCAGCTAATTGGTAAATTTCGCATTCAGCGTGAGTGCCTGCCCAACAGCAGGTTTTCCAGAATAAAGTATTACTCTCACGCTGCAGCGTCGTTTTATTCTTGATATTTTTTAATGCCTCGTCTTCTTTTTTGGTCATCTTTTTGGGTAGCACCTATCCATCAAAATCGTGACCCCCGGGGTAGTCTACTAGGTCTAGCCGATTCGTGGAGGAGTTACGGAGAGTAATTGGACTATGCCGAGCGGGAAACTCTCCAGACGCGTTGTTTTGAGGAAGAATAAACACGCGGAGCCAAAAAAATTGACATGCTGGGTGGTCACCAAAATTTTGTGGAGCGCGTTTACGCCCACTGGTTTGCTTTTGCGCGGGGCGCTGAGTTGACATAATAAGCTCTCCTGAAGCGGTTTAGTCGCATCGCCGCTGTGGGAGCTATACAGCAACTCCAAATATTTCTCGCCATTAATATGCTATTATTTTTAGAGCCGTACGCTTTGGTTCCACCTTATTATGTTTTTAAGCACCATCCCATTGTATGGATAATAGAGGGGTGAAATAGAATCTCCTGAATAAACTCGACGCTACATAAAGAGATGGTTTTTGTGTTGTTTCACTTACCAATTTATGATATGGAATTTTCCCTCTGTCTCTAACTGGGGAATTTATATTTACTCCTCAAATCAGTGGTTGGTTATTTTATGATTATTTTTCTTATCATCATTTCAAAAAACGTGTTAGAATATCCCTTTGTGCAACTACCTCTGCATTTTTCGGCACGTAGTTGGATTTAAAACTGTTTGTATGAAACTATAAAATAAATCCGAACACATGATTTGCACACTTTTTTCGTTTTTCCGTAAAGGGAATTAATGGCAATTGATTTGTTTGTGTTCTGTTTTCTTGGGATAAATGTATGAAATAGATTTTTCTTCACATAAAAGGTATTAAAACTTTTGGCACTTCAAAGATGAACGAACGAAAGGTTTGGTTTGTCACTTTACGATAGAGGTTTTCAACCTTTTCCGTCTAATGTTACCTCCTTTTTTATCTAATTCATTGTACATCTAAATATTCTATCGGAATTCCGTAAAGATACATTTTTCGTGTTGCCATAAATGACATTTACAGACATTGATTTGTTTGCGTTCTGTTTGCTTGGGATCAAACGTATGAAATAGATAGTTGATTTTTTTTCACATCTTGAAACCTCTCGTCTTCAGCTTTTCAGAGGCGAGTGAATGAACGTTTATCCCTCTAAAGCAGATATTTTAAACCTTTTCTATCTCATAGGTACACATAAATAAATAATTAAAATTCTGGGGGACACAAAAATGTGCTTTTTTTTGTAGATTCCCTTATATTTGCAGAGGATCTCGAAGTATCTGAGTCGGTCTACTCTTTTTTGATCAAGGTCTGCAAATGACGACATTAAAAGTTCATGATACAGGATATTAACATATAGGATTAGACTAACTAGATATCTAACTAGATTTTAACATATTTAGGATTAAAATTACGATAAAACAGACATACGACGGCTAAGACTTCATAAAAATTAGCTACGAAATATTGCCTAGTTGAAGCACATTTTATCTTTTAAATGCAGTATTTGATAATGGACTGAATCCAACATGGCATCTTTTGTAACTAGAGTAGTTATTTCCCTCTTTACTATACAGAGATTTGTAAACGTCATTTTATTTTGTGCAGAGGACTACAAGATACGCAAGTTGGTCCACTCTTTATTAATGAAAGTTTGCCAATATCGACTCTTGAAGTTTACGACACAAGGAAATTTTAACATCTTTAAAATCAAATTCACGATATAACGGTGATATGGCGGTTAGATAGCATGGATATTAGCCCAAGTCATATCGCCTAATTGAAGCACGTCGTATCTTTTAAATACAGCATTTGATAATGAACTGAATCTGACCTGTCACCTTTTATAACGAGAATGGTTTTTTTCCCCTCTTGGTTATTCAGAGACTTTTTCACGGCACTATCCCTTGTGCAGAGGACTACTAGATACTCAAGTTGGTTCACTTCTTATTAGTAAGGTTTGTCAACTCTTAAAAATTCAATCAGGGATTGATCCCGGTCAGGTCGCCAGTAGCCCGTTGTACTGCTCTATTGCTACTTTAATTTACTAGTTATCCACCTACCCTTGTGTGTACGAAAGACTAGTATATATGAAAGTTGGTCCAATTTTCCATTCTTTAGTGAAATTTTGCCAGCATCGACTCTGAAAGTTTATGACACAAGCGAAAGATTAAACGGCTTAAGAAAGCTATATAAATACGATACAACATCCATTCAACCAGTGCAAAAGATTTGAGATACGAATTTTGAACATTTTTTAAAAGTCAAAGCTCATTGTCTTGTTGGTACCATAAATGGAGATTGTAACGTCCATAGAATCTCAAAATTACGATATAACGGCCATACGATGGTGCTTAGACTGCATGGATATTAGTTGAGTCGTATCGTCTAGCAAAAGCACGTTTTATTTTTTAAATACAGTATTTCATAATGAACTGAATCTGACGTATCATCTTTTATAACGAGAATAGTTATTTTCCTCTCCGCTATTTAGACAATTTTTACCCGGTGCTTTCTCTTGTCTGTTTAGAAAACTAGTGCATCTGCAAGTCGGTCCACTCATTATTAACGATGGTCGTCTCTTAAAAGTTCATACCAAAAAGGGAGATTTAACATCTTTAGAATCAAAATTACGATATAGCAGCCATGCGACGCTTATACTTCATGGATATTAGTCGAGTCGTATCGCCTAGCAAAAGCACGTTTTATCTTTTAAAGGCAGTATTTGATAATGAACTGAATCCAACATGTCATCTTTTATAACGAGAATAGTTATTTCCCACTCCACCATTTAGAGAATTTTTTTACCCGGCGCTTTCCCTTGTCTGTGCAGAGGACTACTAGATACGCAAGGTCTCTGCAAGTCGGTCCACTCTTCCATTCTTTCGTAATGAGGGTTCGCGAGTGTGTTTTTTTGCTTCCCCTCCCCGGGTTTTTGTTTTTGTTATTTTACTCCTCACCCTTACCCTTCTTTGTTTCTTGGTATTTTTCTTGCATCGTACACTTCGTGACCCCTTTTCGCTTCTTCTTCCATCTCTCCTCTGCACAGTTCCCGCTCTGTATTTCGCGAGAACCTTTTTTTTCGTCTTCATCCCCATCGCCTTTTCTTCTGCCGAACTTGGAGAGTTTTTTTCCCTGCAGCTTCTACTGGAAGGGGGGATGCAGCGCTGATGGTAGCGAAAGTAACCCACCAGACACTGAAACCGGGGGGAAGGCATGATACTCAGTCCTCAGTCAACGGAAATCTAAGCAAGAAGTCTATAATTTCAGAAGTAATGATTGTCATTCTTTGGTGAACCTGTTTTTGCAAGGCATCTTCCCCTGAATGACATGCTTGTCAGGGAATCATCAACGCACCTGAGTGGTTTGGTTGGAGATTCAGATATTGTGGGAGCCCTTAGGAGAAAGGTGGGAATAATATCTTTGCCGTCCCCCGTGGACATTCAGTCTCAAACATGACGCCGCTTTAACGGAATCTAATGTATGATATTTGCAAGCCAGAATGACCCTCATAAGTCCCTAGCAGCTGACAATACATATTGTTGTGGATGCCAATTTCCATGTTTAGGATCAATTGAAAGTAAAGATGCAATTTTTTTCGGGCAGCCTATGTTGAGTGACTCCTACTGTTATTTAAGCCCGTTACGTTGGGAGCAGTATAAAACGGTGTCCTAATTGAAGATCTTAATTTTCTTCGGTGGTGGTCGATGTCCCTGTGATCTTTTAAGCCACGCGTATCGAAAATTGCTTTACAGAGAAGTACTACTTCGCCACGAAGTGTGTTAAATTTTGGTTCGGGTCAAATGGAGTTGCGGAGGATCAAACTCAGCAGTGATTACTGCGTCAATTTCCATGTTTAGGATCAATTGAAAGTAGCAATTTTTTTCGGGCAGCCTGCATTAAGTGACTCCAACTGTTATTTAAGCCCATTATGTTGGGAGCAGTATAAAACGGGTGTCCTCATTGAGATTAGATCTTAATTTTCTTCGGTTGTGGTCGATGTCCTGAGATCTTTTAAGACACGCGTATCAATTGAAAGTAAAGATGCAGTTTTTTCGGGTAGCCTGCATTGAGTGACTCCTACTGTAATTTTTTGCCCGTTATGATTGGGAGCACTATAAAACGGTGCCCTAATTGAATATCTTAATTTTCTTCGTTGGTTGTCGATGTCCTGTGACCTTTTAAGCCATACGAATATTTTGAAAGTAACAATGTAATTTCTTTCGGGCAGCCTGCGTGGAGTGACTCTTACTGTTGTTTAAACGCCTTATGTTGGGACCACTATTAAATGGTGCTCTAATTTAAGATTTCAATTTTCTTCGGTGATGGTCATATCCTGTAATCTTTAAAACCACGCTTATCGAAAATCACTTGGTAGACAAATATTACTTTGTCACGGAGGGAGTTCTGTTTTGGTTCGGGTCAACCAGGGTCGAAGAGGATCAAATTCAGAAATGCTTACAGAGCTGCTTTCGATGCATTTACCTCTCCTTGTGTGAATGGATTGATAAATGGTCAGAAAAATAATTATCATTGCTTCTATCAGTCACATACTGAGCATTTAGAATAGGCCTAGATTTGCGAAAAAGTATGCAATCGTTTTAGATTGACTCTATCCAAACATAGTTTTAAATTCTATTTAACCCTTCTAGTGGTTGTCTCGTCATTAGTAAAAATCCCTAGATTTTGATGGAGGACGTATCTTGTCAGAAGAAGGCTGGCCATATCTGGATCTTGTCAAAAGAAAAAATATTAACAGTACCATGATATAAGATATATATAAATTAATCAGATCTTGATGGACGAGATACCTCGTTATTGTAATATTGGTCAGATCTTGATGGATGAGATATCTCGTTGAAACCATTTAAAGTTAAATAGGGGCTTGCTTCACTTCTCTATTTAGACTAGAGGTTTCAATTGTAATTTATTTCATGTATTGAAAATCCAATAATCTTTTTAAATATTATAATGTTTTTCATGAGCAGTTTTGTTAACAGGAAACACTAATTTGCGAGATAGGTTTTAAACTCTTTTACACCACAGTACGATAAAACAAAATACAATCTTTGAAATTGCATTTTTGAAACTTTTTAAAGAAATTTAATTCAAATATTTTGAACAGGGTTTTTTCGATACTTTTGACACTTGCTATAACCAGTCCTTCAATTTATTCCAAATACGACACTGTCTTTCTTCTTAATGCTTAGTTTGCTTGTTATACATTTTACTTTTTGAGATTTTGAAATTCTAAGTTCCTGTGCTCGACTTGGAAAATGAGAAATTTTTGCAGAATCGTGTTTGTATTACTTGAAGCATAAATTGTTTAGTAGAAAAAAGTCAATCATCACACAAAAGAGAAATTATTTTAATTTATTTGATCCAGTTAAATGAAATATATAACTAAATAAAACATTCCCTTCATATTTTTTTTATTTGTACAAAGGTTTTTCTCAATTATTTGTATGAAGTACCAAATAATCTGTCTGTCTTCGTTACTATTTGACTGTTAATAAATAATATCTCGTACAGAATAGTAGTAACTAATACAAATAATTCATCAAGCAGTTGAAAATTAAAAATCATAATGGTCTTTCAAAAGTAATTAGAAGTTAGAATTTTGAAATTCAATTCAATAACACACACACACATATCCGCAACCTAGTACCATTAAGCCTCCTGGGGGTTGTCTCGACCAGGTATATGATGGACGAGATATCTAGTCATTAGAACAAAACTGGTCAGATCTTGATTTTGTCATAACAAACAATCGGCTATTTCTGGATGACGAGATCTTTCGTACTTAGTTAAATTAGTCTACTCTTTATGAACGAGGTTTCTCGTCGAAACCACTTGGAAGGTTAAAACTTTAAACAGAAGTTATAACAAGAATTATCAACTCAATGTTCTCTACGTACAACTTATGTTTTTTGCATGCAATTTCTGAAAGCGTATCTTGAATTGTATTCATTCAGATTCTGAAGTATCTTCTCACGTAACCTGAAACTGAAAACAAAACTGTACGATAATTATAAATTAATAATAATTCTAAGGAGAGGATCTAAATTAGAGAAATGTTAACTACTAAAAGTACCACTAAGTTATCTGAATATATATATATGAATCCTCGAAGGGGCTCACACACACGCGAAATTCCCCATTGTATAATCTGTTGTCTTCCCTACATAATTTCTAAACAGTTTCGACGTTTTTGAACAATTGAATCCTTCCAAAAGATTATATTCTAAGCTAAGGAGAGATCAATATAATGTTTCCGAAGGATTCTATTCTAAGGAGAGAACCAATAGTATCTTTTCAAAGGATTTTATTCTAAGGATAGGTCCGATAGAATTTTTCAATAGGATTCTATTCTAAGATTGGTTGGTTGGTTCGTTTTAGATTTTAAAGTGTAAGAGCATACTTGACCAAGCTGTGCCAAACACAAGACAACAACGAGGGACGAACAAAAAAAGTACAAAAGCGAAAGGGTAGGCAAGATCATTCCGATTCCTCGGGGTGGTGATGCCTGTAAACGCAATAAAGAAGAAGTGCCCCTGATTCCTATTGTAAGGAAAAGACCAATAAAATACTTCCAAATAATATTATTTTAAGTAAAAGATTAATAAAATATTTCCAAATGATACTATTCTATTGGAAAATACCGATAACATATTCCCAAAGGATACTATTCTATTGGGAAATATTGATATAAATATTTTCAAAGGATATTACCTAAGGAAAGGACCGATAAAATGTTTCCAAAGGATATTCATTCAAGGAAAGGAAGAATGGGATCTATTTCTAAAGGTCGAAAAAAACATAGTTTCCTTCGATTAATAGATGTGGTAATCTAGTCACTGTTGCGCTGTGTGGCAAAAGCGATACTACACAGTTCGGAAATCATGGGACGCTCAGGGGGTTAAAAGAGGTTCAGTGAAAGAAGGAGGGGGACGCACTTGAGACTCTCAGAAATCACCAGCTCGGAACTGCGTACGCAGAACCTGGTTTGTCCGTCCGTCTGTCTTTTCTGTCATCCATTGTCTTACCAGGTCTATGGACGTGTCTTTTGTCACACATGGTCAATTGTATTCCCATTTGCGTCACAATGCCCCTATCTCTTCGCTCCCTCATCACGAAGTCTACCACGCTTGAGAAAGCAGACTATTCTCCTTCAAGGACACCGAAATCGCGGTTTTTGTTCCTGTTCTTTCCTCTCCCTCCGCACGTTCAGGGGTCTTGTTTGGATTGTCATGCAATCAGGAGGTGATCGACGGCTCCCAAAGAGCTTTACCAGCCCCCAGGTTGAGTTTCCGGAAATGTGGTGGCAGTGTGTTTGATGCCCTTTAATCATCTAGTAGCCGAGACGGTGGAAGCCACGTTTCTGAATTGGAGATGGAATCTGATCTGTTATCATCGGGTGTTGGATAACATGTGCGACTGCTAAAATGTGTGATTTGGGCATCGCGCTGTGTAAGCCGCCACTTGATATGTTCATTGTATTGATGGGGAGGAGTTAGTTCGGGTAGATTTTTTAACATCAATTTTTTTTTTCCGAAGAAGTAAAAGGAGTGTCATAAGACCCAAAGAATTTCAATATTTATGCTAAATAAATATTTATGTTTTTCACTAAAACAATAGGTTCAATAAGTTTTGCTTCAAAGTATGTCTGATGACTCTTTAGAACGGTAACTTTACTGAAACGGTGGAAGCCACGTTTCTGCGCTGGAGAGGGAATTTGATCTGTTATCTTCAGGTGTTGGATAACATTGCTAAATTGTGTGATTTGGACATCGCGCTGTGTAAGCGGCTACTTGTTATGTTCATTGTATTGATAGAAAGTAGTTGATTTTGGTAGATTTTCTAAAACATTTTTTGTGGCACAATTTCTTTTAAAGAGAAGGATTTGGTCTAACACTAAAACGAGACTATAATAAATTCAATATTATGTTTTTAGTTAAAACAAGTTGGAAAATCTTCGCTTCAAAGTGTATCAATGCCTTCATTGAAAGTGAATCCTTTTGAAAGATTCCGTTGCTCTTTCCTAAGAATAAAATCAACTAGTAAGATTCTGTTGGTCATTTCCTCAAAATAGAATCCTTTGGAAAGAGAAAGATTCTATTTTTCCTTTCCTTAGAATAGAATCTTTAGTTAAAAAACGTTTATGAAATGACTTAGGTAAAATACTAGTACAACTAAAGGAGCTACAAGAGAGAGAGAGAGAGAGAGAGAGAGAGAGAGAGAACGAATAATATTTAATTTTTTAACCTTAAACGAACTGAAAATAAAAATTGTGATTTGTGAATTTTCAAATGTTAACCTTCTGCGGGGTTTACCCGCAAAGTACCATTTTGCAACCTGCAGTCTTGCTTTTATGACTCTTAACCAGCTTATTGACTTCCTTTGACCAATAGAATTTATACTACCTGTTTTTTCAACCAATAGATGTGGTTATTTAGCTATTATGCCTGTTGAGGGGAAAAGCCAATACTATACTACTCGAAAATCTCCCGACGTTCAGAGAGAACAAATTGAAATTGAAAATTATGATTTTTAATTTTCAACAGTTTAATTAAGTTGATAATTAATACTATCATTTTCATTTTTCAACTGCTTAATAAAGTTGATAATTAACATCATAATTTTTAATTTTCAACTGTTTGATTAAGTTCATAATTAATATTATGATTTTTAATACTATCATTGGCATTTTTCAACTGATTAATAAAGTTGGTAATTAACATTATGATTTTTAATTTTCAACTGTTTGATTAAGTTGATAGTTAATAGTATGATTTTTAATTTTCAACTGCTTAATTAAGTTGATAATTAACATTACTATTTTTAACTTTAAGCTGTTTAATTAAGTTCATAATTAATATTATGATTTTTAATTTTCAACTTTTTAACTGTTAGTAATTTTTATTATGATTCGTGACTTTTTAAGTGTGAAAATTAATATTTCTATTCTTTAATCTTAAACAGTCCAAACAAGTCGCAAATTGATGTTATTATTCGTGAATTTTTATCTATTAAAACAAGTTGAAAAATACATTATGATTCCTGAATTCTCATCTGTTAAAATAAATTAAAAATTAATGTCGTGATTCTGAAATTTTGTTGTTGAAAAATTGAAAATTTGATTTTGAAAAGTTGAAAACTGTTGTTACGAATCATGAATTTTCAACTCATAAAACAAGTTGAAAATTAATATTATCTTTTTTAATTTTCAACTGTTCAGTTATGTTGATTGTTGACATTACGAAATGCAGATTTTCAAATGTGAAAATTGATGTTATGAATCGTGCACTTTCAATTGTTACCCCAAGATTAAAATTAATATCATGATTCTGAAATTTTTGTCTGTTAAGATAAGTTGTAAATTGCTAGCAATCGTGAATTTTTAACATTTAATACATGCTGAAAATTAATACATTGATTTGTTCGTAGTTTCACGTGCAACAGCTATGCTATTCTGTGACAGGAATCTAACGATTTGCCGCAGAAATTCTTACAAAGAAATATCTCGTGAAAAGCTCCTTTAATAGCATCATATGCAGCACGAAACGGCTCGCGATATTTTCGAAAACACCGTCCTTGTCGTATCGACTTACAACTCGAGTATCAAGTTCGGCAGAGGAGCGAAAGAACAAGATTAATGACACGTAGCGCAGTAGAAAGACAATTAATCTACATCATGATGGTCAATAGTTCAAAAGGGAGCTTAGTTACAAGTTATAAAACCGCATATTACACTTAAATTATGTGTGTATCGAAAAATTTAACTTCACTCGTGCATACATGAAGTAATTTCTCTTAGCTATGGCTTCCCCTTCATCTTTTGTCCCATAAAGATGAATTAGACCGAGATTACTGCTTATCCCTCCGAGTGGTTTGTACGAGATATTTCGTCTATCAAGATATTGCCTACATTTTTATGACGTCGAGATCAAAATCTGGTCATTTTTCTTCTATTGACCAGATATCTTGTCCATCAAGTTCGGATCAGTTTGGACCAAATCTAATAAATGACTATATGCTAATGACGAATCTAACATCTGGCCAATTTTTCTAGAAACGAGATGTTTCGTCATCAAGATCTTAACAACATTTTGTGGTGATGAGATCAAGATGTGGTCAGTTTTTCTGATGACGAGATATCTCGTCTATCAAATCTGACCAATTTTGCTAATAAAGGGATGCCTTGTCATTAAAATTTTGCCATTTTGTTTATGACAAGACCAAGACCTGGTCCCTTTTCTTCTCATGATATATCGTTCTCAGATATATTGTCCATCAGGATATGATCAATTTCACTAATGACGAGATATCTCGTTCATTAAGACCCAGTCAGTTTTGCTACGGACGAGAAACCTCGTTGAAAAAGCCACCAGGAATGTTAACCAACTGAGCGTCCCAAGTTTTCGGAGTAGTGGGGTAATTTTTCCCCCATGTATGTATAATGACTAAGTTACCACAGCTCTTAAGGAATTCGTGAATTATTTCAACCCTTAAAAAATTCTGTTGGTCCTTTTCTCATAAAAAAATATTTCTATGAAGTAATCCTGCAAGTCCTTTCCTTAGAATAATATTCAATGGAACTATTTTATCGGCTCATTCTGCAGAGTATAAACCTATGGAACGCGCGCGCAATTCTGTTTGTCCTTTCCTTGGAATAGAATCCCTTGGAACTATTCAATTGGCTCATACTGGAGAATAGAATTATTTGGAAATATTCCATTACTCCTTTCTTTAGAATAGAATAATTTAGAAAGTTTTATTGCTCATTTTCTCAGAAACAGATTCTTTTGGTAGAGAAGATCAAAACTGATTAGAAGTCATGAAGGGTGGGTAGATAGGTAGTTGAATTAACGTCGCACTGGGGTAACATAGTGGTCTATTGGAGACGATCCGGGATCAATCTTGAAGGGAAAGGGCCGAAGACAATAACTCGCAATTTAGAACCACGGTCAGATGACGACATCATACCTGAGCTGGGACCTCATTCTTCAAACTTCTACGCAAGTATAATTAAATTTGTGGTCACGAAAAATTTAACATGCACCATCCTCTATGTACCCGACAGTCTTTGGTTGGATCGAGTTTCGAACCCGCAGTCAGAAGCTCTATCAATTGGGCTACGGCGACCCAAAACATCTTGTTGGCTCAGATGGTTAGTTCAGTTAATTGCCTTGTTCAGCATGCTTAATCTCACGAGGATAAACTCTTCATTTTGGTGTATTTATGAAAGTGGACTGCAAGTACCCTTTAAATAATAGTAATAAAACGCGTTCAAATTATTACACTGCTTTTTATTGTACAACTATTTACCTAAACTTCAAAATATTTCAAATTTCATTTACTGATTTTCAATATAACACAGGTATTGATGGCATGACTATTTAAAACAGATTTCCTTATTTCTCTATGCGCAGACTATCTTTCTCTTTCTAAGTCTAGCAATATTCTAGTCGCTCAAAAGTCAATGCGGTTAAGTCCTTTTTTTTATACTTTTTTGATTTTTTTTGTAAATTTTAATGGAATAAATAATTTGTTTAGTTATTAAGGGACTTACTCGGTGGTTCGTTCATTCATGGTCAGAACTTCTTTTATAGCTTATGAATAGATTGTATAATATTTTCAGAAGCCATTGCGAATAGTCCACTTTTTCAATATTTTTTTACATAAACTTTGAAATAAAAATCTAAATTCTTTTTTTCGATATGTGTTGGTAATGCTGAGGCCGCGTTCGTAAACAATTCTTTGAAAAAATGAGACACCAGAAAATAATCCGTCATGTGACCTCCGTTTCTTCAGTTCTGAATTTGCATTTACGAACGCATCCATACATTACAACATGAACTCATTATACACGGAACAATATATTTTTACATAAGTTTCTTAAGTTTTTATTTAGACATCCTGTACAAATCTTGCTTTGATGCAGAGCCTTCCCTTTGAAAAAAGACTTTATATACTTTTCTGATCAAATTAATAAATCAAAAATTTTAAAACCCAATGTACTAAAAAACATTAATTTTCTCAAGTTTTGTTTTCTGGACACAGCCGCATTGGCTTCAGAGCGACTCACTTCTTACTGTGATTTAAGTGAATTCAATGCTTCTTTTTATATATGGCTGTTTTCATAAACATTATTTTAATAACATTTAGAAGACTTACTATATATGACTGCAATGTAAGAAGAAATTTATCAATAAAACATGTTTCTTTCAAGGTTTAGTAATTTTTACTATAGTCTGAGTTAATTTAATGTTTTTATAAATACTATTTCAGCAATTTAGAGAAGTATAACTATATTTTTCACAGCCTTTAAGTAAAAATCCCTTACATCATGAACAGTGTTCCTAAGTTTAGTAGCCGACCAACCAGTCTGGTGGTTAAGGTGCTAGTCTCTAGATCGAAAGGTTCCTGGTTGGTTCGCATCCGGGTCAGTGTATGGATGTTTGTAAGCGTATGGTGTAGAGGCTGCTGGTGCACATTAAAACTGTAATAGTCGAAAGTCCTCACGTTGGGTTAATGTGGAAGTTTAGAGAGTGAGGTGCCAGCTCAGGTGTTGCCTCGTCATCTGACCGTGGTGCCGTGGTGTTGTCCTCGGTTTTTTTCCCTTAGGGGATTTACCCCGTACCGTCGTCTATAACCCGTTGTGTTGCTCTAGTACGACGTGAATTAAAAATTACCTAGATTTAATAATTTTTACTACAAAATTTAAGTTATTTAAGAATATTTTCATAGGCGTAATTTTTGCAATTTCTGGTAGACCTAACCCTCCAAGTAATTTCGACGAGATATCTCGTCTACCCAGATCTGTCAAATTTTACTAATACAAGATACCTCGTCCATCAATATATTACAAATTTTCTGATGATGACAGGATCAATATCTTGTCAGTCTTTTTACATCCATTCCTCTTTCGATTTGGAAATGCAAAACATTTTGGATATGTCAAATGCATGGAATACATTGATATCTGTGCAAACAGTCGACCAAGATCTGTTCCGCTTAGAAGGTAAGTAGGCATTCCAATACGTCACACAGGAGCAACACAACGAGCTATTAGCGACGGTCCGGAATCGAACCCGAAGTGAAAGATCCGAGGACAACGTCACGTCATTTTGAACCACAGTCAGATGGCGAGGTCACACCTGATCTGGTACCACACTCTCCAAATTTCCTCACGACGTCAACGTGAGGACACTTGAGACCACGACAGATTTAACGTGCATCAGCCTCCTTTGTACACGACGGTCTTTGGTTGGATTTGAACTCACAACCCTCCAGTTGCTAATCCGTTACTTTTTTAATCGGGCTACCGCGGCCTCGTACCCTTAGAAGACTTCTATTCAATGTTTTGAGGCCCTTTACAAATGTTTCCTGCTGCAAGTCTGAACGTGTAGGCAATCAATGTTACATGCAGGATTGTTGAAGATTCCTATCCTTAATCACATGGACTTATTTCTGACATGCTGAGCAAGAACAAAATATTTCGTTCGTTTGTTTGTTCGATGCAAGTAACTCATTGTATTCGGAATTTCCTCCAAGATTCGGAAAATGATAAGAATTCGCATAATGGAAGATGAGGATGCTTGTAAATTCGCTCTTGCTCTTACTTAACACCTTGCCAAGGACATCTGGAGTTATACAACTTTCAAGTTCAAGATGGACTGGTCAAAAAACAGAGTTTTTATACTCTTACCTTTATTTCCTTTTTATTTTGATCATATTTTATTAGCTTTACTTGGTACAAAGGTCAAATGCTCTAGGCAGAGGCACAAATGATTCAAGCTTTTTTACATAAAATCTGATTTATTTCTTTATTGAAACTTTATCTGTAAAATATTTTTAGTGGTATCAAATTATTCCAGAATTCACTGGTCTGCTCTGGGAGTCATCGGTTCGAACTTCGCTCCACTATGTCACAATTCCAGTTCACTAACCACAATGGTGGGAAAATCAGAACATAATGTTATTTTTATGTAAAATCTTATATCGAATTTGGCCAGATTATTTTCAATGATTAATCGTTTTTTGTGTATGCATACAAATTCTTATTCGATATTTTAAAGTGTTCGAATACCAAGTATTTAAAGTATTCAATTCTAATTTTAAAAAGCCGTTTGGGAATATCTGATTCCGCAAAAATCATTGCGGACAAATAAAAAAAGCAATACAACCGCTTGGTGCGATATATCACGAAGTCATATTTCTAGTTATTAGTGTGCTCTTTGAAGTATGTACCTTCTTTAATTTTGTTAAATTTCGTATTTATTTTCAATACCAGAACAAAGCACGAGAATTGAAATTAAAACTACGGCATTTCTATGCAATGCATTCTATCGTTAAATGAGAGGCGATTTTTAGCATACATCATTCCGTACTTTGTACAAACTTATTGAGGTAGAATGTTAATACATCATTTTAAATGTAATCTTGTAAAAGACAGCGAAATTCTCCACCTATCAATCAAGAGGCCGAGAAATTTATATAGCTTTCATCAATCAGATTAAATGTATTAGTTCTACGCAAAAGAAAATAGAAAAATTGCTCACCGTATCACATTAATAACCTTTCGAAGGTCTAAAAATGAACCACTGCCCAAAATAATGGACGCGTTCATATTTCAGTAATTATTCTGGAAGGCCAAGATTTAAAAACTGGGTTTTCCCGGTCAGAAAAGCATAATTCAATCTTCTCCATTGCTGCTAAGGGCTGGAACCAAATGTCCTTATCAACGACTCACATTAACAAACACACAGAAAGAGTTAAGATCGATAAATAATAATTTATATATATTTGTTCATTATTACTTGCATGCAAATAACATTTCAGGTTTAATTACTATTTTATGTTCTAGGTAATGTTGTGTCGTTATCTTAATGCTTCAGGTAAGTTTAGAATTCGTAGGAAATATTTCTTCCTTGCTAACCGAGAAATATATGATATTTGTTTGCTCAGTAGGTTAATGTCCTATTTGTAATAGTGTTTCGTTGAATAAAAAAATGTAATTTTGTGTAAATCACATACTAGCGAACAGCACTTGAGTTCATGCACATATACAGTCTTAAGAAAAAATTGTTTTAAATAAAATAAGATAATAAAAAACTCAATTAGTTTTTCCCAACTTTCTTCTCATGAAGTACCGCTCCAATACGACGTTAATTGGAATACCTACCCTCCCATGAAGTACCATTTTTCTGGATATAAATACCACAAATACCTTAATTTCTAAAGCATCGAGGGAAATACTTTAAATCTGAACTCAATAATAAATAAATATTTGCGTATGCTTGTATTTTATTATTTGGTTGTAGGTTTGCGGGCTGTAGAATTACGAACCAATGGTTGAACATTTTGAAAGTTTTGCTAATTGCGGTAGAATATTCTCAAAAACTATTTCCCTCTTATCCACATCTTTAACCTCTTAGTAGTTTCGACGAGATATCTCGTCCATCAGGATTTGACCAATTTTGCTAATAATGAAGTACTTCGTCATCAAAATACTGTCGATTTTTTTATGATGACGAGATCAAAATCTGGTCAGGTTTTTTCTAGTGACGAAATATCTCGTTCTTCATGTCCACACCATGTCTCATCTGGCCTACAGATTTGTACTCATCATGAAGAAGAATTGAATCGTGAAAATTGCCTTTCAAGTAGCATTAATGTAACCATGCAGTAATATTTAAAGCTAAACACTGTCTTAACCATATGAGGAATTCAAACGTATAATTCCACCTTTCAACCTACATCCAGTTTTGACCTTGATCAATAAAATCTTCCCAAATGATTCTATTCTAAGGAAAGGAGTATTAGAACATTTCCAAGGGATTCTATTCCAAGGAAAATACAAATAGAATCCTTTAAAAGATTGTGAAGAATCCATGGATTTTGTCCCACAATAGACTTGGTTATATAGTCACAAAGTGTGTTTTACGGAGTATATGCAATATTGCACAATTCAAGACGCTCAGAGGGTTAATATATAATATTTAACCATATTAACCCTCCTGGTTAGTATGTTGTCTAGCAAAACGACCTTGATGGACGAAATATCTCGTCATTAGAAGAACATTGACCATATCTTGGTGTCGTCATCATCACAAAATTGACAATCAAAATCTGGATGATGGATCATCTCGTCATTAACAAAACTGGCCAGGTCTTGAAGGACGAGATATCTCGTCGAAACCCCACTTGGAGTGTTAAAAAATTAAACCGTCTAATTTGAGATTTTTCCTTTTCCGTCCTTTTTTAAAATACGACAGCTACTTCGGATTGGATGGTGGGGTTATATGGCGCAAGGTAGAACTACTCCGGAACACAATCAAATGCCATATTTGTACCGTTTGACAACGATAATATAATTTGTTAATTTCCTATTTCTAATGATTAAGTTTTTGTCAGACCGTGCTGAATCGTGGAAATACGGTATTCGTAAAGCAAGATGTATTAACTCGCGAATATCCAGATTTAAATCAACACCATCCTATGGTCATCCAGCGCTGTCGGAGAAAGGGAAAGATTGAAAAAAATGCCAACCGGCCCATAACAACATCAGATAGGGGAATATCACGTAGTCAACTCGGGAGTTAAGCATGGGAATCTGATTCTCATGGCTCAGGTATTTATAGTGTGTACCGAAGCGTGTTTTTTTGTGATTTAGTGCTTTTTGGGTTTTTGTTTTGTTTCAGCCTGTGTATATATAAATCTTTTTTTCTGCTTCTTTTACTCTTCTCTTTCTGGCGAAACTTTTTTCCACTTGATCGTCGGTCCCTAAAAAACAGCTATGAAATTGCTTCTATTAAGCAATTTTAACGCCACGTATCCATTCCTGCAGTTTATATTAAGCACAGTTACGAAACTTGATAACCGATTTGTACAGTCCTTAGTTCCGCTCACATTGCGGAAAATGTTACGTTTTTTTTGTTTGTATACAAAGGAGTTTTTGATTGAAATACTAAACATTTCTAGAAAGACTGAGTGAATATGCTAGAGATTTTCCAATTTATATAGAAATCGGGAATCTTCTCTCAATACATTATACATATAATATAGATTAGTTATATTGGCAAATAATATTTATTGGGTATTTTACTGTCACGTGTCTATTTCTGTTGTTTTCATTAAGCAGTTATGAAACGTGACGATCGATTTGTACAAAACTTAGTTCCATTCACATTGCGGTAAATGTTACTTGTATTGAAGGAGTTTTTGATTGAAATGTTAAGCGCTTATAAAACGACAGAAAGTGAATTTACTTAATTTTTGCAATTTGTATGGAAATTGTGAATCTTCTCTGAACGCATTAGTCTTATTAAATGGCTAAGATTTATTCCCCAATAAAATTTCTTGGGTATATTAATGCTGTATATTTGTTTTTGTAGTTTATAAGGAGTTACGCGCGAAACTTGATAACCAATTTGCACAATCCTTAGTTCCATTCACATTGCGGTAAATCAGGGCTCGAAATACCCGGGTGCACAGGTGCACTGTGCACGTGAAAATAAAATTGTGCACCTAATTTTTTCCCGCTAGGCGCACCTGTGCACCTAATTTAAAAACTTAGGTGCACCTTGTGCACCTGTATTAAAAAATATATTTCGAGGCCTGCGGTAAATATTAAATGAGAAAAGTTTTGTACTTTAATGTCATGTACCCGTTCTTGCAGTTCATGGTAAGCAGTTACAAATTTTACAACGAATTTTCCCAATCCTTAGTTCCATTCACATTGTGATAAATGTTACTTCTATTGAAGGAGGTTTTAATTGAAACATTAAAAATTTATAGCAAGACAAGGAGTAAATATACTATTCATTTCAAAATTTGTATGAAAAAAAATTGTGAAAAATTTACGAATCTTCTCTCAGTATATTAGTCATATAAAATGGATAAGGCATACTGGAAAATAAATTGATTGGGTACTTTAATGCCATGTATCCGTTCTTGCAGCAAGTTACAGTTCATTCACATTGAAGTAAATGCAACTGTTGTTAATGAATTCAAGAAGGTTTTAAAAACATTAAACATCCCCCCTCCAAAAAAAAAAAAAAAAACAGAAAGTGAATATACAGTTATTTTAGAATTTTGAGATCATCATAAACTTATCAACATAATAGCTATATAATATGGGAAAACGTATAATGAATGATTTTTTTTTCGTTTCACACAAAAGCAAATGTATTTTTCTACATGTGTCACAGAACCAAGAAAGAAGTGTCGTAGTTAGAAATTCGTAAATACGGACATATAGATAAATGAAGGCAGTCAAAAATCTTTAAACTTGAGGATCCAACCATTTGATAAGTTTAGAAAACAAGGAGAGAAGGTTGTATCCCTCTGAAATAATTTCCATTTACTGAACGTTGCCTGGCTTGGCACAGCTTTGCCAAAATGTGACCCTTGCTCCCCAAAACCCTCAAAATCAACCAACAAACCGAAATTATTTTCTGAGTACTTTGCTTGGAGGAATTGGATTATTTTTTGGTTTTTAAATTTTATCTCATATTTCTAAATTTACACATTTTATGTTATCGTTTTGAAATGAGATGAGAAGATTTAAATAACACAATAATATTCTACGTGCGTTAGAGCAGTGACAATGTGGAAAAAATATTTTAGTTTGTACAGAAGGTTTACATATTAAATTAAATGCATGATAATTTAAAAATATTGATGTGATTATTCTAGTAGGTACTATCTAAATAAGCATATCTTACATGACCATAGTATGAGATCCGATCGTTAAACATTTAATAAGACCTATTTTCTTCAACTACTATAACTGAAGTGTTTTATAGTTACATTAACAGAGAAGAAGAATATTAATAAATCATTACAAATATCAAAATTGATCTAGCAACAAAAAATAATAACGAAGTTCAAAAAGTCAAAATACTGTTTCAAACATGAACTTTGCAGACGTTGTCTAAGAAGAAGGAATCCAATCTGAATCAATAGAATGTGTTAATTCTGAACATTTCGGAATTCTACCTGGAAAAACAACTTTTGCGCTCTTTAAAATACTATAGTTTTATATCTCCCCGACAGATGGCGCAAACCGTAATCTTCATTCCTCTCTCATCTTGAACTCCTAACATTTAAGTGAGCATGAAGGAAAAGACCGCCGTTTTTTTTCACACGTGTCTTTCTACCATCGGGAATTGGTTACACGTTAACTGTCCGTTACGAAAATTGGAAATGATAAATTTGTTTTTAAGTGGTGAAATTCATTTGAAGTTGTGACTACAAACGACTTATTCAAAATATAACGTTTATATCATGATATTCGATAGATCATAAACTAAATTCGTAGCGTTCTATCGTGGCCGAAAGTCCTCACGTTGTGTTGGTGTGGAATTTTGGAGAGTGGGGTGCCAGCTCAGGTGTTGCTTCGTCATCTGACCGTGGTTCAAAATTACGAGGTGTCGTCCTCGGATCTTTCCCTTAAGGGATTGATCCCGGACCGTCATCAATAGCCCGTTGTGTTGCTCTAGTACGACGTTAACTAAAAATTACCATTAACATCCCAGGCAGGTAGATACTTAATTAACGTCGCATTGGAGAAACACAATGGGCTATTAAGAACGGTCCAGGATCAACCACAAAGAGAAAGATCCGAAGACAACGTAATTTTGAACCACGGTCACATGATGAATTCAAACCTGAACTGGTATGCCGACCAACCGGTATAGTGGTTAAGGTGTTAGCCTCTAGATGGGAAGGTTCCTGGTTCGAATCCGGGTCCGGGCATGGATGTTTGTAAACGTATGGTGTAGAGGCGGCTGGTGCACCTTAAATCTGTCGTGGCCGAAAGTCCTCACGTTGGGTTGGCGTGGAAGTTTGGAGAGTGGGGTGCCAGCTCAGGTGTTGCTTCGTCATCTGACCGTGGTTCAAAATTACGAGGTGTTGTCCTCGAATCTTTCCCTTAAGGGACTGATTCCGGACCGTCGTCAATAGCCCGTTGTGTTGCTCTAGTACGACGTTAACTAAAATTACCATTACCAGTACCATTACCTGAACTGGTATCAACTCTCCAAACTTTTGCACCACGCTAACGTGAGGACATTTGAGGCCACGACAGATATAAAGTGCACCAGTTGCCTTTGTACACGACGGGTTTGAGTTGGATTTGATCTCGTAACCCTCCGATTGCTAAAACGTTACTCTTCCAACCGGGAAACCACGATCCGTCTTTTCGCGGGAGCCAGACTACAGAAGCACAGTAAAATCACTAGCGTCATCTAAAATTGTAATTTAAGAAATTAGATTAACTTTACTTAGGTAGGTAGGTGTTTTAATTAGCATCGTACTGGAGCAACACAACTGACTATTGACGACGGCCCGGGATCAGTCCCTTGAGGGAAAGATCCGAGGACAACACCTCATAAATTTGAACCACGGTCAGATGACGAAGCAACACCTGAGCTGGCACCCCACTCTCCAAACTTCCACACCAACCCAACGTGAGTGGTAATGGTAATGGTAATTTTAGTTAACGTCGTACTAGAGCAACACAACGGGCTATTGACGACGGTCCGGGATCAATCCCTTAAGGAAAAGATCAGATCAACCAACGTGAGAACTTTCGGCTACGACAGATTTAAGATGCAAAAAGCCGCCTCTACATCATACGCTTACAAACATCCATGCCTGGACCCGGATTCAAACCAGGAACCTTCCGATCTAAAGGCTAACACCTTAACCACTATACTGGTTGGTCGGCATATAATTTAGGAAAACTACAATCAATAATAAAGTTGTTCTACTACGGGTTCGAGCAAATTGTGGTTTTTACTGAAATGATGTGGCCGACATATTGACAAAAAGAGACAAGCATTTTACACAACTTTCACAAAATGAAAAAATTTCCCTATTCATCTATTTAACTTAGGGCTGACCAACCGGTCTGGTGGTTAAGGTGTTAGCCTCTACATCGGAAGGTTCTGGTTCGAATCCGGGTCAGTGAATAGATGTTTGTAAGCGTATGGTGTAAAGGCTGCTGATGCATCTTAAATCTGTCGTGGCCGAAAGTTCTCACGTTGGGATGGTGTAAAAGTTTGGAGAGTGGGGTGCCAGCTCATGTGTTACCTCGTCATCTGACCGTGGTTCAAAATGACGTGGTGTTGTCCTCGGATCTTTCCCTTGGAGAATGATGTAGGACCGTCGACAATAGACCCTTGTGTTGCTCTAGTACGTTAATTATATAAACAAAATACCAAATTACCTATCTAACTTAGATATTGTCCTCGGGTCTTTCTCTTCAGGATTGATGCCGGAGCATCGTCAATAGCCCGTTGTGTTGCTCCAGTACAACGTTAATTAAAAAATTACCAGTTGCCTTCTTCATCTACAGTCCTTTGTGTTCTTTAAGTGAGACGTTAATTAAATATCTTTCTACCTATACCTTATTCATCTATTTTGGGTTGGTGTGGAAGTTTGGAGAGTGGGTTGCCAGCTCAGGTGTTGCTTCGTCATCTGACCGTGGTTCGAAATTACGAGGTGTTGTCCTCGGATCTTTCCCTTAAGGGATTGATCCCGGACTTTTGTCAATAGCCCGTTGTGTTGCTCTAGTACGACGTTAATTACAAAATAACCAAGTATCAATTACCATTCATCTATTGCTCTTTTATAGCCCGTTGTGTTGCTCTAGTACGACGTTAACTAAAATTACCATTACCATCATCTATTACTCAAATTATAAAAATGGGAGATACATGGTCACTAGAAAACTGACTAGATCTTGATCTCGTCATAAGAAAATCTGCAATATCATGATGGCGAGATATCTCGTACATTAGAATGGTTTTGGGAGTTTTTTGGCGCAAGGGCCGTGTTTGGTCATGCTGCGCTGGACACAAGAGGTAAGGTAATGGTAATGGTAATTTTAGTTAACGTCGTACTAGAGCAACACAACGGGCTATTGACGACGGTCCGGGAGCAGTCCCTTAAGGGAAAGATCCGAGGACAACACTTCGTAATTTTGAACCACGGTCAGATGACGAAGCAACACCTGAGCTGGCACCCCACTCTCCAAACTTCCACACCAACCCAACGTGAGGACTTTGGCCACGACAGATTTAAGGTGCACCAGCCGCCTCTAGACCATACGCTTGCAAACATCCATGCCCGAACCCGGATTCGAACCAGGAACCTTCCTATCTAGAGGCTCTAACACCTTAACCACTATACCGGTTGGTCGGCATAAGAGGTAAGGTAAGTAACAGGTAAGGTCATTTTAATTAACGTCATACTAGAGCAACACAACAATAAAGTAATAGACACTCATTGAAAATTTTACTGACACAGAAGAGAGAAATACACCCAGGGAGGTCCCTGACTCGAATCAAACCAGCGCCGCCTACAACTGGAAGGTGGCATACCCACTGAGCTACGACGACCCCTCTCGTCCAATTGAAAAATATATCATATCTTGATGGCAGGTAGGTATTTTATTAACGCCCTATTGGCAAACAGAACGGGCTATTGCCAGATGTTGATGGACGAGATATCTCGTCCAAATCCATAGGAGGTTGGAGGTTTAATTTAACGCTCTATTCAGACTCGTAGAACGGTGTGAACTGAGCATCTTGCTTGGACCCTACAGCAATAATGTAGAATCGTGTGTACGGAAGAGTCCTGATTCACCATACAAGGTGATTCCCGACGCGTATACAATTGTCGGGTTCAAGAGACTGAATGTAACTCTTTCCACGAATTGACGAAAGAGATATCAACCCGCAATGGTAGGTATTTAATTAACTTCAAATTAGAGCAACACAATGGGCTATTGGCGACTGTTCGGGATCAACCCCCGAAGGAAAAGATCCGAGGTAATTGGTAATTTTTAACTAACGTCGTACTAGAGCAACACAACGGGCTACTGACGACGATCCGGGATCAATACCTTAAGGGAAAGATCCTAGGACAACACCACTCCAGTGCGACGTTAATTAAAATACCTACGTACCATGCAGATGGAGTTCATGACTTCAGACACAGCAGTTTAGGTAGATAGATATTTAATTAACGTCACACTGGGAACGGCCTATTAAAATTTTTTTAGATAAACTAGGGGGTTCCGCCCCCTGCTCGCTTACGGTGTTAGCCTCTAGATCGGAAGGTTCCCGGTTCGAATCCGGGTCCGCGCATGGATTTTTTTAAACGTATGGTGTAGAGGCGGCTGGTGCACCTTAAATATGTCGTGGTCGAAAGTCCTCACGTTGGGTTGGCGTGGAAGTTTGGAGAGTGGGGTGCCAGCTCAGGTGTTGCTTTGTCATCTGACCGCGGTTCAAAATTACGAGGTGTTGTCCTCGGATCTTTCCCTTAAGGGCACCGGGAAGTCATCAAAGGCCAGAAATCATGAAAATGTGACCAATATTCGAATGCATATAAAATTTAAGCTATTATAAGTACCAATATAAATTTTTGTACACATGTTTATAATGCCTTTTAAAACTAATTCAAGCTAAAAAATAAAAATTTTAAAAGTAAAAATATTTTGTAGAGAGCATTTATATAGAACTCGGTGAAAAAAAATTCAATACAGTGAGTTCACTTTGGGTGCGCTCTGTAAAAAAACTTTAATATATATTGAGTTGTAACTTTTTTCCCTATCATTAGAAATGTTTTTTGAATTTATTAAAGTATTTTTTTTGTTGAAAATAACCACGAAAAAAAAATTTTTAGGCACAATTAAAATTAGTTTATGAAAATTTTGTGATTTTATACCTACTAATCACCCATTAAAAAAATTATGTTCATATTTCGTCAATAGTTTATATTTTAACATAATTGCCTAATATAAATACATGTGTATGCAAAATTTCAGACTGATAGCCTTAATAGTTTTTTCACAGAGCGCACCTGAAGATAAAAATTTATCATTTTGAGAAAACTACAAAATAGCATCTCCTTACCTTATCGATAAGAACTTTCCAAAGCACAAGTAAACAAAATTTGCGGTTAAATATAATAACAGTCGCAGTTAAACCTGTTACGAATCGATTAAAATGTATATTTATACAAAAATATACTAAAAATATAAAATATTTAAAATAATATAATTCATTGTCGGCAAAATCGAAACTTCAAACCTGAAACCGAAACCAAAAAGGATAATTTCAAAATTAAATTTTAGTAACTTAAAATGCATTTTACGTAATAAGTGATACATCAATCGATTTGTATTGGTGCCCTCTATTAAATGCAATTAAAATCAAAAATTCGATTTTTTTTTATAAAGAATTGTGACTTCCCAGTGCCATTAAAGGACTGATCCCGGACCGTCGTCAAAAGCCCGTTGTGTTGCTCTGGTACGACGTTAACTAAAATTACCAATTACCAATTACCAAAGGGTTAAATCTGATTTGTCTTATAAAAGTTAAAGTACTTCTTGAGTAGCCGTATACTTTTTCCAAACCAGATTTACTTACGGTTTCTTTTCCAGCAAAAGTTCCATCTAAGAGGAATACAATAGCAGACCTTGGACATAGAGTTTTAGTTTTCCTTCTTTAGCAAATCTTCAAGACCAGAGTTGAACACTCAAAGCCTTAAACTTTAAAATGTACCCTGAAGGTTAACCTGAGATTTCCTTAAAAAGAAATATTCGCGTTTTGAAAATGCATTGTTTCCTTAAGAAGAATTGTTTGTCTCTTTTCAGAAACAGAGAGTAATGCACTTGCAAGGTTATGCAATAAATATTTTGTGGAGATTATTTTATCTAGAATTATCTTTTCTTGCGACGAAATTTTTAGAGTTATAAAAATATACCTTGACCCCCACCATTCCAAAATGTCACGTTTTTGAGCACGCCGCACAGTGGTCCAACATGAGTCGCGCGATAATAAATTGGATCATATGCGCATGCATACCGACATGTTTTCCCCTTTGAAACTGAGTGTTCATGCGCATGTCGTATGTTATTTTGCATGCTGTGTGGGCAGGCTTAGGTAACAAGAAAAAAGTGCTATTTAACAAGAACTGATACGAATTTGCCGGTTAGGAATGAAAAGAGATAGTTACGCATGAATGAACGCGTTTTTATTTAACCCTCCAAGTGGTTTCAACTAGATATCTCGTCCATCAAGGTTCGACCAACTTTGCTAATAACGAGATATCTCGTCATGAAATATATCGATTGAATTCCGAAGGATGAAGATATTGTCTTTTTCGCATAATGCAAAGATCAAGATCTGGTCAGTTTTTCTACTGACGAGGTATCTCGTCCATCAAGATCTGGCCGGTGTTCCTTGGGACGAGACACCTCGTCAAGACAACTCTCAAGTTTAAAGTGTTGTTAAACTAAGCGTTAAACATAAAATCTATGGGGAATCTTTAAAAACTATGGAAGATAAAATATTTATAAGATACACAATCTTTTTTCCCATTTCAGTTTCCGATAACTGCTTGAAACCAGCGACTTTTGAATTCCTAATTCAATAGAAACACGTTTAGACTTTTTCTGCTGTTTTCCAACTAAAATTTCATCGGTAAACAAATGAAAGCCCGCTGCACATTGGAGCAGCATCTGACAAGATACTAGGGATGCGACAATGATGTCGATGTTTTCAAAACATCGATGTTTTATTTAGAAAACATTGATGTTTTATTTAGAAAACATTGATGTTTTATTTAGAAAAACATTGATGTTTTATTAAAAAAACATCGATGTATTTACCATCGACATCGATGAATATACAATCGAGGTATTCGAGCCGATGTTATTTTAACATCGAAGTTTATACTTGTCGATGTTTTATTTTTATACGATAAAAGTACCTTTATAAAAATTAAAAAATAACTAAGTAGCATAATTTTGATAATCAGTAAATTGCACATACTTTTAGACCAAAGTGGCCAAGGGTGAAGTATCTGAAAAGTAGGGGTGCGACATCGATGTCGATGTTTTCAAAACATCGATGTTTTATAAAAAACATTGATCTATTTACCATCTATTTATTGGCGCCGATGTTTGTTTAACATAGATGTTTTAATAACGTCGATGTTTTTACATTTTCGATGTTTTATTTTTGAATGCCAAAAGCACCATAGTAAAAATTAAGAAAAATAACCGCGCAACTAAATATTTCTCAGTGATGACGACATCTGTCCCATCAGAAAGAGTTTTTTCCTTAACTGGTGGGATAATTAGTAAAAAAAGAAGTCGGCTTAAGGTGAAGAAAGTTAACAAAATTCTTTTTTTTTTATAAGCTGTAAACGACAGATATTGGGACATATAATAATTATAGGCCCCAATATTTTTTTTTAAGTATGTTGTGTTCTCCCCCCCCCATAAGTTGATAAATAATTAGTAATAACTAACAATAATTATTGTTATGTACCTACGTAATTATACTTATACTTAGTAGTACCAATGTCAAATTGTTGTAAATATTATTTTCTTTTAAGTTATTCAATTTGAAAATAAAAGATTTGTTAATTGTTCTTATTAGTTTTTTTGACTTTGCGTTCACGGTTAAAAAAATTCTTAGTTATAAATTAATAAACACGGTAAATGACAAATTAAATCTCTCCCCTCCCCCGTGAACATTTATGTTTGACGTTACTAAACCAGTTTTAAGTAATGGGGGGGGGGGTTATAAAAGGTTAAATACACTGATGTTTAAAAACATCGATGTTTTAATTTTGAACATTGATATTTCAAAACATCGATGTTTTGCTATCTATGTCGCATCCCTACAGGATACAGGACATGCGCAGAAAACACGTCGGTGCGCGTGTGTTTCAGCCCATTTAGTGTCGTAGGCCTTATGCTGGACCAGTTTTCAATCACGCAAAAACTGAAAGTCTAATAATCAAAATTGCTTGCTTGTTTATCGGCACTCCAGGGGCGCTAAATAACAACAACAAAAAATGCTATTTCAAATGTTCAAACCGATTATATGATGTTGCATAGCGACAATGCATACTAAACGTCCGCAAGTTTTCAAAATATTAAAAACTGAAAGCCCCTTTTTCTTGAATCAATTCATATTCGACCGATCCAGTTGTTACTTAATCATCTAAAAACCGAAACGGATATTTATTGAAGTTGTTTTCCTGTTAATCTGCAATGCTGGGTCACTAAATCACCAAAAGTGGATACTATTTCAATTGTTCAAACCAAAGCCATTTAATACGGCTGGTTCCCCAAGACGAGTTTCATCAGGACCAAGCAAACTCCCTACGCTACGTTTCTATTTTTAAAAAATAAGGTTTTCACTTAAAAACAAATTTATACTTGTCGTTATCGATTAGTTACTCAATCACATAAAAAGCGAAACTTCAGCAACTTCATATCAAATCTTTAAAAAAAAAAAAAATCTTGTGTAATCAAGTGTTACTCATTCTCCAAAATATATTAGATTCCTTCAAATGTCCAAACCGCATAAAAGACGCTTTGCATCCAGACCGTCCGTAAAGTATAAAATCCACCAAAATTAATACTTTCGCTTTTGAATAAATCTGTTCTCGATGCGATTCAGTTAATCACCTCAAAACATAAAGGCTACTTATTAAAATTCATCAAAACCAATAATTATATCGGTTAATTTTCACTACCTAAAATGATCAAAAACGGACATCAAAAGCTTTTACTATTGTTCAAACCGACTAGAAGACGCTTTGTATCTGGACAATATCCACCATCCATCCTCAACGTTTCAAATAATCTCAAATTGACACTTCCACTTGAATAAATTTGTACCGGACTCGATCCAGTTGTAACTTAATCACCTATAAAACCGAAGACCTACTTATTGAAATTGCTCGAAACCAATACTTCTGCCGTTTAATCTGGCACAATCCAAGGTCATATATCAAGTCATGCAAAATTGATACCAAAAACTCTTCATTTTAATAAAACAAAAAACCGTTTGTATCTGACCAATTTGCACTCTCCGTTTGTTTCCAATCAACCTACATTAACACTTAATTATTAAGTTTGCCCAAACCCATATATTCCAAACATCATCTGCAATTTATTATTAGTCACTAAAAATTTAATACCATTTCTATTGTTCAAACCAACGAAAATAAGTTTTGCAACCGGAGGGACAATGCACACTCGTTCGCAACGTTTCAAATCAACCAAAATTAACATTTCGGCTTGAATAAATTTGTTTTCCCTACGCGTTCAAGTTTTACTTAATCACTTAAAAACGAAAGACCACTAATTAAAATTGCTCAAAACCAATACTTCTGCCGGTTAATTTGCACAATCTAGTTATGAAAAATTGACATCAAAAGTTTTCAATTGTTCTAACCGATTTAAAGACGCTTTGCATCCGAACAATATGCACTGTGACCACAGCGTCACATCAATCAAATTAACACTTCCGCTTGAAACAAATTTGTACTCGAAAAATTTGAAACCAAACGGCCACTTTTAAATTTGCTTAAGCCAATAAATTCGAAACCTAACCTAAAAACAAAACATGGCCTGTAGTTCATTGTTACTCGGTCTCTAAAGAATTAATGCCATTTCTATTGTTCAAACCGCCTCATCCGGACAATATATTTACACCATCCATAGGCAACTTTTCAAATCATCCAAAATTAACGCTTCCGCTTGAATAAATTTGTAAGCGACGCGATCCAGTTGTTACTTAATCACCTAAAAACCGAAAGCCTACTTATTAAAATTGCTCCAAACCAATAAAGAGACAGAGTTGGACGCGAAAGGGGCACCACTAATAAAAATAGCTCCCATTCCAATAAGGAAATGTAATTCTCTCTTCACTCTTCGCACGGGTACCCCTTCCTACGCAGGCGTGGCAACTAACAGCGCCATTTAGTATCGTCAACATAAAATATACGCCTCACATGATGGGGGGAATATTGATAGACCAGAACACAAACATCTCTGACACCTAGCAGCGAATAGGAGCCGTGAATGTTAAGCGCACTCTACTATCATTGACGTCTTTTCCATTTATAACACCGACTCTCTTGCCATATGTCATAACTGATAAATGACCCCTCTTTTTACAGATAGCCTTATCTAATAAATATGATTAGATTTATCTCGCAGAGTGGATCCTTATGTTTGCCGATAATCGTTTCGCCTCGCTGATTTCATATATAATCAACTTTCTCTTCCGTTATTAGTAATAGTGTCCCTGTGGTTTTTAAGGAAAGGACCATAATTGCTCGTTTCGTTCTATTATGTACTCAGTGTGAGGCTGGCTCAAAATCTACCTTTCCAATCCCGGCGTCTCATTATAAATTGAAGCTTAAAATGGAGGAATCGAGTTTAACAGTTACTTGCTGTGCAGCACGTACCTTGAAGGTGGTTTTACCCTTTTTAATAGACTTATTTTGACGGAGGTAACAATTATAGCTATACATTTAGACAAATTATGGCTTAATACAGCTTTTTGCCATTGCTACTGCATACGTGAGTGAAAATTCAGATCAAGCTTTATGGGATCAGTTTGACAAGAATGGTTCGAGCGCTTTATTCACGTAAGGGCCATTTTGGGCCAAGCTGCGCCAAACATAACATAGACAACTTTAAGGGGAAAACCTTGAATCATGCACCTTGAAGGTGGTTTTGTCCCTCTTAATACTATTATTTTGACGGGGTTACACAAAGAGTAACGGATTAGCAACTGGAAGGTTGCGAGTTCAAATCCAACCAAAGACGTTCGTGTACAAAGGGGGCTGGTGCGGGTTAAATCTGTCGGGGCCTCAAGTGTCCTCATGTTGGCGTGGTGTGGAAGTTTGGAGAGTGGGGTGCCCAGTTCAGGTGTTGATCTCGTCATCTGACTGTGGTTCAAAATTATGTGGTATTGTCCTCGCATCTTTCCCCTGAGGATTGATCCTGTACCGTCGTCATTAGCCCGTTGTGTTGCTCCAGTACGACGTTAATTAAATACTTATCAGGACATAAAAAAAACAGAGGAAAAGTGTACAAAAATTAGACCTATGCTATTTTGCTTCAAGGACTTATAAATTGAACTTTACACATCTGAGGAAAATTTATATAATAAAACCCTTCTGGTTGTCTCAAAGAGGCATCTCGTCATTATCGAAACTGACCAAACTTCGATGGATGAGACATCTCGTCATTAGAAAATAAACTAGATCTTGACCTCGTCGTCATGAAAAAATTAGCAATGTCCTGATGAAGAGCTATCTTGTTAGCAAAATTGGTCAGATCATAATGGACGAAATATCTTGTCAAAACCACATGGAGTGTTATGAAAATAGCAACTATGATAGTATGACTTCTTTGCAGTACTTTGACGAAGTTATTTTTGATTCAAATTTCACTAAGCAATACGAAATTAATCTCCTAATTACACGAGATATGTTGTATTTAGAAAAAAACTGACCAGATCTTGATCGCGTCATCACACAAAATCGACAGAATCTTGACGAGATATTTCGTCACTTGAGAAATTGATTGGAACTTGATGAACGAGATGTCTCGTAGAAACTACTTCGAGGGTTAAGAATAACATTTCTATTGTGCGTTTGTGGGAAATGGACCACTGGATTCAAATACAATTTCATTATTACATTATGAATTTGCATAGCCATGACAGCACGCCCCCCCCCCCTTCATAGCACTTATGAAAAGTATGCAACACTCTATTTAGTATTATAAGTAAAGGTTGCTCTGACACTCGCTTCAAGGACTTAGACAATGAACTTTACGCATCTGAGGAAACTTTTCAATTCCAAGAATATATCATTGTTTTTCTTTCGTCTTTTGTACGTGCCTTTGCAATGGACCACTGAATTGGGTTTGCATTTTTCCACTGATCAATATATGCAAGTTTTATGCCTGTTGGGGAAAACATTACGTATTACCAGAACCAGAGACGCTTGAAAGAGCACAATTGATCGGTATATATATAAGTCTACCTTAAGTGTCCATGTCTGAGCGATATTTCACGCGCGCGCGAATCCAAGGAAAGAATACACGTTGAACTCGACGAAATAAATGCACAGGTTATGCAATCCGGAAAATCGCGATGTAATAGCGGTCTTAAAACTAATCCTATTTGTTTTATAGCGTGTAATAGATTACTAAAATGACATCGATCGGTATATCTTTTTCGAAGTCGATCGTGAATTTTGTTCAGCAGCACTATTTCGGGTTTTCTACGTAAAATTTACCAGTGAAACTGACCCTGAAGAAAAAAAGAGATGAACCAAATTGATTGAATAGTTTTCTTGAAGCTTTTGAACGGGGTAATGCGTGGGTTTGTTTATGGGTTTTATTTGGACAATGGGAAACCCACCACAAATGCCTTGTAAATAAATTTCCCCTTTCTTTTAAGGCGTGATGTTCGCAATAAGATCAAAGCCAATTCAGTGATCGACTTATCGAGTTATGGACTGCAATAGTGGCACAACTAAGAAATATTTCTGAAGTATTATTCTATAAGGGGAACACTACATTTTCCCAGCAGCTAACAGAGCCCGTGGTAACCCGGTTAGAAGAATAGCGGATTAGCAACCGAGGGTCACGGTTTCGAAACTCGATCCAACCAAAGACCTAGGTGTGGTTGGAAGTTTTGAGAATGGGATGCCAGCTCACGTGTTATCCTCGTTATCTCATCGTAATTCACGATTACGAGGTGTTGTCCTCGGTTCTTTCCCTTGATCCTGGACCGTCGCCAGTAGCCCGTTGTGTTGCTTCAGTGCGACTTTAATTTAGCTAACCCCCCCCCCCACCACCAACAATTATCTGCAGTAATAAATTGAAACTTGTACGTAGAATAAAATTTGATATAAAATCATATTTAGTACTTAAATACTAGGCAACGTTGATGGCTCAGGGGAGAAATGAGTTGACCATCCAACAACAATTATATTCAGTAAGAAATAGAAATTTGTAAGTAGAATGAATTTTTGCATTAAATCCTGCCTAGTACTTAAACTATAGGCAACGTTGATGGCTCAGGAAACAAATAACTAGACCATCCAACAATTATATACAATGTTCAGCAAGATATAGAAACTGGTATATGTAGAACTAAATTTAACATAAAATCTTTAACACATAAACTATAGGAAGCGCCAATGGCTCAGTGGAGAAATAACTTGAGCATCCAACAACTATGTTCAACAAGAGAAACCTGTATATAGAATGAAATTTGATATTAACATCCTACTTAGCACTTAACCCTTTAGATGGTTGACTCGACGAGGAACCTCGTCATTAGCATCTTGTCGGTCATTAGATTCGTTCAAAACTGACCAGATCTTAATGGACGAGATATCTAATCATTCAAAGAAAAGTGACCAGATCTGAATCTCGTCATCGTAAAAATACCGGCAACATCTTGATGACGCACTATCTTGTCATTTGCAAAATTGGTCAGATCTTAACAGACGAGATATCCCGCCGAAACCACATGGAGTGTCAAATAACAGGCAACGTCGGTGGCTCATGGGAGGAATAACTTGACCATCCAATTGCTTTCAGCAAGGAACAGAAACTTCTGTATCACGAAATTCGACACCGTGCAAGTGCAAAAGCAAATGGCCCGAAGCGGGAGAGACCAGCAACAAACCAACCAACAAACAAAAACATCCCCCAAGGCACCTCATGCTTGTTATCAGAGCATAACCAAATTTGAATTCCAATTTATCTGTCCAAATACGCCTGGGAAAGACCAAAGCGGGTGCGGGGAAACGAAACGCGTGTGGATATGCGAGCTACTCCGACCTTGAATTTCAACGCTAATCCCGAAGTTCTTGTAACATTTTCTTGCTTTTGTTGGTTCCACCATTCCCACGACTCCGGCTGAACCAGAGGTAGTTCAGTAGAGCTCTGGAGGGATGGCCACGGAAAGCACGTTAATAGTCTTGAGCAGGGGGAGAGATAAAACCGAGTAAAACACGGGGAGGACATATATTTTGGGTCGTATCTCGCCTCAAATCGGATGGCGAATTTTAAGCGGAAACACGCTTCCCTGCTCTTGGTGAATAAAATAATAAAAAGGAGGGAGAATAAACTGGCAGGAGAGAGCGTCGTTAACTCGATAAATGACCAAAGGACAGAGGATAAGCTGCAAGAGGAGTGGATACAAATTTGCCCATTCATAAGAAGTCTCCCTTGGTGATGCAGTTTTTACACTCGTTCGCTTTGACGTGTGGGAATTATGTGGTGGGGGCTTGCTACAGGCCTTTTTCTCTTTGGGTCCAAAGTCCTATTTGTCTTGATCGTTAACCCTCCTAGTGGTTTTGACGAGATCTATCGTCTATCAAGATCTTACCAATGACGGGATACCTCATGTTCAAGGTGTTGCCGATTTTTTGGTGATAATGAGATCAAGATATGATCAGTTTTCTTTCAATGAAGAAATATCTCGTTTATTTAGATCTGATCAATTTTGCTAATGACGAGGTATTTCGTCAAGACACTGTCGATTTTTTTATGGTTTTCTTTGTGGTTTATATCTGCTCAATTTATTCTAATGAGATATCTCGCACATCAAGATCTGCTAATCTGTTTTACTAATGATGAGATAAATGGTAGAGACAACAGTCAGGAGGGTTGGCCTACCCGGTGGTGGTCTTGACGGTTTATTAGCCAAACTGACCAGATCTTTATGGACGAGATATCTCGTCATTGAAAGAAAACTGAACAGATCTCGATCTCATCATCACCACAAACTCGTCAGTATCTAGATGACGATATATGTCGTCAGTAGCAAAATTTGTTAAACCTGGATGGATGAGATATCTAGTCATTGGAAGAAAACTGTCCAGATCTTGATTTCAACATCATCACTAAAAATTCGGCAATATTTTGGTGAAGAGATATCTCGTTATTAGCAAAATTGATCCGATCTTTATGAATGAAATACTATACCGTCGAAACCACTAGGAGGATTTTAAATTTGAAGAAGAAATTTATATTACTTACAAAATATCAAGCAAAATGTTTGTTTAACCCTCCGATTATCATGCGATTTCATAGTGGTCTTGTTTTGTTTTAACCGTGTGTTGTTATTGATATTTTCCTTAGAATAAAACTCTTAGGACGGAATCTATCGATGCTTTCTTTAGAATGGAATCCTTTGGAAGTATTCAATTGGTCCTTTATTTAGAAAAGAAATCCTTTGGTATGATTTTGGTGGTATTATTTTTTAGAAAAGACTCATTTGGAATGATTCTGGTGGTACTATTTTTAGAAAAGACTCCTTTGGCTAAATTTTATTGGTCAAGAGGGCCAAAACTGTTTAGAAGCAATGTAGGGAAGATTGTAAGTTGCAAAGCGGAAGTATGCGTGTGAAACTCTCAGAGGGTTAAATTTGTCCGTGTAGTAAGCTGGCTACTTATCAAGACATACGTGATAACTGCACTAAAATAACGGGCGTACTTCGTATACGTGGTCACGCAATAATTGGTTTCGACCGTTTGACCGTTATATGTCGACTTTAGCAGTCGAGTAGGCTTGAGGTGCCATATAAAGTCACTGAGTGGTAACGAAAAGTGAAGCTGCGATAGAAACCGTATCTATTGTCACAGGGCTTCAAATTGTGTTGAAAGTGTTTTGCACGACATTGGCTATTCAAGTGTTCCCCTCCTGAATCATCCACTCGAAATGCGCGCTGGTTGTGGCAAGAGCGATCTGGAATTTGTTGAAAGAGTCGTATGACTTGCGTGAAAGAAAGTGCGTGTGTTCATATTCAAGTCTATCTGAGAAGCAAAGCGTAAAAAAAGGCAGCGCAACTTCAGTCTACCAGACTAAACAACGCGTAAAAAGAAGGTACAATTTCAGCTAACCAGAGTAGCAACGCGTAATAAGACAGTGCAGTTTCAGTTTTCCAAAGTAGCACAGCGTAAAAAGACTGTAACTTCAGTCTACCAGCTAGCAACGCGTGAAAAGAGAGTACAGCTTCAGTCTACCAAAAACAAGTACTTGATATTTAAAATTTGTAACACCAGAGTAGCTACTGGTAAAAAGACAGTGCAACCTTAGTTTACCAGATTAGCAACGCGTAAAAGGGCAGTACAACTTCAGTCTATCAGAGTAGCAACGAGTAAAAGGACAGTGTAACATCAGTCTACCAGATGGTATGGTATTTTTAGTTAACGTCGCACTGGAGCTATTTGGCTATTTGGTGACTCAGTCTACCAGTGTAGCAATACGTAAAAGATAGTGCAACTTCAGTCTACTAAAAGCAAGTACTTCATGTTTAAGATTCGTTGCACTGCTATAGATACTACTATATTGTTAGTTAGTTTTTGTTATGGTGGGTTAAGTTCACACACACAACAGTTGCACAGTTCAAGGTTTTTTATATTGCATGATCTTTTTTTTTTCAGAAGGCAGACCTGCTCGTAAGCCATTGCTCTTTGCAAAGAACAAGATCAAATGCCGTCAGTGCAGTCAGGAATACAAGAATTGGACAGCAAATGAGAAGAAAAGAGTAATGTGACCAGCGAATCACGTTTTCAACTGCACTTCACAGATAAAATGTCGCGATCATTGTCCCCACCCCCCACCCGAAAACAGCATTAAACCACGGATTTATCTCCTATTGTCTTGACTCTAAGCCATTCTAGAACACGATGCAGCACTTGAAAGATGGAATATTTGTAATTCGGGCTGATATTCCTAAGAATATGACTAAAATTAGGTAAGATCCATGTCAAGACAAATAAAAGCAGTGCCGAGAACCAGCTAAGGTATTATAATAATATTATCGCTTTGCTTACGTATCTTAAATAATTTAACCTAGCGATTTACTATTTCCTTAAGTGCGTATAAGAAAACAGAATGAGTATAGATTACACTACTTATAGTTGAAATTAATTTCATAATTGATTGAAACAGACTACAACACTGTGCAGACATTAACGTTTGGATACCGATAGTATCATTTTATGGAAATATAAATAGTGAAGTTTCAAAGGAGGGAATAAATAAAGTTACTCCATAATGTTACTGATGGAGTGGATAAGAAAGCTATAGGGCTGTTCTTGGATGCCTTGATGTCTCTTCTATTGTTTGTATGCTGTTTTTAGAATATTTTCTAATCACCGAGTGTACTTTAAGGTCATTTGAATTTTGTGGTATGTCCCTTCAATCAAATGTGGCGCTCAGAATCGATCAAGGCAGACTATTGCTGGATGCACATTTTACAATACGTCTGCTGATGCACCAGATGATTATCTTTGGAAGATCCTTCGAAAATGGAGAATTTGAAATACTGATGATGTTTTTTATTCATGGATGGCTGGGCTTGAAGTGAAGCCGTCGTGTTTTTTTTTTATTTTCGGGTTTTTATATTTTCGCTGCTATCTTCTGCTGGGCGGTCAATTCCCTTATTTTGGATGCCGTAAATTTTCCTTTACGTCCAACTTCTCCAAAGTTACGATGTCGTGTGCTAAACTTCCTAGCGCAGAGGATGGATTTGTTGGTTTTTGATTGGTGCGGAGGAATAGCCTCGGGTTACGACGCACCAAGGAATCGTTTTCGGCGATCCCGAGTAGGTTTTTTTTATTTCTGTTCGCTTCATTCTTTTATTATTTCTGGAGGTGCACGAATCGATCGTCGGGGACATCTGATTCGTATCCTTCATATCCCGAGCCTCTGTTCCGTACATCGAGACCATTTAAAATGAATTTAGATTTTTTTTTTCAGGGTCGCGGGGGATTTCTTTTGAAAGAGGAATGTGATGTTGCAATGAAAAAACTTTGAAAAAGTATCCCTCCCACTTAGGAAAAGTTACCCGGGTCATTATCGTTGGAGGTAGTCAAGATATATTTGTCACTTCGAAATTCTCTATGCATTGAGTCCTCCGATCTTTCAACAAGCTGTCTCAGCCCTTCTAGTGGTTTCGACGAGATATCTTGTCTATCGAGATTTGAATAATTTTGCTAATAACGAGATAACTCGTCCATCAAGATATTGACTATTTTTATGTTTACGGAACCAAGGTCTGGATAGTTTTTTCTAATGACAAGATATCTCGTTCATCAAGATCTGGCCACCAGGAGGCTTAACCCTCTGAGCGGCATCAAAAGTTTCCAGAGTAGTGTAGTGCTATTTTTTACCCCACAACACATATAATTACTAAATGGTCACATGTATTACTTAAAAGGTTGCTTCAAACTTTATAAAAATATTCAGTAATCCTTTTCTTTGAATTGAATCCTTTAGAAAAATTCCATTGGTCTTTTCCTGAGATAAGTATACTTTGAAACTTTTCCTTAGAACAGAATCTTTCCAAAAGATTCTGTCCTAAGCAGATGAGCAAAAGAATCTTTCCAAAGGATTCTATTCTAAGGACATCAGCAATTGAATCTTTCCAAAGAATTTTATTCTAAGGACATGAGCAATTGAATCTTTTCAAATGACTATTCTAAGAACATGAGCAATTGAATCTTTTCAAATGACTCTATTCTAAAGACATGAGCAATTTAATCGTTTCAAATGACTCTATTCTAAGGACATGTGAGATTGAATCTTTTCAAATGACTATTCTAAGGACATGATCAATTGAATCTTTTCAAATGACTTTATTCTAAGGACATGTGAGCAATTAAATCAAACAATTGTACTAAAAATATGTACAATTTAATATTTTCAAATGACTCTTTTCTAAGGATATAAGCAATCGAATATTTTAAAAGAATTCTAATTTAATGAAAAGACCAATGCAATCGTTCTAAAAGATTGTACTCCGCAGAATGGGTCGATAGAATCGTCACGAAAAATTATAGTCTAGGAAAGAAACAATAGAATCTTTCTAAGGATTGAAAGAATTCGTAGATTGTTTAGAAATGTATATTGGGTAAAAGGGAATATCACAATACTATCAAATCTCACTATGCTTAGTAGATTAAAACAAAGATCACATGAAATTGATTTCAAATGCGCTCTCGCCAGTCCAAAGGAAGCAGTCTGCTGATTGCTATTACTTTCGAAAATGAGGGTAGGTCGGTATTTTAACTAACGTCGAACTGGAGCAACACAACGGACTAATTGACGATGGTCCATCATCAATTCCAAAGGTAAAGATCCGAGGACAATACCACGTAATATTGAACCACGGTTAGATGACGAGGCAACACCTGCGCTGGCACCCCATTCTCCAAACTTACACATCACACCAACGTGAGGACATTTGAGTCCAAAACAGATTTAAAGTGCACCAGCCCCTTTGTACACGACGGTCTTAGGTTAGATTCAAACTCGCAACCGTCCGGTTGTTAATCCGTTACTCTTCCAACTGGGCTACCACGACTTGAAATATGTAATTTAGAAATTACTCGAAAATGTAACTTGTGATATATTCTCACAATAGCTTTATAAAATTTACGATGTCAATTCATTAAAAAAATATTCCATTCTAATCTGAAGACGAAATCTGTTAGTAACTTAGGATAGTTAAAACTGAGAGTAACGGATTTTGTTTCTGTAAAAATTCGATTAAGCGAAATTACAATGGGATAGATTTGAATTTGTATTTGTCACATTTGCATATTTTAATTAGGTGATATAGTAAATTAGTATTCTACATAAATTGTTCTTGATATTAAAGATAAATATCAAGGACAATTTTAAAAGACAAATCATTTTTACTGAATGTAATTTTGACTTCATAACTATTAATTCCTCCGCATTATAGATTCTGTTCTTGAATAACTGGAAGGGAGATGTGTTCGTATTTTTCAGAATCCTTGAATGTACTTATCACTTCTCTTCCCCTTTTAGCGTACGAGAACACTGCCTATTCTTCGTTTAATCTCTAAACAATACCGTTGGCTAAAAGAATGACTTTGATAAAGAAACTTCACTGGCCAAGGATTTTAGGGCAAAGAACTCATCAAGGACAGAGTGCAAAATTCACCTGAAAATGCAATGCTTTTTGCAAAAATGTGTGGCGCATGGTTTTCAGAAGTTCTGAATTGAATATATTTTGGTTTCGTTTCCTGAAAACAACCCTCAAAAGTCATGAACTAACTCAATGCTGAAAGATATCGATCTGATTGATGATAATACGGATTAAGATGAAAAATACTAAATGGTTGTTGGCAAGGAACAATGAAAGAATTTTTTTTCCTAAAGTACTCATATTCTGCTGTTTTATCGTCAAACATGCATTTCTATTCTTAAAATTTGAGTTGAATCTTGGAACAATGAATGATAAAACAAGTCTTACTCTTTTACTTAGGTAAATTCTCTCCAAGACTGTTTTACCAAAATTACGCAATAAAAAAGTGTAGTAATCGAATACTTTGAGAGGAATTTAAGAAAAAACAGTCGGGTCAAAAATTTGTAGAACAAATCCCAATTTCTCAGGGCACGTGGCAGCCTGGTTGGGAGAGTAACAGATTAGCAATCCGAGAGTTGTGACTTCGATGCAACCCAAAACCCTCATGTGCATAGGGGCTGGTGCACGCTAAATCTGTCGTAGTCTCAAATGTCCTCATATTATCATCGTGGTGTAGAAATGTGGAGAGTGAGGTTCTAGCTCAGGTGTTGACTTTATCATCTGAATGTGGTTCAAAATTACGAGGTGTTGATCATTGGAACTTTCCCTTAGGGATTGATCCCGGACCACGGTCTCGTGGTCCGGGTGACTTCAGTGCTGCAGTCCGGTTTGCTCCAGTGTGACGTTAATTTTAATTACCTACTTAAAACAAAGAAAAATTTCGTTTGATAACTTCCTGTCTTTGACTGTTTTACCAAAGCTACGCAGTTACATACAGATATCGTCTTGTGTACCTGGTTCACGAGATATTTACGGTTTATTGGCGTAAGTGAATACTCTTACACTTCTAGGGGTTGTCTCGATGAGGCATCTTGTCATTAGAAGAAGGCTGACCAGATCTTGATGGACGAGGTATCTCGTCATTAGTACAAACACTAACCAGATCGTGATCTCGTCATCATTAAAAAATCGTCAATATCTTGAGGCAATACTATCAGCAAAGTTGACTAAATCTTGATGGCTGAGAAGTCTCGTCAAATCCATTTGGAGGGTTAAGTTTAATTTAAGAAAAACAGTTTCGAAAAAAAGTTTGAAGTACAAATCCTATTTTCCCATACTTTTTCCAACTCTCAAAAATGCAACATGAAAGTGAGGGATATGATTTCCATGTTTTATGGTAAAACTAGAATCAAAACTTCTACAGAAACACTAAAGATTTGCATTTTTCACAACTTTTGTTAATTTACAACTTTTTGCCCAAAAAAACCTGAAAATAATGTGATAGTTGTAGAAGAATTGTCTTGCCCTCAGTTCTACGTTTACTAATGTAAAGTATGACTTCTTACGACGAGGCTAACTTAACAAAGCTTTAGCCTAACTCAACCAGCCCTGAAGACGATAGTGAGGGGCATAATTCCCGTGTTCGGGATGTATAACCAGAATAGAATCTACTCCAGAAAACACCTGAAGCATCGTATTTCTTCACACCATTTATTCATTTTTTAAGGCCTTACCCAAAAAACTTGAAAAAATGTAACAGTTGTAGAAGAATGGTCTCGCCTTCAATTTAATGGTGACTAATGTACAAGGTATGACTTCCTAAGACAACGCAAGCTAAGCAAAGCTTTAGTCAAGCAGCTCCCGATAGATAGATACTCCAGAAGACGATAGTGAGGGGCATATTTTCCGTGTAGTGAGGTAGTACTGTAACCAAAACTACCAAGTACAATTTCCAACCACGGGACAAGTCAAAAAAAGCTTTAGCTGAACCTAAACAGCCACCGAAGATGATAGAGAGGATCATATTTCCTCTGTCGTGTGGTAGTACTGGAATCAAAACTACAAAGCATGACTTTCTACGCGATGTGGCAAGCCATACAAAGCTCTAGCCGAACCCAACCAGCCCCTGAAGACGAAAGTGAGTGTCATATTTTCTGTGTTGTGGAGTAGAACTGGAATCAAAATTATCAAGCATGACTTCCTACGATGAGACAAGCCAAACAAAGCTCTCGCCAATTCCAACAAGCCCCTGAAGACGATAGTGAGAGACATAATTTCCGTGTTTGGGGGTAGAACCAGAATCGAAACTACTCCAGAAAACACCTGAAGCGTCGCATTTTTTCACACCCTTTGTTAATTTTCCAAGGCTCTACCCAAAAAACTTGAAAATAATGTGACAGTTGTAGAAGAATGGTCTCGCCTTCAGTTCAACGGTGACTAATGCACCAAGTATGACTTCCTACGACGAGGCGAACCAAACAAAGCTGCGGCATAAAGCCTCTGCCGATCTCACTCGTTTCGTAATAACTCAGCGCGAAAAAAAGCGGCGCTCGTAATTCACCGGCGCTGACCTCACCGTTCTATGTCATCGGACGTCGCATGCAGTGGCTACTAGGAAAACGTGCGTCTCCCAGCACACGTGCTCGAGCTTTAAGATGCGTCGGTGTTTCTTTTTGGCCCATTGTGTGTAAATTCCTTCCCTAGGTGACCGAAAGATTACTAGGAAAGGAAAACAGAAAGAAAGGAGTGAAAGAAAATAGAAAGAAAATTCTCGCGCCAAAGAAAATGTGCGTTTCTATGACCTTGTCTTGCAGAAAATTCGGCGTTTTGGAGTTTGGGAATATGTTTTTACTTATTTTATTTTCCAAATCTTACGCACCACGGACCAGCAATGCGGGCATTTGAGAGGGCCTTCGTTGAACTTCGAATTCGAGATGGGTTCGAGTCACGCTCGTTGCAGAGTTTTCTGAGTATTGGAGCCAATGATGGAGATGGAGAAAGGATCGCCATTTGCATTCTTGTGTGTGTTAACAGCACGAATCTTTTCAGAAATTCACCACCGTGACATTGAACGTGGAGGTTGAAGTACAAGTCCGCGCAGCGTGATAGAATGGATACAATTGAGGAAGGAAGATCAAAGTGTGTGTTTGTTTCGACAATGTGGATGCGCGTGTAATTCGAAAAATTATGCTGTTCAAATTATGCTACAATGAGTATTTTATCTCAGAAAAGTTTGACCGTAAAGCAATATTCATGGTATTCCAGGCACACAAAGAGATGCTCACTCACAACAGACGTCGAAATCTAAGATCAAACTATTCAATATAAGCATACAGAGTTTTGACTCTATACCAGGGGTGGCCATAGCGCGGCTCTCTCAAACAAGTGGTGCGGCTGTTATGCAAATAAAATGTATGTATGAAATACGGTTAACTAAAACTGATCAATGTCCAAGAGTGATTATTTTATTTCATTTCTTGTTACGAAGTTATTCAGAAACATAAAAATAAAAATGTATTTAAAAAAATATTGTTTTGATTCCATCAAACAATTAAAGAAAATGTTTAAAATTAGATTTGATTGTGGATGCTTTATAAATGTTGTCTATCTTAGCAGATAGCTGCCAAAAGTTTGGTTGATGACTTGTTAGAGCAGTTAACACAAGCTATTGAAATGCTGATCAGTCAAAACAGGTCGATGTTTATTTTTTAATAAATTTAAGTGTTTAATACAAAGACTCAGAACTATACGAAGTACTAAAAATTGAGATTAGTCTCAGCGCACGCTCTTTGGTTTAAGGATATTTTTGTTTCGGAAACCTGTTTCCAAAATTCAATAGTTGAACAACCATTTTGCTTTACCTGCTTCAATCCTTCATCTTCTTGAAGCTCCAGTACCTCCAACAGCTGACTGGGAGAGGGGAATCTGTGGTTAAATTTTAAAAATTGAACAAATTTTCAGTTTCTTTTCATTGTTTGTTTTAATATCAAATGTAAACAAAAAAAATGGCTCGTTCAAATAGTCCTTCCTGAAATGTGGCTTCCAAAGGTAGTGTAGCTGGAAATCCTGGCTCTATGACTTTGATAAGTTGGTTGATTTGTATTTGATGGTGCAAGAGACCATATTTGGTCATGCTGCGCCAAATACAAGTACATTTTTGAATAGATAGGTAGGTATTTTAATAAACATCGTACTGGAGCAATACAACGGGCTATTGATGACGGTCCGGGATCGATCCCCAAAGGGGAAAGATTTCTATGACAACACCACGTACTACGGTCAGATGACGAGGCAACACCTGAGCTGGCACGCCACTCTCCAACTTTACACGCCACGCCAAGGTGAAAACTTTTGAGGCCATGACAGATTTAAAATGCGCCAGCCCCTTTTGTACACGGCGGTCTTTGGTTGGATTTGGTCCAACCGAGCTACCACTGTCACTTCAGAATAGGGAAAATTGAAATGGGTTTGTTTCGACAACCTGGTTATGCCAAGTGTAAATAAAGAAAAATCACGTCTGCTTGCTATATTGAGTATTTCATTTCAGAACATTATAAGCATAGAGAAACATGAATAAAAATATGCTTAATCACAACGGAAATTGAAGACTGACCAAACTAAGCACCCAGAGCTGTTTCTCAAAAACCGATATTCTAAGGATTTGTACTTTTGAATAAGAAGTGTCGAAATGTGCTTCTTTCGGTAATCTGATACACGTGTAAATCAATACAATTATGCTATTCTACCATATTAAGTATTTATCTCTGAAAATATTAAGCGTAAATAAAGATTCACTTTATTCAAGGTACAAAGAGAAGCTTATTCACGACATACAACGACGTCGTTAGAGAACAATTGATACATGATAATTAGAGCTCGGATTTTGCATATCTTTTTTTAGTACCTAATGTTGATAGAAATCCGTATTTTTGTGAGTGTTTTTTTTTTAGAATTTGCAATTTAAAAAAAACCGAATTTATTTTGCATGTTTTGAGCATAACTGGACGATGTTTCTCTATTTTTAAGCAACTTTACAACAACAACAACAAAAAATTTTCAAAGAACTTTGCTCAGCGCGTTTGGAAGGAAAGTTTTCAGTAGCAATCAAATTGGAATCAACTAAAATGGAAAAGACGCAAAAAGACTAGAATATTCGATAGCCTTTCATCGCGTCAAAGTTTGAGTTAGTGTCTCAATCTTCGGAGAAGTACGAGATGTATCAAGATCAAGGCAATGTTGAAATCCAATATTGCTCTTTATAAGTTGTAGAATGAACATTTTAGAGTATTCATAAAGATGCTTACAGATAAAGAAATTCCTCTTGAATCGACACTCAGAAAGAACTAGATTACGCCAGTGTACGAGAAAGTGATACAAAGAATACAAAATGAGATAGGTGACTCCCCCATCTGGATATCGATGAAACGATTGACCACTGCTGGCGATACCTAAGTTATGTAAATAGTTGGAAAAAACAAATCACTCCACGATCGCCAGGATCGTGGGTGAATGAATTAATAAATAAAATTGTGTATTAGTTGAATGAAAGTATTGCTCATTTTCACTTTATCCTTCTCACTACCCTTTTCGTAAGAATGGAAATTTTTTTGCAATGCATATTTCAGGTCACATTTTTGCATATCGATCCGAGCTCTAATGGTAACCAATGCATGTATTAATAAGTATTTGGTCGGTGTGGAATTAACTTGCTTGCTTCATATCTCTAGAAACATTCGTTACAACTATCATCTTTTTAATCTACGGAGTTGGACTACATCGTCGCTTTCTTTTCTTTCCTAAAATGGCCAATTACGTTAAATGTTTGTCATGAAGAAAAGCAGAACTATTACACCATACTTTGTATATATATATATCGAGACTGAAGAATAAGTCCGTAGAAATGCCACTTTTTTAAGGATTGCTAAGAATAAACCTTTTTAAATCACTGATTTGGAGGAAAATATGCTTCTATTAGTATCATTACATTTGTAGTTTTAAATTATACGTATTTAGTGATAATTAAAAGACTGAACTCGGGGGAAATTGCGAAGTTTACATTTTTTACACAATTACACCGAAGAAGATCATTACAATCAAAAGATATCCGAGATAATTTCCCCGATCTGAAAACTAGTTCTTGTTGATTGGGCGGACTTTCCCGAAATCTGCATGTTCTCCGCCATCTTCGTTTTAATTAAAAGTACAATTATAGGTGGCAATTATTCAAATAGATCAAACGAGTGAATCCAAAGCACGATTCTTTCAAAACCTGAAATGAAACTTACTACAAGAAAAACTTGAAAACCAACTACGAAAATAAAGCTAACTTTGATCCCCTTCCGATTTCTTCTGAAACTACAAACTTTCAGATGAATTACTGGCTTTTAAACACAGTAACAATTATTTCTTATTAGCGTGACGTTTAACTATCCAATTACAGTTATTATTTGACTAGAAGCTCTCTGCCTTAGAAATGCAACCGTACGCTAATTACAGTTATTCACACCTCACAAAAGTGCCTTATTTTCCCCTCCGTCGTGCCTTTTAGTGTATATCGATGAATTCATTATAAGTTCCCCAGTTACGCAGCAAGTGTCGCACGGCTTTACTGGGCTATTATGACTGTTCGCCCTTGTAAGATGTCATTAGAAATGTCACTCCAGCTTCGGTTCGAATTCAAGGGTGAAATTTCGGAGGAACTTTCGAATGGCTGTGGAATTATGAAACTGAATGAAGAACTGATAAGAGAGTGAAAAACACATGAAAATTCTGGAGAAGACGGATACTTAGTTTTAAATGAGTTTATAACTGGGAAGTAAAGAATAGATACATACTTATATAAAGTGTAAGCTAATTATTTTATATTTCAGCTTTGAACGTTTTATTTCAATCAGATTCTGGATGGTAGAGTGACGAAATGCATACACGCAAAATGAGATATGGAATGTGGAGTTCGAATTCGAGAGTGAAATTTTCAAGTAACTATTGATTGGATGTGGAACTATGAAAGAATAAATAATAAATGATAAAAACTTCTAAAAATGCTGGAGGAAACGGGATAGTTAGTTTTAAATTAGTTTCTAACTGTAGGATAAGTAAAGATGGGATGCTTACAAATTTTAAGTAAGCCTGGTTGAATATAATTCTTTTATATTTCAGCGTTGAGCGTTTAATTTCAATGAGATTCTGGATGGTGGAGTAACGAAATGCGTACACATGAAGTAATTCCAAAAATTAAAATTATTCTGAATTTTATAAATTTGAATATTTTATTTAAAAAATTATATTTGATGAGTGTTTAGGAGTATGTATATCCTACAAGTTTTTAATACATATTTTGACTGAAAATACACTTTTCACAGTAGGTCATTGGATTATGCTTATAATCATTTCAGTGTGAAGTACTGAAGAACTAAATATGTTGTTCTGCTCAACATTGTTCCATTTCATTTTTAAAGTCACCAAATTTAATATTTATTAACAAAATATTCTCGTTTTGATTAGCGTTAAACCGTAATCTTTAAAATTAAATCTTTAAAAATCTCAACTTAAAATGTTATTAAATTCATCCAAAACAGGAAGCTCCCCGAAAGAACAGTCGCATCACTTTTAAAGACATAAAATTTAATTTTGGTTAATAAAGTTTTCTCGTTTCTATTAATGTAGAACGGAATTTTCAAAATAAAATATTTTTAAAAAGTTTCTCTACTGAATATTTTGTTCAAAAAATCATTATTCCATTTCATTAGGAATATAGGCACTCCCAAAGAACGAATGGTAGCATCAATTTTTAAAGTCATCAAATTTAATTTTGGTACATAAAATTTTCTAGTTTTGATTAGCGTTGAATCAAATCTTTTCATGCCTAAAATCTTTAAAAATTTCTCAATTAGTATTTTGTTCCACTCGTCATTGTTATATTTAATTTTAAAATAATTAAATTTAAGTTTGATTAACAACGTTTTCTCGGTTTGATTAGCGTTAAACAGAATATAAAATCTAAAATCCTTGAAAAGTTTCTAAAATAAATATTTTATTCTGCTCAACATTGTTTCATTTCACTTTAAAGTCATCAAATTTAATATTTATTAATAAAATTTTCTCGTTTTGATTAGCGTTGAACCATAATCTTTAAAACTAAATCTTTATATAGCCACTCCCAAAGAACGAATGGTAGCAATTTTTAACAATTTTTAAATTCATCAAATTTTATTTTGATTAGTAAAATTTTCTCATTTTGATTAACGTTGAGAGAGAGAGAGAGAGAGAGAGAGAGAGAGAGAGAGAGAGAGAGAGAGAGAGAGAGAGAGAGAACCTAATCTAAAAATCTTAAATACTTAAAAAGTTCCTCAACTTAATATTTCGTTCTGCCCATCATAGTTTCATTTCATTTTAAAGACATCAAATTTAATTTTGATTAATAAAATTTTATCTTTTCGATTAGCACTAAGCCGAATATTTAAAATAAAAAATCTTTAAAAAGTTTCTCAACTCAATATTTTGTTCAAAAAATTAATATTCCATTTCATTCGGAACATAGGCACTTCCAAAGAAAGAATAGTAGCATCATTTTTTAAAGTCATAAAATTTAAATTTGATTAATAAAATTTTCTCATTTTGATTAACATTGAATCTAATCTAAAAATCTAAAATCTTAAAAAGTCCCTCAACTTAATATTTTGTTCTGCCCATTATAGTTCCATTTCATTTTAAAGACATCAAATTTAATTTTGATTAATAAAATTTTATCGTTTAGATTAGCTTTGAACGATTCTTTAAAATCAAAAATATTTCAAAAGTCTCAACTCAACATTTTGTTCCACTCTTGATTATTCTACTTCATCCAGAACAGGAGGCACTCCCCAAGAAACGGTAACATCACTTCATAAAGAAAAATTTAATTTTGATGAATAAAGTTTTCTTGTTTGTCTGGCGTTGAACGGAATCTTTAAAATCAAAAATTTTTATAAAGTTTCTCAACTGAATATTTTGTTTAAAAAATTATTATTCCATTTCACCTGGAACATAGTCACACCCAAAGAAGGAATGGTAGCCTTAATTTTTAAAGTCATCAAATTTAATTTTGACTTTAAAAGTTTTCTCGTTTTCACTAGCTGAACCAGTTCTTTAACATCTAAAATCTTTAAAAAGTCTCAATTCAAGATTTCCCTCTCCCTTTGATTATCCTTCATCCAGAACAGGAGGCACCCCAAAAGAACGGTAGCATCACTTTTTAAAGACTCCATTGTTTTCGTCTCATTCTTCCATGAACCCTCCCTCACCGAAACCTGCAATATTTCACTGTTTATACCTTTTCCTAGAATTCAAAACTGTTGGCGGATTTCTGTAGGACCCATTTGTCACAGTTCCGTGACCTGTCCATTTTCATTGACCCTCGTGGTACATTGTTTTCTTAAAGATTTAGAAGCGTCAGTTGAGTCTCAAATACAATTGCGGTTCGTTTTCTTGTTTGCCTGCTGTCAGAGTCGTCTCTCCGTTAAATGAAAAGGCATCATTCCATAAAAGCAACGATGAAGTATTGCGTGCAGCGAAGTATTATTGATCTGTTTTACAACGAAACAAATGTATTTTAGTTTTTATCCCTGCGGAAAATGTAGATTTCCTTTATTTAAGGAAAAACACAGTTTTTTGAATGAAGCAGTGATATAATGATATTCAGTAGGTGAATAAGCAATAATCGGTTTTCAGGGCAAATCGCTAGACTTTTTCATTATTCAAAAAAAGTATCCGTTCTCTATATAATTTAAACATTACAAGACTCCAATACTTGAATCTAGAGCCAAACATAAAGATACTCTAAACATAGAATCTTTAATTCGTAATACTTGAAAGATTATTGTTGTTAAATTCTAATTTGATATTATTTTTTGGTCAAAACGAATGTTTATAGACTTATAATTCTGTTAGGATGAATAATATACATCGTGATTTTAAGTACTCTATACGGAACGCTGTAAAATAATATTTGTAAGAATAATTACGTGTTGCACTTCAACATTGAAATACTGTTGTTTGAATTCCCATTTGACATTGTTTTTCGTCAAAACGAACTTTCTATGTTTCTAATTCTGCTTAGATGAATAATATACACCTCAGTAAAACAGTTCCACGTTAAATTATAATGTGCAGTCCTAAAAAATTGAAAAGATAATGCTATTTAAATTCCAATTTGATTTTAATTTGTTTGTGTATTTTTTGTCAAAACTAATATTTCTAGGCTGATAATTCTTTTAAGAGAATAATATCCATCGCAGTATTCAGCGTACTGTCTACAGGGTGGTCCCGAATTCATGGTACAAACTTTAATGGTAGGTACAGGACATTGTAACAATGATTTATTGTATAGGAATGTATAGTCGCAAGTGACGCGGTGAGGCGTAAACAGGGGAAATAAAAGGAAAGAGAAATGGAGTGATCGGTTGGTATCATTGCCGGTAGAGGGCAGTAGATGTCTAGCCGCTGTTGAACATGATGCATCGCAGTAGGGAAAAGCGCCATTCACAATTGTGCTGCCGTAGACGATGGGTGACTTTACGTATGCAGAAAAAGCAGACATGCATTACATGTACGGCCGTGCAAATGGTAACGGCAGAGCTGCGTTACGAATGTATCGCACGGAGTATCCTGATCGACGAATGCCGGATCATAGAATTTTTCAACGGTTACATCGTCAACTTTGTGAAACAGGTGCGTTCGACGTCAACAGACATGGCGCTGGTCGAGTAAGAGCTGTACGCACTCCAAGGCTGGAAGAAAGCATCTTGAACATTGTGGCTGATAGACCCGAGTCAAGCACAAGAACTGTTGCGCGTGACGTAGGTGTGAGTCATCAGACTGTATGCAGAGTGTTAAACGAAAATCGCTTACACCCCTTCCATTTTCAGAAAGTACAAGCATTGAATCCGGCAGATTACCTCGCCGCGTGAACTTCTGCCTGTGGGTGATGCAGCAATGTGCGTTGCAGCCGGATTTCGTAGATTATGTGCTATTTACAGATGAAGCGACATTTTCACACGAGGGTGTCTTTAATGCGCACAATTCCCATGTGTGGGCAACCGATAATCCACATGCAACGCGTCGACATGCGTTTCAACAACGTTTCAGTATTAATGTGTGGGTTGGTATTGTGAACGACTTTTTGATTGGCCCATACTTACTACCCACGCGGCTCACTGGCGGAAGCTATCTTATTTTTCTGAAAGAAGTGTTACCACAACTGCTGCATGATGTTCCGATCGCCATTCGTAACCGCATGTGGTTTCAGCACGATGGGGCGCCAGCACACTTCAGCATTGATGTACGGAATTACCTGAATGCCACGTTTGGTACTCGATGGATTGGGCGTGGTGGACCAGTCCCTTGGCCACCCCGATCTCCCGATTTATCGAGCCTCGATTACTTTTTATGGGGACATCTAAAGCATCTTGTTTATGAGACTCCAGTTGACTCAGATGAGGATCTCGTCGCTCGCTTATCTGTAGCTGCTGCAGGTGTGCGTGAAATACCAGGCATCTTTGAACGTGTACGCCAATCGCTCCACCGACGCTGTCAAGCATGTATCGATACTGGTGGACGCAATTTTGAACAATTACTGTAAACATGACACTTGTCAACAACGCTTTCAATAAAATCTTTGTTTTTCCTTTCGGCCGTTATTTCCCCTGTTTTCGCCTCACCGCGCGTCACTTGCGACTATACATTCCTATACAATAAATCATTGTTACAATGTCCTGTACCTACCATTAAAGTTTGTACCATGAATTCGGGACCACCCTGTATATATATATATATATATATATATATATATATATATATATATCAGGCCTCGAAATAGATTTTTTAATTCAGGTGCACCTTGTGCACCTAAGTTTTTAAATTAGGTGTACAGGTTATATTTTAGGTGCACATTTAAAAAAAAAACGTAATATAAGGGCATTAATGTAGTGTAAACTACTTTATTATTTGGCTAAGTTTATATAGTAGATTAGTAGTAGATAGTAAATAAAAATATTTAAACATCTAAATTCTCCGGCGCACGGCTGTCGCTACAGTCGCTTCAACAGAGCCAACTAGCAAATGTTTCGATCATCGGAAAGTTCTGGTGGCAGTGGCACTAGTAAACCTTCCTCCTGTATAAACCCGATACGGCCCAGCAATTTAGTTTTCACATAGTGTGTATTTAGTAATTTTAATTACGTTCCTTTTAGAGCGAGTGAGATCAATATTAATATTTTGTTCGAACATCAAAATAACATAACACGTTTCACCCCTATTTTTAACGTTAGGTGCACTTCGTGCATCTAGCGTGAAAAATTAAGTGCACAATTTTATTTTCATGTGCACCCGGGTATTTCGAGCCCTGATATATAGATATATATATATATATATATATATCAGTATCATGAATGCTCATTTGATATCCCGCTTTTGTTTTATTTCTAGTTAACATTATTTAAAAAGTAGCAATCCCATTGTTTCATGCATGTGTACAATTACCGACAAAATAATTTTTATACACATTAAATTAATTCTTCGCTACGCTCTGTCTGATTTATTATAAATGTAAAACTAGGTGCCGACTTCACATCCCATACCTCCAACCAAATATCATCGTGTACAAAGGGGGCTGGTGCACATTAAATCTGCCGTGACCTCAAATATCCTCATTTTGGTGTGGTGTGGAAGTTTGGAGAGTGTGGTGCCAGCTCAGGTGTTACCTTGTCATCTGACCGTTGTTCAAATTTTCTTTGTATTATTTTTTTTATTAATTTACTTTCCCTTCGGGAGTTGATCCTGGAACGTCACCACTAGCTCATGTGTTGCTCCTTTGCGACGTTAATTTAAATACAGACCTACCCATCCCATATTCGATTTTCAAGCAAGTTCGAACAGACAAGTGGGCATTTTTACGGTACCACCGGTCACTTCTATATCAAATTAACCCTCCAAGTGGTTTAGACGAGATATCTTGTCCAACAAGTTCCGACCCATATTGCTAATGACGAGATATCTCGTCATTAAGATACGTTAGGAAGATTTTTTTTTATGACAACGACATGACCACCTGGTTAGTTTTCTTCTAATGACGAGATATCTGGTCACTTTGGCTAATGAAGACATACTTCATCAAAACAACAACTAGGAGAGTTAAATAAGTTATTGAGAAAACGTTCCAAAGCTTTTACGTCTAAAAATAACAAACAAGATCGAAAAAGTAGTTAACGCATTATTTCGTATATAGGTATAATTACCAACAATAGATTTATTATATGCATCTGATTCGGAAATGAATTTATCGATACATTAAGCTTATTCTCTATTTGGTCTGTCTTATAAATGTATAACTACGGACACAGTGTTGTCTGGAATGGAAAGACAGGCCTTAGTTATACATTTATAAGAGACAGACCAAATAGAGAATAAGCTTAATGTATCGATAAATTCATTTCCGGATCAGATGCATATAATAAATATATTGTTGGTAATTATACCCATATAAGAAACAATGGCGCTAACTACTTTTCCGATCTTGTTTGTTATTTTTAGACAAAAGCTTTGGAACTTTTTCTCAACAACTTATTTAACTCTCCTAGTTGTTTCGATGAAGTATGCCTCACTAGCGGAAGTGACCAGATATCTCGTCATTATACATAATCATCGAAACAACTAGGAGAGTTAAATTTGTTGAGAAAAAGTTTCAAAGCTTTTGTCTAAAAATAACAAACAAGATCGGAAAAGTAGTTAGCGCCATTGTTTCTTATATGGGTAAAATTACCAACAATATATTTATTATATGCATCTGATCCGGAAATGAATTTATCGATACATTAAGCTTATTCTCTATTTGGTCTGTCTCTTATAAATGTATAACTAAGGCCTGTCTTTCCATTCCAGACAACACTGTGTCCGTTTTCCGGGCACAAACAATTTCGATCCGAAACTCATTACATAATACTCAATCGGTCATTTTCACGGTATTTACAAACATCGCCCGCTTCTGCCGATTTATTTAATTCTCCCTTGCCAGAGTATCTCTGCAAATATAATCTGGTTAAAAGGCCGCGTCCCGATGTCACCTTAACTCGCATGTTTACCCAACGTAGTGCACCGGACGGACAGAAATCACGAACCGCTCCCCCTCCCTCGCCGCAGAGTCAACAGAATCTAGTGAGTTCAATCTCCATAACAATTGCATATTTTGTCAATCGAAAACGGCCTCCGTGGTTGTCATAGCTGCCTAAACAGTACTAAACACAACGGAAGGGGAATTGGTTCTTGAAATTCGGACGAAAACATTACGGCTCTTATATCTCTTTGGCGACAAAAGAGCAACAGAAATGCCGCAAAATAAAAACAACGACATATCCGCGGTTAATGCGGCCCATGTTTTGCTGACATCCCATGTCGCACGCACTGTGGATCTTAATCGTTTTGTCACACAGCATATAAGTAATCGGAGATCTATACTAAAACTCAACAGCGTATAATCTTCCCATCATGAAAGTTTAACGATACCGCATGGCTGGGGTAACGCAGTCACGAAATTACAAATACCAACCGAGGAAAAGCATGAGAATTGCCTTATTTTCCCTCGTATGTAATTTTAAATAATAATCAGTGTCCTTCAGCACGTGATACAAAATGAGATGTTGCGGCACACAAGGTAGAAAACTTCGAACGAAAAATAAAATGCTGGAACCCAACGGGGAGACATATCACGGCGAGGAACTCCCCCCTCCGACCAAACTATTCGGATACTAAAAAAACTAAATTGACCAAAAAATAGAAGTTTCCGTTGCTAAATTAGTAGTGACGAATATTTTATTCTAGCATTAGAGTTAAACAATCTGGAATATAGAACTAAATTTGCATAATATAACTATTTAGATACAAGCAAACTAAATCAACTAAAAAATAGGATCTTTTAAGTTGCTTTATGATCACCCTGCATATAACATCCCAAAACACTTTTGGTGGTATTAAACTACATGGGTGGGCACCTGGGGCGAAGGCCCTCTGTCTCCATGTAATATCAATCTGGAGTTCAGAGTTTATTTGAGTTTACTGAAGTTTTCGTCGGTATGAACGAGGACTTGGAAGTAAAGCTGATATACGGGGTGCAGATGGTGCTGAAAGATTGGCCAGTTTACTGCTGGATTTGTAGTTTGAATTTACGCCGCACTGGCAACGCAACGAGCTGCTGGCGACGGTCCGGGATCAATCCCGAAGGGAAATGTCAGAGGATAACGCATCGTAATTTTAAACTATGTTGAGATGACAAGGTCAGCACCTGGGATGGCACCACTCTCCTAACTTTCACACCACGCCACCATGAGGACACTCGAGGACACCAGAGATTAAATATGCACCAGCCCCCACGCACACGATGGTCTTTGGTAGGATACGATTAGGATAATTAGGATAAGATAAGGATTTGTATAATTATAGGTATCAGAGTTACAAATCCAAATTATTGAACTAAACTTAATGTGTAATGGAATGGATTAAAATAATTCTGTGTGTGTGTATCTCAATTATTCTATAATATGTATCATTCTTTCTTTAATTTATCCGTAATTAATACAATTCACATTAACCTATATCCAGGATAAGTCTAAATATATTTTGGATTAAGTTCATTTTAGAGTATTTCTTCTCTTATATTTAATTGAGTGAGAAATATTCTGATAAACTACACTTTACAAATTTTTAAGAAAAATCAATTTTTCTTTTCCTGGTGATTTTTGCTACTTGGTATCTCGTCATTAGCAAACCTGACCAGATCTTCATGGACGAGATATCTGATCATTTGAAAATACCGGACCACGTCTTGATCTCGTCATCATAAAAAATCGGCAATATCTTGACGACGAGACAACTCGTCATTAGCAAAATTAATCAAATCGTGATGGACGAGATATGGTTCAAGACCGTTCGGAGTGTTAAATTTAAAAAAGAATCATAGCCGTTAAAATAAGTATATTTCACCCAGAAGTCTTAAAGTTGCACAAGCTTAACTTTCTACTTAGGAATAGCAAAACGTGATGGAAAAATGCAATAAAACTGCTTTAAATTCATAATAAAATGAAAACACAATACACGGTGAATCCGATTGGCCGACACGGCGACATTATCTGGTTTTTCACTTCTCTACTGGACTGTCAAATGTATCCATTTGTGTAACTGAAAATTTCAAATTCAAAAAACAGCCTTAAGAACGCGTATAATGGTTTATACCACAGTTGAAAAGCCTGATTCTCGGTTTCGTAGTTCGCTCCTTTTTTTCGTACCGGGATACTGAAGCTCCCGTTCGGTATGCTCCTCTGCGCCATTATCCGGAGAAAGTTTAAGAAATTCGGGATTTTTCAAGCGGAGCACTAATCGATAAAAGAAATCAAACGTTGGGCGAAGTTTTTCAGCTTCGCCGTGGCATAAATCTATTTCCTGGAGGTGTCAAGAAGTAGTACTTTCAATGCTTCGGAGAGAGGATCAATTTTTCTCTCTCCCCGTTGCCACATCGCAAAGTTTGGGAGCCTCTCTCCAGAAAAATCCCTCTTTTTTCTTTTATTGTAGAAAATCCCGAGAGAATGCAAACAAATAAAGAAATAAACAAAGGAGAGGGGAAAGCAGGGAAGGTCTCCCTCCTGTTTCGTGCATACGCATCATCCATTAAACGAAGACAGTTGAGGGATTCATCTTTTGTCATAGCGGAGGCGGAACCCCTTGTGCAGGGGGTGTATGAATATTAAAAGGTATTAGGAAGGGAATGCGTTTTCGAAGCGATACTTGATACGAGATGGATCCTTACCAAGAAAGATACTTTGTTTACAGTATGAAAGGTGAGGATAACATTTGTCTTTTATCCGAGGTGAAAAGAGCGAGATATGCGAATTTTAAATCACAGCATTGAATGATTACAGTAAGTATTTTAAGGGGAATGCATTTTCGCTGCGATACTTGACACAAGAAGGATTATTATGCAGATATACTTCGTTTACGGTATGAAAGGATGCTTGATAACGGAAAGCATTCTTACAGTAAAAGATACTTTGTTTACAGTATGAATGTTAGAATTACATTTGTCTTATATGCGTGGTCAAAAGAGATAATTTAATATCGTAACATTGAATAGGATAGGTATTTAATAAGAAAGTATTTTCGATGCGATACTTGATACGAGAAGGAATACTACTCAGAGATACTTTTTTTACAGTATGAAATTACATTTGGTCTTACGTGCGTGGCTGAAAGAGGAATATGTGAACTTTAAATCTTGACATTTTGAATATACGTATATATATATAGCTAAAGATTTCTATGTAATACTTGATACAAGAAGGATTCTTACCCGTAAAGATATTTACAGTATGAAAGGTTAGGCTAACATTTTTCTAGTAAGCATGGTTGAAAGAGCGAAGTATACGAATTTTAAATCATAGCTTTGAATTATGAGATTATAAAAGGCATTTGAAAGGGAATGGGCATTTTTGATGCGATATTTGATTTGAGAAAGATTCTTATCCAGAGATTTATTGTTTACAGCATGTAAAAAAGCGAAATAAACGAATTTTAAATCGTAACATTGAAGAGTAAATGTATTTAAGGGGAAAGGGCATTTTTGATGCTTGATACGAGAATGATTCTTAGCCGAAAGATCATTTGTTTTCAATTACAATATGAAAGAGGGCGAAATATGCAAATTTCAATTCATAACATTGAATCTCATAAATGTATTAGGAAATAAGTACATTTTCGATGCGATACTTGATACGAGAAGAATTCTTATTTGAAAAAATACTTTGTTTAGAGTATGAAAGGTCAGGAAAACATTTCTTTTACATGCGTGGATATGCGAATTTTAAATACTATCTCAGGCAATGATAATAAAAGATACTTTAACTCTTCTTTGCATGATTTTTTCTTTATTGGTGAAATAAATCAAGGTGATATAATTCATGTTCAAAATTAAAGGAAAAATGGTTAAAAAAATCTTAGTATATATTTATAGTATAAATTTAGCAAAAAACAATATGATTGTATCCTGTGGTATTTTTTAAATTAAACGCAAACTTTTTCAGAAATTGCTCTAAAAATAACAGAAACACATGTTACAAACCTTTCTTCCACTCATTTTCACTTTTTTAGCAATAGAAACTCAGATATAATAAAACAAAATTAAAAAGGAAATCATACGTTTATTGCAACTACAACAAACAGCGCAATGACAACTTCAAGCTCGTTTTACTGATAGTGACACTTGCTTATTTTTGACAGCTATGCCTTTTTTATGCAATGGACATTAAAAAGGTATCCAGACACGATCAACTTAAAGTGAACTTGTTCTTTTATATAATTTTTGGGCATTCAATGTTATGATGGAAATTTCCACCATTATGTAAAGAAGGGTTAAGGAGAATACATTTTCCATGCGATACTTAATACGCGGATTTTTACCCGAAAATATACTTTCTTCAAAGTATTGGTAATGGTAATTTTAGTTAACGTCGTACTAGAGCAACACAACGGGCTATTGACGACAGTCCGGAATCAGTCCCTTAAGGGAAAGATTCGAGGACAACACCTCGTAATTTTGAACCACGGTCAGATGACGAAGCAACACCTGAGCTGACACCCCACTCTCCAAACTTCCACGCCAACCCAACGTGAGGACTTTCGGCCACGACAGATTTAAGGTGCACCAGCGCTACACCATACGTTTACAAACATTCATGCCCGGACCCGGATTCGAACCAGGGACCTTCCGATCTAGAGGCTAACACCTTAACCACTATACCGGTTGGTCGGCATTAAAAATTAGGATAACATTTCTCTTACATGCGTGATCGAAAGATCAGAGAATATGCGAATTTTAAATCGTAACATTGAATAGTAAAGGTATTAGGAAAGGAATGGTAGGTACGTATTTATTTAATTAACGTCATACTGGAACAACACAACGGGCTATTGACGACGGTCCGGTAATTTGGTAATTTTTTAGTTAACGTCGTACTAGAGCAACACAACGGGCTATTGACGACGGTCCGGGATCAGTCCCTTAAGGGAAAGAACCGAGGACAACACCTCGTAATTTTGAACCACGGTCAGATGACGAAGCAACACCTGAGCTGGCACCCCACTTTCCAAATTTCCACACCAATCCAACGTGATGACTTTCGGCCACGACAGATTTAAGGTGCACCAGCCGCCTGTACCCCATACGTTTACAAACATCCATGCCCTGACCCGGATTCGAACCGGGAACCTTCCGATCTAGAGGCTAACACCTTAACCACTATACCGATTGGTCGGCTGTTTACAGTAGGAAAGGTTAGAATAATATTTGTCTTCAACGCATGGCCAAAAGAGCAAAGACATATGAAACCAAGACAGTTTTAACGTGCACCATCTTACTTTGTACGCGACGGTCTTCGGTTGAATTCAAACTCTCAAGCCTCCGAATGTTATATTAGACCCAGCAGACGAAAGAAGTCCAAGAGGTCTTGTCACTACTAGATTTGGTTAGATCCTAGGCACCCAGAAAAATTACCATTTACTCACTCTATTTTTACCTTTTCTCTATGAGTGGGGTGCCAGTACTCCCAGGGTACGTTGAGCCGCGATTGCTCGGTTGGGAAAGTAACGGATTAGTAACCAGAGGATTGCAAGTTTGAATCCAAACAAATACCGTCGTGTACCAAAGGAGATGGTGCACGATAAATTGGTCGTGGTCTCAAATGTCTTCACGTTGACTTGGTGTGGAAGTCTTAAGAGTGGGGTGTGACCTCGTCATCTGATCGTGGTTCAAAATTACGTAGTATTGTCCTCGGATATTTCCCCTCGGTTTTGATCCCGGACAAAACCCGTTGTGTTGATCCAGTGCGCCGTTAATTAACTACCTACCCCAGGTAATCTACAGATATTTAACCTGCTCCACCTACAACTGATCTGCCGACCAACCGGTCTGGTGGTTAAGATGTTAGCCTCTAGATCGGAAGGTTCCTGGTTCGAATCGGGGTCAGTGTATGGAAATTTGTAGGCGTATGGCGAAGAGGCGGCTGGTGCACCTTAAATATGTCTTGGCCGAAAGTCCTCATGTTGTGTTGGTGTGGAAGTTTGGAGAGTGGGGTGCCAGCTCAGGTGTTGTTTCGTCATCTGACCGTGATTCAAAATTACGAGGTGTTGTCCTCGGATCTTTCCCTTAAGGGATTGATCCCGAACCGTCGTCAATAACCCGTTGTGTTGCTCTAGTATGACGTTAATTAAAATTACCTTATCTTACAACTGAACTCGTCTAAGAGAATCCCCGGATTTTCAGTGTAAGTAAAAGATCAGATGAAAAAAAGATTCTATCTCTGTGTGTGCTGTCCGAATACTCTCACGTGATACACATCGGGGCTACCTTACAATGGAGTAGTCGCCGTCATGGCAACGTCGTTTAGTGTGATTAGTGATAACCAATTAATATCTCGAGTTGGAATCCATTTGTTTGAGTTCTGATTGGAAAAGAGATGAAATCAAAACCGAAAAACAAGTCAACTGACGTCACGTTCGGAACACGTTCAGAAACACCCTATCGTCCTTGAAGCACCACCACCGTGTGCATTTTAGATAGAAAGAAATGCCTCTCATACCCTATTTTACAGTGAATGCGCTCAGCTATTAAAATCAATTGCATACTAAAAGTGAAGAAAACACGACTTTTCGTATTTCTAACTTTGATCTCGCAGGTATGTTCTTTGGGGACTCAAACTCTGGTAGACCCTAAATCTTATATAATGATTACTGTGAAAGGGTATTTAGAAAAGAATATGAAAGACAAACGGGTTAGGGAATACGCATCTAAAAGCAGTAGAAAATACGAAATTTCCTACTTTTAACCATTTTAGAGCTTCACCTGCTTTTATCATCTTGCAACCTGCACTCCTCCATGCGTAACTTTCAACGAATTTTACCTTCTCGACCAATAAATCTTTCCATTCAAAGAATTTTAATTTAAGGGACTATCGCGAAAAAATTTTACTCTACAGAATACATCAGGAGAATCGTTCCAAAGGATTCTATTCTAAGGAAAGTCCAGTAGAATTATTTCATAGGATTCTAATCTGGGAAATGACCAATGAAATCTTTCCAAAAGATTCTACTCTAAGAAAGAGCAAGAGAATCTTTACAAAAGATTTCATTTCAAGTAAGGGAGTTAAGGAAAAGTTCCAAAGGATTTTATTATAAGGAAATGGGACCTATAGAATCCTCCTAAAGAATTCTATTCTAAGGACAGCACCAACGAAATACAGGGTGATTCATAAATGACTGGCAAAACTTTAAGAGGTGATAGTACATATCCAAACAAACAACTTTCATCAAAGAATATATAGTCGGAAACAAAACGCAAAGGTGCTGGCGCATTTGAAAACTTGATCCTTGCAAATGTTAAAACTCCATTCTTGTTGCGAGTTATTGGTAGAATAACGTCAGTAATAGCATGCAAATGTGATATGGGGGCAAAGAACTCGCATATAAATTTTCGCCTCGATTAATACATAAAAGCCGCTTATCCGAGTGTGCAACAGTCAATCGCGGTAGGAACATATCGGAAGATGTTGCCCTTCACTAATAAGGAAAAGGCTGATATGCATTTTATCTACGGACTTGTAAATGGAAATTGCTCAGAGGCTCAACGATTGTATGGAAAGAGGTTTCCCAACAGTCGTTTGCCCTACCGTAAAACATTTTAGCGCTTGCACCAACAGTTGTGCGAGACGGGATCCTTTCTCGCTTCCCGATCGTATGCAGGTCGTGCAAAGACGGACAGAACGTCAGTCGTGGAAGAAGCCATTCTTAATATGGTGGCTGCTCAGCCAAGTATAAGTACCCGAGCATTGGCTAGGCAGTTACATGTATAACAATCCACGACATGGCGAGTACTGAAGGCTGAAAGTTTGTATACTTACCATGTTCAACGAGTTTAGAAACTGACTCAAAACGATTATCCTCGTCGTGTGGAATTCGCTCGCTGGTTTCTGCAGAAGAGCGCAGTAAATCCAGATTTTGTGACAACTGCGCTTTTCACGGATGAATGTACATTTACACGTGAAGGTGCATTTTATACCCACAATCAACATGTTTGGGCGGATGTAAATCCACGTGTCACTTATTCACATACTCATCAGCAGCGCTTTCTATCAATGTTTGGGCAGGAATAATCGGAGACCACCTACTCGGACCTCATCTTCTGCCAGAACGCCTTGACGGGAAAAAATACCTCACGTTTTTGGAACAGGTGCTGTCAGACATGTTGAAGGACGTTCCCACACACATCCAGAATGCAATGTGGTTCCAGCAAGATCGAGCACCAGCCCATTATGCACAAGAGGTGCGAAACTATCTGGATTTAACTTTTCCGAACCGATGGATTGGGCGAGGTGGTCCTGCATTGCCACTGCTGGTCACTGTTTTGAACACTTATTGTAATTCATGTCATTAAACTTGCTTTTGTCACATATTCTCTCTTTGTGTGTTTATGTCTCTTATAACAACACCTTCGGCGCCCTCTAGCACCTTTGCGTTTTAATTCCGACCATGCATTCTTGGATGAAAGTTGTTTCGTTGGATGTGTACTATCACCTCTTAAAGTTTTGCCCATCTTTTAAGAATCACCCTGTATTATCAAAGGACTCACTTCCATGGAAAGGATCAATAGAATGTTTCCAAAGAATGCTAATCTAATCCAACAAACAATAGAATTTTTTTAAAGGAGAAGTTGAAAGAATTCGTCGATTTTTTTCGATCAATAGTTGTGGTTATTTGCTTATTAAGTGGGTTGTGGGGCAAAAACAATAGCACAATACTCGAAAACCCTACAAAACCTGAAAGGGTTAAGAAACTCGATTTTTTCTGAGTTCTGGTCGTGGTAAAAGAGTGACGGATTAGCAACCGGAGGGTTGCGAGTTTGAATCCAACTGAAGACCGCCGTGTAAAAAGGAGGATGGTACCTGTTAAACTTGCCGTGGGCTCAAATGTCTTCACTTTAGAGTGGTGTGGAAGTTTGGAGAGTAGGGTGCCAGCTCTGTTTTGACCTCGTCATCTGACCGTGGTTCAAAATGATATGGTGTTCTCCTCCGATATTTCCCTTTGGCCACCAATAACCCGTTGTGTTGCTCCAGTCTGACATTGATTGATATACCTACCTACCCTACTGTCTATTCAGTTTTTTAATAATTTGTCTACAACTGCTGTGCAGGAAATCCTAAATCTTACAGCGAAAAGCGGTGGAATATTGTTCAATTCTTTTAGCAATGATGAAAATTAGAAATAGTCTTGTCAATTTCTTACTTTGTACATGTTTCTAAACCCAAAAAGCACGCCTCCTTTGTTTAATATTTGCTTGAAAGAGTTGTACAACTGTTAAATATGTGTTAGATTTTAAAGTTTTTGTTACTAGCTACTTGAGAAATAGCTGGGTTGTTCTATTTTGGGTCATATGGCGCTCATAAAAAACCGTACTAGTAGGATGTATGAGTTGTAGACAATAAGTTACCTCAAGCCCGCAGGTCAGATACGGCCTTCCGACCTCTAAAACGTGTTCACAATATCAGGCAAGTGACAGTTAATCATTGATTTCATCAACAAAAACACGTGCTCAAATCTATATACAGGGTGATTCATAAGTACGTATACAATTTCCAGATGCTGTAAAACAGGAACAGTTTAAGACACGGTCCCTAAAACGAAATGTTACCTAGGTATACTCATAAAGTTTGTGTCCCCCTCCAGAACGAAGTGACGTAGGTGATAGTGAGCGTGTCATGTGGCTAGTCAATGGAAATGGCTGCGTCTGCATTGGAGAAGGCGTTTCGCGAGGAAAATTAAATTACGATTGGTTTAAAAAATTTGAAACTACGGGCTGTTTGTGCAAAGTTCCTAAGGCAGGACAACAGAGTGTATCGGCAGATGTCGTCAAAAACTTTATTCCTCCAATTGGATAATAAAGTTGAAAAACTTTATTCTCCAATTGGATGGTGCACCACCACACTGGTCAGGTGACTTGTGAAATTACCGCTATTAACATCTTTTTCACCGTTGGATTGGACGAAGGGCCGACTACAGCACGCCACCTAACCCAGTGGCCACCCAGATGCCATGATTTAACACCATGTGACTTTTTTCTTTGGGGCTACATAAAGTATAACGTATTTAACCCTACTCTTCCTGTTAATCTAGCGGAGTTGAAACAGCGTATCGCAACGACTATCACTGCACTTGCCTCAGATACCCTAACACGCGTCTGGGCAGAAATGGGTTACCAGTTCGATGTGTGTAGTGTGACTAAGTGTGCATACATATGTTTACTGTCTATAAATAACTTCAAATATTCACCAACACTTCTGTTACAAGTAACATAAAATATCTTACATTGTCACTATTATATAGAGCGTTGAAATTGTATACTTATTTATGAATCACCCTGTATTTTTAGTTTACTAGTTTACATTCCAGGGACAGTGATGTGCATATTATCAACCCTTTGAGCGTCACTTCATTTCCGAGTGGTGTATTATTGTTTTGACCCCACAACACACTTGATGGCTAAATGATAACATCTATTTGTTAAAAGAATACCTGAATTATTTCACAACCCTTAGAAAAATTCGATTGTTCCTTTCCTAAGAATAAAAACTTTTGGAAAGCTTCCATTTCACATTTACTTAGAATCGAATCCTTTGGAAAAAGAGTTATTCTAATTTTCCTTTCCTTAGAATAGAATACTTTGAAAGAATTCCGTTGGTTCTTTCCTTAAAACAGATTTTTTTGGAGAGATTCTATTACTCCTTCTTTAATCTATAATTCTTTGGAGAGGTTTTAATTTTTCTTCTTTAGAATAGAATCCATTGGAAAGATTCTAAATTTCCTCTCCTTGGAAAAAAATCCTTTGGAAAGAGATTCCGTTGATTGTTTCCTTAAAATAGAATTATTAGCAGGGATTTATGCTCCTTCTTTAATATAGAATCCTTTGGAGAGATTCTACTAGCTACTTTCTTAGAATTAAAGAGATTTTACTGGCTACTTTCTTAGATTTGAAGAGATTCTAATGGCTACTATTTCTTAGAATTGTAGAGATTATGGTGGGGTGCGCTTTGCTCCAACGAAATGGCCCTATTGACTATCTTTACTAAGTTTGAAATTTTATCATTGCTATGAAGATTCTTAATATTTTCTTCGGGAGTGTGTATTGGTATTAGCAGTTGCATTGCTAAGGGGCGGGTGGCCCAAATTCCAGTGTCCCATGAGGTGGAATTTCACAAATATTGACGAAAAAGTGATTCGTTTTAAGGAAAATGTTATTAATCGTTCAAATGGTTTCAATGAGATCCTTCCTTCTGGGATTTATCCCGTACTGTCACTAATAGCCCGCTGTGTTGTTTCAGTGCGACGTTAATTGAACTACCTACGAAGTAGTTTTCACAAGATATCTCGTCCATCAAGATAGTTTCGATTTTTTATGATGATCAAAATCTGGTGAGTTTTCTTCTGACGATACATGTCATTAAGATTTGGTCATTTTTGTTAAAGACGAGTTACCTCGTCGTGATAGCCACCTGGAGGGTTTAAAATGTCGTTCTTTTAAGCACTTAACAGTTTCTATTTTCTTTTCAATATTTACACTGTCACTATTTTTATAGCAGCTCTCTGCTTTAGTGCTGTGAGTTGTAAGCGGTGCAAGTTCATTTCCATCCCGAGTACTTTCCTCTTCAGTGTTAGTAGACTTTTCTTTGGATGTCCATTTACTTGAGGTTGTCAGTCTTGGGTTTAGTGTGCCTTGTGTGCCATAGTACAAAACCAACCCGAAAAAATTCAAATCAAGCTAAACAACAGTATACTAAATTGGCTGAAATGAGCAAACTAGCTGACATGATTTCTGTACAGAAACGTTGTACCCATGCGTATGTTTATAACATACTTTCCCAGTTTATGGCCAAGTTAACTTCGTTTAGCGTCGCAATTTCTCTTGTGTTGTATGATAAAGTTAGCCGTTGTGTTACAAAAAATGACACTAATTGCGTTTGCGGTGACATTGTCACACCAATTCTCTAAGTAACTAACTGCCTTCTCAATTCTAAATGGCATTTAAAATTACCAAGTGATGCTTATCTCGACGCTAGTATGCAAATACTATAAGAACACGAAAACCACAGAGCCTTATTACAAAACATGCAATCTTATCTGTAACTTAAATTATATATGTGAATCCATGTAAAACTCGTTTTTCGGATAGTGCATCTAAGAAATCTTACACGTTATTACACCCACATTCAACTTCATAAAATAAACTTGCGTAGGATTTTATCTACCTCATTCAATAGATTAATTCAAATATGGTCATTTTTGTTTTAAAAGTAAACAACAATTGCCAACAGAGTACTACACACCACAATGGATCATTTCGGTGTTAGAAATCCGTAGACGGACACTTGTTTTGATTGGTCCACTCTAGGATATATTGATGTCCACCAGACTTGTTAACGTCAACTTACCATTAACGTGTATTTGAACCCAAATTCGTCTTGCTTGTAGTCGAACAAAATGGAATTTCGGAGTATCGATACAAATATTTGGCTATTAATCCTCCTGCTGGTTGTCTCGACGAGGTATCTCGTCATTAGAAAAACTGAACTAGAAGGTAGGTAGTTAATTAGCGTCGCACTGGAGAAACACAACGGTCAATTTTGACGGTCCGGAATCAATCACGAATGTTAAGATTCAAAGACAACGCATCGTAATTTTGAACCACTGTCATATGATGAGAACAACACCTGAACTGGCACCCCACTCTCCGAGCTTTCACATCACGTCAACATGATGATATTTGAGGTCATGACGGATTTAAGGTACACCAGCCCCCATGTACATTATAGTCTTTGGATGGACCTAGTTTTGCACCTTTACACAGTTTCTATTAACCATTTCTTAATAATATTTAGAATAGAATCTCTGGGAAAGATTCTATTGCTCTTTTTCTTTGAAGTAAATCCTTTGGAAAGATTCCGTTTCTCCTTTCCATCGAAAAGAATCCTTTAGTAAGATTTGAGCAATTTACAGCCTACTGCTGCTCATATGCACAAAACACCATTTTATGTTGTCTGGGTTATGCTCCTCCCTGATGACGCCATGATATACCAACATTTCTTCTTTCATCTCTATCGTGTTGGTATTCTTAAAGGCCCAATGTGTCCACATGAAGTCACATGAAAAAATGAACATGACCCTCATCGGGAGGTGACCGGCACTGCTTGGAGCTTCAGAGGTGGAACGCAATTGCCAAATTATGAGATTTTAACTTTTCACGGTTTTGTTCACAGTTTCTGTACTGTTTATGTACTAACTTTAGTCTCATTCTCTGCCATTTGAAATAAAATAAATAAACTTTTTGTAAGTATTATAAATTTCCTGTGCGATATAATTTTAATACTATATATATATATATATATATTTTTTTTTATTATTATTATTTTTTTTTTTTTCATTGTGCAAGAAGGTCAAAGTTAGATTGATGTCATGCAAAGACTAAAGATTGCAATGTTGAATGATGCGCGTCATCCCGTTGGAGTGTTGGAAATATTGTTCTAGTGATTAACTGTAATTTTTGTTATGTTTTCAACATTCATATTGGCAAATAATTGCATTTTTTGAATTCGGTAATATAGAATACAGAAAACTATTTACATAAAAAATTTTCAGACTACTCTTATCCTTTAGTTTATTGAGTCGAGCACTAAGGCATTTATATGTGTGTCTGTTCTAAAATGGGATAGCTGTAGCCCAGTTGGAAGAGCAACGGATTAGCAAACTTAAAGTTGCGAGTTCAAAACTAGGTCGAATCAAATACCGTCGTGTACACGGGGGAAGGTGCACGTTAAATGTGTCATGGCCTCAAATGTCCTCACGTTGGTATGGTGTGGAAGTTTGGACAGTGCAGTGCCAGCTGAGGTGTTGCCTTATTATCTTTCTTTCGCACAATAGTACTTGATGTTATCCTCGGATCTTTCCTTCAGGATTGATCTCGGTACGTCGCCAATAGCCCGTTGTGTTGCTACAGTGCAACTTTAATTAACTACTTACCTGCCTGTTCTAAAATGTTACAGTAATTTAAAATAACCTAGTTTTCTCAAGCAAAAAAGTTTTATATTCGTATTCTGAAAGTTACCGTAGTTTTATATTCCAATTTTAAGGAATATAGGAACTTCGTTAGAATTTGTTGTGATCTCAGCAATCAGTCGAACAAACGAACAGGAACAATAAGATTTAATGTTGTTTAATTGAAAATGACTTGGCAAGTATGTAAGAGTTTTCATTCATGTCTATCTAAAGTTACCGGTAACAAGTTACTTCAGCAAGTCGAGAAACATATTTCAAAACACGCATTAATGTATTAATATAAAATATTCTTGTGTTTACAAAAAACGAAGATATCAAGTGAAAAATATTACTATTTTAGTGTTTAGAAGCCATCGGTAACTTTTTTATCAATATGAATGAAATCCACCTGTTCTAGATCATCCCATTTTACGTGAGCTCAGATCCCTAGCCATGAGTTCCTAATAAATTCAGGTTACATTAAATGTAACATGCTATACATTTTTAAATAATGCCTTGGGATTAAAAGTAATTTATAGCTAAGTTAATGCCTTTTATTTAGACTAATAGAAAGTCATTGGAATTTCAAGACACGGTTTTAATGAATACAAGGAATTTCATTAGAATTCGTTATGGGTACATCAATAATATTTCAATAAGCGCGATTAAAAATATTTTGGCTATCAAGTAAAGAAGGCATTTTATAAAAAGCTACCGTAGATGCCAATGCAAAAAATTGTATATCTATCTATCTATCTATATCTATATATATATATATATATATATATATATATATATATATATATCCATCTTTCAATTTTCTTAGTAGACGAACTCCATTTGCGTGTAAATATAAGATGTAGTATGTTTAAATATAACTGGCAAATCAAATGAAGAAGGGTTTTCATCCAAAGAAAGTTACCAGTGGTAAAGTATTCAGAAAACGTAATTAGAACTCGTTACATACTGCATGTATCCTTTAGTTTAACACCACGCATTTCAATGGATGTAAAAGCACGTTCTTTTGATTATAAATACCATGGCTACAGAAGGATGTAGTAACAAATTCAGCGAACTTATCACAAAATTCATTACAGCCATAACTATCTGTCAGTTTACATAGTAGTCGAACACTGCGGTATTTTAATGTGTAAGTGAATATAAATTGTTCTTGTGATTAACTCACCAATCAAAAGAAAAAGGATTTTTATTCATAGAAGGTTACCAGTGGTAACAAATACTGAAAATTGCATTAGGAATAGTTACACATTGCACTTATCCTTGTTGTATCACCTGTTGTCAAGTTATTAATAATCAAAAGAACATGCTTTTGCGTGCATTGAAATTCGTGATGTTCAGCTGAACTGAAGGATAGGTGCAACATGTAACGAATTCTTATGAAGTTTTCTGTATTCGTTACCAGTGGTATATAACTTTCTATGTGAATGAAGATCCTTCTTAATTTAATTGACTAGCTATTTTTAATCACAAGAACATTTACATTTACACACATACACTGAAATGCCAAGTATTTAACTATCAAGTAATCTGGAAATGTAACGAACATAGAATTCGTTACATTCATTACCTATCATTTAGTTTAGTCAAACATCACACCATTTCAATGTTGGTACAAACATATTATTTCGTTTATAAATACTTTGTTTACAGAAGAATGTGGCAACAAATTTTCGCTACTCTATCTTTCAGTTTACATAAAGGTCGAACACCATAGTATTTCAATGGGCATGTAAATATACTTTTTGTGATTAACTGACCAATCAAATAAAAAAGGATTTTCATTGATAGAAATTTACCAGTGGTAGAAATAAAGTGGCGAATAAAAATCTTCATTAGAAATTGAAAGAATGTTCTTTTGATTACAAATAACTTCGTTGTAGAATAATGTGATAACAAAGTTAGCGAACTTGTGGGAATTCGTTATGGTCAAAAGTATCCTTTTTGACCATCTCAATGCGAAATAACGCAGTAACAAACAATGGCGTGCAATTTTTAAAGTTGGACCGACCAAGAAAGAAGCTGGGAATCCGGCAAACAGCCCCTGGAAATGTGTCGTCTCTGTAAATCACGGCTCTTCTCGTCTTTCCGACGAGCTTTCGGGGCCCTAACCCGAACCATATGATTAGGAAATATCGACCTCGCCAAATCAATAAAAGCTACTCCAGGCCAAGATTCAAATGCACGAGCTTCGCATACCCGTCCTCCTACAAAGGGCGGAACCTTTACTCTTCTAAAACTGAAGGGAATCTAGATCATCCCCTTTCATGTGAGCTCAGGCATTCCTAAATGAATACGGCCTGCATTTTGCTCATTTATTCCCATGCGCCATTAAATTTACCAGAATTTAAAAGATGCGCCTTCTGTTAGAAGCAGAGGTTCTTCATTTTTCTCTGTCAGGATATTTCGTGAGAGGAGGACCTCTAAGTGTTTGCTATCGTCCAAACTTGCGATAGGAGTTTGTGTCGATTGCACAACTAAAATTAGTTTGGAGCCATCCAATGGCTATTTGTTCACTGTAATCTTAGATTCAATGAGATTATATATCTGTTATAGGATTGGAAGCACCATTTCATTTCCATGTTACGCTTAATTTATTAATATTTGGATGTTTATTGCGGAGATTCTTAATTTTTTCCTGTTTGGATGTTTCGTGGAGAGGAGGACCTCTGAGTGTTTGCTATCGCTCAAACTTATGATAGGAGTTTAGGTAGGATGCTGTCTGGTACAACTGAAATTAGCTTGGAGTTACCGAATTCGATAGAAGTTTATGTCGGATACTGTCTGGCGCAATTAAAATTAGTTTGGAGACATCGAAAGTTATTTTTCGTTCACTTTATTATTAAATCTAATAAGATTATATTTGTAATATGTTGTGTGGAAGCACTATTTCCTTTCCATGTTGCGCTTAATTTATTAGTATTTGGATGTTTACTGCAGAGACTCTTAATTTTTTTTGTTAGAATGTTTCGTGCAGAGGATGACTTTCAAGTATTTGCTATCGTCCAAACTTACGATAGGAGTTTGTGACGGATGCTGTCTGGTACAACTGAAATTAGTTTAGAGTTGTCAAATTCGATAGAAGTTTATGTCAGGTGCTGTCTGGCAGAATTAAAATTCACTTGGAGCCATCGAATGGTCATTTGTTCACTGTTTAATTAAATCTAATGAGATTAGATATCTGTTATAGGTTTGGAAGCACTATTTTCTTTCCATTGCGCTTAATTTATTAGTAATGGGATGTTTACTGCAGAGATTCTTCATTTTTTTCTGTTAGAATGTTTCGTGGAGAGGATAACTTCTAAGTGTTTGCGATCGTTCAAACTTACGATAGCAGTATGTGTCGGATGCTGTCTGGCACAGCTAAAATTAGTTTGGAGCTATAGTGTGGTTATTTGCTTACCAGTCTTAAATCTAGTGCGATTATAGATTTTTATTGAGCGTTACAGAATTTAAGCTTTGGAACAATTTCATTTATATATAAATTGAGTTTAATTTATAAGATTTAGATGTTCCTTTAGCAGATTCTTCAATTTACTGGGGCAAGATCTTTTGTGAAGAAATCTTAAAAGTGTTTGTTAATGTTCAAACTTTTTAAAGGAGTTTATGTCGGATGCTATCTGTTAAAATTAAAAATAATTTGGAACCCTGAATATGTTTACGATTCTTAAATCTAAAGCGATTAGATTTGTAATCGATGTTACAATATTCATTGAGAAACATTTCATTTGCCATATTACGCTTTGTTTATTATAATTTATATGCTTCTTTTGCAGAGATTCTTCAATTTTATTGATCAGGATGCAACGTGAAGAGGAGTGCCTCTAAGTGTTTGCAGTCGTCCAAACTAACGATAGGACTTTGTTGGATGCTGTCTGGCACAATTAAAATTAATTTAGAGCCATCGAATGATTATTTGTTTAGCAGATTTTTATATATGATGATATTAGATTTGCAATTGACGTCACACTATTATTTATTTTATTTTCCATTGTTATTAATTTAATCTCTTTTATTTTTCAGTGTTTTTTATTTTATTTCCATGTTCAGTTTAATTTATTCGAGTTTAGATTCTTCTATTTTCTTTGCAAGGGTGTTTCGTGAATAGAACCATTAAGTGTTTGCTAATGTCCAAACTTTTTATAGGCGTCTATGTCGGATGCTGACAAAACTAGAATTAGTAAGGAGGCATCGAATGGTTATTTGTTCACGATATTCATAAATCGAATGCGATTAGTTTTGTAATCGACTTCATTGATAAACGCCGTTTCTTTTCCAATTCATTTGATTCAAATGTAGATGCTCTTTCTGAAAATATTCTTTCATTTCCATGTTATGTTTAATTTATTAGTATTTAGATACTTCATTTTCCTTGTCAGGATGTTCCGCGAAGAGAACCTTTAAGTGTTTGCTACCATTCGAATTTTTATGAGAGCATATGTCGATAAGTTTAAAAAATCACAGCGGAAGTATTCAATGTCAGTGAGTGACAAACCTAGAAAGATAAATTTGAACGACTGATTGTGAGCTGTTTTTTTTATCCTTCAATTCCTTCCTATGAAAACCACACTAGAGGGAGGGATTTCACCTCCAATTTGTTAAGGATGAGGTGGAAAAGTCATCGCAGAAATTCTCAATTAGGGCGAGTTACAAACCCATGATGAGTAATTTGAACGATAGATTGTGAGCAATTAGGGCTACTTAAAAGCCTACAATCATTGCAATCATCTGACTGAAAATTGTAGCGGTTGAAGCCGTCGCTGCGTAATTGAATTCAGAATGTTGCGTTAGTACGCAAGACTTCATTCACAAACTAACTCGATAATTACCATACTTCATAAAGCCGTCCATTGACGAAGTAATTCCTTTAGGGGTAGTTATGAATAATTCACGAATCGTGTCACCACGTGGTTTGTTTATGTTGTTAAAGAGGGAGCTTAATTGCCAGCCAACCAATTGCGGGTGGAGATTCGGGAGAAAGGTGTTGGTGTCGTTATTAGTGATTGGTGGGTTCATCAGCTCATCACATCATAATAGCCTAAACTCATCGCTTTATGACAAACAATAGCCGCAGGGCTCTTTAACGGTAGACACTTCATCGAAATGGTTACGTATCCTTTCATTGATGCTTTTAACGGTGATATTTTTTAATAGTCGAGTGTATGTCAATGGAACTGTTGTTATTTATGGTAGCGTCCTTGCTGTCTGGGATGCATAAAGGACCGGGAACAGGGATTAATTTATATGTATGAAGTTGTTATCGTTATTATAAGAGAATTGGAAGAGGACTTTATTTTTTTGTTAGGGGAATGTTTTCCAGTTTCAGACTTACGAGACACATTTTCTGACAAGCTATAGACCTCATAAAATAGACGTAGTATTTCAATGCAGCTTCATGCTATTTCTTTCGATTGCTCGGTTTGATCTGTCAGGTGGTTGTGGGAAAAGGCATAAATCCTATTGTGGGTTAAATTATTGATTGGTTAAGGTGATTATATATCGAGTATGACGGGAGCCTTGTTAGCGCAGTAGGCAGCGCGTCAGTCTCATAATATCGAGTATGACGGCCGACCAAACGGTATAGTGGTTAAGGTGTTAACCTCTAGATCGGAAGGTTGCTGGTTCGCATCCGGGTCAGGGCATGAATGTTTGTAAGCGTATGGTGAAGAGGCGGCTAGTGCACCTTAAATCTGTCGTGGTCGAAAGTCCTCATATTGGGTTGATGTGGAAGTTTGGAGAGTGGGGTGCGAGCTCATATGTTACCTCGTCATCTGACCGTGGTTCAAAATCTCGAGGCGATACATCGAATGGCTTAGGCTGGGACGGTGGTAACTGTTGAATATCGAGCATGACTAAAACATTTCTTAACCTTCCAAGTCGTTTCGACAAAATATATCATACGTCAATTTTGATTAGTAAGACCAATCAAGACCAATTTATCCAGTTTTGTTCAGGACGAGATATGTCACCATGAAGATTTTGCCGATTTTTTTATGAAGATAAGATCAGAATCTATTTAGTTTTTCAAATGATGAGGCATCTCGTCCATCAAGATCTGGTCAGTTTTTCAAATGATGAGGTATCTCGTCCATCAAGATTTGGTCAGTTTTTCAATTGATGAGGTATCTCGTCCATCAAGATCTGGTTAGTTTTGTTAATGACAAGATACATTATCGTGACCACAACAAAAAGAAGGTTAATAAGCTTCGACAGCCAATGGGCTCAAGTTGATTTGTAAGTCTACATAATGGAGTGTTTGTTTGTATATATTGAATATTTTCGACCCATTTCAAGTTTTCTATCCGCTTTAGTACGTCCGTACAGTAATCCGTCCGCTGTACCCTTCTGAGATCTTACGACAGCGACTCCGCCCACAAGCTTTGTATATTTCATTAGAAGGTCGAAGGTCTTCAGAACGTAAGTCCTTTGGCTTTCTTTTAGAAGGCAATTTTGGCACTTCGCCCAATAAGAACTTCAAAAAATAAACAGCCGTGTTAGCCCAGTTGGAAGGATTAACGGATTATCAACCGGAGCGTTGAGATTTCGAAGCTCGTCCATCCACAAACCGTCGTGTACGTCTGCCGTGGAGTCAAATGCCCACACGTTGGCGTGGTGTAGAAGTATGGAGAGTGGGGTGCCAGCTCAGATCTTGACCTCATCATCTGACCGTAGCTCGAAATTGTGAGATGCTATCCATAGAGAAGAGAAATATAAGTTAACTGAGCATTGATATTCGGACCCACAAAAACATGACCAACATGCAGACTAGTAACCACGTGACTGTTCTGAGTAAAACTGGGCCGATTTAGTATCTCAGCGCCGCGTTTGGCGTCAAAAATTGTGAATTTCACCAATGTCTACTATGTGGTGCTGGCCAATCAGTCCAGACCTCCAGGTCAATCGACCTCGTCATCTGACAGTTGTTCAAGATGACGAGCTGCAATCCTCGTGTCTTTCCCTTCGGGATCGATATCAAACCGTCGCCAATAGCCCGTTGTGTTTCTCCAGTGCGACGTAAATCTAACTACAGGTAACCCTCGTATAGCACGGTTAATTGGTACTGTGCAAAAGAGAATCCGAGTTATACGAAACTTACAAGTCCCAGAAATTTGGATATTACGTAATGTGCTATATGGGAATTGTGTTAAAGGACACTCGTGCTATATAGAAACCGTATTAACAAAAACTCAGAGGTCATATATATTTGATAATGCGTACCATGTTATATAAAAACCAAAAGAATGTTATATGTGTTATATGGAAACCACAATTTTCATGAAACTATATTGAACCGTGTGGACGTTTATAGGGCCCACACATGCAGACAGACAGACAGACGAAAATGCCAGGCAAACCAGCAGTCCAGACAGACAGGCGCGCAAGAGGCGGATTTGACATCAGAAGTGTCTAAAACGGATAGAAAACTTTAAATGGGTCGAAAATATTCAATATATACAAACATACACTCCATTCTTATTTAGATTATCATTGTTATTGTAAACCGTGTAATATGGAGAGCCTAGGCGTGGTATATGAGGAATGCCGTAATTTTGGTACCGTGTTATAGAGAATCCGTGTTACAGAAGTACTGTGCTATACGAGGGTTACCTACCTACCCGAACGAAAGGGCCCATGTAGAACTTTCCGCGTACTTCGCTCTTAGCTCTGGATGCAAATACATCCAGGAAAGGTAATTCATCCTACGTTGTTTTCACAACCTATCGCACCCAAGGGGCAACAACTCTTTCTTCGATATTTATGCGAGATTCACGTGCACCCAAAGACCCGCGGGACCTCCACTTAAGAAGGTGTGTCAGCTTCATTCGCTGATTTACCCCCAAAAAGGGTTTCCCAAGAAATGAAAGCCCACAGAGAACCGGAAATCGGATAACAAAGTGAAAGATTGAAAGGGTTGCGACTTGAATTACTGGTCAGTTTCAGGAACTGCTCCAGGAATGAAGGTGGTCTATCCTTATGTAGGTGAGCGAAGCTGTTGAGGAAAAGTGTGGATGGATTGTTTAAGAAACCCTTTCGCTTGACCTTTACTTTAAGTAATGGCTCTTCTTTTTATAACAGGTTTACGTGACGCTAAGGAATGGTGCTGTTTGGTTGCTATGGGGTGGGATTTAAAAAATTATGAATTGTCTGACGCTTGTTTCACATGTGTTGTCTTTACCGATTCGAGTTTTCAACTAGTCTTTAGTGGTTTAATTATAATAATACCTTAATCAGATTATTTCAAATACAATTATCTTTGATTTTCGAATTCTATAATTCAATCTCCAAAGTAATATCTTTACAGACTCAAATTTCCTTTAGAATTAAATGGTCGAATTATAATTATACTCTAATCAGATTATTGACTTATAGTTAGTTATCTTTTATATTCGAATTCTGTAACTCATTATTGTAACTTTCATAAGTAATTTCTCTACAGACTCGTGTTTTCACCAGAGTTTAATGGTCTAATTATAATTAGACTCTAATCAGATTATTTCACATACATGCATTTGATTTCCAAATTCTGTAATTTACTGTTACAAGTTTCTCAAATAGCGTCTTTACAGACTCGTGTTCCTCTAGAGTTTGGTGCAATTATAATTTTACACTAATCAGATAATTCACATATCTTTGAATTTTCTAATTATGGAATCGACTGATGCAAGTTCCACAGGCAATGTCTCTAATACTCCAGTTTTCATTCTGATTTTAATGGTCTAATTATAATTACACCCTAATCAAAATATTTCACATGTGATTTCATACCTTTGATATTCAAATTCTGTAATTCACTGTTTAAAGTTTCTCATGTGACGTCTTTACAAACTAGTGTTTTCTCCAGAGTTTGGTAGCAATTGTAAGTATACCCTAATAATGAGATTATTTCACATATATTTGATTTTTGAATTCTGAAACTGACTGATGCAAGTTCAACGGGTAATGTCTCTAGACTCGAGTTTTTATTCAGAGTTTAATGGCCTATTATAATGATACCCTAATAAGACAATTTCAAATACACAGTTATCTTTTATTTTCGCATTCTATAATTCAATCTCCAAAGTAATGTCTTTACAGAATCAAATTTCATTTAGATTAAATGGTCTAATTATAATTATACCCTAATCAGATTGTTTCACATGTAGTTATCTTCGATTTTCAAATTCTGTAATTCCTTGTCGCAAGTAATGTCTTTAGAGACTCAAACTTCGTCTTAAGTTTAATTGTCTAATTGTAATTATACCCAATCAGATTATTTAAAATAAAGTTACCTTTGATTTTCGAATGTTAGAATTGATTGACGCAAGTTTCACAAGTAATGTCTCTTATCAGTTTTGGACATTTTATCCAGAGTTTAATATTCTAACTGTACGAGGGCTGTTCAATAAGTAATAAGACTAATTTTACTGTCGCGAAACCAGTCATCGTAATATTATTTTCTGCAGAATAAAGAAATGTTGCTGGTCTGTTCTAACAAAAAAAGTCGATCGATGGTGTATATGAGCTGATGTGCCAGAGTGTCACGTGACTAAACGCAAGCTTATTTCGCCGTGCCTCCGGGCCTTTGAAAAGCGTTATGCGATTAAATTTTGTGTTCGTTTGCAAAAATCAGCATCGGACACTTTTTTTCGTGATGAAGAAATGTAGAGTGCAAGTGTTTTTCAGGACAACATGCCTGGTGGTAATCGCTCCTGTGTTGATCATTGTCTCTGTGATGGACGTTGAAGAGCTTTCATCACGTTCAAAATCTTCCACATTTTGCCTTCCTTCCGAAAAGTTTTATGCCAGCGAAAAAAAAAAGCCCTCCACATTGTTCGATGCCGATTTTTGCAAACGGACTCAAAATTTAATCGCATAACGCTGTTCAAAGGCTCGGAGGCGCGACGAAACAAGCTAGTATTTAGTCACGTGACACTCTGGCACATCAGCTCATATACACCGTCGATCGACTTTTTTGTTAGAGACCAGAAACATTTCTTTATTCCACAGAAATTAATATTGTGATGAGTGGTTTCGCTGCACTAAAATTAGTCTTATTATTTATTGAACAACCTTCGTAATTATACCCAATCAGATTATTTCACATAGTTATCTTCGATTTTTGAATTCTGGAATTGACTGACGTAAAATACATAAGTAATGTATCTAGAGAGTCGAGTTTTAATTCAGAGTTTGATAGTCTAATTATAATTATATCCTAAACAGATTTTTCACAAGTCGTCTTTCATTTTCAAACTCTGCAATTTATTGTCGCAAGTAATGTCTTTGCAGGCTCCAGTTTTCATCCAGAGTTTAATAGTCTAATTATCAATTATACTCTAATTAGATAATTTTAAATACAGTTATTCGTTTAAATACAGTTACTTCGACTTTCGAATTCAATTTTCATAACGGAGGAACCACTCATGTAAACTGAAAAGCAATTGTAATTGTAATTTTAATTAACGTTGTACTAGAGCAACACAGCGGGCTATGAAAACTGAAAAGAAACGCGTTTTATTATTCCTGCCATATCACATGAAAACGTTCAAAAACTCTTTAAAATTTTTATACTCTAATCACAAAGATGTAGTGTAGATGCTATGAAATTTAGCAAGGCAGTCATACAATCCTACCAGTCTTACTGATAGTTTTAAATGTGTAATTTTTCTAATACCTAAATGTTAAAAAACTAACCAATATTAAATTATTTAAGATTTCCGGTGGGAACCTAATTAACATTGCACTGAAGCAACAAACACAACGGGCTATTTAAAGTCTTGCAAAGGACCTGCTCATGAAAATTGACATATATATATATATATATATATATATATATATATATATACATATATATATCCAAACACTTAACGTTATAAAACGATTTAAAATTACTATGGTCTCATCACAAAGATCTGTCATGTAGATGATTACATGCTATCCAATTTAGCAAACCAATCGTACAATGCTATCTGACTCACTGACAGTTAATATATAATTTCTCTACTATCTAAATATTGAAGAAGTTGCTATCTTCCGGTATGTAGGGAGGTAGTTAATTAACGTCACACTGAAGCAATCCGACTGGCTACTTAAAGTCTTCCGGAGAAACCGCTAATGAAAACTGAAGTCTCTCAAACGCATTTACTCGTTTTATTGCTCCTGCAATAACCAAACGCTTGAAAACGTTAAAAAGCGATTTAAAAATACTATGCTCTAATCACAAAGAGCTGTCATGTAGATGATTACTTGCTATCCGATTCAGCAGAACCAATTGTACTGCTCTACGAAACCTAGTCTGGCTGACAGAAGTCTTGCAACTTCACATCCAACGTGTGACTTCAATTTTTATTTTATCTCTTCCTTCACTACCGGGGAACAGAGTCGGCTTTTGCTCGATGTGCTCCCAAGCTGATTTGAACCCATTCACGCGAACAATAGCGGGAAGTGCTATCAAAAACTTCCATGAGAAATGCAGTTTTGCTTGGATGATTCCTTTATAAGCATCTGTCACAGCCAAATTGCACAACAGGTGGAAAATGTAGACCAGTTGTGATCTTTACTTGACAGTGCCTTCCTTTCGATGCTGAGTGCCTTTAAATTTTGAGTTTCATTATGTAATTACGCCCCCAATTTTGTTTTCAGTGCTCAAAACAGGACGCGAGTTGTGAACATCCTCCCCCTTCTGCCAACTTCTGTCCTTTATTTAACTCCTTCAACCGGTCCCGTAATTAAGTTCCAAGTGTGATTCTTTGTTCAGAGGGACAGTTGATGAATCGTATGGGAGAGCCCTTGGGACCACGGTGCTGCCGATTTGAATTTTATATCTCCCAATCAACGGCCAATGACTGGCGGAGGAAGTTAGGACGGACAGGAAATGAACTTCGAGGAGGAAGTCGCAGAAGACAAAAGTGATGGAGTCCTCAATGTGGACAAGCAGATGGTCAGACAGGAGCTTTAAGAAGTTAAGCAATTTGCAAAACTTGATATGTTTTTGATAAGAGGAGGAAAATTAAAGAGTGGGCATTGACAGCTAAGCTTCAGATCACATCTGCTGGAAAAGTTGGCTTGACTTCTCTTTTTCAAGTCGAAGTTAGACTTGTGGATCAAGGAGACAGAGGACAAAATCGCTAAAATCAATCGAACATTTATGGATATCAATCTCTAGAGATAACGGAAAAAAAATTCGATTTGTAGATCAAGGAAAATAATGAAGCTATGCAGTTTTGCGCATATGCCTCCTAAGCTGAACAGTTCATATGAGAAAATTAAAAAGTTGGAAGTTTTGTCATTTTTAAGGTGCCGCGTCCCCTTAAATAGCCAATAAAATATGTTTCTAGTCTTTTTTTTGGACAGAAGAGGTGACCAAATAGACTAAGCCAAAGCACGTTAAACAGAAAATATTTTTCGCAAACTACAATGTACTTCAATTTTTAATTTAATTTCAACTACTCTTGTCTTTAACCCTCTAGGTGGTTGCCTCAATGATGATTCTTGTCACTAGCAAAATTTCTCAGATCTTGATGTCCGAGATATCTCGTCATTAGAAAAAATTGACCTGATCTTGAACTAGTCATTATCAAGAAACAGCAATACCTTCAACATTAAGAATTCAATTGGCATTCTTGACGACAAATTTCGTCATTTGCAAAATTAGTCAGATCTTGATGGACGAGATATCTCGTCGAAAGCATTTGGAGGAAGAAAGCATTTTCATATTAACTAAAACCTGTTCAAAGTCTATACCAATAAAAGAAGCTAAATGTGCGAATATAATACAAAAAATGAAGAGCAATCTGCATACAAATAAATCATCATTCATTTTATCCATCAAATACTACGTTGGAAGAGATACATTGACTTTGGACCATAAGTTTTCATGTAAAACTAGATAATCCGTTTTTAAATTAACTTTGCATCAAATCTATAGCCATTACAAATGATAAAGTTAAAGCTTAGAATAAAATCATACGCATTCTAAAATGAAATATCTGGCACTAAAAGAATTTCAGTGTCTTCTATGTTCATCAAATAAGTCTCAAGAAGCAGTTCTCGCGAAATTATGCTAATAATGTACACCACGTTTTTCGGTGATTAAATAATCCGTTTTTAGAGGATGTATGTATACACTAGAAATAACGAGAATCGAATATCTTTTTTTTTTATTGCTGCAAAATATTTTTTCTCTGAATCTTTCACTTCGGAATATTTTTCTTGTTACAAGGGTTTTTCACTAGATACTGTCAACGTGTACAAACTTGTTTCCGAAAATTTAAACTCAATTTCTGAGAAATGTTGAGAAGAGAAACGGATTGAGAAGAGTTGAACTTCAATCAGTGTGTTATTAGTTATGTAAATGGGTTTTTTAGTTGACTTTTAAATGTTAAATTCCTGAAAATTATTGATTTTTATGCTTCCTTGGTGTAAAAACTTGTAGAGAACCTATTCTCTCATGCAATTTGATCGTGGGTCAAATCATGAAAAATAGGAATAATTTTGAACTGTCTGTCTGAACGAATTAGGATCGGAGATATATATAATACAGGAAATTCAAAATAGTTATAAAAAGTGGTGAAAAAAGGAAGAAATGTTGGTCGATCAGGAAATGAAGAAATGTTGGACAATAACAATAAATGTTTGGGTTAGGCTCCTCCCTGATGACGCCAACATTTCTTCATTTTTTTACCGCTTACTTTTTGTAATTATTTTGAATTTCCTGTGTTCTTGAAATTATATTGCTTATGCTATGTCTGCAGCTTCAACAAGCTAGCATGGTAAGTTTCGAGTTTCGTTTTCTGGTAAATTGCACCCCGGATGTTTTGTTCTTTGTTTTTAAATATTTTGCGTGTTTTATATATATATATATATATATATATATATATATATATATATATATATATATATATATATATATATATATATATATATATGCTATTATATATATTAAATAGAATCCACTTTTAAAACTGATTTCTAATCACATGAAATGTACATTAAATGTATAGCATGACAAGAGATGAATTTAAACAATGCAAGAAAAGTCGAACTTAAAAGCAATCTCTGATCCAAAAGTAAATGTATATCCAATCCTTTTCTCCCTCCAAATAAGTGGCAAAATGCAGCTCTAATTATACCAAGTGTAGACTATACTGAGATTTTCAGTAATTACCGAGTTCGTTTATTAAACTACTATTAAATCAAAGAAAATATACATTAAATATACGACATTGCAAGAGATGAAATTAAACAACGCTTGGATAACTCACCCTCAAAAGCAATCTTTGTGTATGACTTATAGAAAGAAAAATTTATCCAATCCTTCTCCCTCACCAAATAAGTGACAAAAATAATAATAAAATCAAATTATACTAAGTGTAGATTATGCTCTTAGCTTTTATTTACACTTAGTATATTATGTAGCTTATTTCCCGTAATTACTATGTTCGCTTAAGAAACTATTATTTAATTAACATTTATATTAAATTTACAGTATTACAAAATACGGACTTAAACAACTCTTAGGTATATCGTAACGAAAACTAAAACTAAAAGAAAGATCTCCAACCCTTTTTTTCCGTGTCTATGCTGACTTATCCCACAGCTAAAGAATCCATTTAAAAAATTGTTTTAAACCAAATAAAATTGTAATTAAATTCTGATCTTTGGTTTGGTACTAAAAATTAAGTCTCCAAACCTTTCCACGTGTGTATAACTATTAAAAATTTCCCCGTAATTAATAAATCCGTTTTCAAAATTGTTTTTAAATAAAATAACATTTTAGTTAAAGTATAGCAATACAAAAGCGAAATTAATCAATGATTAGACAAGTCATACACACGGGAAAAATAACGTTTTAACAAATAAATCCTCAATCATTGCCCTCATCAAATAAATCAGAAAAGAGTGTACTAACCAATTTAAACGACCACGAGTTTTCTCATAACTCAAGAATCCCTTTTTATATAAATCTAAAAGTACATTCTGTATTAAACCTGCTGTGCATTACAGGGATCAAATTAAACAAAGCTCGATAAGTTGTACACACACCTGAATAGCAATCTGGCACAAAAGAAACCACCAATCCTTTTCACCTTTAAACAAGTTCATAGAGCAGTGAATGAAGACGTCCACAGAGTGATTTGATTTATAGAAGCATTGTCAACTGAACAGGACCCCCCACAGCCCGAACAAAAGATATGTAACCGATCCACACGATTCTCGGCCTGCCCCTCCCCTAACTGCCCGCAATGCCCCAGGGGGGTCGTCCCGGGGCAATCCCTTATTATCGCAGCGGGGATTCACAGCTTGAGACTACTGAATCAGTAGGACAGCTGCTAAATTACTCCAAAGGGTATCTCCTATTAACTAATGCTGACAAGACTTAAATTATTACGTGCATTACTTAACACCTTTGAGCAGCCTACTAAAGCGGAGTTTCTTCTTCGAGGTTTGATTTCTGTTTCAGCCGAGTTGTATATTGATTGTTTCTTTTTGGATTATAGGAGCGGACAGCTTTTTCTAAACTGAATGCAAATTTATGCATTACTCAATACTTTGAGCAATTCTTAAAAACCGACTTTTTTCAAGGTTTGGTTTCTGTCTAAGCTGCAGTTTTGTTGAGTGTTTCCTGTTGGATTAAGAGTGAACAGCTTTTTCTAAACTGAAATGCAAATTTATGAATAACCTAATACTTTTGAGCAGTATATTAGAGTGGAGTTTTTTCTTATTATTATCAAGGCTTGGTTTCTATTTTTTAGCTGAGTTATATGCTAATTGTTTCCTGTTGGATTAGGAGCGAACAGCTTTTTCTAAACAGAATACACTTTATACATTATTCAATATCTTTGAGTAGCAAAAGCTGAATTTTTTTCAAGGTTTAATTTCTGTTTTTTAGCTGAATATTTGTTAATTGTTCCCTGTTGAATTGGAGCGAAGATCTTTTTCTAAACGGAATGCAAATTTATGAATAGCTTAATACCTTTGCGCAATATAAATATAATTCCTTTTCAAGATATATGATTTGTTTTAGCTGAATTTGTTGATTATTTCCTGTTGGATTAGAAACGTACAGTTTTTTTTTCTAAACTAATGGCAAATTTTGGATTACTTAACACAGTTGTTCAACATATAAAAGCTGGGAGTTTGTTTTTCGAAGTACATGGTTTTGTTTTGTGTGACTTATATGCTGATAGTTTCTTAAAGAAACGAGAGAACTGAATTAGCCAAATAACATTCTTTTCTAAATTGAATGCAAATGTATGCTTCACTTAATTCTTTGTAATGCATTTCTTAGCAGAGTATAAAAGCTGAGAGCTTCTTTTAAATGTTTTTGTTTTAGCTTGATACACACCGATGTTTTTGTTGGATTAGGATCGAACTGGTCAGAATAACAGCTTTTTTAAACTGCATTACTTAGGAAATTTATGCATTACTTAGCATCATTGAGCAGCGCATAAAAACTGAACTCTGCTTTCTAGGTTTGGTTTCCGTTTTAGATAAGTTAAATGATTATTATTTCTGTTGGATTAGGAGTGAACAGAATAAGCTAATAGCTTTTACTAAACCTAAAGCGAATTTATATTCAATAAAATTTCTCTAGGTATATGTGATTTATCCTTTTTATTTTCAATATGCACTAAAAGTCATAAAATCGCGTCTCTATATTTATATTTTTTAAAAACCTCTAATGATTTTTTGGTTTGAAGAGAGCAAAGGAAATTACAATCTGTTTTTTTTTTTTTTAAATTTGGAGTTCAAAGTCACTTGTTTCAAGCACTCATCCTGAACCGAATTCGGGAAGATTTAGGTAATATTCGTGAATATTAGGTATATTTAGAAAATAAATATCTGTTTTGAAATCCAATTTCACAAAGTTTAGCCTTCGATTTGCTGCTTAATTTTTTATTTCAACTAATGTAGTTTTGTGAAAGTTGCAAAAAATGGGCTATATGCACAGTTTTATTTCTAAATGATAAGTTTTTCTTGCTCCCTCCTCCTCAATAAATAGCCCCTTCTTCAACTAGCAGCTTTGAAATCACACAATAAAACTGTATTGTAATTGGCATATTTAAATACAGATGAATAGTAGGTAACGTTTTATAGGAAGGTATCCTTAAGTTTAGGGTTGTGTGCGGTTGTTTAGTTGTTTGAGATATTTTGGGGCACGGTTCAAAGACGAACAGGCTGTGCCAAGCGTAAGATAAAACAATTACAGCAATACAGATGAAAAGCTTTATAAAAAGAAAGTGGGTACAACAGTCACGAAGTGTTGGATATGTAGAATATGGAGAAGATGAAATAAGAAATTTAATAAACATTAGACCGTTATCATAACAGGCTGGTAAAGAAATTAGAGACTTAGAATATTGATTTAAGTTGTTGATGAATTAAACTTGTTCGTCAACAACATGAAAAGAACTAAACAAATGTTTAACATAGAATAGATGTAAAGGGATGGTTATACAAATATGTTTATCCACAACATGTTGTACTACATTTAAAACATGAAAGTGATGGGTTATGAAAAACAATAAATCAGGTTTATAAATCCAATGGTTCTTAAGAATTGCAAAAGACCCGGGCCTAAAATTTTGGGAAATTGTAACTATAAAAAATCAAAGCGCGCGAGTTCACGCGGAATTTTCTCTTCGGGATTGATCCCGGACCGTTATCAATACCCCATTGTGTTCCTTCAGTGTGACGCTAATTAACTACCTACCTCGAGAGTTCATGTAAAATATGCACCTATTCCATCTAAATTTATGCCACCGAAGACATCCCACTTGCAAACAAATACCAGATCAAACGCTCAAGTATCACCGGACATTTTACACCAAGATACTCAGATATCAATTGATACTCAAACATTAAGCAATTGATACTTTCTGGCATGGCAGTGGTAACAATACGTCGATAGCCCTTGTCTAACAAGTTCGAGTTCAACGATAAGCAAACAAAAAGCTGGAGTCTTTCTTCTCCGCCGTGTTCGATCTGAAAAGCAATTTTCTAACCATGTCGTGGAATTACTTATCACTGAATTAACCATGACAGTTGTCTGAGTGGCTGGCAGAGTGACAGACAACTCGTTAATGCTCTGATTTGGTGAAGTGTGACAAGGAGACACCAATAAACAATAGAAACGTCTACGCTTCAGTGCATAGGAGAAAAAGTAACTAATAAATAAAAACGTCTCGGGAGATGGTTGGTCAAGGAACACTGGACACCTTCGCTTCGTTATTATTCCGAAGGATTCCTGGCGTCGTAGCTGCGGGCATTCCCACACTTTTTCTCGAGATTTTTCGATACTCACCTAAAAGGCGATGCTTAGGAGGCAGGTAGATCAGATAATTTGAATGCGTATAATTGCTTCAGTTATTGTTATTTCTTTCTCGTCGTACTTTTTTTTTATCATACGCGAAAGGCAGAAGCGTATAAGCTTTCGAAACTTGCACAAAGATTTGGTTTCTGATTTTTGTTGTTTCTAATTCCTTTTGGTTATAAGCACATGCTAGATCAAATCCATGAGATCACGCGTATTCAAAAGTCTAAGGATACTCAAAAGGGCATTGGGAACCCATACGTTCGTAGACTGAGTTTGTGCATTTAGGTTCGTTGATTGTTTTAGAGTTTCATGGCGCAAGTGCCGTGTTTGGCAAAGCTGGGGCAAACACAAGAAAATAACGAGGAAGGAAAATGGCTTTCGAAAATCGAAATGACGTAACCATAGGGGTGAGACTCAACCCACCCTGAAAGTATTGGTTTCTGGTTTTTTTGTTGCTGTTTCAAAGTCCTCATGGTCAAGCACATGCTAGACAGTGGACCATTGACGACGATCTAGGATCAAACTGAAAGGGTAAGATCGAAGGACACCACGTAATTTTCAATCACTGTTAGATCAGACGCGAAGGGAAAGACCCGAGGACAACACCATGTCATTTCAAACAATGGTCTGATGACGCGATCACACCTGGGCTGTCAACCCTCCCCAAACCTTCCACACCATGCCAAAAAATAAATTAGCAGGAACCGAAAACTTACAAAATGAACACTGGCCCCTTTTCTACCAAGGTACCGAAATGAAACTTAACATAACACTGCGTTTACATAATTTTTACGAATTCATTTACCTCGTCATCTGACCGTGGTTCCCAATTACGTGGTGTCGTTCTCGGATCTTTCCCATCAGATTTAATCCCGTCGCCAACAGCCTGTTGTGTTGCTCTAGCGCGATGTTAATTAAAATACCTACCTTTTCATTTTCCATGAATAAGATTTCATGGCCTTAGCTGTATCGCAATTTGTTCTTGTCCCCAATAAGTGAGATATATCGCGGATTTTCTATACTTACATGTGATAAAAGTAATTCCATGACACGATTAGGAAGTTTGCTTTTCAGGTCGAACATAGGCTATTGAAGAAAGGTTCTCGATCTCTTTGTTTACTTATCTCTGAACTCGAACTTGTTAGGAAGTGCTGTCGACTCATTGTTACCATCAATTCAATGACAAAAGTATCAATTGATATCCGAGTATCTACTGCGGGGTGCAATGTTAGGTGATGCTTGAGTGTGATTTATTTTTAAGGTTTTTTTTCGGGCGTCTCTCTCTCGTTACTTTTAGGTATTTTCGGTATTTTTTAGTTAACGCGTCACACTGGAGCAACACAGCAGGCTATTACTTTAAGATAGGTGTGTATTTAATTAACGTCGCGTTGGATCAAGCCCCGAAGAGGAAGATTCGAGGACAACACCACGAAATTTTGAACCACGGTCAGACGACGAAGTTGGTACATATAGTTGCACTACTACTATGTGCCGACCAACCGATATAGTGGTTAAGGTGTTAGCCTCTAGATCGGAAGGTTCCTGGTTCGAATCCGGGTTCGGGCATGGATGTTTGTAAGCAAATGGTGTAGGGCGGCTGGTGCACCTTAAATCTGTCGTTGCCGAAAGTCCACACGTTGGGTTGGTGTGGAAGGTCGGAGAGTGGGGTGCCAGCTCAAGTGTTGCTTCGTCATCTGACCGTGGTTCACAATTACGAGGTGTTGTTCACAGATCTCTCCCTTAAGGGACTGATCCCGGACAGTCGTCAATAGCCCGTTGTGTTGCTCTAGTACGACGTTAACTAAAAATTACCAAAAATTACTAGTATTTGTATGTTTTGAATGAATTCGAGTGCAACAAGAAATAATTTACTGGATTCGAGTGCATCAAGAAAAAATCGAGTACAACAACTCGAGTAATTTGGAATCGCATACTGCCATCTTATCCGAAATGAATATTTAAGACGATAGGGTCGAGAGCCTGTGTTAAAAAGACGGCATTTTAGAAATATTTATCTGCCTGTGGCATCATTGATCAGAGTTCTGTGGTTATTCTTGGAAAAAAATTCCTAATTTTATGCACCATTTTGTCTTTGTTACAGATGTATTTTCAGTGCTATGGTGTCAAGTGAATTTTTTCTTGCACACCATCTGTAGGAGATACTTTTGCGGTAAAGTTAAAAGTAGATGAGACGATAGTGGTTCAGTGATAGATATGATTCCTGTACGCATTCCTTGTTGAGTAACCCAAAGTAAAGTACTTCTGGTTGTAGTTTAAAGGGTAATCCTTTCTTTCATGTAGTCCATTGCAATCCACCTACAAATCAAGTAGCTCATAGCAGTAAACGACAGACACCTCTAAGAGGCTACTGAATGGACAAAACCCTAGCGTAGCAAGATATGAAAGCAGAGTGACAAATCAAACCTAACCTAATCCTATTCGAAGTACCGTTGAAAGGACAAAACCCTAGTGCAGCAAAGTATGACAGCGTGTAGGGCTAACTAAACATGTTGGAATTATTCCGGTAGTAAAATCTCACTCACAAGTCAAGTAGCTCCTATCAGTAAACGAAAGACCTGGCTGAAAGGCTACTGAATGGACGAACCAGCAGATGATGCCGATTGTGATTGAGTACACCAGATAACTTCCCGTTCAAGACTCAGTAATAGGATAATAGCCTACAGAGGCACTACAACATAAAGACGCTTTATGGCTGTCAAAATGTTTAAGCGAGTTTAATATTCAGAGCAAAAGCCCGTTAGGGCTCCCCTTTCCCCAAGCTATTACCCCGAAAAAGAACACGACCGCTAACTATACACGATTCCAACTACAAAGAGCCGAGAGTTCCTGCCGCTACCCCAACTTCCAAGAGGAAGGAGGACCACAACTCTAGTAAATGACATACGAAACAAAGGGGAACCACCTCCCAAGAGCAAACTGCAACAAGACCAAACGTCTTTTTGAAGTAGCCGGCAGATGCAGACAAAAGGCTGGCCTCCCCCCGACTTCCAAAGGCCCCTTTCGCCTGTGGCCACCAAGGAGGGTTGCGCCTTTTCCCAGTATATGCTTTTGGCCGACGCCAGTTCGTCGGACATGCGCATCTTTCATTGACAGGACCTAAAGAGAGAAATGCCATGTTAATCCTTTTGGGGGATTGTTTTCTTTCTTTGCCTCCCTTTTCCCGCCGCTCTTCAACAGGAAAGCTTTTTCTTTAAACTTACAACGCCAGCGTATTGATTTTGCGCTAAGTTTCGACAATTTTTGTCCACCATGCTTGGTGGCAAAGGAAGATTTGGTCAGCTCACTAACCTTCTTTGTACAGCTGTTCTTTGGCAGGATTTGAGTTTATTGTATATTGTATATTTAATTTTCCATTATTTATGTTCGATCGAAGGAAGTATTTTACTGCGATTGAATTTTATTGATATCGACTATAACGCAAGTGTATTGATTTTGTGCTGGTTGAGAGTGAAGTTTCAATAATTTTTGTTCATGCTTGGGTGTCAAAAGAGAGTTGGGCTAGCTCACTAACTTTCTCATTACAACTGTTCTTTGACAGGGTTTAAGTTTATCTTTTGAATAGGATTATTAATTTTTCTTTATTTATGTTCAATTGAATAAAGTATATTTTTACAACGATTGAATTTTACTGATAGATATCGCCTATAACAAAACGCATTAGTTGAGAGGAAAGTTTGAAAAGTTTTGTGCGGGTATTTGTTGGTATAATCAAAGCAAACGAGAATTTGGATAGCTCACTAACTTTCTTTGTACAGTTGTTCTTTGATGATTTAAGGTTATCTTTTATTTTAATTGAATTGGATTCGATTAAAAGAACGTATAATTCACTTTTACTGCTTTTGAATTTTATTGATATCGACTATAACGTAAGCTTTTTGATTTGCCTTTGTCGATAACTAGTTTCGACAATTTTTCTCTACTATACGCGTTGTTCCAACCAAAGCAAAAGATAATTTGACTTTCTCGTTAAACTTTATTTGAATAAAACTTTCTTTGATTTGGTATTTTTTTAATTAACGTTACACTGTAGCAACCCATCGGACTATTGATAACGGCTCGAGATCAATCCTCAGGGGAAAGACCCGGGACAACACCACGTAATTTAGAACCACTGTCAGATGAAGAGACCACACTTGAGCTTGCAACCCACTTTCCAAACTTCCACACCACGTGAATTCTTTTTGAACAGTTGATTTTTGATAGGATTTAAGTTTACCTTTATTTTGAATTGAATTGAATTCGATTGGAGAAGGTATAATTCACTTTTACCATGATTTAATTTTATTGATATCAACCTATAACGTAAGGTTTTTGGATTGTCCTTGTGTAGAAGTAGTTTTTCGACAGCTTATCTCTACTATGCAAATTCAAAGCAAATGAAATTTGGTTAGCTGGCTAATTTTCTTTATACAGTTGTTCTTTGACAGGAATCGTTTCCTATTTCTTAACATTTAGAAAATTAAAGTCACTGTTATGCCCCTCTGCACGGCAGATGATGGCGCAATTTATTAATATGTAAGAAAAGTGGTCGATCATATTGAAAACTGTAGCTATACCGTTATGCTCCTCTACAAGGTAGACGATTACACTAATGCTGATAGGTAAGTAAAAGGGGTTGATCATGATGTCAGACTGTTAAGTTCTCTGCACGGAAGGCGATTGCACTGCATTCATAGTCAAGTAAAAGTGGTCGATCGGATTGAAAATCATAGAAAGATTGTTATATACCTTTTAAGGATGGCATTACCCGCTGATAGGTGAGTAAAAGTGGTCGATTTGAAGTTAGGCTGTTATGCCTGTCTGGATGGTAAGGGATGGTACTACCCGCTGATAGATAAAAAAAAGTGGACTCGTGCGTGAACCTTTTATGTCCGGTACATGTCCGTGGCTACAAAGGAGTAGGGGGTCTGTCTGCCGTCACTTCGAACAGCTCCGTTTGGTTAATCCAGGAGGGGGCTTGTCTAACATATTCATCACAGGGTCGGCGTGCCTTTTCAAAGGTGGCCCTTGCCCCTAAACCAGGTACTAGTTCACACAAAACGGCCCTTCATTTTGCCGACTCTACTTCCGTAAAGCCACCTACCTTGTTTAAATGTGCATTAAAGAAGAAAAGGGCTACGGCAGAGGGGGTTGCCGAAGAAACGGCGACTACAGGGAGGAGTGGGTAAGAGTGACAAATTAACCTACTTTCGACGAAACCGACCGAGTACACAGAACGAGTTGTGAGAGTTTTCTTTTCTGTTGTGTGTTCCATTCAGCTCTGAATGAATCAGCCGGCCCATTGTTTTCATAACAGACCGAAGGTGGGGATCTTCCTCGGCGGAGGGGTACTAGATCCGGATGGGGCTTAGAGTGATTCGAGTCTTGCTCTTGTTTTTTTTTTCTATCGATTCCTTGGGTTCTGGCGTTGAACCACATGGTTCCTCCCGCAAAAGAGCGTTGCACTTGAACGCGGTTTTCGAAAGGGATTGCGCAAGGGGAGACAAAGCAGCTTTCTAAAAGTGAAACGTTTTACCGGCTTGTTGCCAGAGGCGGTGGTTTGGGTTTCGTGGCGAGATGGCCGTGTTTGGCCAACTGCGCCAATCACAAGGACGTCAAGCAAAGAATGTCGTGAAAGAGGTAGGTATTTTTATTAACGTCGCACTGGAGCAACACAACGGGATACTGATGACGGTTCTGAAACAATGGAAAGACCCGAGGACAACACGTGGTGCTGGAGAACGGAGTAGAGGGATGAAATCAGAAAAGGATAGCTTGGGCATCCTGGGCGCACAACCCTCGTGTTTGCTAAAGGCAGTAAACCTGACAGGAAAAGAGAAGTTTCATAGAGTAGCTTGGAATTTTGTATCCTTGAAGGCTATACACACCTAAAGCACCCTTGAGTTGTAGGCGGCGCAGGTTCGATTCCTGTCAGGTGCATTCCTCCCTTGGTGTATGGTGTATTTATCTCTTCTGTGTCAGTAAAACCTTCATTGTGTGTGGCTACTACTTGATATTGTATGTCTTCAGCCTGGTGCAGCTGCGGCCCAATATGGCCCATTTTCGCATATAACCGCGGTCGCCATAAAAACCTGAACAACCAACGACATATAAAACAGATGTATCACTGTGGGCTATTAACCCTCCTGGTGGTTGTCTCAACAATGCCATTTGAAGAAAGTTGACCACATCTTGATCTCGTCATGATAATAGCCGTGGATGTCCGGTTGGAATGGTAACGATTTAGGAACCGGATAGTTGCAAGCTCGAATTCAACCACAGACCGTCATGTGCAAGGGGGATGGCGTATGTTAAATATACCCTATTCTATCATTGGCGGGTAAGTTTGTTTAGTGGTGCTCCAGTTCTGGTGTGACCTAGTCATGTGATAATGGTTAAAAATTACGTGGTGTTTTCATCTGATTTTTCCCTTCGGGATTGATCCCGGACCGTCGCCAATATCCCTTTGTGCTTCTCGCCCGAAGTGCGACGCTAGGTCGAACACTCATGTCCTCATCATAAAAAAATTGGTAATATCTTGATGACGAGATGACTCTACATTAGCAAAACTTTTCAGATCTTTACGGACGAGATATCTCATCACTAGAACAAAACCGACCGGATCCTGATTTTGCCACCTTCAAAAATCGGCAGTATCGAGATTTCTCATCAGTAGCGAAATTGTAAGAACTTGATGAACAAGATATCTCGTCGAAACTAGTCGGAGTACTCAAAAGCTAAACTAACAATTTTCTTGAATAAGAGGGATGGTAATTTTGGTATATTTCAATCAACGTCGTACTGGAGCAACACAACGGGCTATTGACGACGATCCGGGATCAATCCCCTAAGGGAAAGATCCGAGGACAACACCACGTCATTTTGAACTACGGTCAGAGGACGAGGCAACACCTGAGCTGCCACCCCACTCTCCAAACGTCCACACCAACCTAACGACTTTCGGCCACGACAGATTTAAGGTGCACCAGCCACCTCTACACCATACGTTTACAAACATCCATGCACTGACCCGGATTCGAACCAGGAACCTTCCGATATACAGGCTAACACCTTCCCCACCACGCCAACGTAGGAGAAATTGGAGGTAATGGTAATGGTAATGGTAATTTTAGTTAACGTCGTACTAGAGCAACACAACGGGCTATTGACGACGGTCCGGGATCAGTCCCTTGAGGGAAAGATCCGAGGACGACACCTCGTAATTTTGAACCACGGTCAGATGACGAAGCAACACCTGAGCTGGCACCCCACTCTCCAAACTTCCACGCCAACCCAACGTGAGGACTTTCGGCCACGACAGATTTAAGATGCACCAGCCGCCTCTACACCATACGTTTACAAACATCCATGCCCGGACCCGGATTCGAACCAGGAACCTTCCGATCTAGAGGCTAACACTTTAACCACTATACTGGTTGGTTGGCGGAGAAATTGGAGGCCACGACAAATTTAATGTGCACCAGAACCCACGTACTAGGGATGCGACATCGATGTCGATGTTTTTTTTAAAAACATCGATGTATTTAACATCGATGTATTGGGGTCGATGTTTTTGTAACATTGATGTTTATACTTGTCGATGTTTTTACGTTGTCGATGTTTTATTTTTAAATAAAAAAAGTACCGTTATAAAATTTTTAAAAATAACCAAGTAGCATAATTTTCACAATCAGCAAATTGAACACACTTTTAGACCAAAGTGACGAAGGGTGAAGGGTCTGAAAAGTGGGAATGCGACATCGATATCGATGTTTACAAAACATTGATGATTTATAAAAAAACATCGATGTTTTGCTGTCAATGTCGCATCAATAGTTGCTAAACCAGTTTTAAGAAATGGGGAAAAAGGTTTAAATACACTGAATTTTAAAAACATCGATAGTTTTGGGGCGATGTATTATCAACATCGATGATTTAATTTTGAACATTGATGTTTCAAAACATGGATGTTTTGCTGTCGATGTCGCATCCCTACCACGTACACGACTATCTTGGGTTGGGTCCTGTCGATGTTTTGATCTCGCAACCCTTCGGTTGCTGATCCGCGACTCTACCAATCAGGCTACGACGGCTCCCAACGTAAATGAGATACTAGCTCTTTAAATATGATAAATAGAAAGTTAGTTCAAAATGCTTGAAATGACAAAAGTTAAAGTCAAGTAGAACAATAAAAGATGGATTGAGAGATGAATTTGAGCTCTGCCGAACGCTGGAGCAACATGTGGCAAAACCCACGACACAGACATGCGCATCTGTGCATAAAACATTTCGGTGCGTGTGCGCATCAGTCAATATCCAGTACCGACATCGGACCAGCGTGCGGCTTACCTGAGAAAAAGACAACCCTCCAAGTGGTTTCGACGAGATATCTCGTCTTTCAAGATCTGACCAATTTTGGTAAAGACGAGATATTTCGTATCAATATATTGCCGATTTCTCGAGAATGACGAGATCATTTTAGGTTTTGACTTTGACAAGATCAAGGGAAAATTTTTTTCCAATGGCGATATATCTCGTTCATCCAGATTTGGTCAGTTTCTGATGACGAGATGCTTCGTCGTGACAACCACCAGGAGGTTTAAAGCGCAGAAAGGACGAAGTAAGTAAGAAAAAGCTTTAAATGAAGAGGTCGAATAAATATGCGGAGAAACGGGAAAAGGTAAAGCAGGAACAAAAAGGAATAAAATGAGCAAAACGGAAAATATAAAAAAAGAATAAAAGAGAGGCTGGGTGCAATACAACGGGCTATTGGAAACAGTAGGGGATCAAACCCGAAGGGAAACATCCGAGGTAATGGTAATGGTAATGGTAATTTTAGTTAACGTCGTACTAGAGCAACACAACGGGCTATTGACGACGGTCCGGAATCAGTCCCTTAAGGGAAAGATTCGAGGACAACACTTCGTAATTTTGAACCACGGTCAGATGACGAAGCAACACCTGAGCTGTCACCCCACTCTCCAAACTTCCACGCCAACCCAACGTGAGGACTTTCGGCCACGACAGATTTAAGGTGCACCAGCCGCCTCTACACCATACGTTTACAAACATCCATGCCCGGACCCGGATTCGAACCAGGAACCTTCCGATCTAGAGGCTAACACCTTAACCACTATAGGTTGGTCGGCGGAAACATCCGAGGACAATACCACGATATTTTGACCAAGATCAGATGACGAGGTCACACCTGAGCTGGCACCCCTCTCTTCAAACTTCCACACCATGCCAACGTGAAGACATATGAGGTCATGGTAGATTTAATTTGCACCAGCCGCCTTGTACACGAAGGTCTTTAGTTGGGTTGAAAACTTGCAACCCTACGGTTGCTAATCGGTCGCTCTTCCAACAGGACGCCCGTGGCCGGGTTTTAAATTCGGAGAAATGGGGAATACAATGTAGCACAGAGTAAGAAGTAATGAAATGGTACAAAACGGAAATTAGTGAAATCGGCGAACGAAAAAAGAATGAAAAACGTTTAGAGAGAAAACCTAGCAAAAGGGGAGAAAGTTAGATAAAGTAATGAAGCAGGTTGATAAAAAGAAAAAAAAACCGCAAAAAAAGAAATGAGAAAAGAATTTACAAAAAATTTTAATTCGCCCATTCGAAACGGAAGAGACACACGTTGAATCTCTTTCTTCCCCGGCAGTGTTCGTTTTTTCTTGTAACAGCATTCACGTGTGTAACGTTTTAAAGATCCCCAGTCGTACCTGACCGATTTCTGCTCCTTTTGTTCTTTCTCCTCTATTATGAGTCGTGATCGGTGAACCAAATGCAAGAACTATGCTTTATTTATTTCTCGAAAACAGAGATTAAGGTTAGGGCTGTAAGCATGACCATGAAAGCTAATGTGCGTCTGGGATACAAAAAGAAAGCTGTTTATGAATCATGTTATTGATTTGAAAAAGAAGTTTTACTACGCATTCTGCGATCGGTTTGATCGCGGGGTATTACGAAACAGTCGCTTTTATGAAACAGGGGCGTTATATCTGCAGAAATTGCGCTCGCGAAAAAAATTTAGCATTCGTACTCGTCGCTGATATAAAAGAAGAAAGACCGAATGATACATAGCAATTATTGCATTAATTTAGAAATTTTTTTCGACAAATCGAGAAAAAGATTTTTGTTTTGAGAGAATAATACTGCGATAAAGAACTGTATAGCTATTATTAATGCGGTAGGTTTCTTGTTACAAACGTCCCTTTGATATTTCATGCTTCTCATAGCTTTGTCGAATAGCTAGTGGACAGATCACAATATAATGATAGGACTGTATCCAAATAAACACCAGAAGGGCCCCGTGCCTGTCTTTTTAAAGGACTTATCAGTTTGATGAACACTCCTGAATACATTATTAAAAGCAAAAAAACAAAAACAAAACCTGAAAAATTACCAAGTGGGGATTTTGGAACAACAAAATATCCTAACTGTGGTAAAACAAACCCTTTTGCAAAAGGGATTGCCCACTGGAACAAGTTAACCAAAAATAATATTACCAAAACAAAACAAATGAAAGAAAAAAAAAGATAAAGTTGTAACTTAAAGACTTATAATATACACAGTCCAGTCACATTAATGTGACCACCTGTCAAAAGCAAGAATAACCACCTTTGGCAGAGCGGACCGCTGCGAGACATGCAGGAAGAGAGTCAATTAGGTTTCTGAAGGTGTTCACTGGGATGTTGAGCCATGCCGACTCCAGTGCCATGGCCAGCTGCGCTAGATTACGCGGTTAAGGATCCATTGCGCGAATAACCCGATCGAGGTGGTCCCACAGATTCTCGATTGGGTTTAAATCCGGTGAGTTTGCTGGCCAGGGGAGTACGGTAAACTCATCCTGGTGCTCTTCGAACCACGCACATACACTGCGAGCTGTATGATTGTCGCATTGTCCTGGTTGTAGATGCCATCATTCTGAGGAAAAATAATTCGCATGTAGGGGTGGACATGGTCCGCAAGGACAGATGCGTACTTGTGCTGATCCATCGTGCCTTCCACAATGATGAGTGCACCCAGTGAATGCCATGAAAACATTCCTCAAACCATAATGCTCTCTCCTCCAGCCTGGATCCTTCCGGCAACTGTTGCAGGGTGTTTGCTTTCAGACGTTTCACGCCGTATACGCCAACGCCCATCTGTCCGATGGAGCATAAAACGTGATTCATCGGAAAAAGCCACCTATCGCCACTCTGTGGACGTCCAGTAACGTTACTGGCGTGCAAATTCCAGCCTTCGTCGCCGATGAACAGCAGTCAGCATAGGTGCATTAACCAGGCGTCTGCTGCGGAGGCACATGCGCAGCAACGTTCGCTGAACCGTTGTTGAGGATACACTCTTGGTAGCCCCTTGGTTCATCTGGACGGTCAGTTGCTCAACAGTTGCATGTCAGCCTCTGTCATCTATAGCCCGTGGTGCACCACATGTGCCACGCCGCTGATTTTGGATAGTGCCATTTTGCCATGCACGGTATACTTTTACCACGGCGGCACGCGGACAGTTCACAAAATTAGCCGTTTCCGAAATGCTTCCACCCTTGGCCCGAAAGCCAACAATCATGCCCTTTTGGACGTCGGATAAATCACTACGTTTCTGCATTACACCAACGATTGAAATGCTTTCCGATGCCCTAGGACATCCTTTATATACACTCCACTGCAATATGATGCCACCTACCTTTTCTGATTGGTTAGTTCACGTTGACGTCGAAAGTAGGTGGTGGTCACATTAATGTGACTGGACTGTGTATATATATATAGTTACTGCTGCCATATCATGTCCATACTTCAGCAGGAAATGCACCAGCCCACAAATCCGCTTCCTTGCCTCTCTGTGGCCAAACGCAATTTTTCTACAAGCACTGTCCGATCCGTTTTCGAGGCAGCGAACGTGAAATTGAGTAGAGAGGGAACATTGGATAGCATAGTGGAGAGAGGATCCTACCGACCCACAAGTACAGAGATTTGTTTCGCCTTGCCCGAAACAGAAAAGGTATTGTTGGAATGGGCCATGGCCAGTAAAGAACATGATAAGCCAACTGTCGGACGTCAACCGGAGACCGAATGAATCCCACAATCAGTCAATATAATTTCTACCTGCATGAAGAATCTCATATTTATATACACTCATTGCCGTAAAAATTTGCGCACCAAGAAAAAGTCGTCAAAATGAAACGAAATTTTACACATGTAAGTACTACTTTGATATAAGTAAGTGATTAGAAAATCAAAGAAAAAGGATCATTTATTGCAGAAAAAAGTACAAATGAACTGAAGTTTTAGTACTCTGTTGGACCCCCTCTAGCGCGAATGCACGATGCAATACGAGCGGGCATTGAGGCATACAAGTTCCGTATGATGTCCTGAGACATATCGTTTCACAATTGCTGTAAACGCGCCTCTAGTTCGACCAAACTCGTAGGGTGTCCAACTTGTCGTCCCAAATGATCCCAGATTTGCTCGAATGGTGACAAATCTGGGGATCGAGCAGGTCAGGGAAGGGTGGTAATGTGGCGGAGGCAGTCTTGTAACATCCTTGCTGTGTGTGGCCGAGCATTTTCTTGTTGAAAAATGGCTCCAGGGAGCCCTGCCATGAGTGGCATCACATGTGGCTGAAGGATGTCATGGACATACCGCTGGGCTGTCATTGTGCCATGGATCAATATTAGGGGTGACCGTGTATCTTAAGCAATGGCACCCCATACCATCACACCAGCTGTGGGAGCGGTGTGTCGCTGTAAAGCGAAGGCATTATCGAGGCGCTCACCATGGGGCCGCCACACACGAACACGATTGTCATCACTTCTCAGATTGAATCTAGATTCGTAGCTGAAGAAGACCTGGTTCCATTCCGTTGCAGTCCAATCCCTTCTTGCGCGACACCACTCCAAACGGAAGCGTCGGTGGGTGGGTGTCATTGGCAGCACACGTAATAGGCGCCGCGATACCAGATGTCCTTCAGCCAGGCGCCTTGCTATGGTTCGGGAAGACACAGGGGCCCGTAGTGAAGGTGCTGCCTGTGTCTGGATAGCTGCCAATGAGGCAGTTGGCTCTACGCGTGCGTTTTGTATGAAGCGACGTTCTTCTCGACGACTGGTCTGTCGAGGGCATCCTGAGCCTGATCGCCGTGTAAATGACGTCTCTTCTGTCCACTGGTCCTTCCTTCGAATGGAAGCAGACCCCTCCGTATCGAGTTACTGAAAACCCACAGCGGATTAGCCGAAGCTAGGGAAAGCCTCTAATGAGAAATATTAGAAGTGGGCCTAGTAACACGCCGTCCGAAAAACCCTTATCTGCCCAGGATGAACACGATAGGGCGTGGACGTGGTCGACCCCGGAATGTGTGCGCTGAAGATATGTGGTCCGGCTCAATGATATCAGTGAGCCGGACCACATATCTTTAGCGCACACATTCCGGGGTCGACCACGTCCACGCCCTATCCAACACCTCCTCACAGTAAAATCAGAACGGTCTACTTGACGAACAACTCGCCGAGCTGACCACCCAGCTTCCATCATCCCGATGATTCTTCCCCTCTCGAACTCTGACAGCTGCTCATATTGTCTTCGATGGCGGCGTAACGGCATGTCTACTTCAGCGTTTCCTTTGCAAAAGATTAAGTACACTCAAACAAGCTCTGCTTACCTGTTTTATACTCCAAGGAGAAGGAAGTTCAACGGCCTCTAGTGGCATTACGCAATGCGCAATCACGCTGCATTTCTAATCATTTGCATACCTGGCCGACATGTACCTTCGTGCCAAGTTTCGTTACGATCCCACAATTATTTCCTGGTGCGCAAACTTTTATGGCAATGAGTGTGTGTGTATATATATATATATATATATATATATATATATATATATATATATATATATATATATATCCCTCGAATCTCTCTTCACCCAAGAAATCTCCACGTACCTTTAATATATGTATCACCAACACCATCCCAGGAGCATCCCCACGAATGTTCGACCGAGAAAGCAGCAATTCCAGCAAATATTATTTCCTATCTCGACGTAGATTCTTCCATATATTTCGAACCCCTTCACAAACGAAATCTTCACACTCCTGTAACTGTCCTTGCGGTTAGAAGAAAACTGACTAGATCTCTTGATGGACATCTCGTCATCATCGAAATATTGGCGTCACATCTTGTTGACGAGACACCTCGTCATAAGCAAAATTCGTCAGATCTTCATGGCCGAGATACCTGGGAGGGTCTGGATGACCCTCCCCGGATGATCTCGTATGTTTGATCTGAGATCTAAATAGTTCCCTTCTGACTAATATTATTTCCCATCTATAAGGGGGATGTGATAGCCTGGTTGAAAAAGCACCGGAGACCGCTGTGTACAAAGGGGGCTGGTGCACGTTAGATCTTTTGTGGCATCAAATGTTCTCCCGTTTGCTTTGCATAGTGCGGAAGTCTGGAGAGTGGGGTGCCAGTTCAGGTATGACCTCGTCATTGGATCGAGGTTCATAATTAAATGGTGTTGTCTTTCCCTTCGGGTTTGATCCCGGACCGTCGCCCAGAGCCCATTGTGTTGTTCAAGTGCAACGTTAGTTAAGATTCCAACTTATCCATGTGTATGGAGAATCTCATGCAACTCTTGAGTCCATTTTCACCCACGAAATCTCTAAGCTCCTTTAATATCGGGATGACCATCCCAAGGGTTTTTTTACCTCTGGTAAACATTTAGAACGTGACTCCAGGATGCCCTTTCGAGTTGACTGCGCAAGTTCGATTCCTGTCAGGTGCATTCCTCCCTGGATGTATTTCTCTCTTTTACATCAGTAAAACTTTCATTGTGTCTAATACACTCTATAACAAAAATAATCGACGTACTTAGAAGGAGTTGTGAGATTGCGATTAATATGGGTGGATGTGATGAACATAACATAACAAAATAAACGATTAAAATTTCTGAACAATTGAATGATTTATTTCAGAGTTTGACCGTTACAATGGGAGGGAGTCAATAAGGCGTTGATCCACATCTGGCCTGCATGCAAGCTGTCATCCGGCGTGGCATAGACTGAAAAAGTTCCCGGATGAAGTCTGCGGAATATCTTGCCAAATTGTCTCCAACTGTCGCACTAAATGGTCAACATTCCGGGATGGTTGCAATCGCCTTCACATAACGTCCAAATGTGCTCTATGGGAGAGATATCAGGAGACCTAGCTAATCAAGAAAGTGTTGGAAAAGCTTGAAGACAATTCATAGCAACACGTGCCGTGTGCGGCCGGGCATTATCTTGTTGAAAGTAAGTCCCGGGTGTCAGAAAAGGAACGGTAACACATCCAGTCGTAGAATGTCGTCTACGTACCGCTGTGCTATATGTGTGCCAGAAAGAACTATCAAAGGGGTCCGGCTATCAAATGAGATGCACCCCAGACCATAATGCCCTGTTGTGGGCATGTGTGACGTGCGATAGTAAAGGCAGGATCCACACACTGTCTTGGACGTCTCCTGACACATCGTCGGTTGTCGTCGGGACACAGTTGGAAGCGGGACTTGTCACTAAAGACTGTACGTCCCCATTCAGCGCCGTTCAAAGTTGATCGAACCCGGCACAACTTCTGGACAACTCCTTCTTTTGGTTCATCGATTTTTTTGTTATAGAATGTATTTGATATAGTATGTTGCGTCTGGAGCAATATGGCCCTTGCGTCATAAAACCCCAAACCCAACAACCGACCCCCAGGATGCCCAATCGATCTTTTCACTGCTTTCTTCCCTCCATCCTTTCTTGGGGATGCCCAGTTGGAAGAGTAACGGATTAGCAACAGGTGGGTTGTGATTTCGAAATTTGGTGCAGGCAATAGAGCACCAGATGCAAGGAGGCTGGCACATATTAAATTTGTCGTAGCCTCAAATGTCTTCACGTTGGTGTAGTGTGGAAGTTTGGAGAATTTAGTTCCAGCTCAGGTGTTGACCTCGTCATCTGACCGTGGCTCAAAATTACCAGGCGTTCTCCTCGGTTCTTTCCCTTAGTGATTGATTCCCGGACCATCGCCAATAGCCCGTTGTGTTGCACCAACGTGCAGTAAATTAACTCCCTACCTACCTACGATGCCTTCTTTTCACAATTACTTGACATTTTTTTGTCTTGGGTTGGCTAAATAAGACCTTTGCATCATGAAACCCCAAACCAACCAAGCATTAGGAAAAAGATTCCACTGTTGAATAAAAGTGTGGACTTCCAGGATTGATTGCATTTGCCGAAAATCAAACTCAGCCTTTCGAATCGTCCACAAAAATTTCACCTACGGTCACAAAAAGCAAAGAAATGAACCACACGCCTTTTTTTGCCTATCCTTTTCTCTTCCCGTCTTGTTATGCTTATACGATGACAAAACATACACACATTCTAACATTGCTTTACGCACTAAAAACAAGACTCCCGCTAATATTCCCTTCCTACCCGCACCCCTTCTGTTTACTATTGATCGATTGTTGAAAAACGCAAATCTACCGAACGAGCCGAACTGAAAAACGAACTGCGGTCTGTCTCCGAGAATGTTAATTTATTTTTAAACTTTTTTACATTTTACCGGTGTTGACGTGTTGGTGCGCGATGAAGGATTGAATGAGGCAACCCTGTTATGTTTTATGGGAAATTACAAAGCAAACCCGGCGAAGCATAGTACGAAACAAACTGTTTCAAGTAAGCGTTTACCCTCTTCTTTATTCCAATAAAACAATTTGTAAGTTCAAGGAATTGCCTCATGTTTTGTGTTATATTTTATAATCACCGTTTGTAGATGCATTCCTTTCTATGGGAGAGAGATCAGGAAACCTAGATAGCCAAGGAAGTGATTAGTTCGATTTCTAAGCAGGTTGTGGTTCTTTTCTGCAAAGAACGGTATTCCGCTCATTCATCAAATCTTGTCAGCCGACCGTGGTTCAAAAATACGAAGTGTTGTCCTCGCATCTTTCCCTTCAAGTATGGAGCCGTGGTAGTCCGATAGGGAGATCAACGGATAAGCAACCGGAGGGTTGTGAGTTCAAATTCAACCAAAGACAATCGTGTAACAAAGGGAGCTGGTGCACGTTAAATGTATCGTGGCCTCAAATGTCCTCACGTTGGCGTGGTGTGTGCGTTTGAAGAGTGGAGTGCCAGCTGAGGTGTGACCTCGTCATCTGACCCTGGTTGGAAATTACGTGGTGTTGTCCTCGGATCTTTCTCGTCGGGTTTGATTCCGGACAGTCGCCAACAGCCCGTTGTGTTGCTCCAGTGCGACGTTAATTAAATTGCCCTGTTTGCCTGTCCTTCGGGTTTGATACCGGACCATCGCCAATAGCCCGCTGTGTTGTTCCAGTGTTAATTAAGACACCTACCATTCATGAAATATTGTTAGCTAAAATATTGCGGCCCTTGTATTGGCTTATAGTCATGTTATTTGAAACCATAATGAGAAGACCATGATTGACAAATTGATGCGGATTTGATGAGGCGAATTGGATTGGATTTTAGGGTTTTATGGCGCTTGGTCCAAAGTTGGACACGCCAAACACAAGACAGCAAATGATCCAATACATGTAATAAAATATTTAAAAATAAATAGTCTAAAACAAACATAAAAGCTTGATTTAAAACTTTAAATGTACAGATGAGAATAAAAATATTCACCAAATAATCAGAATATAAACCAAGATGATCATCTGCAGCATCTATATAAATAAGAATGGAGTGTTTGTTTGTACATTGCATATTTTCGACACACTTCACATTTTCTATCCGTTTTGAACCTTCTGATACCAAATCCACCTCTTGCGCGTTTGGTGTCTGTCTGTCTATCTGTATGTATTTTGTATGTGCCCTATACACGTCCACACGGTTTAATGTATTGTCATGCAACTTAACAAACTATGAGTACTTATCTTCATTTAGTGAGTGAACTTGGTTGCGTAAGTCTGTCCATCTTTCTGTTCTATGTTCGATTTGGTGTTTGTGTGTTTGCACAGACATCGCATGAATTTAATTCCAGATATTTGATTGCCAATGTATTTTATTTTATACATTATTTATTACTTTAGTGAATGCAGTATTAAGCATTTCTTTATTGTTATATTTAGTTGAGTTTCATACCAGAGCACCTTAGTAAGTATACTTAAATAAACCATAATTTGGTAGATTTGAAAAAACTGGAATGTGTGTCAATTTTTTTTTTGAGTATTACGATTACTTGGATTGCTTTACCAGTACCGCTAAAAAAGCAATTATTTTTCAAAAAATTGTTTTTTAAAATAGAATTTCAGCTCTGATATTCATTTATTTCGAGTCTTATTTTGGTTCTTTGTGCAATGTAAACAATTTCCGAATATTTGGGGCAGACGATATTTTTCAACGAACGGGAATGAACGGAAACTCGCGTTGGTTGATCGCGTGCAGTGATATTTTCTGGTTTTTTTCGCTCTGAATTAATGTCGCATTTCTAAATTTCGTGCACCTTTTAGTTGTAAGTTGTGGGAACTGTGAGATCAAAAGATAAAAAGGAATCACAAATTAATAACTTTAGAACAACTTTTTCCCGGCATCTTTTATTTCGTTTTATTTCGCTGTTTTCTGTTTTAAATATTTATTACTTTAATAAATGCATTTTCCTTCTCATCACACGCAACACCACCACAAAGTATTCGACTTAAAGTGGCAGGTAAGTCAGAATAAAGCAAATTTTAAGTGTAATTATGTCATTATTGAAAGAATAATGTCGTTATTGAAACAATAATAAGCGAAATTCGACAATATCGCATGTCTTATGCAAGAGTGCCACAAGTAAAAACATAGTGTTTTGTTGACTATGAGTGCGAGAGCACGCGCCATAAATTGGTCATATTTATTGAGTTGAATATGAAAAGAGCTTAAGAAAGAGCTTCCAAATATTCCTCAAAACCGTCTTTTGTAGTAGTAACCTTAGTGTCAGTTTTCGTCATTTTGTAGCTTTGTCATACAAGGGTGCGATGTACGTGAAATGTATTACACGAATGGATATGCATGTGTAGGATTTGTGTCCATAGTAGGTTGTAGAAACAATAAAGATGGCGAAAGGTGTTCAAATATTATTTTATTTTACGAAAGACATAAGTGATTATATATTTCGATCATATCTTCAATCTAGAGTTAACCAATTCAAATCGAGTAAGGTCGGGTATTTTGCTAGTAACTAATAAAACGAAAGAATTTAATTTACAAATACATAAATTTTTCAGTGAAACTAAAAAGTGGAAAACAATTAGATGAGGTTTTTAAAATACCAACTGAACTTAAAAATGCGCAGAGGATTTTTATATGGGAATTTTCCGCAGTCAAATCTCGCAGATTTAAAACTACTTTAAAAAAAATTGAGACGTTGATGATTAAAAACAGGACAAACAATTCAAATGTGATGGACAGAAAATGGAGTAGAGCAAAGTTGGAAATGGGTGCGCTCTCTCCCAGTGAAAGATGACAATGGGTGAATCGTGGGTGTCCAATGCGAAGGCGGGTCAGTTTGACATCCGTTCTCCGCATTGGATTGCTGAGGCGAAGTTCTTTAACTGTCTGTATACCATGAGAACTACTCCCTTTGCTATGTCTGGAAGGTGACGGTTGCTATAGAAACAGGGTTCGAACATTTGGATCATGGGTAACTTTTCTAGATGTCTTGATTTTGTTTCGTATTGGACGAAACTTGGTGTTTTAGAAAGGTAGTTTTCAAGTTTTTATTTTCTCAGCAAAATTATAAATAAAATGTATGTTTCTAATTTCTCAGTAGATGGTCCAATGGAACAAGCATATGCATTTCGTCCTATGGAAAATGGGTAAGGTCCATTTCAATGGCAACAGGGCGTCTGGAGTCCTTTTTTTCTTAATATATAATTTTTTATATAATTTTTTCTTTTTAAGGTAAAACGACTTATAAAACACACTATCAAACAAAAATGGATATATATATATATATATATATACCCTCCGCGGCATGCTTTCCACAAGTCCTTGTATGAATGCTAATGGTATTTTCTTACATTCGGCTTGAAGAAGGCATGTACGTTCCTTCACCGATTTTGAAAGGTTGTTGCACCCCTTAATTTGGCAATCCAACTCATCTCAGAGGTTCTTGATAGGGTTCAGGTCTGGGATCTGGGCAGGCCAGTCTATTAGGTTAATCCCATTGTTACCATACAAGTCCATGGTGGACCTCGCAACATGACAGCTGGCGCTGTCGTCCTGGAAGTAACATGAATCCAACCCTTAAAACTGCCATAACGTAGGAAGCACACTGTCATCCAAAATAGTGCAGTAGGCCTCGGCGCTGAGCTTACCATGAATTTGGGCCAAGGGTCCCAGTCCATACCAGGAGAAACGCCCCCAGACCATAATTCCACCTCCGCCGAACTTTACTGTGGGCACAATGCATTCTGGCAGGATGCGCTCTCCAGGCAGACGCCAGACTCAGACACTGCCATCCGAACGGTAGTGGAAGAACCATGATTCGTCGTTCCATAGAACCCGTTTCCACTGATCTACGGTCCACTTTCGACGTGCTTTGCACCACATTAACCGAGTAGCTCGGTTGGACTTTGTGATCAGAGGCTTATGAGAGGCAGCACAACCATGAAAACGAAGCAAATGTGCTTCCTTATGGATCGTACTTATCGAAACAACACTCCCGGATGCCTGTTGAAACTCCTGGAGTATGTGGGCCATCGGTTGGGTGCGGTTCTTTCGAATTTCTCTGGACAGCACCCGCCGGTCTCTCTCACAGCTTCGTGGGTCTGCCGACTCGGCAATCACCGATAACCTTCCACTTCTGAATCACATAGGCCAATGTCGATTTTGGGTAAATCAGCTCGCTAGATAAGTCCCTCAAGGATCGGCCATTTCTGTGATACCCGACGATTACACCTTTCTCGAAATAAGATAACTCTGCACTTCGTGGCATCTTGCATGCGACTAATGCCAATGTTGTTTCCTACACGATATTTAACGGCAGAGGGCGTGACGTAGATCAGGACCGCAGATATTGTCATTTGCATGGGTGTCCAAATACTTATTGGTAATAGTGTATGATTTGGAAAGATTAAAAAACAGCTGTTAAGATGTATTCAAATTACTATATCTCAGCTTCCATTGACCGTACAGACAAAATAAAAATATTTTTGAAAATAAAAAAAAATCAAATAAGAATATTGAATAAAATGAAATATAAAAATTGTGGTAAATTGACTTTTGAATGAAGTCAACCTTAATGGCTCGTTTTGACGATCTTACTCTCGCCAACTAATATTATTATAAACCTCAAACTTGTGTCACGTAAAATCAGTACCTTTATGGAATTCGTATTAAAAGTTTTCTTTCATATATTTAACATTTTATTAAAGTTGTTTTAATGTGTAGTTTGTAAAATAATATGCTTGTAGACACGTGTTACGTTATAAGTTAGATGCTTTTGGATTTTAATCTCGTAAAGTCAAGAACGAAAATATTCGTGACTGATGGTTGCTCCATAATTTTAAATTACTGATAATTTATGAAAAGGGTTACTTACACAAGGAGAATAAGAAACAAATTTTGGGGTGGCCAACCATGATTCTAATCTAAGTAAAGGATTCTATTCTGAATAAGGGACCAATACAATTATTTCAAAAGATTTTACGTTCTAAGGAAAGGAGAAATTGAATATTTCCAAGGAAATGTATTCTAAAGAAATGACCAACAGAATCTTACCAAAGGATTCTATTATCAGAAAATAACTGACGAAATCTTTCCAAAGAATATCCTTGCAAAGAAAGAATCAATATAATCGTTCCAAAGAATATCCTTGCAAAGAAAGAACCAATATAATCTTTCCAATGGATTCCATTTTCGGAAAAGACCGATACAATCTTTCCGAAGGATTCTGTACTAGTGAAAAGATCAATACAATCTCTCTTTCCAAAGGATTCTATTCTAAGCAAGAACCGTAGAATCTTTCCAAGGAATTCTATACCACAAAATAGGCCAGTTGAATTGTTCTAAAGCTTTCTATTCCAAGAAAAGGGACTAAGGGGTCTCTTGGAACTAATTTGAATATTTCCGAGATATTCTACAGAGAATGGTCTACTATTGATCCTTTCCTTAGAATAGAATCCTTTAGTAAGATGGTGTTGGTCATTTCCTTGGAGTAGAATTCTTTAGCATGACTATGTTGGTCATTTCCTAAGAATAGAATCCCTTGGATATATATATTCTCTCTGTTGCTCCTTTCCTTAGGATAATAATCCTTTGGAAAAATTCGATCTCACGAAGATTAAAAACCATTGCATATCATGGAGGGAAGACTAAGTTGCAACGCGGGTTAATGCGTGTTTAAACCCCTCAGGGGGTCAGTCAAATTATATTTTTGAAGCTTTTTTGTTTTATATGCAAAGGTAGGCAATTAACGTCACACTGGAGCAAGACAACGGGCTATTGGTATCCGGTATCAATCCCGAAGGGAAAGATCAAGGACAACCCCATGTGACTTTGAACCATGGTCAGATGACGAGTTTTATTTGCTATATACGAGTAAACTGGGGTTTCGCTTAGTACCTAAGGACAATTTCCCCAGTTTGGCGCCGCCAGTATTTCCCTCCAACTTAGCGATGCCGAACGCCCTTACTGTTCTGGCCCTCGCACCATCTCCAGGTAACTGATTTATCCCGAATCGCAATCACGTACAACCTCTGCACCTCGGAGGCAACCACGCGTTTTCGCAAACACGGCAAAGAGTGATATTTTTTTCTGGTTCTTTCCTTATCTCCCTCGCAATCGGCTTCTCCCCTTTTCCGATGAACCTTATCAAAATTTAGAGCCCACCGCCGAAAAGTGTTGTCGAATCAGTGATCCCTACAGCAGCGATGTATTGCGTGCAACAGGTTATTGCAAAGGGGTCCTTGTAGAAACACCAGCGAACTCTCACGGGACGAACGACTTCCAGTAGAGGATAAGGAGGAAGTTGACGGAATCTGGCGAACAGTGCAGAAACCCACCCCTTCTATCGTCAAACTCCCCACCCTACCTCCTTGATGCCTACAGTTGCTGAGTATCGCAAGGCTGAGTGAGTTTTCAGTGAAGCATGGACGAAGTACATGATTGTAGACCAGAGTACCTGAGGGCTGAATGGTTCATCTGATGCGCGTGTTTTGCTTCCACTCTGCTGTTATCAATAGAAAAGTCTAACATTTCAGATTGTTGTGCGATTCTTGCGTGGATAAGGAAGATGAGATGGCGGAGGGGTGACTTTATGGTGGTGGGGGTAGTTTCGTGCCGTAAATTTCGCCCGAAATATTATGGTCCGTGAAATGCACGAATCCGGCTGCTGCGCGAGGTCCGTAGGGTGAGTGATCGATTGGACATGAAAACTGAATCTTCACCGCATTTCAAATTAGAGAGATGTTTTGGTAAATTCACTTCAAACGAGAGAGACAGGTGTTTTATAAATTCACTAAGCATTATATACATGTTTTGCAAATTCGCTTCACATTAGATAGGTGTTTTGTAAATTCACTTCAAATGAGATAGGTCTTTTGTTATTTCGCTTCACATTAGATATGCGTTTAGCAAATTTGCTTCAGATTAGATAGATGTTTTAAAAACTAGCTTCGCAAGTTAGATGTTTTGCAAATTTTCTTCAAATTAGACAAGTGTTTTGTAAATTGAATTCAAATTTGACAGGCGTTTTGTAAATTCACCTCACATTAGATAGGCGTTTTCAGACATTCTCTTCAAATTAAAGATATGTTTTGTAAATTCACTTCACATTAGATAGGTATTTTATAAATTCAATTTCACAAAGGACAACTCGCATCTATCATTAAACAAAAATGGAAAATCATCTCTGAACAAAGGAATGTCCGCATTTTAATTCAATTTCATGTAATTTGATGAAGCTTTTCTAATTACGTAAGGGTTGGTTTCCGAGTGGTTAGCACTTTGGTCAGCGAATCTTGAGTATGGGTGTTCATAATGGTTCGGAATCTTATTAAAGCCGTAAGCCCTGGTATAATTAGCAGAAAATGTCTAGAGCAAACAAAAATGCTACGAGCAATTCTCACTAGAATGATTGATTTTGAAGGAATGATTGGACTACAATTTATATTTTTACTTGTAAGATTTTTTTAATTTAGTACTGCTTTGAGTAATAGCAAGGAAAAATCTTAAGTTAGTGATTAACTAGATACGATTTTTCTCCGATGACTTGAACAAAACTATGAAATAAGATAATTTTTTTATTAGCACTTATATAAACACACAACGGATTATGAGGATTACCCAAAAACTTTTTTAAAGAAATCAAGAAGAACTAATACCCCAATACCCAAAGAGAGAACATTTTGAAATCAGAACAATATCCAAAAATCTCAATCGGAGAAAAAATAACTTTTATACTATACGCTGCTCTACGTTTTATATTGTCCGTGCTTCTCCGCCAAAACTAAGTGTATATGGAAAAGTCTAACTATTTCTAAGTTCGATATCAACTAATATTTTAATTAAAAATTAAAATATCAATTTTAAAAAACAATTCTGGCGATTTTGAAAGTCTATTGTTGCCTTAATCAGAATCAGAGGTGGATTTGCTATGTAGTGGATATATGGAAATTAACACATAGACCTATATTTGAGGGTCGAACGTGACTATATACTTGAAAGCAGTCAAAAGATTTACAAGATTTATAATTTTTCAATTATTTATTTTATTAATTCTCCTGGTGGTTGTATTGACGAGATATCTCGTCATGAGCAAAACTGGCCGGATCTTGATCAAAAACTGAAACGATCTAGTCGTCGTCAAAGAAGCGGCAATATCTTTACGGCAAAAGATCCCATCATCTGAAAAATTGGTCAGATTTCGACGAACGAGATATCTCGTCAAAATCACTTGGGGTTAAGAAAAAATTTATTAAATAAAAAAAATAAAAAATAATAAAATCGAAAACGCAGAATACATTACAATAACCACAATACTTAATTTAAATAACTATTTATCAAAAGAGAAGTAAAAGAAAATTTTCAAGTTAACATTTATGCAAATTTCAAGATATGGGTACTTTTATCGGTCTAGTCCACCCCTGATGAAAATCGGACTGAAGCCATAAGTTTATTCAAGTACCGATTAAGGGGAATATTAAAATAACCCATGAATAATTCATTCCAAACTAGAAACCCACCAAGAGGATGCTAACTACACTAATGGAGAGGGAATGAAAAAAAAAAGCAATGCATGGAACAAACGGGTGAGACTGGTTCTCAAATCGTGTGTCCAACAGAAAGGAATGGCATTGTGAAACCGTATTTTTTAAACTAATTTCCCAGCATTCCCTCTCACGTCTGCTCGTCCTTTTATCGGGGCTGAGCATCTGTTTCCTCCATACTGGTGCTTGTCCCACCCTCACACTGCAGAAAAAAGACAGGCCGTAACTCTTTTGGCGGCATCCCACCCTGGAATCCCGAAACTTTCCGAGACTCGGTTGACTGGTTGAGAAAATGAGTCAAAAGGCACGGATCACAGACTCTCCAACTCTCCTCCACTCGCCACTTTCCATCGCCCAGAGTTGCACCCTATGCCGCTAAAGTCACCCATTCTGCCTTCTTTCTTTGCTTGTTGCAGCGCGGCTTGCATGACAACGAGTCGCGCTCTCTGCCTGCCAGTGAAAGCTGCAATCATTGTCTTAAGAAGCAGACTTAAGCTCCGAAGGCCGGAAGTCCGCCCGCGGAAGATTCGCCAGCGTGTTGATAAATAGTCGGGTGCAGTATCAACTCCGCGAGTCTGCTGCGAAGATCATCAGATCCTGGACTTGTATCTGATAACGCATTGCGGCAGCAGCAAAAGTAGGTTATTAGCATCCGAGGCGCAATTCTCGAGTTTGGCATGCTAAATCAGGTAGTGACGTAAGCACAGGGCGCTAGTAAAATATGGAATGGGTGACTTGGGCGGCATAGGGTTCAGCTCTGGGCACTGGAAATTGGTGAGTGGAGGAGAGTTGAAGAAACTAATTCGTCTTTTTCCGTTGGAGAATCTGAGCCTTTTGACTCATTTGATTTTAAAATGAATTGTATTTATTTGCCTACCTGGTATACGGATCACAGGGATTGTTTGTCGCCCCGTAGGATCGGGCAAGAAACTCAGGTTGTAAGCTCATTTATGTTGATGATTTTTCCTGTTGCGAGCAACGGCTGCTGCCTACTGTTAGGATCATCCGTTTTTAGTCGTATCTGATAACGCATTGCGGCCGTAATAGGAGTAGTTTATTGGCATTCACACACACACGACACAATTTTCAAGTTCTGCATGCTAAATCAAGCAGTGACGTAAATAGAAGGGCTAAAAGTGGTGGTTTCTGAATTTTAAAAACCCTACAGAGATATTTTCATCTCTATGTATCATGTCATTCACTCAACAATGACATGGAAGTAAACAATCAATTCTAGAAACATGGTTTGTATATTTATTAAGGGATATTTTAAAGTACTTTGCTAATTAAGAAAGAAATAGTTCTTCATATAATCAGATAAATCCGACTTTACAATAATTATCTTAATGATCATAAATCAAAGACAATTTAGAATGGCCTTTGTAAAAACGTGATCAATTCTTAGTTTTGTATAAAAAATCACTTTCAATTTCGACCCCTACGAAATAAAATTCTGTCTATACTACTGAAATCAAGCTATCTGTAGACAAGGTCATACAGATGGGGAGGTACTGTTGGGGTTAAATTTTTTTGGGGGTGTGAAGTGTTGTGTTTCAAGAATCCCTTGATCGATCATTGAATTTAATGACACCATGTACTTGGTTTGAAATATAGTTCAATTTTCCTTGTTTGCTGAATTTTGGATTTGGCTCTGATCCCGGACCGTCCCCAATAGTCTGCTGTGTTGCTCCAGTGGGATGTTAAATACAAATACACTAAATTTTGGAAACGATAAGTGATTGATGGAATTGAACAAACGAATTGATTTTTCTATTGGTCTGAAGTGCCAATATATTTCAGCCACATATTTTAGCTTTTGTTCCTATAAACTGAATACCATCTAATTTCGATGTTATGTATATGAACAGATATAGCAAAAATTAGCCTTCTCGACTTGAATTTCGTTCAGAATATCTCTCAAGACTACATCTTCGAGGAAGCTATTGCGCTCCAAGTATCAAAAAGTATTTCTTACCTTGATGGTATATGATACATTTCTAATATTTTTGAAAATAGACAAAACAAGAATCTTGTCCAATTTGTTTCGTAAAACTCAGACATGAACAATGTCTTTCCAACAAATCATAATAAATGCGGTGGTTGTTTGCATATAAATAGCCGAGTAACTGATGGAGAAGTATAAAAACACTTTAAACTGCTCTCTTGAAAAAGTTTGTTTCATTATCACCAAGGTACATATTTGCAAAATGTTGTCTCTTACAGTGCAACCCAACGACCTACAGTGTGTGCCCATTTAAAAAAATACTTAATACAATACTTATACAATAATCGTGTTCAGTTTGTTTTATAAAATTCAGACTAAAATCAATGACTTTTTAACAAACCATAACTCTGATGACTGTTTCCAAATAAATAGTCGAGTAGCTGATGGAGTAGCAAAAAAGCTTTAAATTGATCTGCAAATTTTATGTCCTATGCCTCCTATTTGAAATATGTTGTTCCCAGGGTTGTTCAGCTAGTGGCAACCCTGATGAATCCTATGTCCTACCATATCCAATGCTTTTGAAAATGGACTTTGCAATGATCGTACCTATTTTTTCCCAAAATTCAGACTAAATTCACTATCATTTCAACAAATCATAAAGATTACGGTGGCTATTTTCAAATAAACAACCGAGTATTTGAGGGAAAAGTAGAAGAAAAAACTTAAACTGCTCTCCTGAAAAATTTTATGTTCTATGCCTCCGAAGCCCAGATTTGCAAAATGTTGTCACTTACAGAACCCTGACAAATCCAACGTCCACAGCACGGAATTAATTAGACTTCTTCTCTTAGAACACAATCCCTAATAATCAACACTTCTGTTCCAAGCCAATTTCAATTGGAGGGTAAGTAAACATCAGAAGCTTTGAGCCTTGAGTAAGCTTCAACCAACCTTCACGTCGCAGTAAATCCGTTACATTCTGTATAACTGTGAAGGATAAAAGCAATGGTCCACGCGGTTAGTTACGTCACGACACCTAGATCAAGGTTAGCTCCGTTTCATCGTGGAGCGTTAAATAGGAACTACGCCTGGGAAGTCATACCTTGTAGTATTGCAACGGAATCGAAAGTGACGTTAGTCGTTTCTGCTAGTCGGTAATGTAGTGCATGGTCAAGAGTCCGTAAATGAGAAGATCGATGTCTGCCCTATACGGCTGTATGGTAGAGCGTGCATCTCACACTATGCTGACAGTTGGTTCAACACTCTGCAGTTGCTGTAAGCTGCATCAATGATACCACCAAGGCTGTCACGAATGAGTGTAAGTGGTTTAGGATCCTGGATTGCTCAAGTGGTGGAAATGAACTTCCTTCAATCTTCTGGAAATAGGAGGAAGACAGTAACTCGTGACTTAAGCTGGATTTACAAGAACACTCAGTTGAATTTCGGGAACACTGGCAATAGCTGGGTAGCGTTCAATAACCCAGTTTGTTCTTTCTTCGGTGTGTACACTGTCTGAGCTCAGAAGAGCGAAGCTAGACTTTTGCTTTGGTTTGTCTGGGTTTTATAGGACAAATGGCCATGGTTGGCCAAGCTGTGCCAAGCAAAAGATAGACAAGACTACACAGCAGATTGCAAGAACACTGGCAATAGGTGGGTAGAGTTCAATAACCCCGATTGTTCTTTTTTCGGTGTGTGCAGGTCTGAGATCAAGCCGATCAGAATCGAAGCTAGACATTTATTTGCTTTGGTTTGACTGAGTTTTACTGTGCACGGGACATGGCTGACCAAACTGTGCCAAGCACACGACAGACAATAATACATATCTAATTGAAGGAACACGAGCAATTGCTGGGTAGCGTTCAATAATACCCAGCTGATTAAAAAAAAAACGTGTGCAATAGCTTTGTATGGTTCAAGAATACAAAACTGATTGCAAGAACATGGACAATAGGTGGGTATAACAACCCAATTTATTCTTTCTTCGGTGTGAGCAAGTATAAGAACGTACTACTCAGAGGTGAGATTAGAGCTTTTCATAGAGTTTTAAAACGCAAGAGCTATATTTGGCCAAGCTATGCCAACAGAGTAATGGTTGGGATGAAAGCGAGAAAAGATCGCTTGGGTATCCCAGGAACGCAAACTCGGTTTTTAATAAAGACCGTAAATTCCTTACATTGACAAAGTAGTTAATAAGAGCAACACAACGGACTATTCGTGACGGTCCGGGATCAATTCCCAAGGGAGAGATCCAAGGATAACACCACGAAATTTTGAACCACGGTCAGATGACGAGGTCACACTTAGCTGTCACCCACTCTTCACACTTTAACACCATGCCAACATGAGGATATTTGAGGCCACAACATATTTAACGTGCACCAGCCTTCGTGTACACGACGGTGTTCGGCTGGACAGAATTTCAAAATTGCAACCCTGCGATTGTTTATCCCTTGCTTTTCCAACTGGGCTACCGCGACTCGTAAATCCCATGGGATAAGAAAAGGTCACTTGAGTACCTCTGGCCTTGAAGCCCGTACACACCTAAAGGAGATGTTCACCTGAGGACCATTAACCCTCCTGATGGTTGCCTCAAATAGTGTCAAGTCGTTAGCAAAACTAATCAAATTGTGATGGACGATATATCTGGTCATTAGAAGAAAACTAACCAAACCTTGATCTCGTCTTAATAAAAGATTCGGCAAAATCTTGATGATGAGATATCTCGTCATTACCAAAATTGGTCAGATCTCGAACTTGGAGGGTTAAGTAAACGAAAATAATTTTTGTTGGATGTGTGCTAGGTTGATTTTGGGGTTTTTATGATGTAAGTATTTTTGTCAATCCACTCCAAACAGAAGGTAGGCAACGCTAACCTGGTGGTTGTGTCAACGAGTAAATCGTCTATAAATAAAACTAACTAGATCTTGATGACGAGATATCTCGTCTTTTGAGGAAATCTGACCAGATCTCGATCTTGTCTTCATAAGAGTACACCGTCATCAAGATGACGAGGCATCTCGTCATTATCAAAATTGGTCAGATCTTGATGGACGAGACATCTCGTCTAAACTACTTGGAGGATTAAGACTCATATAAATATGTCACAACAATAACAACTCATTGCCATCGGATTTCCGTTGTCATTTACGTAATCCTCTGAGTGCTTGATCGGCCTTAAAATTGACCACTCCAACAAAGTTGCAAGCAAAAAAGGAAAGAAACGGGGAGAAAAAAAGCTTATTTGCAAGGTTGAAAAGTGTTTTCCGATGTTTAGCAGCCCTGGATGTGGTCGCTGGCTCGTGGGTCTGGATGAATTTGCAGCCCAGTCGTTTTTTCGATTCCGTTTCTTCGCTTGGATTCTCGCAAATTCGCTGTCTTACTCCACCGATTCCTACGGAATATCGCTGTTCACCGTGTCCAAAAGACTATGACACCATAAGTGAGCGGGGACCGCACACTCGATTCGATCTCCGCACCGATTCTTCCCCCCCCCCCCTGCCGCACACACGAGAAGCGCTTGGGCAAGAGCTTTTTTTTATGGGTTTCGCGAGAAAGCGCATTGACACAAAGCAGGAAGACAAAGATATTCTTGCGGGGACGTGGAATATGGATTACCATATCGCGACTTTCTGGGGAAGTGTCAAAGGCTGATCGCGATCACAGGTGGGGTGAATGCCTCGCAGGATGGTTTCGTGTTCCTGCGAACTCGAGTGGGAGCAATCATCTCTGACTTTGTAGACGTAACTACCTACTGAATATCGGTGCTAACTCTTGGGAGCACTTAATAATCGTATGGTTTGCGACCTGACTTCTCCAGTGGTTAGGGTATACCATATTCGACCAATTAGTAACCAAATGAGCAGTTTCAACAAAACACCAGCAAGAGGAGCCCCAAGTCTTAGAACCCGAGCCCTTAATAATTTTATGGATTGGGCCCACCTCCAAGTAGGAAGGGAAAATATCATTTTACCGATTGGTAACCAAATAAATAGTCTCAGCCAAGCACAAACAAGCCTCTTGGAGCCTCGCATATTTTATGGTTGCCCCTACACACGGGAAGGGTAAATATCATTTTACCAATTGTATAAAAATAAGTAGTTTCAATGTAACACAAATACGAGGAACCGAGGTCTTTGGAAACCAAGCCCCTTGAAGAATTATTTTTATGTTTCCGACCCTCCCTTCCAAACGGGAAGGGTAAATAGCATTTTGCCATTTTAAGCAAATAGTTTCAACAAAACACCAGCACATGGAATCTAGAGTCTTAAGAACCGAGCCCCTTTGAGTCCTTAATATTTTTATGGTTAGAGTCCTGCCCCAAAACTACAAGAGTAAATATCCTTTTACCAATTAGTAACCAAATAAATGGTTTCAACAAAATACCAACACGATGGACCCCAAGACTTTGCAGCTCGAGTCCCTTGGAGCCCCTCATATTTTTATGGTTGGGACCCAGCCCTCAAACGGAAAGGGTGTTACTTATTCTACGAATTAGAAACCAAATTAGTAGTTACAACAAAACAATATCACGAGAAACCCCAAGTGCTAGGAGCCCCTAATATTTTTATGTTTCCGGCCTTGTTCCCAAACGTGATGAGTAAGCATACCATTGAAACTAGATCCAACCAAAGACCGTCGTGTACATGGGGACTGGTGCAAGTTAAGCCTCTCGTGGCCTCAGTTGTCCTCACATTGGCATGGTGTGGAAGTTTGATGACAGGAGTGTCAGTTCAGGTGTTGAACTCGTCACCTCTACGTGGTTCAAAATTACGAGGTATTTTCCTAGGATCTTTCCTGTCAGGATAAACCCCGGGCCGTCACCAATAGCTCTTTATGTTGCTCCAGGGTGACGTAAATTCAACTACCAACCTCATAATGAATCTATGAGTACATAAAAAAAAAACTTATTTTAAGTATGATGTAACTTTTTTTTTTGTGTTTCAGTACTTTATTTCTAGATATTTTAAAAATAAGAAAACGCGCTTTCAAGGGCGTCGGCTAGTCCACCAGAACGAAACACGCAGAAAATATAAAAGCAACAAAGGCATCGAAGCTCGTTAGAAACGTACTAAAGATGGTCGGGATCTCGCTTTTTTACTCCAGAAGTGCGAAAGCAAACATATCTATTATTGATATCCACCGTAGCACAACGTAGTAGTGGCGATGTGAAATGGCCCATTGCAGATACGGTGGGGTGTGTGTGATTGTTTATAACTTCCGCACTTAGGAGCGATGAAGCGAAACTTTTATGGGCTCAGTTTCATTCACACACTGACAGACAAATAACATCGCAACCGTCCTAGCCGTTAAGGGACCGCTTATTCGTAAATTACATGAAATTCAGACAGATTGGACGGACTTTCACTTGTAGGTTATCACTTAAGGCATTGTATGAACACAATGTTAACCCTCCTGGCGGTTGTCTCGACGAGATATCTCGCTATTAGGAGAAACTGACCAGATCTTGATTACGTCATCAAAAAAAATCTAAAATATCTTACTGACGAGATATCTCGTCATTATCAAAATTGGTCAGAATGAGGTATCGCGTCGAAACCACTTGGAGGGTTAAACATTGAACCGGGCTAAAAACTTTTTTTTATATTAGGGCAGCGCAAATGCGGAACGGACAGCGCCGGCCAATCAGCGACGAAGAATGCATTATTCCACTGTCAATCACTGTTTATATTTGTCTGATTGGCCTGCTCAGTCCACTCCGCATTAGCGTTGTACTGGTGTAAAATAAGCCCAAGATTCACAAACGCACGGGGTTTTAAAATCCTGGCCAATGTAATAGCGATAGTTGAATGATTGGATAAAAAAATTTTTAAACTTAAAGCAATATATAAACACAGTGTTAAGCTGTTGAACTGGGCATAACTTTAATTTAACACTAATACAACGTGGTTTCGGGAGCAGACTGTGCAGGCCAATCAGAGACCAAAAAAGCAGTCATTCCCCTGTCAATCACTGTTTTTTTTGTCTGCTTGGACAGCGTGGTTCAATTCGTATCGGCGTTGCTCTAGTGTAAAACAAGACCAAGATTCACAAATGTGCAGGGTTTGTAAATGCTAGGCAATATAATAGCAATAACTAAATTAAAAATATATATATTTTTTCAAACACCTTATCACTTAAGGCAATGTATAAACACAATGTTAAGCGGTTGAATGGGGCTTGAAGCTTGTTTTATACTAGGGCAACAAGTTGAGTTGAAGTAACTGTAGTTGGATAAATGATTATTTTTTAAACTTTGTGTTTGAGTTAAACTAAATATTTTATCAAATAAAGGATTAGACAGGCACGTATATAGGAAGCCAATAGGTAATCGGTTGCCAATAGGTTGAATAAGAGTCAATAGGATATCCACTAGACACGAACACATATTACTGTTGAAATCATCTTGAAACGATATTTAAGTAGTACAATCTTTTCGTAATTAGATGCTACTTTTAATCATAGAATTAAAGCAATGAAGTATTTCGAGATGCATAAAAATTTTTTTTAAACAATTTAGTCTCTTACAAGGACGACTTAAGTTTCTCTAGATAGAACATCGACTGCTTCCAATGCTGAATTGAGCTCTATTGTGAAAAGCATAATATAAATTGCTTTTAGCAGGGCTTTCCTAACTCTTGCTCTCCAATTCTCTGTTCCCCACGAGACACATACAGTTGATTTGATCTCTATTGTAATAAGCACTGCACAAATTGCATTGGACAGCGACTTCCTATGTCACACTCTACGATGCACTATTCTCCAGGAGACACAATGATATATTTGAATTGAGCTCTTGTGAAAAAAAAAGCAGAGTATATAAATTGCTTTGAACGCTGAACTACATAAGTCGCGCTCTACGCTACACTATTCTCCACGTGACACATACAGTGGTATGATTTGAATATAGATCTATTATGATATTTAAGTATTTTAATTAACCCCGTTCTAGAGCAACACATCGGGCTATTGACGACTGTCCAGGATCAAGCTCCCAAGGGAAAGATCCGAGGAAAACACGTAATTTTAAACCATGGTCAGATTACTAAGCTCTAGTATGAAAAGCACTGTATAAATTGCTTTGAACGCCGATTTCTTAAGTCTGTCTCGGTCTACGATGCACTACCCCCTGAAACACATACAATGGTATGATTTGAATCGAGGTCTATATGAAGGTTGGATGGTTGGTTTTTAGTTTTATGGCCTAGGGCAAAATTTGGACAAACACGAGACAACAACGAGGGAGGGAAAAAACAAAAAGCAGAATGGTGAAGGTAAGACAAAAGAGAATACAAATCACTCGGGTACCTCGGGGTTGTGATGCTTGTTCATACCTAAAGATGCACCCCTGTGGTCCGGGTCTATTATAAAAGACACCATATAATTTGCTTTTAACGGTGACTTCTCAAGTCTCGCTCTACGCAACACTATTTCACACAAGACACATACAAGGGCATGTAAAATTGGAGTGATTATACTTTTAAGCACCAAATAAACCTCAGTGAGAAACAGCAAAAGGAAAACACATTCGACGTCCCCCACCTTCAGATTTGCAAAATTTAAAATTTAAAACACCGATGCAACCAAGGAAGAGGTGAAGTTTACTCCAAATACATCGCCAAGTGACGACGCAAAGCAATTAAACCACGGCGAAACTCTCCACCAAGAAATCAGCGGACTGGAAAGCAAAACATCAAAATCATCCCGCCGATGTCAGTTTTCTTTCACTTACTTTTTCTTTTATCACTGGCTCATAAAATGCCTATGTAAAACGGGGGGAGACAATAGATCACCTAAAAAGTTTTCAATCCTTTTAAGGCAGGTTCCGCAACCGTGTGCACTTTCGGGTTCGAACCGCGGGTGGCTGTTGCTTTTATTCAGGGGAATGCGCCAACTCTTAAGCGATTTGTCTGTTGGTTTTGTTGGTTTTCGATTCAGTTGCATTTCGTCGGGTTTTCTGCTTCTTCCCAATGATATGTTTCTAGATAATTAGTAAGGAACTCATTTCTGTGTGGAATTGCGAGCGTTGGAGAGTCGGGACCTTTCGTAAACAGACGGCGAGATGGAAAGATGCGAAAATGTTTTTCCTCTAAATAAGAGGCATTCAAAATGAGGCTTTCTTGCCAGCACCGCTGTGGATCACCACGTACTGGAAATTGTAGATGAAAAATGGGGGATTGTTGTTCCAATTTGTTTTCGTTAGCCTAAACGAAATTTTCGTCGTTTTGTAATTTAAAACTCGATTTAACTTAGATCAACAAATAGTTTATGTAGGACTTTCAGCAATAGAAGGATTCCAGCGATGCTAGATTGAATTCCAGTGTTAATTTGTCAATGTGTTAATTATGCTGGCCTTCTCGGTGGTTGTCTTGGCGAGAGGTATCTCGTCATTAGAAAAAACTGCCTAGATCATGATAGACGAGGTATATATCGTCAGGAGAAAACTGACTAAATCTCGATGGACAAGATAGTTCGTCATTAGAAAAAAACTGACCGGATTTTGATCTATTCATAAAAAAAATTGACAATATCGGCATGTGGAGCACCACGTGTAGGAAATAGTGGATGAAAATTTAGAGGATTGTTGCTTCAATTGATTTTTTAATTCATTTTTGTTAACTTATATGCAAACACTCTTAGTTTTATAATTTTAAACTTGATGAAATTTAGATCAGTAAATAGTCTAGGTATGACATACAGTAATTGAAGGATTCCATCAATGTGAGATTCAATTTCAGTGTTAGTTCGTTAATGTTATTTCTTATAGACTAATTATATTAACAAAACTATTCTTAAACTTTGTACTCACTTGTAAACTGTAACAAATAATATAATCATATTCGCTAGTGACCATATAGTAGAACGTGTTTATAAAACGGAAGGCATGTTACGTTTTTGGCTCCCTCCTCTCTATAGTCCTAGTACTATGTTGGGTTGGTAAGGTAAGGTAATTTCAATTAACGTCGTACTAGAGCAACACAACGCTATTGATGACTATGTTGTGTTGTATAATTGAAATTAAGCAGTGGAATACGTTTTCCCTAAAGCCTTTCACTGGCCTCAAACTCTAAAGCAACTGACTCACTAAAGAATAGTAACATGTAATGTAACCAGCTTCATATGTGGACGGTTGGCTTGTAAAAAGTCGCATTATTACTGAGCTATGTAACACAATGCAATCAAATTTGCTACAGTGGACATGCTACAGGATAAAAACGTATTACATTTTTGGGCTCCTTTCGCTCTGTAGTCCTGGAACTATGTTCTCACTGAGATCTGTAAGATAATGTAAGCAAATTCGTTAGAGAGGGCGTGTTGCAGGACAAGAAACGAGTTACGATTTTCGGTTTCTCTCGCAAAGTAGGGCCCAGGTACTATGTTCTCACTGAGACTGGTAACATAATATAATCAAATTCGCTAGTGTGGACGTGTTACAAAACAAAAGATGCTCAGACATTCTCCAGAAAAAAATTCTTCCCCTCCTAAAATAAAACGATACCCTATTTTCTGAGTTTACGAGGCCCCCTATAAAAGGGTTAAATCTCCCCCATTCATACTGGCCTCATGCATTATTCATACTTCGCAATATCTACGCGTCGAGATTCAGTTGCAAAGTAAATATAGAGGGTGAAATAATACCTAACCATTTGTTTGTTCGTAGCTTCAGATCATTAGGCTCCGCTTCGTGGGGTGGTGGGAATCAAGTGTCATATTATTATAGACCTACAAAGGCAGTGCTTACCGCCTCTTTTGTCATTGGGAGGGAGCATTCTTATATCTACTAATGGAAACGGAAGAGTAACAATGTCTCAAAACTGCATCTGCTCTCTTTGCTAAGGGATAGCGTGAGGGGACAGAATTTTATTTCAGATAGAGGACATATTAACATTTTAATTATTTAAAGATCTTATCAGTTTTTTAACCCTTCTTTGCATAGTGGTGGAAATTTCCATCATAACATTGAATGCCCAAAAATTATATAAAAGAACAAGTTCACTTTAAGTTGATCGTGTCTGGATACCTTTTTAATGTCCATTGCATAAGAAAAACATAGCTGTCAAAAATAAGCAAGTGTCACTATCAGTAAAACGAGCTTGAAGTTGTCATTCCGCTGTTTGTTGTAGTTGCAATAAACGTATGATTTCGTTTTTAATTTTGTTTTATTATATTTGAGTTTCTATTGCTAAAAAAGTGAAAATGAGTGGAAGAAAGGTTTGTAACATGTGTTTCTGTTATTTTTAGAGCAATTTCTGAAAAAGTTTGGGTTTAATTTAAAAATACCACATGATACCATCATATTGTTTTTTTGCTAAATTTATACTATAAATATATACTAAGATTTTTTTAACCATTTTTCCTTCAATTTTGAACATGAATTATAACACCTTGATTTATTTCACCAATAAAGAAAAAATCATGCAAAGAAGGGTTAAATGTTTTTTTTTGTGTTGTTTTTGGTTCCATTTGTAATTTAAGATAGCAGTTTAAATAGCAGTGTTATTGAAAAGTAACATTTAGCGATTTTTATCGACAGCGGTAACAATTATTGAAAAATGTTATTGGGATAGCAATGAAGCGATTTAAATTAAATTGAATTTTAAACCTCCTGTTGGTTGTCTCAATGGGGTGGCATCTCATCATTAGCAAAATTGAACAGATCTTGATGAACGAGATATCTCGTTATTAGAAGAGAACTAACAGGATTATGATCTTGCCATCGTAAAAATATCGTAACTGTCTTGATGACTAGGTACCTCGTCATTAGCAAAATTAGTCAGATTTTGATGGACGAGGTATCGTGTCGAAACTACTTGGACGGTTAAGGAATTAAGTTTGGTTTGTTTGGACGATTAAGGCTTGGATGGTTTGGCGGGTAATTGAATTTCCATAGCACTGGAGCAACACAACGGGATATTGGTGGCAGTCCGGGATCACTCCCGAAAGGAAAGATCCAAGGACAACACCTCGTACTATTGCACCATAGTCAAATAAATCACAATAGTTCGAAAGAAAAGATGCGTCCGATATATAATAATTGAAGGATTAGTTAAACGTAAAATTCAATTGTAAATGATGTGAAATAAGTATGTATTCAAAAAAATGTACCATTTAGAATAGATCTTGGCTACTGAAATGTTAAATGAGGTTAACTGCGTACCAAAACCCTTTGTTGTTAACCAGCTACTATAACGGTACAAAAAGAATTCAAAACATAAAAATGACGATACCACGTTAAAATGAACAAGATTCTAGATTTAAAAGATTCAGACATTGATCCATACTACCTAGGGTGATTTAAAACAGAAAGATTTGACTAACCAAAACTTGTCAGTGCTTGCAATGCATCTGAACCAAATTTTTCAGCTGCGAAACAAACACCAGCTGGATCAGTAATATTGCCAAACCGCAAATACGTACAACTCAGTTTAATCAATAATCAGCTAATCAGTGCAGAATATTCAAAAATGGCGAACTACGGCTCAACTGGTAGGGTTTATTCAGAAAAAACTCATCTAAGCACAACTGACCTCAATTTATTGATAAAAGACTGAGCGAGCAGAAAGGTATAGCTAAAACAACTCGTCAGTGCTTACAAAATATGTTTAGCTGGACCAGGACTTGTAGCAAAACAAACCACACCCGCTGGTTCAACAGTATAACCAAATTCGGCACAAATACGTACAACTCAGTTTAATCAGTAAACAACTGGGGAATCTTCCAAAAGGCGAACTAAGGCTGTCAACTGGATAGTTTCACTAACAGTCACCAAACGTATCAATACACGTCAGCTCATTGATAAAAGCCTGATCGTATAGAACACCCGGATAACAATTTCTCAGTAACTAAACCAGAACTTGTAGTTGAGAAACAAATTACACTGGATGGTTTAGCAATATTACCAAACTATAACCTCAAGTAAGACAGCTCAGTTTAGTCCGTAACCAGATAACCAGCAGAGGATACTTCCAAAAGACGAACCAAGGCTCTGAAATGGAAGGGTTTCATTCACAAAGTCACCAAAGGATAACATTCACAATCACGAAACTGTAATATCAGGACCACAAAGAACCTATTCGTGCTTTTCTGCGATTTCGTGACTCCTTTATAATTCTAATTACTTGATATGATGGTTTTGCCACCGTTCCGTGATGCCGTCAATTAATTTTAATGGCGAAACTCCATGAACCTTGTTCCCGTTATTTGCACAACGTGCATAAGTGATTGTGAAATTGCGAGTGTGGCGTAAAAGCGATGGAGAGCTTTTTCTCTTTTCAATCACCCAAATGCCAATTTGTACACAAATGTTTCTTTACTACTATTAGAGATGAGTCCACCCTCATTGCGTGCTTTCAAAAGAATCATTTATATAAAAATATTGGCGCGTTGTATTAAATAGGTTTTATGTCGTTTTATGCGTAAATATTGTGAAACTGGGTTTGGTTCAAAGTGATGTAAGGAATGGTGTTGCTGCATAGCCTTCCCGCGTTACCCGTTTCTTTCATATTATGAGAAGGTTGATTAGGTCTAATTTACTCGTTCTTTATTGACACTTTATATTAGAGTTTATCAATTTATGAGTAAATACACTCATTGCCATAAAAATTTCCGCACCACGAAATAATTGTGGGATCATAACGAAACTTGGCATGAAGGCACACGTCGGCCAGATATGCAAATGATTAGAAATGCAGCGTGATTACGCATTGCGTGATGCCACTAGAGGGCGTTGAACTTCGTTCTCCTTGGAGTACAAAACAGGTAAGCAGAGCTTGTTTGAGTGTACTTAATCTTTTGAAAAGGAAACGATGAGGTAGACATGCCATTACGTCGCCATAGAAGACAATATGAGCAGCTGTCAGAGTTCGAGAGGGGAAGAATCATCGGGATGATGGAAACTGGGTGGTCAGCTCGGCGAGTAGCTCGTCAAGTAGACCGTTCTGATTTTACTGTGAGGAGGTGTTGGGACCAGTGGACAGAAGAGACGTCATTTACACGGTGACCAGGCTCAGGAGGCACTCGACAGACCAGTCGTCGAGAAGACCGTCACATCATACGAAACGCACGCGTATAGCCAACTGCCTCATTGGCCGCTATCCAGATACACGCAGCACCTTCACTATGGGCCCCTGTGTCTTCCCGAACCATCGCAAGGCGCCTGGCTGAAGGACATCTGGTATCGTGGCGCCCATTACGTGTGCTGCCAATGACACCCACTCACCGACGCCTCCGTTTGGAGTATTGACGCGCACGACGGGATTGGACTGCAACGGAATGGAACCAGGTCGTCTTTAGCGACGAATCTAGATTCAATTTGAGCAGTGATGACAATCGTGTTCGTGTGTAGAGGCCCCGTGGTGAACGCCTCAATCCTGCCTTCACTTTACAGCGACACACCGCTCCCACAGCTGGTGTGATGGTATGGGGTGCCATTGCTTACGATACACGGTCACCCCTAATATTGATCCATGGCACAATGACAGCCCAGCAGTACGTCCATGACATCCTCTGCTCGATCCCCAGATTTGTCACCAATCGAGCATATCTTTGATCATTTGGGACGGCAAGTTGGACACCCTACGAGTTTGGTCGAACTAGAGGCGCGTTTACTGCAACTGTGGTACGAGATATCTCAGGCTCGTATCGCATCGTGCATTCGCGCTAAAGGGGGTCCAACAAAGTACTAAAACTTCCGTTCATTTGTATTTTTTTTCTGCAATAAATGATCCTTTTTCTTTGATTTTCTAATCACTTGCTTATATCAATGTAGTACTTACATGTGTAAAATTTCGTTTCATTTTGACGACTTTTTCTTGGTGCGCAAATTTTTATGGCAATGAGTGTATTTTGAAAACTGAATGCGGTTTGAAGTAGTGTGAGTAATGGAGTTGTGATATGGCTCTCCAGTTATACTTTTCTTTCATATTTTGAGAAAGTTGTCTTGGTCTAATATGTAATAGCGCAGCAAGTTAATCGCAAAGCAAGGTAAACTAAGTTTTATAGAGTTAGTAAGAACTTACTATTGAAGAAGTAAACTATAAGGAATTATAAATCTATATAAGTTATTGGTATTGTGTAATATATATATATATATGCCAGATAATTTCACAATGTTAAAACTAATGTTCTTTTACAACGTTACAAGATGTTTATACTGTTTTCCAATTTTGCGAAATATGTTAATGCTTTAAGATTATGTTAATACGAATTTGTTTTAATTACTGTTTCTAATCAGCAATGAACCCAACTCGAATTAATTTAACTTCAATCTGATGTAATAGACTTAAAAATTATAAAAATGTCCAGATTTTCGGTTCGATAATTGTTCAGATTTTAACCTAAGAATTAAACAATAGAGCAACGGTTCTCTATTGACTTATGCGAAAACGTTTCAAGTTATCTTCAAAATTCCAATTCTTCTGTTAAGTACATATTGAAGAACTATTGTATCGTTTTCAACTTAAAAATAATTTCAGAAAAAGTTTGGTTTGGCTTGGTTTATTACTTTATACGGTATTTTTGTAGCTCTGCAGCAATGTTTTATACTTGTGCAACAGCTCCTATAAATTATACAAGTACAGTACAAATAAAACCTTTCCTATCTCTTTTGCGCTTAAGATTTAAATTGACAGAAGCTGGTTAGAAGAAACACAGCAAAATGATTGATCACCATCATGACAAAAGATTAAAACTGTAGACAGACATTCAAGAAATTTAATATTTTGAAATTATTTTCACTAGGGGTATTATTGAATTGCGAATATTCTGACTTTGATATCAATGAACGCGTGGTTTAAACTGCATTTCTCACTATAAAAGAAACATACTATAGCTTGCTACCACCCTTAAGGTTTAAATAACTTAGGTAGAAATGATAAAAAGATACAAAACCACCATTATAAAAGGTTAAAACTTTTGACAGCAATTCAGAAAATTAACGATCCACGACTTTTAATTTGGTGTTGTAAGACTGAATATTTTTAATTGACCACACACACACACACACACACAAAAAGTTCAGTTACATCCGTATTCGCTCATGTCCCAAATACGAATACAATAATTCAAACTGAATTTGTTGCATCCTTTAAATCACACAAATGACCGAGAATTGTTGTAAAAAGATTCATTACCAGCATCATGGAAGGTTTAAACTGTAGACAGCTATTCAGGAAATTAATGTGTTCACAGATTTTCAATGAAGTTCCAAAACTGAATATTTTAACTCATCAAAATGTTAAATATCTTGAGCATATTTTTCATATTCCTTATGCAAATACAAAGCCCCATTCAATTTGTTGAAACCCTTAATTACAACAAATGGGAGAGGTTTGTAGTAAAAAGATGCATAACCACTATCACAGAAGATTAAAACCGAAGATAACAGTTCAAGAAATTTACTATCCACGGATTTTTAACAACGTTTTAAAACTGAATATTTTTAACTAAAAAGTAAATTTCGTACATATATTTCTTGTACAAATACAATAACCCTCATTTAAGTTACACAAATGGGTTTAAACTATATATATATATATATATATATATATATATACTCAGCAATTCTGGAAATTTATATCAAATGGTTTTGAATGAAGTTCCAAGACAGAATATATTTTAACTCACTACCCCCAAAAGCATCTCGCTCATATTCTTTATAAAAATTTACAAACTCCAGTTGAATTTGTTGAAACTTAAGTCTCAAATGAGCGATGTCTGTAGCAAAAAGACACCATCACAGACGGTTGGTTACAACTGTAAACAGCAACTCAGGAAACTTAATATTCCCGGGTTTTCAATGAGGTTCTAAAACTGAATATTTTGAACTCCAAAAATGGTATGAATCTCGTGTATATTCTTCCATATCCTTGTACAAAAGCAAAAACTCCAATTGAATTTTTTGCAACTCTTGAGTCTCAAATGGTTTGTAGTAAAAAGATGCATAACCGCCATCCCAAATGGCTACAACTCCAGGCAGCAAATCGGGGTTGCGTAATCCGCTGTTGTTTTTGCCTCTGGAAGAGACCTACAAGTACGTCTTTCTGCCCAAAACGTCACCGATCCCTTGCAGTGAGCATTTGCCCTATTAGACTACCTAACACTTCCAAAATCCGATAAGAGAACGAACGATAAGGGAATTTGAAAGGGAAGCAAAAGATTCCAGTCAGATTTTAAAAGGCATCGTTTTTAACGAGCCTTGTTTGGCTAAAAATTGGGGCTTCGGGTTTCCGAAGGGCGCAGGGGACCGGCAGCAATTGGGGCGTCGGGTTTCTGCGGGCACAGGCATGGTGACAGGCCGGTAATGTGAGACTGTGTAAGCCTACTCGTTAGACCTGGACTTCTTTTCCTCTCTATCGGATAACAAATCACCGGCTAATTAGAAGGCGCCCACACTCAGCCAAGATCGCTGCCACATTTGGCGTGCTTCCACTGCAGTTACATTGTTTTGGCGACAAACTTGGGTTTTCTTCCCGTGCCTCTTATTTAAGTTGGAATTTATTTTGGTGTGGTTCGGATTGAGGGGCTATGTGGAAATAAATTCACTGTGAGGTGTATTAAAGAGATCTTGCTGCTTGTGTAGCGGATTGCTATTGAAAATTATCAATCGACGTTTTTATTAGATTCGTGAGTTGATGAATAAAACTTTCCTAACGTTTAGTACGAATTTCAATATAACTCAATTTGATTCACTGGCTATGTACCCATTATTTTTATGCATAACATTCAGTAAAGTAATACATGCACATAATAAAACGTGTCTAAAATTTCGCTGCGACTGGAGCTTTCTAACAATTTGATTTGATTCACCGGATATGTAACTCATTTTTATTCACATTCAATAAAATAACACATAACGAAATAAAACATGCCTAAATTTTAGCTTTCCAACAATTCCATTTCATTTGCAAGCTAAAAACTCATTATTTTTATTCAATAAAGTAATACATAAGACATACCTAAAGTTTAGCTAAGACAGGAGTTTTCTAAAGATTACATTTTTTTGGAAGTTTACATAACTCATTATTTTTATTCGTAACATTTAATAAAATAACCTAAACAAGATAAAACGATCCAAAAGTTTAGGTAAGTTCCTAACAATTCAATTTGATCCACCAAGTTTAAAGAACTCATTAGTTGGCATTAATTTATTCATAACATTAAAAAATACATAAACAAGATAAAATATTCCTAAGGTTTCGGTACAACAGTATTCAATAATTAAATTTTGTTTGGAACTTTACGTAGCTCATTATTTTTAGAGGCTCGAGATAGCCCGGTTGGAAGAGTTGCAGATTAGCAACTGGGGGCCATAAGAGCTATGTTCTTTGGTATAAAACGCAAAAAAATAATACATACGTAAAATAAAAGCAACTAACAATGTTACACTTGATAACAATATTGATTAACAATGGTTTATATTTTCAAAGTGATAACTAGTTATTGAAATTTTTTAACTGTGATAGTAGGAATTCATCTTACATTAGAAGATGGTGGGTTAGTTTTCTTCATTATCTGTCAATAACAATCTATGCAAATTTGAATCGGATGGGCATTTATCAAAGAAGTCTTATTTTTGGAGCTCCACCAAACATTCCCATTATTTTCATTGTTAAACTGAGTAATCTTAGAGATTAGAACAAAGCTTTTTTAATTATAATAGAGTGTCGGAATTTATTTTGTATGAAGAGAGAGAAGGTTTTTTTTCTTTATTACCTGCTATAATCCGTCAGTGGCAATCTATGAAAATTTAGATTACACGGGACACCTATCAAGGAAGACTTATTTTTGTAACTCCACCAATTATCACCACTATCAACTTTCAGTATAAAATTCAGCGATTTCAGATAAAGCTCAATGAAACCTTTTTTAATTCTAATAGACTAGGAATTTATTTTGTATGAATAGATGATAAGTTGCTTCTTCTTTACTATCTGTTGTAATCAGTCAATGGTAATTTATGAAAATTTGAATTGGATGGGCACCAATCAAAAAAACCTTATTCGGGGAGGGGGGGGGGGTTCGGGGTTAAACATTATTATTCTTTCAGTAACTGCATTATTCTTTAAATAACGGCATTATTCTTTCAATAATGGCATAACTACATTTAAAATTTACTGACTATTTATTCTGACTTGCCTGCCATTTTTAAGTCGAATACTTTGTGGTGGTGTTGCGTGTGATCAGAAGGAAAACACATTTATTAAAATAATAAATATTTGAAGCAGAAAACAATAAAACAAAATAAAAAATGTCTGAAAAAATTGTTCTAAAGATATTAATTTGTCTCGATCTCGCATAGTTGTCACAACTTACAACTAAAATTGCACAAAATTTAGAAATGTGAAATTAATTCAGAGCGAAAGAAACAGAAAATATCACTGCTCGAGCGAACTTGTTCATTCCCGTTCGTTTAAAAATATCGTCTGTCCCAAATATTCGGAAATCGTTTACATTGCGCAAAGAACAATAATGAGACTCGAAATAAATGAAATATCAGAGCTGAAATTCCATAAAAAAAATATAATTTTTTGAAGAATACTTACTTTTTTAGCAGTACTGGTAAAGCTATCGAAGTAATCGTAATATTCAATATAAATTCCAATTTTTCCAAAACTACCAAATTAAGGTTTATTTAAGTATACTTACTCAGGTCTTTAGCATGAAACTCAAACTAAATATAAAAATAAAGAAATGTTTTATATTGCATTCACTAAACTAATAGATAATGTATAAAATAAAACACATTGCAATCAAATATCTGGAATAAACTTCAAGTGATGCCTACACAAACACACGAACACAAAATCGAACATAGAACAGAAAGACGGACAGACAGACTTTCCCAACCAATTCCACTCACTAAATGAAGATAAGTACTCACTGTAAGCAAATTTCCATGAAAATATATTAAACCGTGTGGACGTATATAGGGCACATACATACATACAGACAGACACCAAACGCGAAAAGGGCAGATTTGGCATCAGAAGGGTCCAAAACGGATAGAAAACTTGAAATAGGTCAAACAAACACTCCATTTTTATTTATATAGATGAAGAGATGGTAAATTAATTCTTCATTAGCTGTTATCATCAGTCAATAGCAATCTATAAAAATTTGGGTTGAATGTGGACGGTTCAAAGAAAACTTATATTCGGGGCTCCACCAATTATCACCATTAACAACTTTCACTGTAAAACTGAGCAATCTCAGACATCTCTTGAAACATTAAAACCGAGCGAGATGAGAACGTGATTTATGGTGATATGATCAAGGCTACACGAAACATGGCAAATTGGAATCTAATAGCAGATGTAGCAAAGCGTTCAGCTCACGCCTAGCTAAATGGTTCTGCTCCGATGGACCCAGTTCGAATACCTGGACTCCTGCAAAAGTGTGAAATCACCAGAGATTAACCGACTGAACTAATAAAATGCGCTGAAGAAGCCTTGTGAGAAGTGACCGAAGGAGATTCAATATTTCCCACGGACTGAGACATGGACATGGGATTCTGAGCTTGGGAAATGTTCCTGGGATCACTGAGCCAACGCAAGTTGTGGCCAGGCCACACCGCTGGCTTTCAGAGACGTGAAAGATAGCCACTTCGCGTGAGCACTTCTTTATAGTGCATTTCATCCCGCACCATTGTTTTCACACGGGCTCTCGTGAAAATCAGGTTCATTTCGTTCTGCATGAACTGGGCTGAAGGGGATAGTAGGTCCCCAAATAGTCTTTTACCAGTTTCTGGAGAAGTTTAATGCCGTTTATGCCTGAAGAATTATCGCTCGGTAAAGGAGAATTGGATTGTAGGGAGTCGTTCTTGACAGTCCAAATACGAGTCGACTTGATTTCATGCTATGAAAAATGTACTCGCATAATTCTTACCTCGTATTCAATCACGCGATTCTGCGAGGTAGGCAAGCGTTATTGTCCGAAACATGATATGTGTTTTTTGCGTTACCTTGACTTTTAAATGGCTGAAGTTCATATAAGGTTCATTTTGTTCTTCGTCACCTGGGTTGCAGGTCACCAAGTGGTCTTTTACCAGATGCTGGAGATAATTAATGCCGTTTATGTCTGAAGAATTATCTCTTAATAAAAGACAATTTTTGCAGGGAGTAGTTCTTGACAGTTCAAGGAAGAGTCGTCTTGCATTTTATGGCTTGAAAAAATAAACTCACATTTCTCTTAATTTCTATTCAATCGTTAATTTAAAGCGTTATTTTAAAGTATTTTAATTTTTCAAGAATTATTTAAAGTACAAGTGAAAACTCTGAAAAGTATTCCCGTTCTATTGCACAGCATGGTAGAACATTCTCACACTTGACATCTACGTAGCGCACAACGCATTTCCTGACACATAAAATCAAATCATCTTGCTTCATGGATTACCCTGGCCTGTGAAACAAGATGACATCTGAAATGAGTAAGTCACATCTTTCAATGCCATTCAAATTACGTGAACTAAGACGGACTGCAGTCTAATCAATGTACTAAGAATATAATCTGTTAGCAATCTAATGCTTGCACCAACAGTATCTGCCATACAAACTACTTCAATTTTTATGATGATGCCTAAAATCTCTGTAAAGTATGCCTCTGAATTGTGCAACATGGTAGTACTTTTTAACACCTGCCCAAAGAAACAGAAATGACAGACCATCAAAGTAACGCACTAACAGCTATCTTTCCAAACATACAAAATCAAATTATCTTACTTTATGGATGATTCTAGCCCAGTGGTTTCCAAACTTAATATTACTACACCCCCTTTCAAAAAATATAACCTAACACCCCCGCCCCCTTATTTCATAAAATAATATAGACACATTTTTAAATGGTAAAAAATGTGTTAATACAAAAAAGGCAACTGTCAGAACAACAAGGTTTTAATACATGTATTCATTTTTAATGCGATGGATGTACTTGTTTATTAGCCAAAAGTTTTTTAAATTTTAGGTGTCATTGAAGAGTTTGCTCTTTTTCAACTACTAAACTTGCTCGATATTTGTATTTCATTGCAGCTAATGCAGAAAATCCCGTTTAGTATAAATATATTACGAATGGTATCAGTACTTGCATTGCTTGCATGACAAAGTATTGTATTCGTCCCTTCGATTCACCCAAAATTAAATTAGGGTTTTACTCTGAAAGTTTTTCTTCAATGAAGTATCGCATGATTTTTCAACAATTTTTCTAATCTCTAAAACTAACAATTTTTCCTTTTCGATAGTTGTCAATCCAAACTCATTATCTTGTTGATCAACGAATAGATTCTGTATCCACTTGACCTTTGTTAAATCAAGATCTTCGAAATAATGTGAAAAGTGCATTAGCAAACCCATTCAAGTGTTCAATAAATATATTTTTATTTGCTTCAATATGAACCCTGGCGCAGAAATTATCTAAAAGAGGAAACATGTTGAACTTATTTATTTGTAAACTTGATTTCCATATCTCCAATTTTTTTTATGAATGCTTTCACTTTGTCTTTTTGAATCAGTGATTGCATTTGTGATCCTTGCATTTATTTATTCATAACACTCAATTTTCAAAAATGTCAACCAAATAAGTATGTTTAACAACAAAGTTATCATTCCTAATCAAATTCGTCTCTTCATTATGATTTTCATCAAGTAACATTGCATTATCTTCTTTGAGTTCAAACTCCATTTGAATAACTTTTAAACAGGATATCCAGCGCACTTCACAATAGTATAGAAGTGAGGTATCATTAGCTTCCATACCTTCACACAGCTTTGCAAAGAACCTAACTTTTAAAGATCTGTTTTTTACGTAGTTCTGCTCATAACTTTTGTAAAAATGTTAAATTCCCCGCTGATTTTTGACGCAAGAGCTGCTTTATGAAGCATGCATTGCATCCAGATAACTTCGGATCCTTTATTTTAAACAAATGTTTGAAGACCTGCTTTGTGCCCTGAAATTGATTGCGCTCCGTCAGTACAGAGTCCAATGCAGTCATTCCATTTACGTCATTCTCATCAAAAACAGTGTCAATTATCTAAAACATTTCATTGAATGTAGTCTTTCCAGGAATGGGGGTGCAAAATATACTCGTAGTATATCTTCTATTATATTAGTTACTGCAACATATAGAAAATGCTATTAAATGAGCATCTTTAGCTGCATCAGTTGCCTCATCTACTTGTATGGTAATTTCGAAGTACGCAATCGAGAAAATAACTGATCGCAAAGATCTTCAGATATATCATCGATTCTTCTATCAAATATATTACAAGCAAGCGGTATTTGTCGTAACTGTTTCGTATATGATTCACCGAACATTATTTTAACCATATCAATAGCTGCTTACAAAACTAGAGTTTTTCCTATTACATGTGGTATTCTGTAAAAAAAATTTCGATTCTGTAAAAAAATTGGTACGACCCTAGCAATGCGTTTGATGGATCAAAAACTATTTTTTTTTAACTTTTGTGTTTGTTCATTAAACTTATTTAATTTTCTTTGAAAATTTTCTATGGTACTTTCCAACGTATTCAGAATGCATAGTTTTAATGTGCCTGGTCTCATACTATCTGCAGCCAAAGCTCTCGTACAAAACAAAGCCAATTTTTCCAAGCCACTTGTGAATCCTCATGATAAATAGTTTGAATCGTATTTTCTTGTCTTGTGAGTTCCACCTTGTGTTTCTTGTTGCTTTTATTCCCACTACTCTTACTTGTATCAGCATCGGTATTTTCATTATTAGTGGATTTTCTATTGTAACCCGTCAAAAATTTATCCATTGGTCTAAAAATATTAGAATTAAATTTATATTCTTGAAAATACAACTTCTAAATTACTAATGATTATTATCAGTAAGAAATCTCAACAAAAGCAATAAAAAGCACAATCAAACACTGCTGAAATGCTTCTGTCGACACTTCAGCTACGAGTGACGTTCAAATTTAAGGTATTGTTTTGATGATTCATGCGACTAGCGACGTTTTATTAAATTATGCACTTACAAATTGCAAACCACTGGTGTCATCCAATTTCAGAAACAAGGAGTTTTTCCATTAAAAAACTAACTCTCAACTATGCAGCTAATACTATATGTAAGCTATCTATATATGTCCTATATAGTACCTACTAAGTTATAACAATCACAATTCATCACAATCCATTTCAGCGAAATCTATTTTTTCCAAATAAATATGTATTTCATGTTTATATCTGAGTTAGAGTGAGATAGGCGGAGTAAATGCTTTAAAAAATAGGTTTTTAATTTAAAGTCATGTTATGAAAGTTTATATATGTTATGAAAATTACATTTCTGTTAAACTTTTCGCGCCTCCTCGTTTGGAAATCGTTGCTCTAGCCCGTGAAAAGAGACAACTGATGCGATTAAGTTACTCCACAAACTAAGAATGCAACCTGTAAGGGGGCAACATGATGCTTACGCCAACAGCATCTGATCTGCCATACAATGTACTGCAATTTTTATGACGATACTTAAGAACTCTGTAAAGTATTGCCGCTGAATTGTGCAACATGGTAGTACATTCTCACTCCTGGCCGGAGAAATAGAAATACCAGACCATCAAAGTTAACTCACTAACGGCTATCTTTCCAGACATACAAACCCATATCATCTTGCTTCGAGGATTACTATTGCCAGTGAGACCCTAAATTACGATCAGCAGCGTGATTTCAAGTCCCTATTAACACGTAAATATCAGCAGTAACACATCCGTAACGTGTATGTCAACTCTTTCAATAACACTCAAATTACATGAATTCAGACGGACCGCGGTCTAATCCGTGAGCTAAGAATACAACCTGTAAGGCAATCTAACGGATGAGATAAAGAAAAGAATTACCGTTATCACGTAACTAATAAGTGAGAAAATAACAGCCGTCCCTTCATCTGGCGTCGTCTTTTGTACGGCCATGCCTAATCACTGTGATTAACGATTACTAATCAGAGCTTTCTCATGCGCCTATTATGCGCCAGGCATTCAATAGGTTGAATAGACGGCTGATTCCAGCTCTTTCATGGATTTCTGTTTCGCGATGATTTTTGTCTGTTGTACAACCGCTATTTTTTGTTTCCTGGGCTCTCGTGAAGGACTGCTGTCTCTAAAGCAATTGTTAGATGGTTGTCTCTGTGAATTAAAGACGCTGTCTGTTTAGCAGAGACGAACTAAGCTGCCTGATTGTGGTTTGACTCAACCATGCAGCTTAGAGCGAATCGCGCGTCGAAATTAGTTGCTATTTGATTCGGCGTATAATATGCAAAGTACCGCCTTAACCCTTTCAGAAGCAATAGGACGTCTAGTGTCCTAGTTCCTTAAAACGGTAAATAATAGGTATATAAATATTCTTACTTCCAGCTTCGTGGTGGTTTAACTTTGAGTCGAAAATAGTCTTGAAGCTGTCTTTTTAGGACATTTAGTGTGTAGTAGCTCCTTAAAATGGTTAAGAAATGGTGTAGTACTAACTTTGTACCAGTGATTAACTTTGATTCGAAAACAGCTGTGTAGTGGTCAGTCTCTGGTGTAAAACCTTGTTTCAAACTATCACCAGTTCTAGGAAAAGGATAGTTTGTTTTGCCCATATGAGCAGACGGGATTGAAGGCTGTACGTTTCACCTATCAAGAAAATAATTTCATGTCTGCTTTTGTATAAATATGACTTTCCTGTCAAACTTTATCCTCCAAGTGGTTTCTATGAAACATCTCGTCCATTAAGATCTGACCAACTTTACTTATGACAAAATATCTCGTCAACGAAGTATTGCCGATTTTTGATGATGACGAGTTCAAGATCATGGCAGTACTTTTCTAATGACGAGATATCTTTTTAATCAAGATCTGGCCAGGTTTGATAGTGGCGATATACGTCGTCTTTACAACCACCTGAAGGGTTATTGTAATTTCGTAAAGCTGACCTTATAAATTATTCTATATTAGGGTCAGGCAGGGTAATTGTAAACAAGCTAGACAGGCGCCTACGTGGGACTCCGAGAAACTAAAAAGTTGTGAAATATGAAAGCTGGCACCCCTGAGGATGTAATATGATGATCCCGTATTTATGCGAACCACAGCTGATAGCAATCTGTTTAGTTGAAAAATTTTTGGTTGAAAAGTTTGGGTTTTAAAGTTGTGTGCTGCATTTTCTGCTGCATTCCATAATATATTGAAATGTATGTTGTTTCAATTCTTTACTACGGTCAGTTATGTTTCTAATGAACAGAAAATCATTGACTTTTCCTTCTGGGAACTTCAAAGCACCTACAGTTGAATGTTTTACAATCACCCCATATTTTTCAAGGGACGGGGTAATTGTAAACATAACTTTGCCAGTAGTTTCGCTCAATTTAGATGGAAAGTCAATTTGTTTTTCCGTGTAATTTTGTATTTAATCGTATTTAGTACGTTTGAATTGCGTTTTATTGCATTTTTCGTGTTCTTGGGAAGCAGGAAGACTGATTTACTAAAACCTCACACATATGGTGAAGTTCTTACAACTGACCAAGTTCTGTCGCGCTTGAAGGAGACAGAAGAGAAAAAGAAGAAAAGGAAGCCAGATGAGAAGAAAGTGAAAGAGCCAGAAGTAAACAAGAAATCATGAAAGAAGCAAGTGGAAAGGAAAGCAGAACTCTATTGAAAGAATTTACTAACATTGACGGTGAAGAGTTTGAAGTTCTCCAACCATTCAAGTAAAATATAGAAGACTAGCTTGTAGGGGAAGTTAAATATTTTGGAGCCATTCATGGAAGACATTGAAACGACTACGTTTCTGCTTGTAGATGTTGAGGGGGGAAAAGAAACAAAGCCCATTTTTCGTATGTATGAAGGGAGGATGTTTTTTCATAAGAGGAGTTTGAAATCCCCGGACTCAAATGCATCGATAATGCATGGACTAAATTCGCTGTGGTTAAAAAAGACTAATTCTGTGTTACCCCAAAGATCAGGTCAAAACAATTTTACCTACTCCAACTTATAGCAAAGAAGGCCGTAAAGAAATTTTCCAATTTGAGGGCACTATTAATGTGTAAGAAATGTAATGTTTGTTTGTTTTTTGTTTCTAAGTTTGTATTTTTGAATTTGTAGTTTTTTTTTTAATTTTTAATTTTTAAAAAGTAATTTTTTGTTTTTTTACACTAAATACATCCTTTGTACAGTAAATGTTTGAATTATTCTTTCTTATGTATTCCTGGAAGTTCACCTCAGTATCAATGCAACTTTCAAGTGTCACTTTATATTTGGGGGGAAGAGGTGGGAGTATTTGGTAAATGTAAAGATCAAAACGGGGTTATTGTAAACATGGCATTAGAAGGCTACAAATACCATTGGAGTTCCTTCTACTGCCATGACAACTGCTCATGCTGTCACTTGTTCAATATTCAATATCACAAGGAAAATCGTTGTTTACAATTACCCCTACTTTTAGGGGTAATTGTAAACACGTGGGGGAACTGTAAACACCCGAGTACGGTATTAAATTTATTTTCTGTAAACTTCGTACAAATTAAATATCAAAGTAGAATAGTGACAAGTTAGTTTAGTATAGTGAACAATGCTTAATTGCTTTATCAAGAGTTTGAAAATAGGGATTGAAAATGAACATACAAATTATGTTTAGAATTACCCAGCCTTACCCTAGTTGAGTTGAATACAATGCCTGACAGATTTAAACCATTTTCTTGTAATGTGGTTGTAGAAAACCATTTAGTTGTAGAGTAGAAAGAGATTGAGAAATTGTCGCGTCCACAAAATGTCTGGCAAAAAGTTCTCTAAATTACAATATTGTAATCAAACTGCTGTTCAACTGTTCGAAGGTTTTCCGGCTGAATTTCTGGTTGGCGATGTATGTCCATAGCGCCATAAGAAACAACCAAACAATCCATTGAATCCATAGATATAAATAAATCGGTTTTAATACATGGAATTTACAACTAACATTTTCGAGACAGCTAAATGATTTAACTTTCCTGTCAATTTTTAAAGTGACTTTGTAAAGTTAACATAATGCAAATACATCAGATATAAGCCTTTTTTTCGTTATGTACTTGAAGAACAAGGTTAAGGAATTGTCATAAGTTCATAACACATCGATGAAAAAGGTCTCTGAATTACAATATTGTGATCAAACTGCTTTTCGAAGGTTTTCAGATTGAATCCCCAGATAAATCGATTTAAATCATAGGATTTACAATTCATTAACAAAGAGAAACTGTAAACGCTGAACACAGACAGCTAGGAATGTGTTAGAAGTCCGTCCAACGAACAAAAGTTTCACAACCCGGCTAAAAGGACGCGGACTCCATTGCCGAGCATATCACGCATTTGAAATAATCTTAAAAGCATTCGTTTGAAAACGTTTCAAAATGAGACATTTTCTAAAGGAAAGTCACTTTTAAAGTTTTCAGCTTCGACATGTTAATCACCGCTTGACGTTTGGGAAGCCATTAGCGCCGAAATCCGCAACCGCAGATATAACCTTGACCTTTCTATTGTACGTATCTGCGTTTTTGCTTTTTGTTCTGCCTCGCTATTGTAAACTGTGCTTCGCAGAACTTTACTCTTCGACGAAGGTTGGGGAATTAGTGGAAACTGCATGCCCACGAATGCAAACTCAAAGTAAAGTGAACTCGGAAAGAAAGATATAACTAAAACTAGAATTGGAAATATTGTAGTTAGAAGCTATAAGGGGGGGGGGGGGAATTTCTTCATACCAGGAGTAACCATTGGGTAGGTAGTTGAATTTAAAATGCGAAACACAACGGGCTATTGAGTACCCTTATTGGGATTCATTAACGTAACTTTTTTCACTTCAAATGTCTAAAAACTAGTTTTCAAACTGTGTTCACGGGAATCGCAGATGTTTAATTCCTCTGTGTTCCGAACAAAAAAAACAAAAAAAAACACAAGAAAACGAACCTAATTCCCGTGTTGTTGAGAGTGCTTTCGCATAACTGCGTTTGATTATATAAAATAATACCGTTGTTTGAGATCACTGTTGGTAGATACAAGCTATATACCCAAATCAGTTAAGGTCTACACTCCAGAAGTAAACCGTTAGTTAGGTAGGTTGATAGTTGTAGTAGGTAGTTTCGTCGTCGCACTGGAGCAACAAATACAACGGGCTATTGAGTAGCCGTTGGAATTCATTAAAATAACACACACTTTTATCACTTAAATTGTTTAAAGTGGAGGTTTTCAAACTGTGTGCTGCGACTCTCAAGCGAGCCGCGGATGTTTGATTTCTCCTCTGTTTTCCACGATAAAAAAAGAAAACAAGCCTCACTCCTTTGCTGTTGCGAGTATTTTCTTCTAACAACTGCTTTTGATTACAAGAAATGAATGCCGTTGATTGAGATCATTGTAAAAGTTTCGTCGCGTGTGTCTCAAACTTCGTATCGTATGTATTGTGCGTCCGGCCGAATACGGCCCTTGTGCCATAAAAACCCAACAAACCGAGTCCAAAAATGGCACAAGGAGGTTGATGGTGTCGAACTAAAAAAGAAATCCCAACAAAAAAAGCCCTAACGACACCATCTCCCGAAAGAAACTTCAAACAGGGTTATAAAATCGAGTCATTTGGGGAGGGGGCGGGAAGAACAAAAAGAGAAGGAGAACATTCGATCCGTCCGAAGGAAGTGTCCTCTCCTAATCCGTTGACACGAGGAATTCCGGGAGAAAATCACTCCAGGTAGAATAGAACGAAAGCCACCCCAATTCCGTGCCTCAAGAGAAGAGAGCGAAGATGGATCGGCAAGGATGGAAAGACAAAACCGTTCCTCGCTAATTTCGCGAACATTGGGTAATTTTGCCCCTGCAAGACCCACTTAGAAGTGTTTTCCGGGGCAAATCACACTCAACTCCGGGTAATCCTTCATGCAGTCGAGGGTAGTTAGGGCTTGTTTGGGTGACATCCCTTAGCTGCTGATGCCAATAATTCGCACATATTTCGCGAAATTGCTTAAAATTAGCTGAGATTAGAGAAGTTGGGAGGGCCATACTAACGACCTACAATCATGTTCGTCTGGATCGGGCCTTTCTCCCATCAGTCGGCAACAACCTCTGGAGCGAATGGGATGTTAGAGACAGAGGCTCCTCTTGCTGTTCTTTTCCAGCATCTCTCCTCCAATGCTTTGTGTGCCTTTTAATATATTTCTTACCTTTGTTTCTCGGATGCTTCTTAGGATTACCGTACCTTTGGATGGCCAAGCGTACTCTGGTGGAGTGTTTATTCTATTGGAATTCTATCTCTTGGTTTGTTCCTCTTCTGTTTTCTCTTCTCCTGACCCCCGTGACCTCTCGGTTGGATACACGTGACTCTGACCTCACCCTTGAAACGTGAGTGCTTAGCGATTTAGTTTTAGTAAGGACTAGCTGAATTACCCGGCGTTGCTCGGGTTCAATTATTTTTTATGCATCGCAATATTACTCAATATTATTTCTATGGAGATTTCAAATTGGTTTGAGCCCCTTTACAAACCCAGAGCACATAACAGGGGTTAAGATCTAGCATATGTTTTTTGCAGGATTCTAAAGGATGAGCGTACCGAATTAATGTTATTCCTATGGAAATTTCGAGTTGTTTTTAGCCCCCACTGCTGACTACACAGTAATAGAACGGGGTTAATATGTAGCCTACCTTACCCGCAGGGTTCTAAAGAATACGTGTACCAAATTTGGAGTGGATTGGTAAGGTGGTGTAGATTTTTATCGAGAACAGACAGACGCCAACTTTGCATCATATATATAAATACATGCGGTTGTGCTGTTTGACCCATACTAGTGAATTATACGAAGTGGTAATGCACAAACATTTAAAAACAGTCATCCGTATATTTGTAAATAAGCAAAAGGCCTTTGAAAAAATAGTCACCCGCATAATTTATAAATAGGCAACAACACCTTTAAAAACGATATTTACCCATATAATTTGTAAATAAGCAAAATTTCCATTCAAAAGATAATCACCCACATAATTTAAAAAATGCAAAGCTGCCTTTTAAAAGATAATCGCACGGATGATTTACAATTAAGCAAAACCACCTTTTAAAAATATAGTCGCAAGTGTAATTTGTAAGTAGGCAAAACTACCTTTTAAAACAGTCACCCGTATAATTTATAATTAAGCCCAGCTACCTTTTGAAAAATAGCCATTAGCATAATTTGTAAATGAGTCATTCAAGTCAGCTTTAAAAATTAGTCGCTAGCATAATTTGTAAGTACGCCAAGCTATTTTTAAAAATATGTTCACTGGTTGCGCTGTTTGGCACATGCACGTGGATTACACGAAGAGGTATTGCATAAGCCACGCCCCTTTTTGAAAAAGAGTCATCCGAATATTGCAAATAAGTAAATTAAAATAATAATAACCCGTAAAATTCGTAAATAAACAAAACTACTTTTTTCAAGATAGTCACCCGGATAATTTGTTACTAAGCAAAATCAACTTTAAAAATTATTGTCACTTTTATAATTTATAATTAAGCCCAGCTACGTTTCAAAAGGTAGTCATTTGCATAATTTGTAAATATGTCCAACCACCTCTTAAAAACAGTCGCTCATTGTACTAAATACGCCAAGCTACTTTTTTAAATATACTCACTCGTATAATTTGTAAATAAGCTAACATATCACCTATGTTTTACTATAGTGACCCACATAATTTGTAAATAAGCCAAGTGCTTAGAAAATATAATTGCTCGTACAGTTTGTAAATAAGAGAAGCCACATATCAAAAAATGCTCACTCGTACAGTTTGTAAATAAGCAAACATAGCTTTTGGTAGATAGTCACCCGTATAATTTCTAAATAAACCAAGCAATTGTTTTAAAAAAATAGTCGTTCGAATAATTTGTCATTTAAGTCAAGTCACCTTATAAGAAATAGTCTCTCGAAAAGTTTATAAAATAGCTGAGAACTTCCTTTTGAAAGATAGTCACCCGTATAATTTATAAATAAGCCAGATCACGCCTTAAAAAAGTAGCAGTCATAGTTTATAAATAAGCCAAACTAACTTTTAAAAGATAGTCACCAGTATAATTTGTAAATAAGCCCAAGCCATGTTTAAGAAATTATCACTCGCATAATTTATAAACAAGACAAACCACCTTTGAAAAATAGCCACAAGTATAATTTGAGACGCATGAAAGTCACCTAAGGCATCTTTCAAAAATAATTAACTCGTGTAATTTAAAAATCAAAGGAAAACAGGTCATCGGCCTACTCATTGCTTTGACTTAAAATTAGGTGTGTATGATTCAAAAATGTGTATGATTCGGAGTACGGAAATTTTAAGATTCGGACAAAAGTATACTAGTTTTTTAAATATAAATCCATACATTTTCTCCTCTTGAACCATAAAGCTTGACTGCTTAGCAATTTACGATTAAGTTTCAGGTAGGACTGATGTGACTGTGATGATTTACCATAAGAATACCATAAACCCCAAGCCTCCTTTAAAAAAATAATCACTCGTTTAATTTGCTTGGTGGTCAATAGCTCAATGTAGAGTCGATCTTGAGGTGTACTAGGTGTATGCGCATAGTAGGAAATGAAATAGGGGAGTCAATGTAAAAAATAAAGTTTAAGAAGATTAAAATAGATGCAACCTTTTGATGAGGTTAACGTTCTATATAAATAAAATGTAAAACAATTATACTAAATACATTGCTGCAAGTGTTTGTTAAATGATACACGAGTCTGTTTCTGATCCTAAGTTTCAGTTAACTTATCAAGGTTTTCTAAACGGCGATTTATTTGGAATATTAAATTAATTTGAGACAGATAATTTAAGATTTTCATGTGGGGAATTCCAATACCTTAAAATACCTGCTTTGCCAATGTTTAGTTAATGGATTTTAAGACAGTTTGTCAAGTTTTGCATGTGGATATTCAATCCTTAGAAATGGAGCTTTGGCAATGTTCAATCCTTAGAAATGGAGCTTTGGCAATGTTCAATCCTTAGAAATGGAGCTTTGGCAAAGGATTTCGAAACAGTTTTCCGAGGTTTGCATCTGCATGTCCAGTACCTTAATAACGGTGCTTTGCCAATGTTTAAATGATTTTATGACAATTTATCGAGTTTTTCATGTGGATATCTAGCACTGAGAAATGGAGCTATGTCGAAGCTTAATTAAAGGATTTTGAGACAGCTTGTAGAGGTTTTTCATATGGATATCCGGAACTTTAATAACGGTGCTTTGTCAATGTTTAATGAAATAATTTTGAAACATTTTGTTGAAATTTGCAAGATGCGCGCAATATCTTAGAAACTATGCTTTATTGATGTTTGATTAAAGGATTTGGAAATAGTTTGTCGAGTTTGCATATGGGTTGCACTTACCTTAGGAACTGTGCTTTGTAAATGTTTAATTACAGTACTGTGAGACATAGTTTGTTGAATTCTTCATGCGGGTGTCTAATAATAATAAAAGGGGTACTAGGTCAATATTTAATTAAAGGATTTAGAAGGGAGGACAGTTTGTAGGAGTTTTGAATTCAGATGGTATAAACCTTCAAAACAGTGCTCGGTCAATGTTAAATGAAACGATTTTAAGACAGACAGTTTGTCGAGTTTGTATGTGGATGTCTAATACCTTAGGGATAGTGTTGGGTCAATGTTTAGTTGGATTATTTCGAGACAGACATTTTGTTCAGATTTGAATGTGGTATTTGTGTGTGACCTATACATCCACTCTAGGCACTTTAATTAAGCTATTATAAAAGCGTTGTCAACTCCACTAGTTGGTGTTTGCTATTTGATGTAACAATTACGAAAAAATATTCATGACTGATGTATTTTTACTACAAAAAACTTATTCATTGACTGTTGAAAATTCTGAGTAATTTTTAACTTAAACTTTTTTGTGATGTAGTTGCACTCGAACCTTTTATGTACTAAAAAAACTGGTGCTTGCTTATCAAGTATTCAAGTAATGTACAAGTGAGTCGTATTTCATTTCTTACTAAATTGGGATAAACCTCTAAATTAGCTGATCAAGTTTAATAATTCCTTAAATGAATACTTAAAAAAAAATACAAAATCTCATAACTTTGAACCACAGTAGATTCTAGTATAATTATTGACCCCTGTAAAATTTATAATAAATTGCCAGTCACTTCTTGGGCTAAATTCCTACAAGTGTTGTTTCCTTTTCTGAAAACAATAGTATTAATCCTCTCTAAAACGTAAGTTTGCTTAGTGTATAGTTTCGTCACCTGATCAAACCACCCGCCGTCCCGTCCCCAAACCAGCCACCACCAAATTTACTAAAACCATAGCCACTCAAAGAGAACAAGACATGTTGCTATGGGAACCGCCAATAACTAGACTTTGTGCTTGGAGTAGTTCTTCTATACAGACAGTATAAAATGACTTAGGCTTGCATAGGGAACTAGTTACTGATGAAAATGTCTCTTCAATTCATCAATAACAGTTATTTCACAAAAGTCTCCATATTTCGCGACGACGATGATCACATACTTTTTATCATTAGCATGACAAGTTGAGGTTGCTTCCGTTACATAATTCGACCAATAGAGAACCTCAGTACCTAGAATTTGTATCTGGAACAGCTTCTGTATACAGACAGTATATTAGGATTGCATAAGGTACTAGCTACTGAAAAAAAATCTATCTTCAATTCATCAATTGGCAGACATTTCACAAAGGCTCAGCGTTTCCATATTTCGAGACGATGATGATCACATAATCTTGGCCATAAGTATGATAAGTTGAGGGGACTTCCGAGACATTATATACACCTATAGTGACGACACAGTACCTAGAATACGTCTCTGGAACAGCTCCTGTATTATAAGATGACCTGTTTGCATAGGGTTGATTTTGGGTTGTATGGCACAACGGCTATACTTGACAAAGCTGCGCCAAACACAAGACAAACAATGTCGAGGAATTTTGAAACGAAAAGATGGAGGAAAGAAAGATCGTCTGGACATCTTGGGGTTGCGACCTCCATGCTTACAAGAAACAGTAAACCCTATAGAAAAAATATAGATCACTAGGGTACTCACTCAATCCAACCAAAGACCGTCGTGTACAAAGGGAGCTAGTGTACGTTAAATCTGCCGTAGCCTCAAATGCCCTCATGTTAGTGGAGTGCCAGCTGAAGTGTGACCTCGTCATCTGACCATGGTTCAGGTGTTATCCTCGGATATTCCCATTTGGTTTGATCCCGGACTGTCGCCTGTAGCCCTTTTGTGTTGCTCCAGTGCAACGTTAATTAAAATAACTACCACTTGGGTACCTTGATTTTGGTTTGTATAGGGTACACTGAAGAAAATGTCTCTTCAATTCACAGCTAGTGAAAGACATTTCACGAAAACTCGGCTTCTCCATATTTCGCGACGACGATGATCACATAATCTTGACCATTTGCACGGCAAGTTGAGGTAACTTCCGTGACATAATACGCACCAAAAAGATGTATTGAATATTAATCATTTTCCTCCATAAATGTCTCCAAAGAATAGACAATGTTTGCGGATAAAGCGTTTGGATCGTGTTTCATTTTCTTCCAAATGTGTCCGAGCAAACACAAACGAAGCGTATGACGGAAAAACGAGTCTATTGTTAACCGAAAATTACAGTCACGGGACGGCTAATTGAGGATACTTAACATCAGAGTGGATTTAGTGATTATATGGCAGAACTTCTGTTTTAGGATGAAAGTGAATAATGAAGAAATGCTTATTTCGCGTACGCAATTGAAGGTTCCTAAACATCTGTTTATGTATATGTATTGTTTAACGTACGGAGGAAAAATTAAAAATTCACTTACAAGAGCGTCTTAAACCTTTTTCTTTTTTCCGAACGCAATCTGTACTATTGTTTGAAAGTACCTTTTTTAACAGTTCCATACGCTCATTTTGGTAAGAGTTCCTGATATTACGGAAATGTTAAACGATGAAGGAGACAATTTCGTCCGACTTGACACCTCCTTAAGCTAGCAAGTACTGGTCATTTCAATATGCACGGTGAACCCGGAATCGGACAGTTAGGTCGTTGAATTAACATCGCACTGGAGCAACACGGTAACTTTTTTCCAGTTCCATACGCTCATTTGGTAGGAGTTCCTGATGTTACGGAACTGTTAAACGATGAAGGAGACAATTTCATCCGACTTGACACCTCCTTAAACTCGCAAGTACTGGTCTTTTCAATATGCAAGGTAAACCCAGAATCGGATAGTTAGGTCGTTGAATTAACGTCGCACTGGAGCAACACAACGGATTATTGGCAACTGTACGGGATCAATCCCGAAAGGAAAGATGCGACAAGACCTCACAATTTTGAACCACGGTCAGATATGACATGGTCAACACTTGAGATGGTTTCCCACTCTCCAAATTTTCCCACCTCGCCCAATGGGAAATTTGAGGCCCCGACTGATTTAGAGTGCACCAGACCATAATATGGTCCTGTGTTGGATCGAGTTTCGAAGGTGGAATTCGGCAACTCTTAGAAATGAACCATCGCTTCCCGGTAGAGGGAAGGGGATCTAGGCACCCCAAAATGTTCTAAAATGTTAAAAGAATAATGAATGTTTCGAAAACATCTGGCCAAATTCTACAGGGTGGTGGATCGAAAACAACTAACTTTTTTCAAAGAATGGTTCTCCGGTAATTTTGATAATTTTTAACTTGCGTCGTACTATAACAACACAACGGCTATTGACGACGGTTCTGGATTAATCCCCCAAGGGAAAAATCCGAGGACAACACCACGCAATTTTGAACAAAAGTCAAATGACGAGGCAACACGTGAGATGGCGCTCCACTCTCCAAACTTCCACACCAACCCATCTTCAGGACTTTTGGCCACGACAGATTTTAGGTGCACCAGCCGCCTCTCTACACCATACGCTTACAAACATCCATGCACTGACCCGGATTCAAACTAGGAACCGATCTAAAGGTTAACACATTAACCACCAGACCGGTTGGTCGGTGAATGTGTCTCCGGAAATGCTGTGTTTAGGTGGTATGGGGCTCTGTTTATATCAGTTAATAACATTGTGTCTGGAGTAAGACGTTATTCCCCGCTCGAGTTTTCAACAGCATGCAACGTTACTAGAATTTCCTGATAGAGAATCCTGATATGGGACTTTTTCTGTAGGGCTAAATGTAGATGGCACTAGTGTTTTTCAGTAGAACGTGTTTTTTGTACGCTTATTGAGAAGTGACATCACTTGGCTACATTTTAAGATGATGATGAATAAGATGACACTTGATGGCACTAGTGTTTTTCATTAGAACGTGTTTCTTGTACGCTTATTGAGAAGTGACGTCACTTGACTACATTTTAAGGTAACTCTTTTATCTCTGAGAGCATTGGATAACCGAAAGTAAAATCTGCGTCTTCCGGTGTTTGTTTACGACAGAGAAAATACCACTCATTGTAGGTTGCGATAAGGTTGAATCTAACCCAAGATCGTTGTGTACAGAGTGAAGGTGCACGTTAAATCTGTAGTGGCCTCAAATGTCCTCACGTTGACGTAGTTTGGAGAGTGAGGTTCCAACTGAGGTGTGACCTCGTCGTCTGACCGTGGTTCAAAATTACGTGGTGTTGTCCTCGGATTTGATTCCAGACCATCACCAATATCTCTTTATGTTGCTCTAGAGCGATCTTAATGAAAATATTTACCTACTAACTATTCCTTTGCAGTATCAGTTTGTCATAAAATTTATATTTTATACGATTTCACTTGTACTAAGGAAAATGGTGGAATAAAGAAAGATAATGTTTGACGTAGTTTCAGGATGTGGCTTTAACTTTGTTCTGGGTAAAATATTCACCGCAGTTTTCTCGATAAGTTGCTAATCATGTGAACGGCTTTGGACTGTTCCTGTTGATCTCGATAACAGCTTGTTATTAGTGTCACAAATAGCTAGAACCTTTGCGGTTTGCAATTTATGTTTTTGTTTTTCGGAATTAATGTCGCAATCAAAGAAACGCATACAAATAATGAACCAAAATCATGGAATTTTTAAAACATACTATTTCGTTTGTAATTTGGAATGAAGTGAAAAATTTACACTGAAAGAATAGAAATCAAAATTTAAGAAGTTTCCTGTTTTTTTCAAATGAGTAAGGAATATGGAGTTCTGGTGGAAGGTAGGTAGGTAAATTTACGTCACACTGGAGCACCATAACGGTTTTTTGTCAACAGTCTGGGATCAATTCCAAAGCGAGATCCAACGACAACATCTTGTAATTTTGAATCCCGTTCAGATGACGAGTAACCTGAGATGGCACCCCACACTTCAGAATTCATCACCACGTCAACATGAAGACATTTGCGATCACGACATATTTAAAGTGCATCAGTCTCCACGTATACGACAGTCTTTTCGCTGGAAGGAATCTCGAACCCACAATCTTCTGGGGGCCGTCGTGGATCAGTAGGTATGGCCTCTGCGTTAGCAATCTTCGAGTTGTAGGCTACGAAGGTTCCATTCCTGTCAGGTGCATTCTCTTTGGGTGTCCTTATATCTTCTGTGTCAGTAAAAACTTTTAACGTGTGTGTATGTCTATTATTTGGTATTGTATGTTTTGTGTCTGGCGGTGCAGCATGGCCAATTATGGCCTTTGCGCCATAAACCCCCAATATATCCAAACAACCCAGCCTACCACTTTCCAACTTGGCTACCACTACCCAGAGGTTGGAGAATGGTAAGCAATTTGGAAATGCCCAAGTCATTGAAACATAAAAAAGGCATTGATAAATTAGTTGCATACCAAAAAATAACTATCGTAGAAAAAAAAATTTACTAAATCTCTTTTCCATTTAGTAATAACACCTCCAATTATTTAACTGAGCTATTTCCGCTAATAAAAGTACTATAGAACTGTCAATAATCTATTGTATAGATAATTCTATCACAACCGAGCGTTAAATTTCCAACAATAAAATATTTGTGTTAACAATAGTATGACATAGAATTGTTTCCAACAATAAATAAGTCCGTTTGAAGACAAAAACAATTTTTTAGGTGACTATTTCCTCATATCTGCTCCATACAAAAGCACACAAATTATTTCGGTCTTCCGTAGATAGCTTCCAGTTAAGATTGCGTCTTAGATCCTTCACTGCCACTATGTCAGAGCTGCTTCCTAGTCAATCATTTAACAGACTCTTGCTACTGAACTTCAGGGAAGGTTGAGAGCAAGCGGTCTCGGCCCGATAAACACCTGTTTCTATTCAATAGCCCTTTTCGAAAATGAACACCTATTTCACTGCTTTCTGCATGTGTGACCCAGCACCTGGAAAATGGGACTCATGTTACTCCAGGTCAAATTTGCTGAGGTTTGAAGTCACCCAAATTCATCAAATAACTTTGATTGTTTTTTTTTTATATATTACATGTTTGACATAGCACCTAAATAACTTGACCCATGTCCAGTGGCGGATAAAGTCAAGCGAGGGCTCCAAGCGGTAAAATTTTTGGGGCCCTCAAACTCAAGTTTGAAAAAAAGTTTCAAACAAAAAAGAAAAGTAATCAAAAATTTATTAAAAAAACTTTTTTATATGAATTTCCGTCTTGTTTTATTTCTTGCAAATTCGTCAACTATATGACATAAATGAATTGACTGTGAAATTTTCTCTTATTGTAAACTCCTGTCCGACTTCTTTGTTTTCATCAAAAAACATTTTTCTCTTTTGTTGTCTGCGAGTTTGTCCATCTTCCACATTAAAAGACAGCACTGACAAATCATTTGCCTCTTTTCAACTTTTTTAAAATTAATGATAAATTTTTCTAGTGACTAGAGTAGGATAGATCTTTTCAATTGTTCGCATTCTATTGATTGCAGTGATTTACTAGTAGTATTTATTATTTATAACATAGTATTCCAAATAACTGTTAATAGGGAAATTTCATGTTTGTCCATTTTCTTCAGAAGTGAAGTCGCCTCCACTATGGGAATTTTTTTTCTTCTGAATTACAAATTTTAGTTAAAGCCTCTTTTATATGGGTGAAACCAATTTGTATAGCTAATACAACATCTACTTTTGCTGACCACCTTGTATTAGGAACTCTTTTCACTGCACTTAAAGACGCTGTCACAACTTTTCTCGAATCCTAATGAAAATACATTTTGAGACTTCGGGGCCCCTTTGGAATTCCGGGGCAATACGCTGCCGTTTAGTGAGCTTACCGCATAATCCACCACTGCCCATGTCCAGAATCCCTATCCTCCCTGGTCAAATTTGTTGAGATTTGAAATGATCAAAATTTGTCAAATAACTTAGGCGGTGATTTTGACCAATTGCTATCTACTTATATGATCTAGCACCTAGAAATTTTGACTCAAGTTGCTCCTGGATATTTCTGCTAAGGTTTGAAGTCACCCAAACTCATCAAATAACTTTGGCGGTGATTTTAACCCGTTGCATCTACGTGTATGACCTAGCAACTAGAAATTTTTGACTCGTGTTACTCCTGGTCAAATTTGCTAAGGTTTGAGTAAAGTTATTTTACAACTACTTTATTTTGGCTTATACTTTTATATTCGAATACTTTCATCTCTAGTTCTCAGGAGCAGAAAGACAGACTGCTTCAGAGCAAAGAATGTTAAATAGTATTTTCATCCACTTTTCTGAGGAAACAAAATATGGCTTTCATAATAATTTTTTTCCGTTTCTCTTTTTTGCTTAAGAGAGTTGGTTACCATTTTTAGAATTTTTAATTATTACATTTCTGTCATTAATTAAATTAAATTAATTTATATTAATTTAAACAAGTAATTTAAACTCACAAAATACCATGTTTTTAATAAAAGTACCGCGGAGATTTAGGCTTTGATAAAGGGAGCCATGAACTCCAACAAAGTTTGAATAGAGCTGCCTTATTTCGAGTTTACAATACCATTAAGCATGGATGCTGAACTTCCGAATAATTCACGACTGATACTTGACATTTAATACAAAAGCGTACGCCTCAACGAATCATGAATGGATGTTTCCAAATAATTCAAGAATAATACTTGAATTTCAATACAAAAATGTGTGTCTCGGCTAATCTTTGATGTGAAATTCCCGACTGATACAAGACATTCAATACAAAAGTGTACGCTTCAGCTGATCAAATAACATCAGCAGTAAAGGCCAAATGAACATCTGCCTGATAATGTCGATGGAAAAATCTGCTCACTGCGTGTATTCTAGCTTTTTATTTACGTATCGATTACACAATACCAGCAAACATAGCTGTAATTATCATTGTAACACTGTTTTGGACATGGAATCCCACCTAGAATTAACTGCAGCGTCATCAGATAAGACATATTTATCTTCACAAAAATGAGAGGAAAAAATAACGAATGATGAAGATATAGAATGAAGTCCCCTAAAAAAAGCTTGCCGTCAAAGGCAGAAAAATTCCGGTCCATGAAAAGAGGCACAAAAAAGAGAAGCAGGTGGGAAGAGGCCAAAGATAAGATCAGAACGAAGATAAACTTTCACCCGAATGACAGTTTTGTCGAGTTTCTTGTCAAAGGTCCTAGTTTTACAGGAAAGTTTCCCGGAGCGTTTCTTGACTCGTCAAAGCTTTTGAGGCCTTTCGTCGCGAGTTGTACTGCTAATCTGAACAAGAGATCCAACACGGGATAGGATCTCTGATCTGAATCTTCTGTCATCACCTTTGTGGTACCTTTGACTGGCTATATCGAGGATCATTCAATGCTTGTGTAACAGGATAAAATTAATAGGGGCATGTTAGATGGTTTTATTTATGATATTCGTTGCATCGCACACTAGGCTATATTACTCTTTTCTACTTCTATCTTTCTATGAATTTTCGGTTTGTGGAAGCAGAAGAATGCTCACACTACCATCTAGGTTGAAGCTTCACCGGTCTTTCATCGCGACTGGTACTGCTAATCTTGACTAAAGATCCAACACGGGATCGTATCTCTAATCTGAATCTTCTGTCAGCACCTTAGTGGTACCATTGAGACAAGCTATATCAAGGGTCATTCAGTGTAATAGGATAAAATTAATACGGCATGTTAGATGCTGTTATTTATATGGAAGATATTTATGCAGTAACTCTTAGATGCATTCGGCTACATTACTCTTTTTACTTATCGTTCCATGAATTTTCGGTTTGTGGAAACAAGAGAATTCTCACACTACCATCTAGGTTGAAGCTTCAATTGCCTTTCGTCATGACTTCTGCTAATCTGAACAAGATATCCAATATGGGTTTGGATCTCTAATATGAATCTTCTGTCAGCACCTTTGTGGTATCATTGACAAGCTATATCGAGGGGCATTCAGTGTAACCGGATAAAATTAATGGGGCATGTTAGATGATGTTATTTATATGGTAAATATTTATGCAGTAACTCTTAGTTACATTCGGCTACATTACTCTTTTTACTTGTCGTTCCATGAATTTTCGGTTTGTGGATACAAGAGAGTTCTCACACTACCACCTAGGATGAAGTTTCAGCTATCTTTCGTCATGATCTTCTACTGCTAATCTGAACAAGATATCCAACACGAGTTTGGATCTCTAATTTGAATCTTCTGACAGCACCTTTGTGGCACCATTGACTAGCTATAACGAGGGTCATTCAATTCTTGTGTATCCATACAAAAAAAATAGGGGTATGCTAGATTGTGTTATTTATGATAAATATTTATACAGTTACCCTTCATTACATCGCACATTTAGCTTAAATTGAGGTTCGGGAAATAAAATATTGAAGTTCTCAAACAGGAAAAAGCGTTGAAATCTGTGAATAATTCAGCTCCAGATTGGTAGAGGACATTGGAGAAGTCCTCTTATAAAAAGGTGGTAAACTCGCCAGGGGAAAGGGCTGCCATTCGCAAAACCATGTGACGATTATTATAGGTGATTATTTGTTTCGCCAAGTAGTCGCTGCAAATTGCGTCAGTTGTAAGAACGCATTATTTACGTTTGGACCTCCCTATTATTGAATGCATAGTCTAAAACGAACCTGGTGATTTAACTGTCCAAGTGGTTTCGATGAGATATCTCGTCGATAAAGATCTGAATAACTTAAATTAGGACGAGATATCTCGTTACAAAGACATCGCTGATTATTTATGATCAGGAGATCAAATCAGTTTTTTTCTATGGACGAGGTGCAAAAACTCTTATAAAATATACGAATACAATAAAAAAAAATCCGATTTTCTGCTACGCTTGTTTCACTCTTCAATGGGTTTCAACGAGTTATCTCGTCAATAAAGAGTTGGCCAAATTTAACTAGAACGAGTTATTTCGTCATCAAAATATTGCCGATTTTTTGACGAGAACTGATCAGTTTTGCCAGTGACGAGATAACTCGTAGAGAACCACCAGGTGAGTTAAATGTCAAGAAGTCAAAACCGATTTATGATGCTGAAAATATTTCTCCAAGACTCTGAGTATAAAACCCCGACCAAAATAACTCTCCATCCGTTTGAGAGGAGTATATCACCTCTTAAGTCAGTGAAAAATGGTTTATTTTGACGTCATCTCCCCGGATGCTTATTCAATTAACTCTCACCTGTCATTCTCTTTGCCCGGGCGGGGTAAATCTACCTTAAGTGCTCAAATGTCTGGACAGGATTTTGTCGGCTTCGGAATTATTAAAATCGATGGTCTTCTTTCAGAGTACAGGCCCAATTCTGAAAGATAAATGGTGATGAAAACACTCTCTGAAAATGATGAATTTCTTAGGGAATGCGATGGGGCTTCATTTTTTGACTTCACAAACGTAGATTCGGGTCAGAAGGTGAAGAACACGTCAATGTCTTATGAGATTAAATTATGTACAAAGATGAATCTATTTTTGAAAGTCTGAATTAATAAGGAAAGATCTTAAGCCATGCCTGGCCGTGGTAGCTCAGTTGAAAGAGCAACGGATTAGCAACCGAGGGAATGCGAGTTTGAAACTAAGTCCAACCAAAGACCGTCGTGTACACGAGGCACGTTAAATCTGCCGTGGCCTCAAATGTCCTCACGTTGGCTTAGTGTGGGAGTTTGGAGAGTTCCTTCCCTTGGGGATTGATCCCGGATGCATTCTCCTACCTTTACTCGAGTAGAAGTTATGGAAAATTTTTAAGCCCGCTGATTCGTTGGTTTCTCACCGTCATCTGTGATGTCACTCAGTCATAGTGCGCATGCGTGAGAAGTTTCCATATTTAGTACTATTTACGTGCAATGGCGAGTCTCGTGCTCGCTCATGATTGATCAGTGGAGATTTTATTAATAATTCTCACTTAACTGTTCTGAACACCATATACAATAGGTAATGCATATTTTCAAGATTACAATGAACATTCTTTTAATTCAAAAACATAAATGTGTGTTTACAATTCTGTACCTCAGTAAAAGTATTGTATGTGCAAATTTTTCGAATATAGCGTTTTCATCGTAAGTGGCATTTAAACTAGTGTAATTGAGCAATCATTTATTTGTCTTCAAAGCATTTTAAGTAAAGAAAAAGCCCCATTATATGTATTAAAAAACTTTTAATATCTCTATACTGTAAAATATTGATACTTCTCACGCATGCGCACTATGAGAGAGTGACGTCACAAATGATGGTGAGGAACCAACGAATCAGCGGGCTTAAAATTTCCCTATAGCGTCTACTCGAGTAAAGGTAGGTTATATGCATCCCGGATCGTCGCAAATAGCCTGTTGTGTTGCTCCAGTGGGACGTAAATTTAACTACCTACCTCATAATGAATATTAGTTCATAAAGTAGTAATTATTTTATAATAATGTGACTTATTTACATTATTAAAATTATATTATAATCGTGTTTGATGATGAATTTAAGCCGTACATATTTAGCTATCTTCTTCTACAGAGGAGATGAAATTCTTTAATAAGCAGTCCACAATTCAATCAGAGCATAGGCTATGTTCCGAATAATTATTTAGTCGTACCGTGTTGTGCACTTTAAATGGGACGCATTTGTTTAATAATTTAGCTATGAATGATTTAATGCCTCACCCCTACTTCTAAAAGATAGCTCGAAAACCCCAGAAAACGAAGTCCCCGAATCCGCGTAGTCCACGACTGTGTATCTTGATTATGTCTCCCACCCCGTATCACAGAGCTGGATCTATCAGAGCTTCGAGATAGGACGTAATTATCCAATACACGAGGGGGCCTCCGAACCCTGCAAAGGAAGCCTTGGACCCATAAAAGGTTTATAAAACGCCCATCTAATCCAAACAAAATAAAATCCAGCATTCAATTACTTCAGAAAACCGAAGCTGAGTTCTTTACAGAAGCAAGATTGATTCCAAACACGAATTATACCGCTCGCCAAGCAACAAATAAATCTGTCCAAACCCATCCCCGAACCGCGCATCAGTCCTCAGGGGTCCATCGCCTGGAGCAACGAAAACAAAATCCCGACTCCACAGCAGCGATTACTTCCGATTCGATATATATAGTACCGGGATTTGAATGTCGGTAGTTTCATACCAGACTGCAGGAAGTCAGTTGAGTCCCCCATTCCGTGTAGTCCACGGTTGTATACCTTGATTATGCCTCCCCCTCATACCACCGAGCTCCATCTATTAGACCCTCAGGGTAGAGGACGTTTGGTGGATGTGCAAGCGGCATTACGCGGGCCAGATTTCAAATTGCAGCCAAAGTGGGCTGGCGTTCTTTTGTTGTTGAGGTACTTCCATTGATAGTGTTCCTGGTACAACTGAAGGAAAACTGAAAAGTCTTCGTATTACAGTTAGTTTGGGGGCCGCGTTCTAATAAGCAATTTCGTATTTCGAGGTATGTAATTGGGAAGCCCAATGCAAGAGACGCCGGTCACTTAAATAGCCTCGTTGGAGGAGGCCCTACCAGCTATTCAAATTATATCCCGACTCTGTTGAATTCGGCTAACTGGGTATAATGAAGGAGGCAGGGGCCTTTTAGAGCTTGCTAGCTCAGACAAACCAGTCAACAATTTATTTGATAAGTAGGCAAAAATATAGTTAAGGGGTTCGTTATAGCGAGGGAGGGGTATATAATTTTGTGTGGATGATTACTCCCGGGAAGGGTTATTTTTTCAAATAATCACAAACTAGAAAGGAGGCGGTTTGAAAGAAATAAGAATCCGGTCTTTTTTAACCCTCCCCCTTTTAAATATGGATTGGCTTGTTTAGGATAAACAGTTGAGGAAATTCGTAATCAAAATATGTTCGGGAATAGTAGGTCCGCTCGTTATTTTAACAGGCTTAGAAACATTATTATGATGATGCTAAAATATCATGATGGTTTTAAATCTCACCTGTGTTCATTTAAACTCGTTTGTATTTAAAACTAAACTATCCGAAGATTTAATGCAGGATTGAGTTTTATAAAAATTAAGTAGACAGAATAATTACTAGTGTCCCCAGAACCACCAATATCTGTGTTTCTGAAAGGCAACTTTAGAGAACTGTGCTCATCTACCCTCTTAGTGATTGTCTTGACGAGATATTTCGTCATTAGCAAAACTGAGCAGACGAGTCCATCAAAGTCTTGTCTCTCCTCATTAGAAGAAAACTAACCAGATCTTGGACCTCGTTATCATGAAAGAATCGGCAATATCTCAATAAAGGAGATATCTCGTCAGCAGCAAAATTCGCAAGATCTTGGACGAAATATCTCGTCAAAACAATTCGGAAGATTAACTAGTTTTTCATCTTTATTCCTTCATAGTAATTTAAACTAATTAAATATACATTCATCCATCATTTTACTTACATATTTTATTCTGTGAATTGTTTTTATATTGAGAGAGTTAAAGGTAGGTATTTAATTAACGTCGCATTGAATTGACACAAAGTGCTATTCGCGATGGTCCGGCATCATTCCTGTAGAGAACGATTCGAGGACAACACCACGTAATTATGAGCCACGGTCAGATGACGAGGCAACACGTGAGCTGGAATCCCACTCTCCAAACTTCCACATCACGCCAACGTGAGGACATTTGATTCAACGACATATTTAACGTGCACCAGCCCTATTTGTACACGAAGGTCTTTGGTTGGATTTGAACTCGCAACCCTCCGGTTGCTAATCTGCCCCTCTTCTAACCGGGCTACCGCGGCATCATTACTAACCGGAGTGTACTTCTCTTGTGTCAGTACAATTTCTTCTTATGTACTTGTCGGGAAAACAAATGTGCTGTTGAGATAATTCACAGGGAATTGTGTAAATTAAAATCAGAGGTATGATTATTTCGAAATCTTTAAGTTATATCTATTTTTTATTCATCAACTTCGATACCAGCATTTTTAGAATGCAACTTTTCCATAAATTAAACATTGACTCTTAAAATCGTCATTAGGGGTTTGATTCCGGACCATCGTCAATAGCCAGTTGTGTTGCTCTAGTACGACGTTAATTAAAATTATCATTACCATTGCTTAACATTGTCAAAACAAAGGTAAATGAAACTAGTTCTCAACCAGAAGGGTTTTTCTTTTACGACAATTTATTTCTACAAGAAAAAACACTCAAAATTTCGTTAGGTATCAAAATTATATTTTTAACACGAAAAAAAGTTCCCTAATTAGTTGACGAAATACTATTAAAATATCTGAATAATGATGCATACTGCTGTTAATTATCATGTTTGATTATTTTTTCCTGGAGGAGTTTTCTACTATGGTGTCGAAAATTATTTTCTACCGACTACTGATGATGTAAGTTTTCTCTGTGTTAATGATATAAATACTTTTTTTTTTGTAAATGGAACTTAAGCGAACATGAAAATGGAACTAAAAGCGAGAATCTGCCATCAGTAGAAACAATCAGGAATAATTATTTTGATGAAATGAGAGAAGTGAGGTAGTGTTGAATTAACCTCACACTGGAGGAACATAACGGGCTATTGGCGACAGTCCAGCATCAATCTCGAAAGGATCGATCTGAGGAAGATGCCTCGTAAATTTGAGGCACGGCAGATGACGAGGTCAACACGTGAACTAGCATCCCACGTATTTTCCTGTTGGAAGAGTAACGGGTTACCAACCAGAGGGTTCGAGTGAGAATCCTGAGCTAGCACACCGCTTTCCAAACTTCCACACCACGCCAACATGAGTACGCTTGAGGCCTCGACAGATTTAAAGTTCACCAGCCCCCCTTGTACACAGCGTTCTTTGACTGGATTCGAACTACCAACCCTTCGCTTGCTAATTCGTTACTCCTCCAACCGGACTACAGCGGTCCGACCAAACTTGAAGACGCTGCCTTTTCGACAAGCACGTACGTCTTAAAAAAAGGGCTGTGACTCCAGCCCCTGTAGCCTCCCCTTCCCTGCGACCCTGGTTCTGACCCCCACAACCCCCCTCCTGGCCACGTCATTGCTTAACCCACTTTACCCTGTTTACAATCTGGCACAACCCTCCGAACATTTCCAAGCATCCCACCTACGGGCTGCATCTTGAAATTCGGCAATTTGTGCTCACTCTCCCCAAACACTGCAAAAAGCAACGGGAGTACATTTAAGGCTATGTCCCGAGGCCATACGCGAATGCTGCGCTGTCCGGACATTTCTTTTCCGGAATGCCGGATAATGCCCACGCCCACGTGACTGTTCCATTTCAGGAAGGCTCTCCAGGAGTCCTCTCCCTCGCCACTTATCCAGGACCTAACGCCTCCCGGGCAAAAAGAACGGGAGTAACTTGTAAAACGACGCCGGGATTCCGGCTCACTTAAAAATCCGGTAGCCGAATCCGCCGGATATAAAAAGGGAACGACTGCGTGTCTGCCCTCCAGTTGTTATTTAATCACTGGAAAGTGGTTATTAAATGCAACAGGAAATGTTATAAAAACCAGACATATGAGATGGTCTACATGGTCCCGCAAATGGACCATGCGGTGAGATATATGATATTTTAATGAGATATATTGATTTGCGATATTGTGGTCCGCAATTTCGATACATTAACCTGGAGATTATTCCTAAAGAGATAGCGGGTTTAATTGCCGCGTCTCGTATTATTTCGCTGCATAATTACATTGTTTGTCTCCGGATACTTGAGATTCCCTAATAAATGCGTATTAACCTTCCGTTTGTCTTGGATGGAGTTTCTGCTAATCGCCGGGGTGCACTGCACGTCGTGTTTGCGTAAGTTAATGGATTGTTTCTTTGGTGGTTAAAATTACTCGGAGCTTCCGCCCTGGGTGTATTTCTCTTCAGCGTCGGTAGAAATTTGCTCGTGTATTCCCATTCACACGACGTTTGCTTGGCGCAGCTTGGCCTAGTACGGCCCTTGCGTCATAAAAATCCAGTCATCAAACTTTCTCTGATCGCTGCTGTATTCACATGTTCTTGAAATCCACTTTTATAATTGATTTCATATCTAGGTTAGTTCGGTTTGTCTCTTCGTAGTCTTTATTAGCGTCTCCTAGTCATTGTTTGTTTGGGCCCCTGACAAGTGATGTTTTATTTTAACCCTATGTTGCTTCCATACCAAGCAAAATTGTATTTTAACCCTAGATTACTTCCATTCCAAACAAGATTTTATTTTAACCCTATACTGCTTAGTGCTTCTTATCCTACTAGTCAATCTTTTCCAGACCATAGACGTAATAATATATTAAGTTATATTGTTGTTATGAGTTATATTGTTGAGAAGAGCTTCAGACAGTGTGACCGATATGTGTCGACTAGTAGTAATGTGACTGCTCTGTGAAAAATTCACTTGGTTCGACGATTTGGCATCTCATCGCCTCGTTTGGCGATGTAAGATATAATGACAAGGTAGATGTTTAATGCACATTTCTACAGAGTAGCGAAAAAATGGTGAAATCGATAACTAGGCTTTTTATTTTTGTGTTTCGAATGTTTGCGGTTGAAAGAGGTAGTTTACTTTATTAGATCTCGACAACACGGAAAAACAACTCGACAACCATACTTCTAATCGGTTATAAATTCAGTGGGACAAACTTGAATACATTTTTTCAAGAATCGTCTATGTAAAATGTGATACGGTCCGTTTCAACGTAAACAGACAGAAGAAGACTTTGTGGCGGGAGCAGTTCGAGTGGTGCCAGACTGACTAGCATCAAAGTAATAAGACCATGCACTTCCTGTATCTGGTATTTTCGGTATATCTAAGGTTTGGTTTGCCGTTCTATGCTTACTTTTGACTACATTAGGGATGATTAGGTTTCGTTTGCTGCTATTTTTGTTCAAGAGGACTAATTGGAAATAGATATAATTAGACCTGTACCTGTGGCTTAAGAGACGACCTTTCTAGTAAACAGCGCCGATTTAGTATCTTGTTATATGCGTGTCAGGTAGGTAAGTAGTTAATCAACGTAGCAACACAACGGGGTATTGTTGACTGTCCGGGATCAATCCCGAAGGGAAAGATCCAACGTTAACGTTTCGTAATTATGAACCACGATCAGATGACGAGAACTACACCTGAGATGGCACCCCACTCTCCAAACTTCCACACCATACCCACGTGAGGACATTTGAGGCCATGACAGATTTAACGGTCATTACGTACACGACGGTCTTTGACTGAACCATGTTTCGAACTCTCAACCCTGTGGTTGCTTACCCGTTGCTCTTCAAGTCCTGGGCTACCGCGTCCCTATATGCGTGCCGAATTGATTATTGAGAACTCTAACATTTTACTTAAGTTGAGTAGAATGTTTTTAAAATTCTTTTCATAATTTTGAATTTTCGTTACTTTTTAGTTAACTGTGAATTTAATTAGTTATACTAAAATGAAAAACAATGATAAATTAATTATTTATAAGCTTTGGATCTAACCTTAGATTCAACTTGTGCTCCAACATTACATGTCACGTCTAACAATTCGTGTAAAAAGTAATTCGGTAGTGCTACATATCTTACATTTTTACCCTTTTTATTTTCCCCTATAACTGTTTGCTATAACTTTTTTTTAGTTTTGCCAGTAACTTTACTGTTAGTTTTCCTTATAAAATAAGATTTTAATTCTATTAAGCAAGAATTAGTTTTCAAGTAATCTCCATAATGTATTTTTATCCGAAGAAATGGTCGTCAATAACCCGTTGTGTTGCTCTATTACAACGTTAACTAATAAGTACCAATTACCGAAAAAAAAGTGAATTTCAATAACTCGTAAATACAACAAACAGTAAAACGTTGATTTAAAAAAACTCTAGAGTCAACTTCTCGGGGAGGGAAAGTCCCACTTGAAATCAGATTCAAGAAATAGACTCCTTTCATTAATGGTATATCTGGCCTAACTGGATCTGAAGTGACTCTGATCCATTTTCGTTGTTGGGGCTGGTGCGATTATCCAATCTTAGAAGGATGAAACAGATGATAAGTATCAGGTCTGTTTTGTTTTATTTCATACTAGTGGGGAATCTATTAAAGTAATAGGTCGAATTTCTTATGAAAGATAGTGAAGATACTAACCATTTATACACGGTGATTCATAAGTACGTATGCAGTTTCTAGATGCTGTAAAACACAGACAGTTTAAGACACGAGCCCCAAGTGCAAACTGTTAGCTAGGTATACTCATTAAGTTTGTGTCCCCTTCCCGAGCGAAGTGACGTAACACGGTAGCGAGCGTGTCACGTGACTAGTCAGTGAACATGGCTGCGTCTGCAGTAGAGAAGGTCTTTTGTGTTGTTGAATTGAGCAAAACGGAATCTGTCATCGTTGTTCAACGGCCTTTTCGATCACGATTTGGAAAAGAACCTCCAACCAGAAAATTCATTAATGATTGGTTTAAAAAAGTTGAAACTACTGGCTGTTTGTGCACAGTTCCAAAGCCAGGACGACCGAGTGTGTGTTTCGGAATATGTCGTCAAAAATCTTATTCATCCAATTGGATAAAAAAGTCGAAAAACTTTATTCTCAATTAGATGGTGCACCAACACACTGGTCAGGTGACATGCGAAATTATCTCTGTTAACATCTTCATCTGTGGATTGGACGAAGCGCCGACTACAGCAGGCCACTAACCCAATGGCCACCCAGATGCCCTGATTTAACACCATGTGATTTTTTTTTTGGGGGGGGGGCTACGTAAAGTATAACTTATTTAACCCTCTTCTTCCTGTTGATCTAATGGAGTTGAAACAGCGTATCACAACCACTACCACTGCACTTGCTTCAGATACCCTAACACACGTCTGGGCAGAAATGGGTTACCGGTTCGATGTGTGTAGTGTGACTAAGGGTGCACACATAAAACATCTGTGACTGTCTCTGAAAAACTTGAAATATTCACCTACACTTCTGTTACAAGAAACATAAAATATCTTACATTGTCACTGTTATATAGTGCGTTGAAATTGTATACTTACTTATGAATCACCCTGTACAACCGCCAGGTAATTTTCATAGGGATAGTATCTACTTTTATAAATTTTGAAGATGGACTGTGAAAAAAAAGCGGGTCATTATATAATGTTACTCTTGAATTTATTTCTGAAAGCAGATTAAAGTTTCATTTCTTTTCTACGCCTATTCATTTTTAATAATATTTTCTGTAGGTGAATTTGTGTGCTTTAATTTTGCTTTGATATTCATATTTATATTCATTGTGTGTGTTTTGAATACATTCAAAATGTGAAATTCCTCCATTAATCATTCAGGTTGCCGAGTATAAAATTGTGATATTTATATCCATATTCACTCAGAAGGAATGTACCCAATATATATCATAATTGCGATATTGTTGTGTTTTGAGTACATTCCATCTGCGCAATACCGCAACTCATTAAAAAATTGACTGTGCTGCGAAGATGAAAGTACGATACTAAAATTTATATTCATTCTTCTGTGCGTTTGAGTACATTCCTCCAGCGATATCACTCGACTCATTACTCATGCTGACGAAGATGAAAGTGACAATCAAATTTACATTTATTTCATGTTTTTTTAGTACATTCTTCCAGAAAAATTCCACAACACATAAAAAAGCTCGCCATGCTTCAAAGATGAAAGTGTAATATTTATATTCATTCGTCGATGTGTTTTGAGTACATTCTTTCTGAGCAAACTCGCAACTCATAAAAAAAACTGGATATGCTACAAAGACGGAAGTATGGTATTCAATTTCATATTCATTCTTCAGTGCGTTTGAGTACATTTCTCCAACGAAATCCAGCAACTCATAAAAATGCACCATACTGTCGAAGATGAAAGCGGTGCTCAAATTTATTTTTTCTCTTCGGTATGTTTTGTTTTCGTTCCTCAAGAAAAATTGCGCAACTCATAAAAACTCACCTTGCTTTCGAAGATGAAAGTATGATACTGATATTTATATTCATTCTACAGTTTGTTTTGAGTATATTCTGAGATATCCTCCAACGCATCAAAAACCTGACTATACTACCAAAACGAAAGTACGATATTCAAATTTATATTCATTCCTCAGTGTGTTTGAGTACATTCCTCCAGCGATACCCCTCGACTCATCTTTCTTTTTGCGGTAGATAGAAGTGTGATATTGATATTTATATTCTCTCTCTTCGGTATGTTTTGAGTATGTTCCTCCGGCGAAATCCCGCAACTCATGAAAAAGTCACCATGTTTTCGAAGATTCAATTATGCTGCTAAAGATGAAAGTGCGATATTTGTACTTATATTCTCTCTTCGGTATGTTTTGAGTACGTTCTTCAGAGAAATCCATCAAAAAACTCACCCCATGCAAATAAAAAAAAACTAACCTTGCTGCGAAGATCAAAGTACGATATTCACATTAATATTCAATGCGTTTGAGTACATTCCCCAACAATATCTCTCGACTCATCACTCATGCTGCCGAAGATGGAAGAAGTGCGATATTGATATTCATATTCCCTCTTCGGTATGTTTTGAGTAAGTTCCTCCGGCGAAATCCAGCAACTCATCAAAAAGTCACCACGCTGCTGAAGATGGAAGTGCGATTCTTAGCAAGTAGGTAAACAGCAAAGGTCACTCTTTGTTCATGTGGTCCTTGTGGAACCCCAAGTCCATCAACCTTAAGCCCCGAGGTCACCTTTTACCGACATCTCGTCCAAAATAAAGGAGGGGGGAGAGAAATCTACCTTTCCGACTTTTGGCTCCGCAAGAGAGAAAGAAATACGCCACTATTTCAAATATCCCATTGTTTCGGCTGTCACTAGATGGGGTATTCGCGTGGTGGATCTGAATCGAGGGAGACACTAAGTGTATGGGGGCCCAATAATAATAAAAGGAAGAGCACGAAAAGCAAAGAAAGAACAAGCTGAGCAAAATAAAAGCCAACTTCTGTAGTGGAGTGTTTCAAGTTCAGAACCGTCGCCCGGGGATGTTCCCATTTACTTTTCAAAAGGGACAAGAGAGACTTGGTTATAATTGTGTCTCCTCTTCATATTAGGCTTTGAGAACTGTATCGAGCCAAAGTGTTTGTACAGCGTCCGTGTGTGACACAGGTAATTATGTGTGTCGGGAGAGGTGAAGAACGCTTCTGTCTGAAGACGAAATCTCCATTCGGAGTTTGAGGACTGTATCAGGCGATTCACTTTTTGGTGTGACGCTAGCAATCAGCTTACTTGGAGGGGGTGGTAATGCTGAATACTATCAATAGGGTCACCGCAAATGTGTTCAATGGATGAACAGCATCACGTGTTTCGGTTACTGAAGGTTAGAAGAGTAGCAGATTAGCAGCAGGAGCGTTGGGAGTTCGAATCCGACCAAAGACCGTCGTGTACAAAGGGGCTGGTGCACGTTAAATCTGCCGTGGACCAAAATGTCTTCACGTTGTTGTGGTGTGGAAGTTTCGATAGTTATTTGCCCGCTCAGGTGTGACCTCGTCTTCTGACCGTGTTTTAAACTTACGTGGTGTTGTCCTCAGATTTTTCCTTTCTTGTTTGATTGCGGACCGTCGTCAATAGCCCAATGTGTTGCTCCAGTGCGACGTTAATTAAAATTTTAAAAAAATACCTACCTTGGGTTAACGAAGGGGGTTGGTTAGGTTTTATAACCACAAGACATAAATACAATATCAAGTAATAGACATGTACATACACAATGAAAGTTTACTGACACTGAAGAGAAAAGTAGTTTTCAGGGAGAAGTGCACCTGACAGGTATCGAACCTGTGCTGAGTACAAGTCGAAGGTTGCAAACGCAACGGACATACCCACTGAGTCGCAACAGCCCCTGAAAGTTGGTTCGTTTGGGTTTGATGGCGCAAGGTAAAAAGACTTCCAAGCGCAAGATAGTGCAAACCAGTAAACACAAATAAAAGGCTACACCTCCTGGTGGTTATCTCGACGAGATATTTCACCATTAGCAAAACAGATCAGATCTTGATGGAAGAGATATATCGCTGAAACCACTTGAAAGGTTTATATAGTCTAATCAACAATATAAAGCATATTTAAAATCATATATTTACTGCACAGGTAGGTATTTCAGATGATTTAAAAGGGGCAAAATAAAAGATGGAATGCAAGTAGGTCTCAATTGGCAAAACAAATTACGAAGGCTCGAACATATAAATGGAGAAATGTGTTAAAGAGGGATTCTCATTTTACTCGACTATTAAAACTAAAATGTTGTTTATCTAATTAATGTCTCACACTGGAACAATACAAGAAGATATTGGCGACGGTCTGCGACCAATCCCGAAGAGGAAGATTGTGGACAACACAACGTAATTTTGAGCCACGGTCAGTTGACCCTTTTTGTGAATCAAGCGAGGCAAATTTTCATAGAAACAAAATGGAGGATACACTTCATTCTGATCTAAACTAGTATTATGAGTAAGGATTCTCAAATATATATTAGGTACGTAGATGAGATTAGTGCCTAATTTATAAAATTTATTCGTGTGATGAAACTTTACTGATGTTCTCAACCAAGAGATCCAACAATACCTCGTCATATTGAGCCACAGTCAGATGGCGAAGTCACACCTGAGCTGGTACCACACTCTCTAAATTTCTACACTACACTAACGTGAAGACATTTACTTCCTCAACAGATTTAAAGTGCACCAGCCCATATACCCAAGACTGTCCTTGGCTGGATCGAGTTTCAAGATCGCAAACTTCCAGTTGCTCATCCGTTACTCTTCCAAACGGGCTACCACGGCCTTAAAACTAATAGGAAATGTAATTAAAAAATTAACTATAACCACACACACACTTGTTAAAATTCCACAGCTATGCAATAAGGCAGTGATGCACGTGGATGATAACCCAACAAGTCTAATAAAATAGGTTATGAGGTTTTAAAATATCGTCTATATAAACGACTAAGACATGCACAATTAAAATATAGTTAATTGTAATATGTTATTGTCAATGCTATAAGGGGTCCTTTCACCGACTATAAATACCTGTATGACTCGAGAATGACCGATTCAAAGACGAGTTAAGATGAAGGTTACTAAACAACGTCTAACTTATTGCTTCGCCAACGGTTTTATAAGGTTTTCACGTGTGTTTCGAGGCTGGTAGTTGTATACATTGGTAAACTGAACAAGAATATTAACTTTTAAAAATTTCTTGAAGCCACTAAACTTTTAATGAGAAGAAAGTGCAGGAATAGTTTAGTTTTTTTTCTTATATATGTTTCTGCAACCACTAAAAATATTGACAAGAAAGATCACTATCGCCTGTTCTCATGTCCATTCAATGGTAAAATACGCAGAAAAGTTCTTGAACCTTTAAAAATATTGACCAGAAATATTACTATTTCTTGCCTACATACCCATTCATTGGTAAATTGTGCAATAATATTTAAGTATACTTCTAAAATGTTCCTGTAACTACTAAAACATTGACGAAAAAGACCGCTCTCACATTCATTCATTGGTAAATTATGACAAACTATTAAAGTTTATTTCTTAAACGTTGTTGGGGGCAACCACTAAAAATATTGACAAGAAATATCACTATTGCCTGCCCTCATAGCTATTCATTGGTAAATCGTGCAAGAATATTTAAGCATATTTCTAAAAATGCTGACGGAAAAGATCGCTATCACATGCGTTCATTGATAAATTATGCCGAAATATTTAAGTTTATTTCTAAAAAATTCTTGCAACCATCTTCAGTTTTGCTGTCATCGCCCCTGCTCCTTCCTGAGAGAGCGCAATTGCCCGCCCGGTCCACCAATCAGGAACCACCCGGTCTGTAGCGTGTCCAACTCACTGGACTAGGCACCTGAGCCTTGTTCCGGGTTCCTCGCTGCAACTGCAGAGACCTAATGGTCTGAACTCGCAGAATATTTTTATAAACGGAGATGAAGATAATAAATAGTACGAGGGAGGGAGATCCACGAGGAAAACTCCAGTAACGCTTGACTAACTAAAATAAACTGAGCCGCGTTGCATAGGGCCCCACCAGCTCTTCACTCAACTGGAGGAAACAGAAGAAGTTACATTTTCCCACGCAAACTCCACACACGAATACAGGAACAAAAACACAAGAAAAAGGAACAATCTAAGTGGCATCACAGACGTAAACGAAAGATAGGTAAAACTCCTGGGAAATGGCTTCCAGCCATTTCAAAAAATTTCCATCCTTTTTTTTCGGTTGTTTATCTGAATGACATTTTCCCCGTTACTATGTTATGGACGGAGTCATTATCTCGCAATCTGTTTTGTAGGCAAAACAAGCGAAAAAACACAAATAAAATGTCTCCACCTCGTTGGGGTGTAGATAAAGTGGCGGGGTGGGTGAGGAGTGCGGGGGTAATCAGGGCAATCTCCTCGTCAAATTGGATGGAAAATTCGGAATTGAGCCGTGTGAGTAAAGAGTGACAACCGGTAACCGATTCTTCCGTTTGCCGCATCATGCGCTATGGAAATTGGGGCTTTATCCTGATTTTTGTTTTTTCTTTCCAAAAACAAAGCGTGTTCGTGGACTTTATCGGATACAGACGTTCACTTTTCGCGATGGGAATATATTTCTGAGCTTCGAAGACGGATGACATTTTTCTTTCCTTTAAGGCAATTCACTAGCAACAATTAAACCTCCTGGTGATTATTCCGAATACGACTCAACAGACGAAGTATCTGGTCATTAGAAAGCAAGACCATATCATGACGGACGAGGTATCTCGTCATAAGAAACAAATTGAGCAGATCTTGATCTCGTCATCAAACAAAATTGGCCTTATATCGACCAATTCGCTAACAACAATTAACCCTCCTGGTGGATGTCTCGACAATGACCAGATCCTGACAGATGATCTCGTCATTTGCGTATCTCGTCATTTGCAAAACTAACCAGATCTTGATAAACTAGATACATCTCGCCATTTTTGTAATAAACCTGAGCAGATCTTGATTCCGTCATCAAAAAAAATGTACATTATCCTGATGACAAGATATCGTCTCATTAGCAAAATTGGTCAGATCTTGAACGACGAGATGTCTCGTCGAAACCACTTGGAAGCTTGCTATACAGGTTGTAAAAGTATGGATGTTCATGATCTTCATTCTGGATGAATACTTTACTTTAAACTGGATGATTTTTTAAATTTTTTGATTTGAGACGTGGCTAGCTATGATTTACCCTCATTCAGTCTTTATGTTACAGTATATGATACATTGCAGGTTGCTACTATTCGCTAATGAGTACACGTCTGAGTCTCGGATAACTTTGAGCATTACACGACTCTGCTGGAGATGTTCAATAGGCGTTCCAATTGCAAAATATGTTACAAAATGCGTGATACATTTTGCTATTAAAAAATTTGCTAATATGTATGTGACTGAACCTTGGAAAGTTTCGAGCATTATAAGATTGTTCGCGCGAATTCATAAGGCTCTCCACTTGTAAAATAGATTACAAATGCATGATATATTACTCGTTACAATTTGCTAATATATACGGCTGAGCCTCATATTGCTTAAGGCATTACAAGACTGTTTCTGAGAGATGTTGAACTGTCGTCTCACTTGCAAAATATGTTAAAATAGTACATGATACATTACATGTTACAACTCGTTATTGAGAATGCGGCTTAACTACGGATAGCTTCGATCATTACAGGATTGTTTGCGGAAGATGTTCACTGTTTAATGAATTTCTACGTATGTGTGTTCATTACTTGACCTGGTCCGTATTGCTTTTGGCGTAGCTTTGCCGAATATAGCCCTTGCACCCTAAAATCCAACCACCCCTTTTCAATACATCCCCTCGCGAGTTTAACGTTGCAATTCACCCAAAGTTAATGTATAATTGTAGAATTTGCTAACATCCTGTGCCGTTTCTGCGTCAAATATCATATTACCAATTTAAGGTTGATTTATTTTTATGGCTCAAGGTTCATATTAATATGAAATTAACATAATATAATTTTACGAATTGTTAACCATCCATGCCACCACCAATTCTTTCATCAAAAGTCCTATTACCAAATAAAAGTTGCTTGGTTGGTTGGTTGAGTTTTATGGTGCAAGGTTCATATTTGGCCAAACTACATCAAGTGCATGGACATACACACAATCCAAATAAAGGAGGGCTGAATATCTATGAACTATCTATGGCAAATAAAAATAAAAGACAATCCTCTTCCTCCCCTGCCTTTTACAACACAATAACAGAAAGCTATTTATTCCTGCAATATATCTCTATCCACTTAGTCCTGCAAGACAATTGGGGAGGAAGCCTTCCACTGGGTCTTTCTGAGAATGCCGACCCCTACTTTCAACCCCCGCCTGAGTTTTTAATACCCATACAAATGTCACACGTTATAGGACAATCGTCTTTTGTTTTTTTAACAGAATTTTCGACAAAAAAATGTACCGAATTATAAATAATCTTTACTTCTTGTTTTATGTGACAAGTATTTTCCACAAAAGCTGACATACTCGAACAATAGTTCCTTGCTCTTTCGAGGTCTCGGAAGAAAAAACAATGCTCGCGCTTGGCGACACACAAGCACTTCCAACGGATCCTTCTGTGCTAGCGTTTTTGGTGGGTTTGCGTGTCGCGGTGCATTTTACAGTCGCTGCCTGTGTGCTCCCTCCCCACTTGCCGCATAAAGATGAGGTCAGTTTTTTCCTCAAGACGCATGCACAATGTGATTCTGCGGGTTTCTTCCAAAACGCCATTTCAGGTGTGTACCAGAGTGGTCGTAAATTTGGTGCCTCCTTTAGATTACAGGAAAATCTAGAGAATGAAAACAATTCTGGGGATGGGAGTGCATTCTGCCATCTTCGGCGGCTTTAAGAATAGGCGCGGGGGTGCTTCTAGTGCATACCTATGCCTCTGGGTTGAATTTCGGATTCATTCCTTCGGTTTCCTTCAATAACCTCTTGGGTAGAGCCAACTGGAAATTGATAACCCTTGTCTTATGGTACCAAATCCACAATTCAGGGGATTGTGTACATTCTGCTATCTTTGACTGTAAGGATAGGAGTGGCATGCCAATGTCTTTGGGATGAATTTCGGATTAATTCCTTCGGTATCATTTAAGTCCTATTTAGGAGAAACGGCTGCAAATACATGCTATTTGTTTTCTGTTATTAAAAGCACAATTCTGCCATTTTCAACTTAAGAATAGCTGTGGGGAGTACTTCTGATAAAAAGCCCTTGAGATAATTTTCGGATTCATTCAATATTCTTAAAAAGCCTCTTCAAGAGATCTGGCTGGAAATATATGCCGTTTGTTTTCTGTTACTGAAAACACACAAATCCGAGAATGAAAGTAAATTCTGCCACCTCCGGTTTTAAATGTAGGTGCTGGATGCTCATGGTGGCAAGTCTATGGCTTCTGGATTGAATTTCTACGGTTTTTTCAAAAACCCTTTTCAGGAGAACATACTGGAAATTACTACATGTCATTTGTTTTCTGTTACCGAAAACACACGAATCAGAGAATGGACGTGTATTCTGACACCTTGGGCTTTAAAGATAGGTGCAAAGTCCTTCTGGTGGCAAATCTATGCCTCTGGGTTGAATTTCGGATTCATCTTTTCGGTTTTCTTCAAATGTCTCTTCAGGAGAACCTGTCGGAAGCAGATGAGTTCCCTCCCTTAACCAAAAACATGATACATGCCTTATATATAGGGTAAAGACACATAATACGGAATACCCAATTTAAAATATTGCCAAATTCAAGGAAAGAGATTGTTTGATTGAATCAAAAACATCAATATTAACTTATTCAGCGTGAGCAGATAACTTATCAAACTTTAAAAACGTTTGAGAGTTACATTAAAAAAGTCAAATTGTGATATTAAAAAATAGTATATATTAAGGTAAATCTAAATAATTCTACATCCAGGGAGGAATTCAACCTGCACCACCAACTCGCAGACTGTTGGAACAGTTGGCAAACCCATGAGCCACGGCGGTCCACACACCACTTAGGTAGGTTGGTTGGGGGTTTTATGGCACTAGGACCATATGTAGCCAAGTTGCGCCAAACACAAGGCAACGTCAAGTAAAAAATGTAGTGAAAGGGAAAGGAGGGATTGGGAAGAGTCCACACCACTCAAGAATGAGCATTGGTTGAAGACAAGCTTATCTATATACTCTAAGTGTACGAGCACAGTACAAATTCTGTGTCGTTTCATGTATCTTCGTCTCGCATTTTAAGCTTCAGTGCCATCCAACATTAGGTGTTATAACAACTGTGTTATAAGTTGGTCGGTGTTAATGGCTCAAGGGCCAAAAATGCCCAACCTGCTCCAATCGCAGGGTACATAAATGTTATGATAACTTATTTGTGTACTTGGTGATCTAATGCATTCGACTCGAAATCACCTGCCTCCACAGCCACTCCTCCACCCGCCTGGTTTATTTTAACGGACAGATGCTTCTATTTTGCAAAGTTTAAAACAACTTTCCCCCAAATCGGCTTGTTTTGATTGTTCGGAGCAGTGTCTTTCTTCCCAAGGCATTTTCCGTTTCTTTCCCCGAGCAACGCTGGGTGTGACTTTTTTTAAGTGTGGGAGAAATGCAGCAGACCATGTCGACTTAAGATGCTGACCTACCCATAATTCTTCTCCATCTCCGAAGAAGGGCAGGGAAGAAACACATACAGGTAAAAAACAGCGCAAAAAATAAGATAAGGCGGGGAAGGGGTGGGTCAAGAAGAAGGAAAAGACAAAATCGAGGAAAGTCAATGACCGTCAGATGTTTCACTTTGGAAATCCATATGACTTTTCTGTGTCCGATACGATGGTGGAGATTGGGAAGTGGAAAAGGCCATTAGTTCCGAAGTGGACTTTGTTGGTTTAACTCCACCAAAGTTCACAATTCAAATTCTTCTGAGAGCTGAGCATTTCTAATTAGTTTTGTCTAAACTATTCAAAAGGCAGCTGTTTGAACATATAGGTTAAACTGTATTCAGAGCATTTTTGGAACACTACTGGTTGGTTTAGTAGAAAGATGATAGAATAGTAGGGATTCTGGAGTAAAAAAGGAGATTGGCTCATTAGTGGAAATTAATGACCGTCCGATGTTACACTTTGGATATCCATATAGCTTTTCTGTGACCGATGAACAGAACTACTGGTAGGGACTGGGAAGTGGAAAAGGAAATAAGTTCCGAAGTGGAATTTGTTGGTTTAACTCCATCAAAGTTCAGAATTTAAACCTCTGAGAAACGAGCATTTCTGATGAGTTTGGGAAACTATTCAGAAGGCAGCCGTCTGAACGTTTAGGTTAAACTGTAGTCAGAGCACTTTGGGAACACTACTGGTTGGTTTAGTAGAAAGATGGTACGATAGTAGATTTTGAAGTGAAAAGAGCCATTAGTTCATTCGTGGTCTTTGTTGGCTTAACTCCACTAAAGTTCAGAATTCCAACTTTGCTGAGAACTGACTATTTCTGATGAGTTTGGGCTAAATTATTCAGCAGGCAGTTGTCCGAGTGTATAGATCAAACTGTTCAGTCTTAGTTTTCATAACTTTCTAATAACGGAAACTATACCTTTCAAGCTAGTCACGCCCTTTATTAAAAGAAAATTATCCATCAAACCTAGTTTGCGTCTCAGATAAGTTCACTCAGAAATAACACGATGGCAGCCAACGTTTTAATACAAGATCGGTTGGGAAAGTATTCATATCCTTAGCTCTTGAAAATTTCCTATTAAAAATCTTAATCGTACGTCAAAAAATTAAGAAGTCAACCCTCAACAAAATCTATGAAGCAACATATTTAATCTGAGCGATTTTATTCTCATCAGACCAAGTAAGATTATACCCAGAGAAATTTATTCTTCTGTCGCAGCTTTCTAAATATCGGAGACCATAGCTTTCAAGCTCGTCACGTACTTTTTAGAAGAAAATTATCGGAAGACGCACTTGATACAATAATGGCATCCCCCGAGGCTGTTGCATAAGAAACAGGAAGCATAATTAAGCTTCGGATCGTCCATTTTAAGGAAATTCTAGAACCAGAAAACAACGGAAAAGTTATCCCTTGATGAAGAAAAACAAGACGATAATTGCGTCAGAAATGTTCAGGAATCACCTTTTAGAAGGGTTTGTATACAGAACTAATATGTGATGTATCATGTGGTTGTACTTCTATATGTATTATGAACACATCAAGACGTTATGGTGTGCTAAGATTTTAGCGAAATCGGCAATATAATACGCATTACTTTACTCTTGTTGAATACGGTGCAGTAAAACTCAACATGTTCTTGTGATATGTGTTTTGAAAGAACAATTGAAAACAATAGATGGACAAAACTGCCATTTTAAGATAACAGTGATTGACGTTATTGCTCCTATTCCGTTATAATAGTTAGTACTAACTTTTAATATTAGCAGATTTTTTAACTGTTAGCAACTAAATATACTCTTGCTGTGAATACGGTACAGTGAAACTCAACATATACTTTCTATTTGTTTTGAAATATCACCAGCATTTAACAAGCGATGGGTAATGGTAATGGTAATGGTAATTTTAGTTAACGTCGTACTAGAGCAACACAATGGGCTATTGGCCGGGATCAATCCCTTAAGGGAAAGATCCGAGGACAACACCTCGTAACTTTGAACCACGGTCCGATGACGAAGCAACATCTGAGCTGGCACCCCACTTAGCAACTAAATTTAACAGTTTTAATTAATCGTTATCAATTTAAATTAACTGTTGATTTTAAGAGTTATTAATGATTTACATTCGCCATTGCTTCAAAATATTTTGTTTTTAAAACTTATATTTTTATGAAATTTTCCAAAAATTTTATTTTAAATTCAGTTAAATTTAAGGAGTTAGATTTATTATGAGATCACGAGACAAATTTAACGTGCTCCAGCCTTCACGTACACGACGATCTTTAGTTGGAGCGAGTTTTTGAAGTCGCAATCATCCGGTTACTAAAAACTACCTATTTCTGTTTAAAAACTTTATATACAGTATAATTTGCAATTGTAGGAATTGTAATTATTCCTTTTTCGAAATTAAATCCTGCATTTGCTACTACTTCTGGAAGAGGTATTACTTAAGAGCTGGCATCTTTATCCTTTCGGGCACAAGACGACAAAGAAAAACTATCGCCTCTATTCAAATAATCGGTCGCAATAAACATGCATAATAACATTTTAAATAATGTATAAGCATAATATCAATAGTATCAACAATGATGTATGACTTAAATGGGGTGCGAAGTGGATAACAGAAATAAAACAAACAAAAAAATAATCGGTAATGAATACAGAGCAGAAGACTGACGCTCTGTGATAGACGATAAAAGACTGGTAACCTCTTTCTATATGTAATGATTGTTATCAAAAAACGATCCACTCTCCTATTGTTCCGAAACACGACCAGTGGCTTCTGTTACAAGATAATGAGCCAAAACTTACTGAATGTCAAGTAGGGTTGGACAGCAAGTGTTCTTGTCGAATCAGATTTATTTAATCTAAACAAATTACTCTCGCAGTTACACAAAAATTAACCACTTGGCTTCTCTTAGCTTAGACTACTGTGATAAAATAATTTTGTCCAAATTCAACGACTTGATTGGTGTAATTACGGTGTAATGAGTTGAATTGCTCAGATCTTCGTGTAATGGTTTAGATAAGTATAAAGAAGAGATGAATGGTAGTACTCTCCGGTATATTTCCATGCCAAATGCCAGAAAGGATTTTAGTGTGTTTAAATATGGTTGGGTTGTTTTGATTTGTTGCTTTGTGTTTCGCTTTACGAGGAGGAATTAGACCAATATGGTTATTGATATATTTCGTTAAAAGTAATTTATAGCAAAATGACAAAATTATAAGTTGATTGGCAATTTTGCTTCTGATATTAAGCACTGATATGAAGTAACGATTATAATAAATTACTCTTGAACTTGCACAAAAATTAACGACTGTATTCACTTAACTTAGAACACTGTGTTAAAATACTTTTGTCCAAATTTAACTACTTGATTGGTGTAATAACCGTGTAATGAGTTGAATTTCTCAGATCTTTTGGTAAGGGCTTAGGAAAGTAGAAAGAAGGAATAAATGTACATCTTCCATATCATCTCTTCTTGATACGTGCTAGAAAGAATATCAGGTTTAGTAACTAGGGCTGTGGGGTTTAAATTTGTCACGCAATGATCCTTTTTAGTACACAAGAGCATATTAGATCTAAGTGGATTTTAGTAAATTTTTGACCTTTCATAAAAGAAATAAGAATAGTAAAATAGAGAAATTGATCGGTAATTTTACTTATGAAGTTAAGAAACTATATAAATTGTAACTATTAAATGACTCTTGCAGTTACACTAAACGTAGTCACTAAGTTCATTTTAGCTTGACTAAATAATTTTGTCCCAATTCAACGACTTTATTGGTGTAATCTGCTTGCAACAGTTTCAGATGTCCAAAGAGGAATATACAATTATAAATTATTTTTATTTTGCATCTCTTGTCAGGTACCAGAAAGGATGTTAGTGTAAGAAAAAAACCGATCTAAATTGCCCTGTTGTGACTCAATCGATGATTCTATTCTTGCAGCAAGAAATTCTCCGGGAAATCAAAAGAGATTTCTGCAAGCTAATACTCTTCAGTCTACAAAATGAATCATACATCGGGATTTTCACTGCACCTCACTAAAACAGAATATACTTGTAAAATAACTGGCAAATGAAACGATGGGTCTTCACTATATATTTAAGTTTTACTCTCCAGTCAACCAAACAAATGAAACGGAATTTTCACACACCTCCTGCACCTTACCTAGTACCTAATATCTACTTGCAAAACAGTCACACCAAGTAAAACGACTGGCCTTCAGTAAGTTTCACTCCCCAGAACCAACAAGGCAAATTAAGCATCGGGATTTCCACTTCACCTCAGTGAAACCGAATCTACTTGTAAAACAACCACAGCAAGTAAAACGACTGGCCCGGAAAAACAAAGTATTTCAGCAAGCCTTCGGTCTCCGGGCCGTTTAAGGCAGCGAAAAAAACGAAAGGTAAAAAAACGCTCCCCTCAATCGCTTGCTAAATCATCTCGAAAATCATCGAAGAGAATAATGCACTTCCCCAATCGGCACTTAAAAAATTGACGTGTCGCAAGTAAGCAGAAAAACAGGGACATCTTACCGAGTGGGGAACGCTCGTGGAAGCTGTCTTGCTTCGTTACCAATAGCTTTGAATTACCCATGATATCACTTTACCCTAATCACACAGATATCGCATCAGGTAGCCCTATTACGATTCATTACGTCGCAATTTTTCAATCATTCGCGTCGACTCCCCCCGGGGTAAGTTTGCGGTTTAACTCCCCCATTCTGCCCCTCGTATGACAACGCTCCGATAAGGACCGTTTCGTGTGAACCCTGCTTCACGGGGGGTACTTGATATCAACAATAGACTTTGGGGCGTAAGCATGGGAAACGGAGGTTGAGGGGCTCCGCAGAAATTACCGTCTCGTGGCCTACGAGTGCGTACTCCGGAAGCCAGACCTTTAGCCACTCTACCAAATATGAATCACCGAGTCCCCACAATTGGACTTCGCTGAGCTACGAATCAAGTGACATTATGCTTTCCTGGAGGTCTTATCTGATGGAACCATGCTTAACATGATTTTGTCTTCACTAGCTGCTGTTGCGCCTATAGAGACAAATTTCAAAGGTGTCATCTATCCGCAATTATTGAGCAAGTGCATGAATTGATCAAGTGATCTAGCTTAATTCATTTACTTGAAAAGTGTGTAAGCTTTCAAAGGACAATGTGGAAATATAAGGGTTTTGATTAGATACGTATATAGAACATCACAATTGAACTTTGGTGGAGCATCGAATCAAGTGGCATATTATGCTTTCCTGGAAGTCTTATCTGAAGGAATCATGCTTTATGCGTTCTTGTTTCTTCACTTGCTACTGTTGTGCATGTAGACCCAAGTTTCAAAGGTGTAATCTATCCACAATTATTGAGCTATGGTATGAATTGATATGTCTTAATTCATTCTTTATTTCAAAAGCTTGTAACCTTTTGAAGTATGATAGGGAAATAATTTGTATTTTTAATCATGCGCAAAAAACATCAAAACATCGCACTAGAACGAATGATCCTGTCTTCATATGCTGCAAATGTGCCCGTAAAAAATAAATTTAAAGGTTGCAAAATCCATTGACAAATATTGAGCAGGTGTATAAATTGATCTGCCTCAATTCGTTCTTCCTCAAAAAGCTTGCTACTAGCAGATAATAGGGGAAATAAAAAGATTATTTTTAATTATCATAGACCACAATTGAAATTCGGTAGAACTCACAGAATCAAATAACATGCTTTTTTGGTCTTATCTCATGAAATTATGCTTTATATGAATTTGTGTTCACATGCTGCAGTTTTGCATTTTAAGAAAAACGAAGGTGTAATCCATTAACAAATATTAAGCAAGTGTTTGCATTGATGACTTAATTCATCAAAGTTGCAAAGTTTGTAAACTATTGACGGATAGTGAATAAATATAAGTTTTTTTATACGTATAGAACCCCACATTTCACCAAATCAAGTGACATTCTTCTATGGTCTTATCTGTGTGATGGAATACTGCTCTATTTGTTCTTGTCTTCCCATGCTGTAGTTGTGCCTGTAAAGACTGAATTCAAAAGGTTATGCAATCCATGGACAAATATTGAGCAGGCATGTGAATTGATCTGGCTTAAATCATTCTTTGTTTGAAAAGCTTTGAGATATTGACCCATAGGAGAGAAATTATTATTTTTTTAATATACGTATAGCAATTATGCTCGGATCTTTCCCATGGGGTTTGATCCCGGACCATCACCAATAGCCCGTTGTGTTGCTCCAGTGTGACGTTAATTAAATACCTATCTCCTAGCAATTACTGCAGTTGAATACACATCGTTACCTTTTGTCAAATATTAACTATTTGTGAAGATATTCCTATTTGTGAAGTATTTCATATTTGAGATTTTTTATTAGGATAGTTTTTATAGTCTTAATCTTGCATCCAACAAATCCAAGTTCACTAGTCTAGCTGAAGATTAAAGTCTGCGGGTAACGACAAATTAAACACAAATCCAAACTGCACTCTTGAAAAAGTAAATTCACAATCCTGCACTCAAACCTGGATATAACCAGAATAACATAGGAATGCATGTCTGCTTGCCCTTACACCAGTACAACCTCTGCAAAACCAAACTGGATGTCCGGTCTGTAAGCTGGAACGCGCAAGGTGTGATAGCAAATCCCCAGGTAGAGGTTAACCACCACTTGAAAATGAAGCATCAACACAAATGCTACTTGTGCGAAAATCCCCAGATCAGAAAGATCTCGGAATAAATAAATACATGAGGGATTCGGAAAGGGGAGCGATTTAGTCTTGTATTTTCCATTGGCGAAGGGGAGCTATTTGTATACGGCCTTTCAGAAAAAACCCAATGGACTCCTGATGAAATCTGATACACTACTAATGTTTGAATAGCGTACAAGACACTGAAAAACGTCTAAGAAATACGAGAAGGGGAGGAGTGGGAGCTCAGGGTAGAAGAAGGGCATGTTGCCATTTTGTAAGCTTCTGTACGCGAAGGAAAAAGTCTTTTGTGCGGAACCGTAGGTGCGAAATGCGGGCTTTTTGGTGGCGGACAAAAGGAGTCCAAAGTTCAACTACAATAGCAACCTTTCCCTCTGCTCATCTTTGGCATTCATTCGCGCAGGGCTGCTTCAATGTTATTTATTCAAGGGCCTGCCAATATAAGCGACTGGGGATCATCTCTGGCGTATTTATTATCCCAGTAAAATATCGTGTATCGTGTTTGCTGCCGGTCGAAAACTTGTGAACTAATAGCGATTTAAATGGAAATTAATCAAAATGGTCGGCTGAGTAGGGGCATAGCAATTTAAGTTATGAGGTTTCAAGTAGTTTCATACTCAAACATCAATTGCAAATATAGGAAAATCAAATATATCAGAAATATGTTATCAATAATGGATAAAATTCAGATGATTCATCGTTGGCTTAGAGTAGAAATTCATCACTAATATTGTTTTTGATACAATAAATGTTTACTTACACGATGAGAAATACTATATATTATTCAAGGGCCGATAATAGTATATATATAATCACTGAGATTCAGCTCTAAACCAACGATATGAATTCGTCATTGATTCATATTTTAACAATTGTATTGAAAGCATTTATAGGGTCGTCGTAAAAGGAACTCTGTATGTTGCTTGCTTTCTGAAAACCTTCGCCTATGAAATGAATTTAAAGAAAGTGCAAAAGCATTCAAAGATATGTTACAACACTTAAGACTACTAAATCTGTAGATTTCGAATACGTTTCGCACTTTTAGTTGGTTACTCTATGGTCGTTGTTCTAGATTTAATTAGACTGAGAATGTGGACTAAGCTTTTAACATGTGGCTAAAAGTTTGCTTACCTGAGGATGAATTCGATATCAATTCAACTTTTACACCAGTATTCGAAAGTCTCCAGTTAATCTGTGGATCAATAAATCCGCGGGTTAGAGTTAAGGTAGGGATTATGTAATAACCGAAGTCACAAACCACGAATTAAGTGATACACTAATTAAAGCGACAAGCTGGCTGTGATTGGCTATTTTTCTCCTGTATCGATCACGTGATGTTTACCTATTGACTTCCGAATATAAAACATTCATACATTCTGACCAAATACTTCGTCGACAGAATTGATTTCAAATTTTGATTCTAATAAAACACATACGTGATAGTTTTAATAACTCATTTTAATTCAGGTTTGGTAACAGAAAATTGTGCTATGTAAAGGTATTTAATTTCAGGTGTTTTATTTGTATGGAAATTTAATTTAAGCAAGAAAGAATTATAGTCAAACCCTTGACAAATATCAATGTAATGTTGTTATACTTTTATACTCATCCGTATTTGGTGTGTTGGTACAAAGTAAAGTAACTTACATTGTCATTTTACTTTCATACAATAATAAATCAATGAAAACATTTTTATTCTGTGATGAATTTGGATATATTTTATAAATTAGGCACCAATCTTACCTACGTACCTAATATTTGAGAATCCTTACACAGAATACTTGTTTATAACAGAATAAAGTGTATCATCCATTTTGTTTCAATGACAATCAGCCTCGCTTTATTCGCAAGTTGTCATCTGACCATGGTTCAAAATTACGTGGTGTTCTCTGATCTTTTCCTTTGAGTTTGATCCCGTATCATATCCAATAGCTCGTTGGGTTGCTCCAGTTCGACGTTATTTAAAATACTAACTACCTACCTACCATTCGCAAAAAGCTAATGCTGCGCATGCGTTCATCCTCAACCGAGTGTTAAACCACCTATATCGGAGAATCAAAATTTAGCACCGAAACGGCAGTTTAAACCTTATATCAAGCATTGCGAATACAGTTGTTATATAAATTAATCTATATATTTTTTTGAAATCGTAAGAGTTTCATCTGGTGTTCGATTTGGATAAACAGCCACAGTATTTCCGTCACGTAGCAAAATACTTTGTCCTCTTTTACCCAAGGAGAAAAAGTTAATATTCCGCACATTAGGCCGCCAAAGCGGATTTTTTTCCCCAGATATAGTTGCGTTATTATCGGTTAAAAAACTCAAATGAATTTTCTCGACCTCATCTTAAACTCTTACTAAAATACTTACCGACAGAAAAAATCAATTATGTGAGGAGGAAGAGTAAAAAAGTTGAGCAGTTTTTCCTGTCCTGTCGTAAAACGTAAGCCATTATCACCGAGTCGTATCTAATCGTCCAGTCGATCATGTAAGAGCGAAAAAAATATACAGTGCAGGTGCAGACAAATATTGGACGCAATGTTTACGAATGTCTTCGGTGGGTTTTTAGTCCTCTTACAAACCCTCGTATGTATTTTGCCGGATAGTTTCTATTATTTCCATTTCTTACACAGAAATGGTCAGACATCTTAGTCAACCCACACGTTGATCCAACCCGCATTGGATCAAACCTCACGTTGGCTCTCAGAGAGAGGAAATATAAAAGTAGAGTTTACAACGGTAATCTAGTTATGTACCCAGGATCATGTGACCAAAACTAGTAGTAACGTGATCCTTCGAAACAAGCATTTATCATTTGATTGGTCTAAGGGAAGGGAGAAAACGCCCATCCATAGATTCATCATCTGATAGGTATACGCGGCATGGTATTAGACATGGTATTATTAAAAAAATGTGAATTCATACCCTGTAAAAATACCCTGTCATAAGATGTTATGTCGTCAAATGAGGCGATAATATACCAAATCGACCATTCAAGTACATTTTTCAGAGTAGTCACGTGACTAATAGTCGGCAATTGGTCACACGTTTTAAAGCTACTCTAAATAGCAATGATATCAGTGAAATTCTATTTCAGGTGTATGTGTTGGCTGCCTCAGAATGGAGACGGTCAAAAAAGCCGTTCAGACCTAGTACATACAGGACTCACGGACTGGATACGTACTCACAAGTCCGAGTTAAACTGCAGATCAACGATAATCCCGAGTTGTGGAAGAAACCCCACATTCGCAATGCTTGATTCCAGATTTGAACCGCCGTTTCGGTGCTATTCTCCAAAATTAACTGTTTAACACCAAGTTGAGAGTTGACGCATACGCAATACTAGCTTCTTGAGATTGAAACGAGGCCAGTTGTCACAAAACGACAAAATGGACAACACATTTCATTCTGAGCTAAACTATAGTATTCTGATTAAGGTCTATGCCGATCAAAAGGTCTGGTGGTTAAGTTGTTAGTCTCTAGATTGGAAGGTTGGTTAATGGTTCAAACCCGGGTCAGTGGATGGATGATTGTAAGCGTATGGTGTAGAGGCGGCTAGTGCACTTTAAATCTGTCGTGGCTGAAAGTCCTCACGTTGGGTTGGTGAAGAAGTATGGAGTGTTGGGTGCGAGCTCATCTGAAAGTAGATCAGAATTACGTAATGTTGTCCTCGGACCTTTCACTTAGCTAAGGTAATTTTAATTAACGTCGTACTAGAGCAACACAACGAGCTATTGACGACTGTCCGGGATCAATCACCTAAGGGAAAGATCCAAGTACAACACCACGTAATTTGAACCACGGTCCGATGACGAGACAAACCTGAGCTAGCACCCCATTCTCCGTACTTCCACACCAACTCAACGTGATGACTTTTGGTCACGACAGATTTAAGGTGCACCAGCCGCCTCTACACCATATGCTAACAAACATCCATGCATTGACCTGGATTCGAACCAGGAACCTTCCGATCTAGAGGCTAAACCTTAACCACCTGACCAGTTGTTCCTATCCCTTAGGGCAGGGTTCGGCAACCTGCGGCTCGCGAGCCGCATGCGGCTCTTTTGATGTAAAGTGGCGGCTCTCCAGTTCCATACGAAAACATTAATAATTTATCATCGAAACCCTTAAAAAATAAGAAAATAGATTTTTAAGTACCTAATTTCTCAATAGCTTCTATTTTCATAATCGTTAATTACAAATCTCTACGCTTAACATGAAAGTAATGAGATAAATTTGAACTATGGTTTTGTTTTTAGAGATGAGACTCCGTGACCATGTTTATCTTTCAGCCAATTGCATTCCATTTCCGTCTCAACCAAACAGCCACCGTCTAGAGTCTAGACAACACGTCTAGATGATGAGATCTCAGATGGTGAGTACGTCAAAGATTGTTTTATACGTGCATCTGAAGAACTGTTTCGAAATTTTAAAAACAAAGCAGAAATTATGAAAAAAATCAAAGATTTGCCACATTATCTGCTAAAACAGTATAAGATAGAACTGCTAAAATGTATTCAAATGTACCACATATGCAAGTGAAAGACATTCAACTGGCTTTTGCCTTGTCACTTGCTATAGATGAGTCTTGCGACATAAAAGACACGGCACAAGTTACCCTTTTCGTCAGGTATATGTCGTCCCAAGATCCAAAAGAAGAATTGCTATGAATGCTACCGCTCTCAGGGCAAACTCGTGGAGAAGATATAGCAAATGCTGTGCAAAAATGCCTGGAAGACAATGGAATAGATATAAATAAAATCGTTTATATAGCAACGTTTATGTGATGGAGCCAGAAGTATGGAAGGAATACCCCCCCCCCTAGAGGGGTAACATCAATTCTTCAGAAAAAAATAAACCATGAAATTCTGTTTCACTGCATAATTCATCAAGATAACGTATTGCAACCAGGGCCCGATTTAGAAAATTTGGTATAGTAGGCACAACACGCAGGAAGGGGGCCCCCCATGTTATCCGTTCATCACAAAAACTAATTTTAAAACAATAATTGGTACTTACGTATTTGACTGTTGACCGTTTCAAAAATTGTTGAAAAAACATTCCAGAAAATATGAAAGTTATTTTTGTTTAAAATTTTTAGATACTTTTGAAACTTTGGGGCCCTTTAAATTATGGGGGCCCTAGGCCCGTGCCTCACGGGCCTAATGGTAAATCAGGGCCTGATTGCAACGTTTTGCTTTGTGCTTGAGTGAAATAAAAACATTCTTCAATGAAAAAAGCATTGACCATCCCGAAATGGAAGAAGACAAATGACTGCAAAAATTCAACTTTATGGTAGATACCACAATGAAACTAAATGATCTAAATCTAAAACTGCAAGGAAAGGGCAACCCAGCCTACGCCTTGCTTGAAGAAGTAGTTTGTTTCGGAAAAAAATTACTTATTTGTGTTGAAGACATGGAGAGCGGTAAATTACTTCATTTTAAAAATCTGAAGCAATATCGCGATGAGACCAATGCAACTATTGACACGAATTACTTCAGCATAGCTTTAAAAAACATGAAGGATGGATTCGCTGAGAGATTCGAGCAATTCAAAACAAACAATAGTACTCTCACGTTCAGAGTAAATCCTCTCAACACAAATACAAATGAGAGAAACATTGAGCCATTTGGAATTGATGCTGGATCGCTTCAAATGCAATTGTAAGATTTGAAAACCAAAGACTTGTGGAGTGGCAAGTTCACAGAACTCAAGAGCAAGTCGGAAGAGTTGGAGGTCAAGAAATGCATGCACATCGCGCTTCACAAGTAGATAGCTCTAAAAGAAATTCTGCGAGTTGAGGCCCTCATATTCGGCGCATGGAATAGTCTTCCAGAATGCTACAGTGAGGTGAAGAAGTTGGCATATGGAGTGCTGACGATCTTCGGGTCGACATATTCGTGCGAGCAAGCGTTCTCTTGCATGAATATAATAAAAAGTAAAGTTAAAAATCAACTAACAAATAAAAATCTAGAGTCGTGCTTGGAACTTAAAACAACAAGTTATAAGCCAGATTTAATAAAACTTTCAAAAGACGTGCAAAGCTAATGCTCCCATTGATGTAACTATCTATATTTGTGTTTTTAAATGAATAAATATTATTCCGTATTTAAAGCCGTTTATTTTAAATCAAAAATCAGATTTATATATATATATATATATATATATATATATATATATATATATATATATATATATATATATATATATATATATATATATATATATATATATATATATATATATATATATATATATATAAGCAAATACTATAATATTGAAACGAAAATTTTTAGTGGCTCTTTAAAAACTGGGAAATTTTGTAAATTGTAACTTTTGGCTCTTCCATTTCAATACGTTGCCGACCCCTGCCTTAGGGGATTGATCCCGGACCGTCGCCAATAGCCCGTTGTGTTGCTCGAGTACGATGTTAATTAATAATTACCATGTTTTATTACCTGACTAAGGTTTCTAAAATATTAGGTATGGGTATCTGAGATTGGTCCCGAATTGATTAATGCATTCGCGCCAAGAAATTGTTGATGTTATAAGCTTTCGATAATCGCTAAGGAAATAGTTCGGTATATAGTTGATTTGTAAACACGAAGTTACGTTGACCACGGTACAAAACCGAATAGGTAGATCAATTGTAAGAGCATTGGATTAGCAACCGGACGACTGCGAGTTCGGATCCAACACCAAAGACCATTCCTTAACTACCTACCAAACCTGAATATTAAAATGTGTTATTGAAACAATCTCAAGAGTATGGCACTTCTTAAAACTCGAAATTTGGAATCGATTCTCACGGTAGGTATTATTTCAATGAACCTCGCACTGTAGCAACACATGGGCATTGGCGACGACCCGGGATCAACCCCCAAGGGAATGATTCAAGGACAACACCTCATAATTTTGAACCACTGACAAATTGCAATTTTACACATGAGCTGAGACCCCACTCTCCAAACTTGCACATCCCGCCAACGTGAGGACGTTTGAGGCCGCGACAGATTTAACGTGGACCAGCCTCCTTTGTACACGATGGTCATAGGCTGAAGTATGGATTTTAGATTCGAGGATCCTAAGTAATGTAAAGCTCAGGTGTTGCTTCGTCATCTGACCGTGGTTCAAAATTACGAGGTGTTGTCCTCGAATCTTTCCCTTATGGGACTGATTCCGGACCGTCGTCAATAGCCCGTTGTGTTGCTCTAGTATGACGTTAAATAAAATTACCATTACCTAAATAATGTAAACGTCCCGTGATCGAGAGAGGAGATTAGTTGCCAATTACAACGATATTATCGATTTAATCGGAGGAATATTTAATTCGTGAAATTCGGGATTGATCCCGGACCATCGTCACTAGCCCGTTATGTTGCTCTAGTACTACGTTAATTAAAATTAATTAATAATTACCCGCGAATTTCCAACCGGAGGGGCCGACCAACCGGTATAGTGGTGAAGGTGTTAGCCTCTAGAGCGGAAGGTTCCTGGTTCGAATCCGGGTGCGGGTATGGATGCTTGTAAGCGTATGGTGTAGAGGCAGCTAGTGCACCTTAAATCTGTCGTGGCCGAAAGTCCTCACGTTGGGTTGGTGTGGAAGTTTGGAGAGTGAGGTGCCAGCTCAGGTGTTGCCTCGTCATCTGACCGTGGTTCAAAATTACGAGGTGTTGTCCTCGAATATTTCCCTTAAGGGATTGATCCCGGACCGTCGTCAATAGCCCGCTGTGTTGCTCTAGTACGACGATAACTAAAAATTACCTTACCTTACCTTCCAACAGAAGGGTTGTGAGATCAAATCCAACAAAAGACCGTCGAGTACAAAGGTAATGGTAATGGTAATTTTTAGTTAACGTCGTACTAGAGCAACACAACGGGCTATTGACGACGGTCCGGGATCAGTCCCTTAAGGGAAAGATCCGAGGACAACACCTCGTAATTTTGAACCACGGTCAGATGACGAAGCAACACCTGAGCTGGCACCCCACTCTCCAAACTTCCACGCCAACCCAACGTGAGTCGAGTACAAAGGGTAAAGTAAGGTAAGGTAATTTCAATTGACGTCGTACTAGAGCAACACAACGGGCTATTGACGACTGTCCGGGTTCAATCCCTTAAGGGTAAGATCCGAGGGTACCACCATGTAATTTTAACGTATACAACTGCGCACGTTAAATCTGTCATGGCCTCATATGTATTCACGTTGGCATGGTGTGGACGTTTAGATAGAGGGGTGCCAGCTCAGGGGTGACCGCATCATCTGACCATGGTTCAAAATTAAGTGGTGTGTTCTTTGGATTTCTCTAGCGGGATCGATCCAGGTAATTGGTAATTTTAGTTAACGTCGTACTAGATCAACACAACGGGCTATTAACGACGGTCCGGGATCAGTCCCTTAAGGGAAAGATCCGAGGACAACACCTCGTAATTTTGAACCACGGTCAGATGACGAAGAATGGATTGATCCTGGACCGTCGCCAATAACCCCTTGTGGTGCTCCAGTGCGATGTTAATTGAAATACCTACCTATCTTCGATATTTAATACTATTGAGTTGCATAATTGAAAGTAATTTGTTCCTTACATGTTTTAGTTACTTTGGCTATCTATCAGCCGCAAAGGGGGGAACGCCTGTGATGTCTTCTGGCGTTATATCACTCAGGAGATCCGTAATGAGATCGTCCACGCTCCGCTTAATGTCATGAACGACATCTTGCTTTTCGTAACTACTTTTTTCTTTTCCCCTGCTCTATATATCTCCTTCCTCGTCTCACGGTTAGACAAATAGTGGATGTAACAGCTTGTGACAGCATCGGCAAGTAGTAGTAAGTCTAATTTTTGAATGGAAATCATCATTTCCACGTGTCGTCAGCTGGGTGATTTACTACGCCTGCTAGCGGCTCTTCCTTCTGCAAGGGGCTTTTGGTTGATGTGGAAGTTAGGAGAGTGGGGTGCTAGCTCAGGGGCTGATCTCGGTATTTGACCGTGGTTTAAAATTACGAGGTGTTGGTTTCGGATCTTTCTTTTCGGGATTGAGGAAATATAAAAGTATAAGGAGTAATGGTAACCTTTTTATGTGCCCAGGATCATGTGAATAAAACTAATAATAGCTTGACCCTTTGGCTACACTTTCGTCTGCCTGGTGGAAACGAACATTCATCATCTGATGGACGGGATGAGAGAGAGGAGGGAGATCCCATCCATTGATATATTATCTGATTGGTTCGCATAACATCGTATTAGATTGTCGATTACACCATTTTTGTCGCCACTCTAATATAAACGAGTATTCACTCATCTACCATTTCAAAAGATGTTACATCGCTTTACGATACCAAATCCGCCAACTAAGTTAGAGTGGGGTGCCAGCTCAGGTGTTGCTTCGTCATCTGACCGTGGTTCAAAATTACGAGGTGTTGTCCTCGGTCTCTTAAGTGACTGATCCCGGACCGTCGTCAATAGCTCGTTGTGTTGCTCTAGTACGACGTTAACTAAAATTACCTTACCTTACCGCCAACTAAGTCAATTTTTTATAGCAGTTACGTGATTACTAGTTAACATGTTGGTACATCAATAATCAAGAAAACTTAGTATAGATTTTATGCGCTTGTCTGTTTACACCAGTTTGTCACAACATTAATATTGGAGGTATGGAACATGAATATAAACGCAATATTTATTATAAATGTATTTAAATAAGATAAAAAATATCACTTTACAATCAATTAATGTAAGCAATTAAGAAAACTTTGTACAGATGCTATGCGCAGGTCTGCGTATATCAGCTCGTTTCAGCAAATAGTATTGGAGGTTTGGAATCTGAATATATGATGCAATATCGTCAATTTTCCATCAATAAATATATGCAATTAACCCCCTGATGGTTGTCTCGACGACTTATCTCGTGACTTGAAAAATACTGACCAGATCTTGATGCACGAGATATCTCGTCTTTTTGAAGAAAACTGACCGGTGACTGAGAACTTGATCTCGTTATTGTAAAAATATTGGCAATATCTCCTGATGACGAGGTTTCTCGTCATTAGAAGAATTGGTCGAACGATTATGGACGATTGGTTTCGACGAGAAATCCGTTGCAACCAATTGGGAAGTTAAGAAAGTTCAGCGCAGATACTCTGCACAAGGGGTCTGCGTACGTCACTTTGTACCAACATATGCAAATAGAAAGTCCGATTTTTTTTAAATGAAAAATAATGATTCCCACGAGCCAAAATCTCTTGGTGATTTATTACGTCGAACCAGCAACTCTTCCTGCTACAGAGGGAGAATAAAGAATAACATAATAAAGAGGAACACGCAAAATAAAGCTCCCGTTGTCGACAAAGGGGGATGATCCATTTGACAACGCTCTAATCCTCGTGTTCAGTTAAAAAAAGGGCGGCAAAACTTTCGGCCCATTTGCCATTTGCCGGGGATTCTGCCGCACTGTAAATAGCCTCTGGGGGTGCGTCAAAACGCCGCTTAAGTTATGAAGCCATAACTTAAGCGCTTAAGACGAAGCGTAACAACTTACCATCAGTGACCCCGAGTGACCTTGGTATGTCACAGTAATTTAATGGTCACGTGTGCATTTCGGAGTCTCCTCTTTTTAATGAAGCCCAAACGGATCAAAGTCTCCATTATCTTCAAATGGGAGCCGTTCCAGTGGAAAGTACCAAGTCCACATGTCAGATCTCGGATGACCTGTGCCTTTGCTCTGCAATACCCGGGTAAAGGGGATTCGTTCGATGCGCAAGAACATAGTTTCCAGCATTGGGACACTTCCCAAGACCCGCTTCACCCTCGAAGACCTGGAAGTACAGAGGCAAACATACCCAGCGCTATCTGATTCGAGGTATGGGTTGGTACCTTTTAGAATGGCCATCTTCAATTGGGGAGGATGGTCTAATGAAGGGAAATCAAAGGAAAAGAATCACGTTTTTAGCCAAAGTTACGAGTGTGTTGAGACAGAGATGATATCTTTTATTATACGTTTTTCATGGATATTCTTCCGATTTTAATTGTCTCGGAAATCGGAAGATTTAAGCCGAGAGGGGCAGGAGAAAAAACTTTTTATTTGGTCGAGAAATTTGTAATTGAATGCGGACAAAATGTTCGTTATATTAATAGGGTTATTAAGAGTGGTATTTGTTGATTTATAATTCTTTTCGAATGCTCACGTAACAAACAGAGCTTATATAGACTCGATAAATCAACTCCCCGAAAACCCTAAAAAATAAAAAATAAAAACGAATGAATGGAAACAGGAAGAACACAAAAGCGGCACTATTATTTTTATTGTGTAAAAACGAGACATTTTCTACGTTTTTTTTTCTAAGAGTGAATAGTACTCGCCGACATTTTACTATTAAAGGAATAGAACAATTGATAGTGAATGTGCGAATCGACTGTGCACACAAAAGAAGCTTAAACGCGTATTAAAATGACGTAAAACCGTTTCTTTAGTTTTCCAACTAGAATATTAGTCTCGTGAAATTAGTCTCAAGACGGACTTCATGAACAAAGCATCCTTTCTAACATTTGTGTGTATAATCACTTGAAAAATTTTGTTACAATTTTAAGCATGGCGAAGAATTGCCAGGCAATTATAATCCCTCTCTCTTTATTGATTTTTTGAATGGTGATTATTCAATTATTTTTCATTTCTTCTTGTCTTCTGTAAATTTTTTAAACAATCCTTCATACTGTAATTTAAAAACAAGACTAGGACTATAAATATTTTTATATTTTATTCTATACAACTGGTTTCATAGAGATATGGTAATGAAGTTCTTTTTGAAAACCATGTGCATATTAGACGAATCATATTAGCGCTATTGAACCCCATCTCGATTAATACCATTTAAATAATCAAGGTGAGAAATAGTTACCTACAAAATACATTATTTGATTTAGATGTCAAGACCACTAACAAACATTTTATTCAAAACTTCACAGTCGGTACGCGATTTAAAAATTAATTTCCATGAGTCGATTGACGGTCGATAATTCCGTGAATGGCCTCCATCCTAGCTCATATCCTCTTCGATCGGATTGTTGAAAAACAACGCGCTTATCATACAGTTCACCTTCGGGCAATTGAACACCATCTGGATTGATACGGTTTAAACAATCAAGGGTGGAAAATGTTCCTACAAAATGCATTATCTTATTTTGATGTCAAAACCAACTATAAACATTTTATTCCAAACCTCGCAACAGTACTGGTTAAAAATCAAGGTTGGAAATCGTTCCTTCAAAATGCATTATGATTTAGATGTCAAGATCAATCAAACATTTTATTCCAAACCCACAACAGTACTGGTTAAAAATTAATGTCTGGAGAATCAATGACTGAAAATTCCGGGATTGGACCTCCATCCTATACATATCCTCTTGGATCGAATTGTTGAAGATTGTTCACCTTCGCGCAATTCAACACCATCTGGATTGATACCATTCGAACAATCAAGGTTGGAAATCGTTCCTACAAAATGCATTATCCGATTTAGATGTCAAGACCAATCACCGTCACTGTAATAACCGGTTTTTAATCGAGCCAATGCATAGTTTTACATGCGGCACTGACAATAATTGGATAAATGTTCCCGCTGCGTGAAGGGGGTCCGCATTGCGCCTCTTTAATTGAATCTTTATTGTCCGATTGAAAGAGAAAACAAAACACGTGCGCTTCCGCTTACCTTTCAACCAGCAGCAACAGAAACGGTAAAAAAGGTTGTCTGACCCAGTGTTCGAAATCCGAGTTTAATGCTATTATGAGCGCATGATAAATCCGCTATTAATGCAGCGTCTGAATAATGCGTACAAGCGTTTATTTCCAGTGACTCTTACGTTTTCAATGCCGATGATTTCTTTCATAGCTGGCCACACTCCGTCAGCTTACGGTAAGCTAACAATTCGTTCACTTTTGCGGAACAGGGATTGACTCGCCAAACAATCGCGACTGCTTCTAAATAACACGACGATTTCTTCCGCTTTAAACGAGACATTATGACTTCACTTTCATGATAGCATGACGGCGATCCGTTGCGATGAGTTCGCTTGTTAGGTGCAAATCGCGTTTGGGTTGGGAGTGGATCACTGCGGATTGAGACTGGTCTTTTAGTTGTTTGATTATAATTGAATAATGGCGGAAGGATCGGAATTCCTTTGCTTTATATCGCCGCTTGGAGATAAAATCGCGATATATCGAAACTCTTGTTAGGTGTAGGTCGCGTTTGGGTTGAGAGTGAATCGCTGAAGATTGAGCCTGGACGTTTTTAGCGTTTTGATCGTAATTGAATAATGCGAAAGGATCGGGATATTTTTTTGTCAAACTTTTGTCGCGCTTTGGGGATAAGAGAAACGAGATATATCATCTTGTTACATGCAGGTCGCGTTTATGTTTGGAGAGGATCAATGCGAATTGAGGCTGGACGTCTTAGCTGTTTGATCGTAATTGAATGAGGAAGGATCGGAATTTTTTTTGTCTTGAGGATTAGAAAAATGCGATATATCGAAACTCATGTTAAGTTTAAATCACGCTTGGGTTAACAGAGGATCGTTGCGGATTGAGCCTGGACGTCCTCAGCTGTTTGATCGTAATTAAACAATTAAACTATGCGAAAGAATCGGAATTTTTTGTCTTTGTGATTTGATGAAAACGGCAAGGGATTTCAAGAGAAAAAAGTAGAGTACTTGTAATTTCTCTTAATATATCGCGCTTCTTGGGATGAGAAAAATGCGATACATTGAAGCGTTCACTTGTTTGGGTTAGGAATGAATCGCCTCGGATTGCGCGTGGACGTCTTTAGATGCTTGATCATTAATTTAATAATGCGGAAGAATCGGAATTTTGGGGTCTGCGATTTGAGGAAAACGGTACGAGAATTTAGGAAGAAAAATAACGGTTCTTGTATTTTAATAAATATACAGTAGCTTTTTGATATATCTCACTTCTTTGAGATTAGAAAAATGATATATATCGAAGCTTGTGTTAGGTGCAAGTCGCATTGGTGAATCGATGCGGATTGAACCTGACGTCCTTAGCTTTTTGATAGTAATTAAACTACACGGAATGATCGATTTTTCATAAACAATAGTTCCTTTCGATTTACCTCGCGTCTTGGGGATAAGAAAAATGCGATACATCGAAGCGTTCGCTTGTTAGGTAAAAAAAATCGCGTTTGCGTTGGTCCATTACATGACGTTGTTTGCCTTGTATATGTATGTTCATTACTTGACACTATCTGTTTTGTGCGTATCTTCATTACCTGGTGTTGTCTGCCTTGCTATATGCCATTATTTAACATTGCCTGCTTTGTTATGCATTTGTCCATGACGTTGTCTGTTTTGTGTGTATATCCATTGCTTTGCGTTGTCTGCTTTGTATATTTATGTTCATTGCTCTAACTTGTCTGCCTGGTGTTTGGTGCAGCTTGGTCAAATACAGCTCTTGCACCACAAAATCCAACCTACCATCTTCGAATACCAATGATCAAACACGATGCGGTCGCAATACCTCAGCAATCGACACCCAATAGATCCGTGTCTGAGTCCTCTACCCAGCAATCCACCGCATGTATCATTGCACCCAGGTACGACTCTTATTTTTATTCCCACTCCAATCACGTCTTCAGGGAAAGGCACCAGGGATCCTCAGTTGGGACGCCCGAGAAAAAAACCACCACCAAAAACAATAACAAACGTTAATCTATCAGAATCAAATAAAAATCAGCAAGCGTGCATATCAGACTTCACGCACGGCCCGTGCTGATAACCTTTGACCTCTTCTGTTTGTGGTGGCGGAGGGAGTCGTTGCGTGCGTTGCATTAGGTGCTCCAAGACGTTTCATATGCGAGGGAGATTGTCTGTAAGAAAAAAAATGTGCATTCAACCAAGTGGAACCCTGTTTCCGGCAGGCGCGCCACATTTGGCGGGCTGCTGGGCTGCAAAAATACGTATAAATGTTATTTTAAGGCTCGTATAAATGAAACGGAAAAAGCTTCAAAACTGGATGGGGTACTAATAGGTGGGTTCTAGCGCACCATGCAATTCGAGACAAGGCACTCCTGTTTCTTCAAACCCATCTCGGGTTGATAGAATTCAATTGAATGAGTGGCTAGCAGTTTGGTTTGTTAACCCTTCAGCGGTCGACTTCGAATCTGGTTTCGGAGAGGAAAATATTTTGCATCCTAAACATTCGTACACAAAAGTACTGGCTTTCATAGATTTTAAAGCATCATCATTTGTTTGCTTGACTATGGAAAAAGAGGAAGCGGGAAAAGTTTCAAAACTGGATGGGGTACGGTGGGTTCTTGCTCACTATGCATTTCGTGACAAGGCATTACGGTTTCTTCAATTACATATCGGGCTGATAGAATTCATTTGAATTAGTGATTTGTATAAATATATCAGTTAAAAAACGAACAGTTTGGTTTGTTAACCCCCTTCTGTTGGAATTCATACACAAAGTACTTGTTTTGATAGAATTAAAGCATCTTTCAAGGTTAATTTGTCGCTCTGGGATCCTTTGTTTACTGCAACAGGATAAATTAGACCTAAGATGCTTCAAAAATGTATAGGAGTAAATATAAGATTAGGTTTCTAAGCTCGATGGGGGTACTAATAGGTGGACTCTTGCGCTTTCATGCGATTCGAGACAAGGCATAACTGCTTTTTCAAACCCATTTCGGGTTAATAGGATTTATTTGAATGAGTGATCTATATAAATCTCATAGTTAAAACGGTCAGTTTGGTTTTTTTTAATCCTTCTGATTGACTTTGAGTCCGGTTTCAAACAGGAAAATATTTTCCAGCTGTACACTTGTGCTCGCAGTACCCATTTTGATATTTTTAATGCATGCAATGAGCACGGTAAATGCTTTATATAGTATAGTTAAAACTGCAAAGAGTTTGGTTTCTTAACTCTTCTGCAGGTCAGCTTCAAGCATAGCTTTAAGCAGGTGAAATACTTGATTACACATAATATAGACCGTTGTGTTACCTCCAGTGGCACGTAAATTCAACTACCTACCCTACATAGTACTGGTTTTAACCCTCTTGGTTGTTGTGTCGACGAAGTACCACTTCGTTGGTAATGCAGACCACATACAGATCTCGTCATCGTAAAAAAATGACAATATCTTCATGACGAAATATATCGGTAGTGTTAAAATCGATCATATTTTGGTGGACGAGATGACTCGTCACTAGTACAATCAATCAAATCTTGATAGACAAGATTTAACGTCAAAAGTGTAAATCCGGCCAGATCTTGATGGACGAGTTATCTCAACATTAGTAATATCGATCCTATCTTGGACGAGATTTCTCATCGATACCACTTGGAGGATAAATTCACTGCCGAGCACGTTTCAGAGCATGCATATTGTTAGCATGCATAGACAATTGCTGCATCGCTAGGATTTAAAATTAAAAAATAAAGGAAAGAAGTGATCCGCATTTATGTGTTTATTTTGACAAGTCGTATCGCGTTTCCACAGTTCACATCCCAGCGGAACGGTCCAATGAGCGTTAAAGCGGTAACACATTACAAACGGCCGGTTCGGCTTTGTCAGCGCGTGTCGGCAAATTTCGCTATTACGTATTTATATGATATAGATATTTAATTAGCGTCACACTGGAGCAACACAACGGACTATTGGCAACCGTCCGGAATGATCCCGAAGGTAAAGATCCGAGAACAACACCATGTAATTTTGATCTACGGTCAGATGATAAGGCAACACCTGAGCTAGCACTCCACTCTCTAAACTTCCACACCAACCCAACGTGATGACTTTCGGCCACGACAGATTTAAGGTGCACCAGCCGCCTTTACACCATACGCTTACAAATATCTATGCACTGACCCGGATTCGAACCAGGAATTTTCCGATCTAGAGATAAATTTGAATTAAAAAAAACAAAACTGAAAACAGTTTATATTCTGGATTTAAACAAATAATGAAAATAGGTTGACAACATTTCAGTGTTTGACATCATTTAACTAAATTAGTTCCAACAGATTTTTTTTGTGTGGAGGGTAGCGGTTGCCCCCAGTTAGGAGATTAACGGATTAGCAACTGGAGAGTTGCGACTTCGAATCCAACCAAAGACCATCGTGCACAAAGAGAGCTGGTGCACGTTAAATCTTCCGTGGCCTCAAATGTCCTCACGTTGGCGCGTGGAGCGGTAGTTTGGAGAGTGTGACGCCTGCTCAGGCGTGATCTCGTCATCTGACAGGGGTTCAAAATTGCGTGGTTTTGTCCTGTAATCTTTCCCTTCGGGGGTTGATTCCGGGGTACAGCTACAGTCTATAGCGGTGGCAACGGCCTTGGTAATTTTTTTGACGAACTTTTAAAGTCGCCAAGGAAAGAAATATTGTAAAAATCGTTTCCTTTCAAAAATATTTTTCATTTTACAACTTGCTTGAATACACATTTGAAAGCTTGAATACACATTTAAAAACGTTTTGAAAAGTATATTTTCAAAAAACTTTTACAGAAAGTAATAAGCTTAAACAAATTTCAAAACACAATTGTGAACCAGAAGAAAAACTAAACTGCGAATGTTGGGTAAGAATACCCTGAAACTTATCAACTTCGTGAATACAGTGGGCATGTTGAAAAAGAAAATGATTTTGAAAAGAAAAAAAAAAGCAAGAAATAATACAACCTGATACGTAAAATCTGTTCCGGAAAAAAAATTATTAAAAAAAAAAATTCCACATAGGCGAAATCTCTACGTCTATCGTCAGAACTCTACTGTGGAAAAAAATTACCTATATAAATAAGAATGGAGTGTTTGTTTGTACATTCAATATTTTCGACCCATTTCAAGTTTCCTATCCGTTTTGGACCCTACTGATGCCGAATCCGCTTCTTTTACGTTTGGTGTTTGTCTGTCTGTCTGTCCATCTGTCTGTCTATCGGTCTGTATGTTGTGCCCTATACACGTCCACACGGTTTAATATATTTTCATGGAAATTTGCATGCAGTGATTACTTATCTTCATTTAGTGAGTGGAATTGGTTGCGAAAGTCTGTCTGTCCATCTTTCTGTTCTATGTTCTATTTTGTGTTTGTGTGTTTGTGCAGGCATCACATGAATTTTATTCCATATATTTCACTGTGCAATGTGTTTTATTTTATACATTATCTCTTAGTTTAATTAATGCAATATTAAGCATTAATTTATTTTTATATTTAGATGAGTTTCATGCTAAAACACCTGAGTAAGTATACTTAAAACAACCATAATTTGTTAGTTTTGGAAAAATTGGAATGTACATTGAGCATTACGATTACTTTGATTTGCTTAACCAGTACTACTGGGAAACCAATTTTTTTTTTCAATTTTTTTTTTAATGGAATTTTAGCTCTGATATTTTATTTAATTCGAGTCTTATTTTTGTTCTTTGCTCAATGTGAACGATTTCCGAAAATTTGGGACAGACGATATTTTTCAACATACGGGAATAAAACGGAAATTCGTGTTTATTTCGCTCTGAAGTAATTTCGCATTTCTAAATTTTGTGCACTTTTAGTTGTAAGTTGTGGCAACTGTGCGAGATCAAGAGATAAAAATGAATCAGAAATTAATATCTTTAGAACAATTTTTTCCGACATCTTTTATTTTGTTTTATTTCGCTGTTTTCTGTTTTAAATATTTATTATTTTAATAAAAGTGTTTTCCTTCTCATCACACGCAACACCACCTCAAAGTATTCGACTTAATAATGGCAGGTAAATCAGAATAAATTTTCAGTAAATTTTAAGTGTAATTTTGACATTATTTAAAGAATAATGCCGTTATTTAAAGAATAATGCCGTTATTTAAAGAATAATGCCGTTATTGAAAGAATAATGCCGTTATTGAAAGAATAATAATGTTTAAAAAATCCGAACTGTAATTATTCAAACATTAACAAATTAACTGTCATAATGCGAAATTCCACAATGTTGCATGCCGGATGCAAGAGTGTCACAAGTAGAAAATATTGTTTTGTTGACTTTGAGTGCGAGAGCCCTCGCAGTAAATCATCGTTTCTATTAATTGAGTTGAACATGAAAAAAACTTTAGAAATGGAATTCCAAATCTCCCTCAAAATCGTCTTTTGTAGTAGTAACCTTAGTGTCACCTTTCGTCATTTTGTAGCTTTGTCATACAGCGAGGGTGCGATGTATGTCAAATGTATTACATGAATGGATATGCATGTGTAGGATTTGTGTCGAAAGTAAGTTGTAGAAATTATAAAGATGGGTGAAAGATATTCAAATAAATTTTTATTCCACAAAAAACGTAAGTCATTATATATTTTGATTATCTCTTCAATTTAGAGTAAACCAATTCAAACCGAGTAAGGTCGGGTATTTTGCTAGTAACAAAATAAAATTCCACAACTGGAAAAAAACCGCTAAATTAACCAATGAAATCAAAGAAAAAAAAATTTAAAGGACCTATGCAATCAAAGGATATTTTAAAATTAAAATAACCAATGCCGCCCAGCCAGTATGGTGGTTATGATCCTCGGTTGTCACCGAGTGGACCCGGGTTCGAATCCCGGATAAGGCATGGATGTAAAATTGGGAAAATAAGTCGAACTTTCGCCTGGTATGGATTCCCGTCTTGAAAGGAAAGCAGCACACCCCTTCTGTTCTTTGCTGGGATCATCGTTTGTAATATTAAAAAAAATATTCTTCTTCTGTACTTGTCTTGAATGTTTCTGTTCATCCCTTGCTTTCATATGTATCCCAGAGGAACATACGACAACAACAAAATAACCAATGGAATCAAAGAAAAATTTTCAAACGAACCAATGAAGTGAAACGACTTTAACGGACTGTGAAACAATTATCTAGAATAATCAAAATGAAAATTTAAAGTTTTCTTTCGCCGAGGTTGCCATGAAAACCACAGTAACAATAAATACAGATGGGTATATTACCCCATTACCTTCCTACCTATTAGGATGATCGAAGAAGCTGTAGCCCGTTTGGAAGAGTTAAATGATTAGCAACCAAAGGGTTGCGAGTTCGTATACAGCAAAAGACCATTGTGTACAAAAGGGGCTAGTGCACTTTAATTCTATTGTGACCTTAAATGTCCCCACGTCAGCGTAGTCTGGAGTGGGGTGCCATTTCAGGTGTGGCTTCGTCATCTGACAGTGGTTCAACATTACGTGGTGTTGTCCTGGTATCTTTCCCTTTAGAATTGACATTGGACTGTCACCCATAGCCCTTTTTGTTGCTTCCGTGCGACGTAAAATGCTTACTACCAAGTAAAATAGATTTCAATATACACTCTATAACAAAAAAATCGACGCACCAAGATATAATCATCCGACTGCTTTGAAATTTCGTATGCAAAAATGTTTTGACCAAATATGCAAATGATTAAAATTTGGTGTACAATGAATGAATAGTGCGATCTCCAGCGCATCGGAACTGCGCATCCAGCAGATGTATATAAGGGGTTGTTCTTGAACTGTTATTAAAAAATTTTTGCTGCATTGCGATTTAGGATACCTTTCAACAACTGAAAAATGCCTCGCCGCAGGATTCGAGCTCATTAAAAGCAACTTTCAGAGTTTGAAAGAGGTCGTATCATTGGACTGACTGAAAGAGGCAGGTTGGGCAAATCGGAGAATCGCACGTCATGTGAGTCGAAGTGTTGCGGCGATTAGAAGATGCTGGCAAGAGTGGGTGGACAATGGCAGATTTCATGATGGTAGCGGTCGACGTAGGGCCACAACAGATCGCGAGGACCGAGTGATTGTCAGATCAGCTATAACAGCGCCTGATTCATCGCTATCAACCATCAGTCGTGCGACCCACACACGAGTGTCCACCATGACCATTCACAGACGGCTGAGAGAGCGAAATCTACGCTCGTACCGACCGTTACGCCACCTGCCACTCACGCCTGCACACTGTCGAGCCAGATTACAGTGGTGCTTGGCTCGATCAGGCTGGAATGCTGCTGACTGGGGACGTGTAGTCTTAAGCGACGAATCCCGCTTCCAACTGTGTCCTGACGATCATCGAAGACGCGTCTGAAGACGCCCAGGGCAGCGTGCCGATCCTGCCTTCACTATTGCACGCCACACGGGCCCTCAACAAGGAGTTATGGTCTGGGGTGCCATTTCCCTTGATAGCCGGACCCCTTTGATCGTCATTAGAGGTACACTTACTGCACAGCGGTACGTTGACGACATTCTGAGACCTGTTTTACTACCGTTCCTTTCGCAGTACCCTGGGCTTATTTTTCAGCAAGACAATGCCAGACCACATACGGCACGTGTTGCTATGAACTGTCTTCAAGCTTGTCAAACACTTCCTTGGCCAGCCAGATCACCATATCTCTCTCCCATCGAGCATGTCTGGGATATGATGGAAAGGCGACTGCACCCGGTAGGGAATGTTGATGACATAGTCCGACAATTGGAGCAAATTTGGCAAGAAATACCGCAGGAGACCATCCGGGAGCTTAATCGGTCTATGCCACGCCGTGTGGCAGCTTTCATCCAGGCTAGAGGCGGGTCAACACCTTATTGAGCTCGTTACTGTAACTCTGAAATAAATCATTCAATTGTTCTGAAATGTTAATCATTTTATATTCTGTACATAACTTTCCTATCCACCAATTTTTGTCTCCATCGGACAACTCCTTCTTGGTGAGTCGATTTTTTTTTTGTTATAGAGTGTACATAGTAGAATAACATCTACTCTAAGCAGTTGATTTTCGCTGCCCATGGCTTTCCCCTTTGCAATTACTGATTCAATTTCACTACGAAGAATTTTCAAACCTTAAAGGCACACTACGTGGGGTAAAGTACTCAATGTTGCGGATGAACCATAACGTGTACAATATCACATAATGATTAATAAGAAAAAAATAAGAGGTCAACGACGTTAATTGAGACAAAAAACTTCACAAAGGCGTTTTTCGAAATTTAGCGTCATCTGATAGATGAAAAGAGCTTCCTCGTCATTCTCTTTTCTCTCTCTCTCTGTGAGACAAAAAAAAAAACCTCGATAAAAACAATTTGCAGCACTTTTATTGACTGAAAAGTTTCGTAAAATGTTTTTCATTTGTGTGCGATAAGAGGATAATAAAATTATTTTGCTGTCTTCACACACAAGTCGACGAGGAAATCGAAAAGCATCTAGTAATCTAACTGAAAAACAGAAAATAAACTTGATAAATCATTTTTAATCATCCCTGATCAAAGATGGTGGTGATAGTGAATGTCAGTGGCGTATCGGAAATGCGAAGAGGAATCCAGCCATAGGTGTCAGATTTTTTATGTCCAATCCTCAGGGGGATTCACAATCATAATTTCATCTATAAACCTGCAGTCTTCCCCACTTCAAGCAAATTTTGAACTTCTCTTTGGTACCGATGGAATCTTTCCAAAGAAGTCTCTAGATCGGAAGGTTCCTGGTTCGAATCCGGGTCCGGGCATGGATGCTTCTAAGCGTATGGTGTAGAGGCGGCTAGTGCACCTTACATCTGTCGTGGCCGAAAGTCCTCACGTTGGATTGGTGTGGAAATTTGGAAAGTGGGGTGCCAGCTCAGATGTTGCTTCGTCATCTGACCTATGGTTCAAAATTACGAGGTGTTGTCCTCGGATCTTTCCCTTAAGGGATTGATACCGGACCGTCGTCAATAGCCCGTTGTGTTGCTCTAGTACGACGTTAACTAAAATTACCAAAGGAGTCTCGTCAAAGAAAATGAAAGATAGAATCTTTCTAAAGTATTCTATTATTAGAAAATGAGTATTGTAAAATTTTCAAGGGATTCTACTCTAAGGTAATGAGCAATAGTATCTTTCCAAGGGATTCTATTCTAAGGAAACGAGAGATATAATTTTTCCAAAGAATTCTATTCGTAGAAAATGATAAATAGAATCTTTCCCATGGATTATTTTGTAAGTAAACGATCTATGGAATATTTCGAAGGCATTTTTTCTCATGAAAGGAACGTTTTCTTAAAATAGAATCCTTCTCAGGGATTCTAATCTAAGAAAACGAGCTATAGAAGTTTTCCAAGGGATTCTATTATGTCGAAGGGACAGATAGAAGTTTTCCAAAGGATTCTATTAGAAAATGAGCAATGGAAACTTTCCAAATGTTTTTTTGTTTTAAGGAAATGAGTGATGGAATCTTTCTATGGGATTCTATTCGAAAGAAATATTATGGGGTATATATAAAATTACTACTATACTATTACTCGCAAATATGACGCTCATAGTGCTAATATTTATTTTATAATTAGTGTGGCAAAATAAATGGTATAGAGAGATTTGGACAATTTTTTTAAAATTTTGATAACGTCCAAACCAAAATTTGACACACAAAAATTCTGTTTTTTAGTGAGCTCCCATCAAAATGAGGGCCCGCCTTGGCTCAGTTTGTTTGTCCACTGCGTTAACAACCTGCAAATTGTAGGCGACTCAAATTCAAATCCTTCCTATGTGTATTTCTTTCTTCTGTATTACTAAAACCTTTATTTTGTGTTTCACCATTTACTTAACGTTGTTTGGCGCAGCTTGTCCAAATGTGGCCCTTGCACCATGAAACTCAACTCAACCATTACTTGAAGTAGTCTGTCTTGTATTTGTCTCAACTTGGACTATGCTAAAAAGTGAACGTTGTTTCTTTTTTGACCAAAGGTACAGAAGCCAGTCTGTAGAGTCGTGGATAATCAACCGATGGTTGCGTGGGGGCTGATGCACGTAAAATCGGTCGTGGCCTCAAATATCCTCACGTTGGTGTGGTATGGAAGCTTGGAGAGTGAGATGCCATCTCAGGTCCCGTTATCTGACCGTGGTTCAAAACTACGAGGTGTCTTACTATCCACTTCTTAGGTAACATGTTAAATTGTGAGGGAAAGGGGCTAATTGTTAGAAATGGAAACACCTTGGGTCCTGATAGCCTTATGGCTTGGTCCCAGGACCCAAAAGCATGACGGATAAATATTACACTAAATTCACGTAGTCAAACAGGCAGAGTAATTTGATCCAGTAGCAAATATACAGTCCTCGACTCATTATGTAACATGGTCGCTTTATAGGGAGAATCGTCTTATTGATGCGATCACATCGTAATATTTTTATGGTTTGGGCCTGAATTCTCATCCTATATTACAAGTACCCCGAACAAAGGTTGTGATCTGTATAAACAAAATAAAGTGATCCGTAAGCACTGATATATAGAGAAAGAAGGTTCGTATTTGCCTCCCATAATTTTTCCAAGTACACCCAATTGGTCCCTTTATAGCGTAAATCTTCCTATGGATCCTATTAAATCGTCCTTCCTTGGGGGTTGAATATGATCTCTAGGATCATATGGGATCTGATCACCATAGGTAGTAATATTTTAAGATCGGGTCCGATTTCTCATCCTATAAAACAAGCATATTGATAATAGGTTATATAATCTGTATAAACAAAATAAAGTGATCCGTAAGCACTAATAAATAAAGAGCAAGTAGGTTTGTACTTGCCTCCCATAATTTCCTCAATTTTACCTCAATTGGCCTCTTTAGAGAGAGAATCGTCCAAAGGATCCTATACAATCCCCTAGGAACCCCAGGATCCTATGAGATCCGATCACCATGGGTCGTAATATTTTAATGACAGAGGCCTGATTTACCATCCTATATTACACGTATACTGAATAAAAGTTATGATCTGTAAAACAAAATAAAGTGTTCAGTAAGAGTTGGTATATGGGGCAAGGATTTTTGTACTTCCATAATTTCCCTAATTTGGCTCCATCGATGACAATAGATCCGCAAATGTGCAGCTGGACGGCAAAATTCAGCTGCAACTTTTGTTTTCCAATTTGGCGAAAAAGAACAAGTGCCCCAAGTGCAGGCTCGGTAACCCTAGGCTTCCGGTCTACCCTGTCAGTTAAGATTTGGCATCTCTCCTCCATTCGCGAATGCGATCAAAGGGACCTCTGCTTCCAAAAAAAAAAAAAGATCGCCTGGTCTGTGCTCGAACGTGTCTACTCTTTCCTTCCATTGTTTATCTGTGCAGCATTCATGGTTGTTCCCCATGCGACGTGTGAGAATAAGGAATAGACAGAGAGAAATAAATAAATGAGCTAGTCTCCCCTTTGGTCGTCATATCCTGGCCGCTTGATTAATGGTGCAGCACACGAAAGTGACGGTTTATTATTTGCTCAATGAAATCGGCTATTGTGAATCGGTGTTAGACAATCGGTAAGAGGCGATTATAGAGCAGAAGTGTTGGAAAATACTGCTGAACCAGCAGAATTCTTTCAGTGTAGAAAATTAGTGTAAGGGAATCAATGGTAATTAAAACGAATATAGTTTTATTTCTCTGGTAACCACGTGCGTTTTATATATGAGTTTCGAGACTGATTGCACATGTGTGTCAAGGTAGAGCATGATTATGCAAACTATCTATTGCTCTCAAAAGAAATTTGAAAAAGTTTAAAATTTCCTCAATGATACAAACTATTGTGAATCAGTAAAAATAGATTTTAGAGCAGAAGTGGTTGAAAAATACTTCTGAAGTAGCAGAAATATTTGAGCCCAGAAAATAAGTATGAGATTCATTGGTAATTAAAATGAATACCAATTTCTTCCTCTGTTAACCATCTGCGTTTTACATGTGCGTGTAGAGATTGTTCCCGCATGAGTGTCAAGGTAGAGCGGGTTTGTGCAAACTATCTATGGCTCAAAAGAAACCTGAAAATTATTATTTTCTCAATGAAATCGACTATTGGGAATCGGTGTTTGACAATCTGTAAGAGTCGCTTATAGAACAGAAGTGTTGGAAAATACTTCCTAAGTAGCAGAATTCTTTGAGTCGAAAAAATCAGTGTCAGGGAAGCAGTGGCAATGAAAATGAATAGTTTGTTTTCTCTGGTTACTACGCGCGTTTTATATATGTGTGTAGATCTCGATTCCACACAAGTGTCAAGCTATCTATGGCTCAAAAGAAATTTTTAGAAGTTTATTACTTTCTCAATTAAATTAGCTACTGTGAATTGGTGTTACTAATCGGTATGAGTCGATTATCGAACAAGACGTTTTTTTCTCTGGTTACCACGTGCGTTTTATATATATGTCTTGAGCATGATTCCGTTTTAGTGTCAAGGTAGAACCTGCTTATGCAATCTATCTATGGCACTAAAGAAAGTTGAAAAAGTTTGTCATTTGCTCAAAGATATCAGCTATTGTGAATCAGTAACAGGCGATTATAAAGTAAAAGTATTGTAAAATACTTCTGAAGTAGCAGAATTCTTTGAGTCGAAGAAATCAGAATAAAGAAATGAATAGTAATTAAAACGAATATAATTTTCTTTCTCTTGCTACCACGTGCATCTTATATATGCGTGTAGACCCTGATTCCAAACGAGTGTCAAGGTAGAGCGTGCTTATGCAAATTATCTACACTTGAAAATAAGTTTGAAAACGTTTATTATTTGCTCAATAAAATTAGCAATTGTGAATTGGCGTAGTAAACGGTAAGAGTTTATTAATAGAGCAGAAGTGTAAGAGATTACTTCTGAAGTAGCAGAATTCTCCGAGTCAAAAATTTAGTGAAACGGAATCAGTTGCAATAGAATTGACTACAATTGACTCTTTCGACTTGCCAAGTGAGTTTTATACCTACTCGTAGAGCCTTATTCCTTATGAGTGTCAAGGTAGAGCGTACTTATGCCAACTATCTGTGGTTCAAAATAAATTTGAAATGGCTTATTTGCTAAATAAAATTAGCTATTGTGAATCGGGTGGAAGTAATTAGTTAGAGCCTATTATAGAACAGGAATCGATAGGAAATATTATAAATCTCTTTTTCAGCATACTGGTAAGATGGATTTTCACAATTTAACGGGACATTGGTAAACGTAACCAGACGTTGAGTGCTAACGAGCATCAACAATTCACCATTTTTCTATTTAATTATCAGTGAGAGTTCAAATGTAGAGAGAAACCAAGTAACTAAATCGTCTTACGTATCCATACACACTAGTTTGCAAATACATTTACAGATACTTGACAATTATTCGGTCGTGAATTCTCAGTTGAACTAGGTTTGAAGTAAGCGACGATATATCTCGTTCATTAAGATGTGACCAATTTTGCTAATGACGAGATAAGACATCATCAAGTTATTGCCGAATATTTGATGGCGTGAAAATTTCAGTTTTTCGATGACGAGATCTAGGGCAGTTTCCTTCCAATGACGAGATGTCTTATCCCTCAAGACCAGGTCAGTTTCGCTAATGTCGAGATACCTCGCCGACACAGCCACCTCGAGGGTTAAACATGTCATTTTGTCGAACATAGTTGTAAAAGATGGCTCTTCGGGGTCAATTAAGACAGACATGAACAAATCCAGACGCTACGTCAATATTCCATCCCCACTAAAACACACATTTCTATTACTGGCATTTGAACGCACGTTTCGAATACAGGGACACTCCGATGCAAACGTGAAATTAAAAAAACATTAATCTTTTCACATATATGCACAGTTTTTTATAATAATAAAAACGACACTTTCTTCACGCACACCAAGACAGCAATAAAAAAGATTTTCATTCAATTGGCCATTCGGCATTCTTTCCCCAATGCTCTAGCAGGAAAATATAGAATGATGTTCCTAGAAGAGAGCAAAAGACCTTGAGGGGGTGGGCTGAAGGAACTGACCCACCTGACCTTGGAAACAAAGCAGCAGATGAAAAGATCCGTCAAGCCACCTAGTCCATCCTCCTGACATCACCACTGTCTCCCTTTTGATTCGGAAACGCGATTTTTTTCTCTTCTTCGTTTGCTTGCATATCTTTTAATTAGCTTCTTGCAGAAAGTTGCTTTTCACCTTTGCCGTTGCTGCAAACTAGATTAAGCAACCAAACATTTGCGACTCGGGGATACGATTTTAATCTTATTTCAAACATGGTAGACTGAGCATCGTTTGTTTTTAGAGAGAAATTTGCTCCGAGTTGTTCTTTGTGACTTTTTTATTCTTCAATTAATTTTCGAGGCATTTATTAGTGTCTTGTTGGAGGTAGTGTATTTTCTTTTGTATTGTTCTAGGTCTAGAGTAGTCTTTAAGTCAACTTTTTTCAGAACGTTGCTTTTCATCTCTGCCTTTACTGCAAATTACATTAAGCCACCAAGCATTTGTGACTCGGGAATGTGATCTTAATCTGAATTCATGGAGAAAAAGTTTATTCATTTTAAAATGTTTTTTTAAGGAATTATTAAGTTCTTGCTGAAGGTATGAGAGTCCTTTCATTAACTTTCTCCCTAGACTGTCTTTAATTTAGTTTATCGCAGAAGGTTGCGTTCCACCTCTACCGTTGCTGCAAACTAGATTAAGCCATCTAACTTTTGCGACTCGGGGAAACGATTTTAATCTGAATTCAAGTATAGTAGACTAAGAGAACAGTTTGTTTGCGGAGAAAAGATTAAAATTGTTGTTCTTTGTGAACTGTCGTTGTTTTTCGTTTGAGGAATTATTTGTTTCTTGATGAAGGCATGATAGTCTTTCCATTTATTTGCCCTAGACTGTCTTTAGATTAGCTTCTAGCAGTAAGTTGCTTTTAATCTCTGTTTTTGCAAAATAGATCAAACCACCAAACTTTCGCGACTCAGGAATACGAATTCAAACATGATGAACTGAGAATCATTTACTTTTAGAGAAAAGTTTGCTAAGAGGTTTTTTTTTTTTTGTAATTTTTTTTTTATATAGAATTATTGAACTATTGCTGAATGTAAAAATGTATCTTCATTTGTTTTGTCCTAGAATATCTTTGAATTAGCTTCTTGCAGAAAGTTACTTTTCACCACTGCGGTTGATGCAAACTAGATTTAGCCACTAAACATTTGCGACTCTGGATATGATTTTAATCTGAATTCAAACATAGTTGATGCAAGTTCAAGGATTTGTGGTCAATACTGTGATATCGGTAGCGGATCCCTTTCAGATCAAAGAATTTCGTGTATGAATTGTAATTACGCGGCTGTATATTATTTGTAAAAACTACTGAGTCAATATTTTCAATTTACAGGAATGTGGTAACCTGAAAAATTGAATAATGCTGAATTTAATGTTCATCGCTGCAGTTAGTTTTTGAATATCCCCCCTCTTTCTCGACCAACTTGCTATGGAGATATGTTATCTGGATATTAGCAGAATCATCAGACTCCACATCAGTCACCATCACGTAAATCTACGGAGTCCTTTATTTAAAAGGGATTTTCAAATATTTTATTGGGTCAAAACGAATTTTTAATAAATAAGCTTATTTGCTTCCGCAATCACAAGTAGATTTAAATTGCGAATTGAGGCAGATAATTAAAATGTTTTCATGGTAACCGCAGGAGTACAAAATAGCCATTCCAGTTCAGGTATCATTTGTCACTCTTTCACATCTATACCTTAAACTATCATAAAATAAAAAACGCATACACTTGTTTCGCATGTATACGAAATTATATTTTTGTATTACAGAATTGCTCTGTCTTATACGACCGAGTCATTTCGTAAATACAACAGAAAAATCTATACCTTAAATTATTTGTCAAGTTAAACCATAGACGCACTTGTTTTGCATAGGTTGTTTTTTGTGTTATAAAATGGCTCAGTCTAATTAGATTAAATCAATTCTTAAATACAATAGACAAATCTATACATTAAACTATCATAGAATAAAAACCCGAAGACACGCGTATTTCAGATATATACGAAATTGTTTTTAGGATTAAAATGGCTCAATCTAATTAGACTGAGCTATTTCATAAATAGTTGCCTTTTCGCGACAGTGATAGAGGGGTTCAAAATAAACATTTTGGTCAAAATGTTTGTCCAAAAATGCCACGTTTTTGGTAGAGGGCGCTGTTTAGGTCAATCGATAACACCGTTTCTGTGATGTCATTCCCCGCTCGGATTTTCAACGGCAAGCTCCGAATCGGTATAGTAAAGCATGCCATTAATTCAGCTATCAGGTTTTTACAGATTTTCTTGAAAAGTTTTTTGTGTGTGGATAATCATTTAAATTGTTACATATAAATGTGAAATCATCATGCTTCCAAATCTTGGTTTAAAATGTTGCTTAATCTGTGCTTTTTGGCAAAATTGTAGGTGTTTTGGTACAATTTATTTTACTGGACAATTGAGTGATGCACTTATCGAATGGGGGTGTTAGTCTGCTTCTTATGCATGTAAACTGTTGTGTGAATTAAAAGTTTGCTTGTACATGAAAAATTCACGCGCATGGGACCTAATTTATTTGATAATTCATAGAAACGTTTGACCACTTTTTAAGTTATAAAATCCACACTACCTTAATATTTTTGAACCGAACCTTACATATAGGGATTTTAGTAGAAACTTGTGCAGGTTTGACAATAGGATAAAAAAAAACTGCACGTTTATTCTCAAAGTCTACTCTACCCTTATCCCTCCAAGAAGTTTCTACTAGATATCTCGTCCATCAAAAACTGTCTATTTTTGTTCATGACGAGATATCGCGTTATCAAGATATTTCCGATTATTTTATGACGACGAGATCAAGTTCTGGTCATTTTTTCTAATTATGAGACATCTCGTCCATCCAGATCTAACCAATTTTATCAATTACGAGATACCTTGTCATCGCTATTGCCAATTTCTTTTATGACGACGAGATCGAGATCTGATCTTTTTTTATAATGACGAGATATCTCATCCATCAAGTTCTGATCAGTTTTCTTATAAAACGAGATACCTCGTCGAGACAAGAATGAGGAGGATTGATTTTTCAAACGAAAGTATCTTCAAAGGGGTTGATTCATGTACCAAGCATGTGTCGCATATACACGGAGGGACGATACGGCTCAGTAACCGCAAGCCATTGTTGGCTTGGAATGTCTAAAGTCCAAGCATTTGAAAAACGTCACTTGGTGTCCTGTCCACCATAAGATTAATGGGACACGGGAAATAGTGACAGCATACGACGTGCGTCTTTGACCACCCTCCTTGAAAAGCATATATTTCGAAAAGGAGGAGCTGTTAGGCTTCTTCTCAACGACTTGTATTGTTACTCAGAACGTGAATAATGAACCGATTTTGAAATCGTATTTTTACTGCGTTGAAGCAAATGTTCGTTCCGTTTTTAGCACTAGATGACATTGTATCGCAAAAACGAAGTGTTACCTCTCAAGGGAAGTGTTACCACTCATGTCCAAAATTATCTTTATATACCGAAAAATAATTGTATTCCATGAAATGCCCAATCGGTGTAATTCATTTTTGCAGGTGAACACCATTTTTGTGAGAGACAAGCCTAATTGGAATTATCCAATCAAGAGTTTAAACGGATTCTGATATGCAAATCAAGGCGTTACGTCATCCAACGGTGAATCAAGCGCTTTACGCAAAGTGAATATCTGAGTGAATTTCTGCAATTCAGCGTTTGATTTCAGTGTGTAAAGACTCGAAACGGTTTGTAATGGCTCCGAAGTATCATTTGGAAGAATCTGTGAAGTGGCACATTATCGGCCGTTTAGAAGCAGGGCAGACAATCATGGAAGCAGCGAGATGTGTGAATATTTCAAGACAGGCAGTCTCTGCGCTATGGCAACAATTTCAGAACTTTGAAACTGTTGTAAGGAGGCCTGGACTAGGTCGTAAACATATAACAACTGCTTCTCAAGATCGATATATGGTAATAACTGCTCGTCGTAACAAAAATCCTACTGCTCGGCAATTAAGTTCAGAGCTCGCAGCCGCCACGGAAACTGTTGTATCACGGCAAACTGTATACAAAAGGCTTAATGAAAAATACCTTTCACTGTCTTCAAAACACTAGAGGAATCGTTTTAAGAACATCAGAACTGGAGTCAACACCAATGGACCCATGTTCACTTTACTGATGAGTCGAGATTTAGTTTAACACCTGATTCTGAGCGTTTTTGTTTCTGGAGGGAGTCAGGAATGTCAAATCTTCCTTCGAATATTATGGAATGATTTTGGAAGTGCAGGTATGATGATGGGTGTGGAATAATGATCGATTGGAGTACGCCCCTACAAGTTTTCAACATAGGATCTGTGACCGGCCAGAGATATCGGGATGATGTCTTAAAACGTTCTGTAAAGCTTTTAAGGGGTGCATATGGATTTGATTTTTTATTTATGAACGATAATGCTCGCGTCCACATCAAACAAACCTTGTTGACGAATTCCTTGAAAATGAAGCCATTGAGCGAATACCGTGGCCAGCAAAATCTCCTGATCTGAACCCGATAGAGACGTATGGGACTACCTTGGAAAAGCAGTTGCACGGAAACATCCTCCTCCTGGAGATATAAATGCCCTGAAGACCACATTTCTGGAGGAGTGGAACTTAATTCCCCAAACTGTGGTTAGCAACATTATTGCCAGCTTGAAATCACGTTGTGATATATGTGTACAAGTCACGGGCGATCACATTCCATATTAAATTCATAAGCCTTAATTTTTTTTCTGAGTTATTCATTCCTTCCTGAACTTTACTTGTCATATATTATGGCCATTTTTATGGTTTCATGCTACAGTTTTATATCATATGCAGTGTGTTCTTAAATTTGTTTCTTTGTATTTATGTGCTATGATGTTATGTCTCATTACAGACAAATTCATAAAATTATAGTTCACAGTTTCTGAGAAATCCGTGATTCTATGCAAGTAAAGATATTTTTGGAGGACACCAGTGTACTTCACACGTGTAAAGTTTTGATGTTGCTTGAAAGAAGGAATTCCAGCGAGTACTCAGGGAAAATGTTGTTATTTGGTTGCTTTTTAGAATTTTTCAAGCATTCAAACTGGCAGAAAGTAAGGAACATTTTTGACATTGGCTTCTTTATTTCTGAGAAGCAAGAATGCTTCGCAGACTCTAAAGAAGATGTGTGTTTGTGTATGATGAGGGTTCCGTTGACGATTCGTCGTGCAGTAAGTGGTTCAGAAAATTTCGTCATCTGGTTCAGTTCTTAAGCCATAAACCTCAGAACTTCTATGACCGCGGGATTATGCAGCTACCGGTATTTTTTTTGTGTGTATTTTTAATTAACGTCACACTGAAGCAACACAACGCGCTATTAGTGAGGGTCCGGGATCAGTCCCACAGAGAAAGATCCGATACAGCTAACGAAGAGATGAATAAAAGTCATCGAACAGAATGGCACATACTATATTGATTAAATTTAATTTTTAGTGAGTAAATAATTTTCTTCAATTTTTGTCAAAGAAGCGGGATGAACTTTTGCATCAACAAATACAAGCTAACGTCAGTCACCTACGACTACGAGTGTGTAATTCAAGGGGCCATATTTGCTTAACAATCGATGTTACATCCCAAACGCAGCAAGCAAGCTGTCACACACAAAACCTTAAGCCAAAAATACGCAGAAAAAATTGCATTAGGGTTGAAAAGTTTTGAAATTCAATAATATGCTAAAGATATACAAACACAAGAAAATGAAATATTTTCAACCTACCGATTTACTATATGAATTGTGTTTTCTGTTTTTTGTAAATACAGTATCAAATAGCTGCCTGTATTTTTCATTAACGTCGCACAGGAGCAACAAGACGGGCTATTGGTGATGGTCCGGGATCACTTCTCGAAGGGAAAGATCCGATACAGCCTAACGAAGAGATGGATCATGGGCATCGAACAGAATGGTACATACTGTATTGATTAAATGTAATTTTTAGTAAATAAAATAATTTTCTTCAATTATTGTCAAAGAAACGGGACTAACTTTGGCGTCAACAAGTACAAGCTAACGTCAGATACCTACGACTACGAGTGTGCTATTCAGGGGTCCATATTTGATTATCAATCGGTGTTACATCTCTCCAACACAGCAGGCTGTTACTGACACAAACCTTAACCCAAAAGTACGCAGATAAAATTACATTAAGAGTTGAAAAGTTTTGAAATTCCATAATGTACAAAAAATATACAATCGAAACACGAAAAATCAATTTTTTTTAACCTACCGATTTATAATATGAAAATTTGTTTTCTGATTTTTGTAAATACAGTATGCAATAGCTGCCGGTATTTTTTTTATTAACGTCGCACTGGAGCAACACGACGGGTTATTGTCGACGTTCTGGCACCCATCCCAGAGGAAATGATCTGTGGACAATATCATGTAATTTTTAACCATGGTCAGATAACGAGGCAACATCCGAGCTGGCACCACACTCTCCAAACTTCTACAACTTCTACACCACGTCAACGTGAGGATCGTTCCAGTGAGTGTTAAAGCCACATGCTGAAACTATGAAAACCATTATCTTGCTTTATACAACCATTTTCATTAATTCAAGTGAAATCGTGCAGAACTATAAATTTTATAAAAAAAACTGATATGCAAAGGAATGGTAAATAGGTAAATATTTTAATTAATATCGCACTGGAGCATCACAACGGGTTATTGGTGACGTTCCGGGATCAACCCTGAAGAGAGAGATCCGAGGACAACACGTAATTTTGAACCACGGTCCGATGACGACTTCACAACTAAGCTGGCGCTCCACTCTCCTCCTCTTTGAGTCCACGACAAATTTAAAGTGCGACAGTCTCCTTAGTAGACGGCGGTCTTTGGTTGGATTTGAACTCGCAACCCTCCGGCTGCTAATCGTTATTCCTTCCACCCTTCAGTAACCGAAACACATAATGCTTTTCATAAATTGCTTCTACTGCGCTATTTGTCCTCAACACATTATACCTCCTGCAAACTTTGAATACGATCGCTTCGATTCTCACTTCCAAATTCTGGGGCATAAAAAATCGTATTTGTTCCTAGGCTCTTGTTTTCAACGATTCTAGCACGCGAAGAGTTCTCAGAGTTGGAAGGGCTAATCAGTTAATCTTCTACAGCACGTCAAAACCCATTATTCTATTTCCTCCGAAAAAGCAGCTCATAGTGTGACTTAAATAGGCCAGAACAGGTTCAGGACGGTATGGTTAATGGATTACTAGGAGTACTTTCTTTCCGCCCACTCGATCTCGTCCCAAGGCACCTTACCATCGGGATGCTGGTCACGTGGTTGCCATGGCAACTCCATCTTGGTCTTCTTCCTGATCTGCACCGCCTTCTCCATGCATACATGCATGAATGGAAGCATGGATGGATGGATGATTGATGGATTCAGCCGCGAATGATGGATGAAGCGTCTTCAGCGCTGAAGGGAGGAAGTGCGAAGGAAAAATGTGGATTAAAAATTTCACTTCTTTTCTTCCTGAGGAGTGTCAGACCCCTGGATGCCTTCGATGTTGGATATTGTTTAGTTCGCGGCCCAAAAGCGTGCGTTGGGTTATAACCTGAACCCGAGAAATGCCGTCTACGTAACAATGGCGTCAGCGTTTATGTGCACATATATTATGCCATTTATAAGGGTTGTGATTCACGGGATATTTAAACTGCACTTTAATGTCATGTTTGAAGATAAGAAGTCATTTTCTTACAAGACAGTAGATATAAAAAGTAAAATAAGGATTAGAATTTGAACTTTTGTCTTCACGACCATTGGATGTCTTCGATGTAACCGTACTGTTACGATGTTACTTATGGAGGGTACTGTTCAACGTGTTCAGTTCTTGGCCTAAACGCGTGTGTCGGGCTAAAACATGGCACTTATATGACACATGCGTTTTATAAAGGGAGTCAACGGAATATTTAAATGGTACTTTAATGGGCGATGCTTAAAAATTTCTTTACAGTGGATAAAGTAAAATTATTCTTTTAACCTTTCGACTACGGCTGTAGATATAACAAGCGCGATTCTTATATCTTTCAATGTACAAATGCTGCAACGGAAGTAGACTAAATTCTTTCTTTGCGCGATTCTTATAACTTTCAAGGTACAACTGATGTACTTGGCCGTTGTCTAAATTCTGTCTTGGCGCGATCATGGTACAACTGCTGTACCGGACGCGTAATCTAAAGGTTAAAACTGAGATTATGTAAAACATGGATTAAAAATTTCCCTTTTATTTGCCGGTGAGTTAGACATTTGGATGTCTTCGATGTTACTGATGGAGGGTAATTCAGTTCTTTGCCAAAACGTGTGTGTTGGTTTAAGAGCTGGCAGAACATGGCACTTCTGTGACATATGTATATTGCGCTATTTCTAAAGAGAATGATTCATCGGATATTTAAACGCCCACTTTAATGCCGTATTTAAATATTCTCTTAAAATATAGTAAAATAAATATTTCCTTTAAAACAGTAACATCAATACTGCCATATAAAGGAATGTAAAATAAATAAACTAAAAAATGTATAAAAATATGGATTAAAAAATTATATTTTGTCTTCCCGTTATGTCAGGCCTTTGGATGACTTTCATGTTGAGTGCAGTTCGGTTCTCAGCTTAACCGCGTGTGGGGGGTGAAAACATGGCAGAACATGGAACTGATGGGACATACAGTCAAACCTCGTTAAGACGAATTTTACAAGACCTTAAAAAAATTCGTATTAACCGTAGTTCGTATTACCTGAATTCATACAAAGCATTATTTCAACAATAAAGTAAAAAGTTGATGTATTTACATTACTATACAATTCTTGGTTCCCAGATAAATGGTATTCTTCATCACAAAGATTATACCGATGATTTTTGATTATACAGATGATACTTGATTATACAGATATTTCCTGATTAGTAGGGAAATTTTTTGCAACAAATGGCCAAGGATCGGCCATTCAACGTTCTTCTGTGTTTAAGAATGTATTATAATACTATTATGCACAACTAAAATTGTCAATATATTTTGAATTTTTTCATTTTTTACGAATAATTTATTTTATAATTTAGTGTATTAAAAATAAATGCAACTTTATTTCCATAAATGCAACTTTAGGGAATGATAAATGCAACTTTTCCCATTTTTACTGCAACAAAAAAGTTGCCCTCTGATTATGCAATTTTTGTCCCCATCACTGACTGAATGGGTGAATAGGGATACAGTGTTTGTTTTGCACAGTGACCTACGATACTCTCAAGAGAACCCTGGATTTGAATGTTGCTAATCACATAGCTGTATGGGTATTTCCTTAAATTCCTATTACATACAGTTATTACGTTGCCCGTTACAATGCTTTTAAAAGTGCTGTAGTTTTGAATGCTGTTTGTTCGATATTGCGCGAATATTTCCTTAAATTCCTATACATTGCACGCAGTGTATTGTTTGTCCGAAGCGTGTAAGGACTTTTAGAGGTTCCTGGGTTTGAATGCTATTTGTCAGATCATTGTATGGATATTTAATTAGATTCCTATACCACACCAGTGTATAGATTTACTGGATCTTCTAGGAGAGAACTCTGGATTTGAATGCTGTTTATGGGATAATTATATGGATATCTCTTTCGATTCCTATTGCACAAAGTGTACTGTTGCCCGATGCATTATAATGCTCTTAAGAAGGGTGCGTGATTTTTTTGCTGTTTGCCTGATAGTTGCATGGATATTACATTAAATTCCCTATTGCACACAGTGCGTGTATTTGCCCAACCCGTGCAATGTTCTTTAGAGGGCCCTAAGTTTGAATGCTGTTTATCTGATAGTTGCATGGATAGTTTATTACAGCTTACTGCACACAATCATAGATGCCGGTGTCATGTAAAGAATCCTAGATGATGCGGAAAACTGATATTGAGAAGGAATTCAAATGGCGTCCGAGGTGACAAGTCGATGCCACTTGCTTTAGCTGGACGGAAGTAATATATTTTCTCGTCTTGCCACCAGTAATCAATAAGACAATGTGGCAACCCGTTTCGACAACGTTTCGAGTAATAAGATACAGCGAAGCGGTTATTAATCAGAACATTTACATAACCAGAACCGCCCTGATGCTTTGCAGCATCCTCGGCTCATCTAGGAAAGAACTCTGCAAGCAGGAACTCTGCGATTTTTTATTTCGCAGGAGAATCGAACGGATCGACGCTTCTTGCAAAGCGTATCTCTATTAGCCCTCGCGTAGCGAAAAGTGACCGAGGGCGACAAACCAAAGCCACAGGGGCGCACCCAGGATTTCAATTTAAGGGGCTACATTAATGTCGCAAGGACTTTATTTTAGGGGGTTGTCAGGCCACGGTAAAAATTTCATTTTGGAAAGGGCCCAGATCTGAAAAGTAGCATTTTATGGCAAATGGAAAGATATATTTTTAATCTTTATCATGCTCTTGTTTTCAGACATGGAACTCAAAACAGTTACTCGAAGTTGTCTTAATATGTCAGGTTCAACCATGTTGGAAAAATAAACATTTTAATTTACGATTAAATCTTTTATCTTTTCCATCTTTTTCTCAAATGGGACAATTTTTAAAGAACGGATAAATTAGTTAAGGATATATTTGCACTCTCCGAGTGGTTTTGATGAGATATCTCTACCATCAATATCGGAACAATTTTGCAAATGACCAGATATCTCGTCATCAATATGTGGCCTTTTTTTTATGATGCATGGGTTTGCATGTACAACTGTTATTTATTTTTTTGCGGATATTTTGTAACAAATGCTACGAGAAACAGTATATGTATAGTCATAATTGATTTGATCATTGTTTTAAAATTAATTATTCATTCTACTAAACCTGTGCTCCATACACAAAATTATCAAACACATAAAACGAATAAAAAGTTTCAAAACTCGATATTAATTACAAAAAGCCTTGGCGCTTTAAATACATTATCCTAAAATCAGGAAGCTGAGAAAAAGAACCTTATTGTTTAATCCTCTAAGTGGTTTCGACGATATATCTCGTCCATCAATATCTGAATAATTTTGCTAGTGACAAGCTATCTCGTCATCAAGATAGCCGATTTGTTGATGATGACGAGACCAAGATCTGGTCAGTACTCATCTAATGACGAGATATCTCGTCCATTAGCATCTGCTAGTGGTTTTGGTAATGACCCTTGTCGAGAAAACCACCAGGAGGGTAAAGAACTGCGAGGGAATCAAACTCACATAGCCCCTTCAGTAAAAGTACCTCTTCACGGGCATCTATGTCTCAAATACTTAGAAAAATAAGTGTTTATACCGGCACAATAACCTTTGTCATCTAAGCTCTTGTCGAAAGAGAAATCAGAATAAGCTATAATTTGTATTCCAAATAAAAGAAATGAGGTAAAAGGTGCAATTCATTACGAAAAGAACGATTCAAATCGATGCATTTCAGGTGATTTCTAGGGGGAATATTTCGCAAACTTAATTCTCTGCAGGTTAAAATTGGTTGGAAGTGTTACGGATTAGCAACCGGAGGGTTTACAAATTCGAATCCAACCTAAGATCGTTGTGTATAAAGGGGTTGGTGCAATTTAAATCAGTCGTGTCTTCAAATGCCTTCATGTTGGCGTGGTATGGAAGTTTGAAGAAGTGATTTGTCAGATCAGGTGTGATCTAGTCATCTGTTCAAATTACGTGGTGTTGTCCTCAGATCTACCTTTCATATTTGATCCCGGACCATCGATAACAGCCCGTGTGTTGCTCCAGTGTGACGTTAATTAAAATGCTTCTTACTTAGCTGGTGTTAAAATTGCAGCTGATGCTGTAAATCGAACATTAAACATAATTTGCTTAAAAATTCCCAGAAAAGATTTCATTTCAAGTCTAACAAAAACATTTTTGCTTTCTAAAATGATCTTATTGACGATTGGTATAGAGCATTCAACTGCGAAATAAACCAAACAGATAACTGTTAGACAATTTCTCCTCTTAGAGTATGGCCGACCAACCGGCATATTGGTTAAGGTGTTAGCCTCTGGATCGGAAGGTTCTGGTTCGAATCCGGGTCCGGGCATGGATGTTTGTAAGCGTATGGTGTAGAGGTCCGGCTGGTGCACCTTAAATTTGTCGTGGCCGAAAGTCCTCACGTTGGGTTGGTGTGGAAGTTTGGAGAGTGGTGTGCCAGTATTGTTGCCTCTTCGGACAGTAGTTCAAAATTACAAGGTGTTCCTCGGATCTTTCCCTGAAGGGATTGATCCCGGACCGTCGTCAATAGCCCGTTGTGTTGCTCTAGTACGACGTTAACTAAAAATTACCAATTACCACTTAGAGAATGAAAACTAAGGATAAATATAGGCATAGAAAGGAATGCACTGCAGTTTACATTTTTATCAACTATTGATTGAATAAGGGCTCAAACGCGTAAACAAGCGTTTCACCTGAAATAATAAAACCCACCTAAATTGCAAAACAGGAAAAAAGCACTATTATTTGAAGGCAACTTAAAATCAGGTGTTCTTTTACTCAAATCTTCAAAACACACATTTCAAATAATTTTAAATATTGAAATAGGGATTATGATTGAAGTTTTTTCATCACTTCAGATAAACACGATATACGAAAGACACGTTACATATTCATATAAAATACGTACAGACAAAATGAAATTCGATTTTCCTGTTTCAATTTCCTTAAAAAGCCCTCAATTTCCTTCGTAAAAAAAAGCTTCATATGGTCAATTTCGTAGACTATTTAGTACACATTTCAGAGTGTTAGTTTGACTTCTTAAAAAGAGCTGCAATGAAGTCACGAGTGTATATTTCTGGTCTTCTAAAATATATGTAAGTATATGTATTAGCAAGTCATTCAAAGGGAAGCTATAGGAAAGGTAAGGTACTTTTAATTAACGTCATACTAGAGCAACACAACATTGACGACTGTCCGAGATCAATCCCCAAAGGGAAAGATCCGAGGTTAACAACATGTAATTTTGAACCACGGTCATATGACGAGGTAATACCTGAGCTGGCATCCCACTCTCCAAACTTCCACACAAACCCAACGTGAGGACTTTCGGCCACGACAGGTTTAAGGTGCACCACCCACCTCTATTTCATACGCTTACAAATATCCATGCACTGACCCGGATTCGAATAAGGAACAATGTATAATTGTCTACTAATCAATTGTAATAGAGTATGTACTGAGTTGATGCAAAAGTTCATCCCGTTTCACGCGGTAGATAGCGTTGCATCGCAAAACCGAACTGTTATCTTCACACATGTAACGTTTTGATGTTTGAATAAAGGAATTTCAGTGAATTCATGGGGTAAAATAATGTTACTGGGTTGTGTTTGTTAAGCATTAAATTATGAGCATTTTCAACATATGCTTTTTTTTATTTCCGGAAAAGCAAGAATACTTCGCAGACGCAAAAGAAGATACGTGTTGCTTATGGTGAGGGTGTCGTTGACGACTCCACATGCCATAAATGGTTCAGAAAGTTTCGTCTCCTGCTTCAGTTCCTTAGTCAGAAACCTCAAAACTTCTGCGAGCGCGGGATTATACAACTACTGGCGAGATAGAGAAACAGAGAGATATATAGAGAGAACGATAGATACATAGAGAGAGGAAGATATATATATATATATATATATATATATATATATATATATATATATATATATATATATATATATATATATATTCAATTTTTTTGTCGAAAAAAAAGGACGAACTTTTTGCACCAACCCCTTATATTTCTATTTATAATTTTTGTTTTCATATGCGTTGGTGTCATTTTTTGTTTCTTCAAAGCGTCTTCAAACATTGCTTTTATTCTTCAAGATGCTTTATTATAATTTCTGTGAGTGAAAAACATCTTTAGTTTAATTCTCCGTATCGTTGACTGAATCATCGTACATCAAATAGTCCAATAAGTCCTAACAAAATGGTAACTGAGTACTTTTACCATCGAGAATATTAACAGTTATCACCAGATATTAGAACAATAATTTTCAAATTGGCCCTAAACGGATTTTTAAAGATAACAAATTAAATTGGAAGAGCACCGGGCAACATAGTAATTAGTCACTATCGAAAAATTTCAGTCAGGCACACACACACACACACACACACACACACACACACACACACACACACACACACAATTTTCATGTTTAAAAGAAATCCAAAATCACACTGGGTTATCCATTATTCCAGGTCATGTTAGCGCTCTTAAACTTTTAAATATCAATCTCTTATTCCAACAATCAGATATGTCTTTGGTAGGTAGGTATTTTAATTAACATCGCACTGGAGCAACATATTGGGCTATTGGCGACGGTTTGGGATAAAACCCAAAGCGAAAGATCCGAGGATTACACCACAAAATTTTAAACCACTAGAAATTTCTTTGGTCCTCTTGAGTGTTTCATTTAAAAAAAATTTTTCACTACGGAATTTTCGTTCTGTGACTTATCAATTTGTTATCCGGTGCACTTCAATTCACAAATAAAGTTAGAATTTAAAAAATAAAAAGCTGAAAATGCTATATTTTTAAACAGTCATCTAACGGTTTATGTAGGTTGTAAAATTCACTGGGGGCAAATGCCTCTTACTGGCAGTTAATAACAATTAAATTTGTTTTCCAATTGTTAGTTTTAGTTACCGAAACTGTTAATATTAGCAATTAATACTGTTATATTAATATTGAATGTTAATATAAGCGCCATTATATATCGCATATTAGCAATTACAATGTTTATCTACCCTTCGAGGTCATGTTATCTTGAACTTTTAAATATTAATCACTCATTCAAGCAATCAGAAATGCCTTTGATTCTTTTGAAGATTTCGTTTAGTTTTAGACATTACTGAATTTTTATTTGGTGGTTCATCAATTTTTTTTTTTGATATTCGGAATCCTTCAATTCAAAAATAAAATTAGAATTTAAAAATAAAAAGCTGAAATTGCTCAATTTTGAAAAAAATATCTAACGGCTACTTTAAAGTTGTTAAAATTCACTGTAAATGCCACTATCTAGCAGTAAATAACAATTAAATTTATTTACTAATTGTTAGTTTTAGTTTACAAAACTGTTAATATTAGCAGAAAACAATGAAATTTATTTATAAAAGGTTTGTTTTAGTCAACGAAACTGTTATTAAAACAGTTAATATTGTCGCAAGTTAGTAATAACCGTTAAAACTATTATTGTAAAATAACCCCCCCCCCATCTCACAATCTCGATACTTTTATGCAGGTGAAGTGTAAATCTCTTACCTGGCGAGATTGAAGCCAGATTTCCAGCCAAATGTAGCAACCCCAGCGCATTTTTGCTGGTTGAAATGAACTTGCAGTACAGCGCGAGTGATACTGCCGACAGGTATAGCAGTCAAGGCGCCCGAAGTTGCCGTCAAAGGACGGGTCCGTCTGTCTGGGTTGCAAAGGAACAAGCTTTCAACTGCTGGTTTTCAGAAAAGAAAACCACAGCTCATTCCTTTGATTGCTCCTTTGGAAAGTTCTCTCATTGTTGGATGGAAAAGTGGCTTTTCCCCAAGTGACAATCCCAGACAAATGTGGTCAATCAATAGTTCCGATTCTACAAATTTGGTTTTAAGTACCTATTCCGTTCCTAAATGCACAATTATGTCACTTCTTTTGGAGTCGTATGTATACTTTCACGATGGTAACGTCTTTTCAAGCGCGGATTGCCTACTTTAATCTGGGGGAATGGAGATTCATGTAACTGGGAATTGTCTTGCGCGAAAGAAATCGTGCTCTAATTTAATTTTATTAATTGTCACTTTTTAGCAGTTTGATGCACACTTTCACGGTGTTCACTTTTTCCAAACGCGCACTGCCTACTTTAATCTGCAGTGTTCCGAATCTGAGATTCAATTAACGATAGGGAATTGTCTTTAGCAGTTATAGAATTATTTTATGTACAATAGTTAGGCCAATAACAACCGATTCTACAAATTTGGTTCTAAATATTCCTGATCCATTCCTAAATGCACAATTCTGTCACTTCTGGAATCATATGCATACATTCACGATGTTACCATCTTTTCTAGCGCGGATTGTCTACTTTAATCTGTAAAGTGTTCCGAATTTTAGATTTCAGTAACTACGAATTGTCTTGCACGAAAAAAAAAGATCTGTCTCTGATTTAATTTTGTTAACATTTTAATAGAATTATTTGGTGTACACTAGTAATATCAACAGCAATCGATTCTACGAATTTGGTTTTAAGTACCCAATTCCATTCGTTAATGCACAATAAAAGTGGTGATGCCTTTTCAAAGCTGTTACTCTGACTAGTATGAAAAGTGACTATTATTAATTACTATTTTAAATATGACTAGAAATTGTTATCATTCGTTCCTTGAAACAATTTCTGTCATAATAAATTCTATTCAACAAATTGTTTTGAAAATCTTGACCCCTCGCGCGTTGACTGATGAGAAAATTTCTCTTTACAAAACGTACCGCATTCACCATTTAATAACCGGGTAGTGGTTATTATTACCCTGTCAAACAAGATTTGGAAGACATTGAAAATGTTAATTGTGGTGACACCTTTTCAAAGCGTATTAAAAGTTAGTTAGTGAAAAGAGATTATTAATCAATTAAACTTACAAGAAATTTGTATCACTCTTTAAAGCAATTCCATTTCATTCGAAATCGTATTCAGACACTTTTTTCAAATAATTTCGTTCCATTTTTTATGTATACTTATCGATGAGAATTACATATTTTTTAAAACGTCTACCGCTAGAAGTCAATGCAATTGCTAGTTAAAGGTCAAATAAGATTCGTAACGAAAATGTTAACTGTTGATACACTTTTTAATGCTGTTCTGTTAATTACTGATTGGTAAAAAGTCATAAGTAATCAGAATTAAAATCACAAGAAATTTTTATCTCTCTTAAAAACATTTCCGTTTCATCCGAAATTCTGTTTCGCGACATTTATCGGCTATACTTGACTATTTTTTTATGAATACTCATGAACGGGAATTCTTGCTTTAAACATTACCAACAAGACCTTGAACACAGCAATAATCAATGCGACAGCTGAGAAGTGGTCTTGAACGTGTCAAATACAATTCCTAAACTGTTATGAAAATGTAACTGTGGGGACACTTTTTCGATGTTGTCTGTTAATTGCTAATTGGTAAAAAGTGGTTATCAATCAGATTCAAATTTACAAGAAATTTGTTTCACATCTTAAAACATTTCATGTCATCCGAAAGTCTATTCAGCGACTTTTTTTTAACAGTCTTGACTCTTCGTTTAAAGTATACTCATCAATGGGAATTCTATTTTTATATCCTACGTTAATTATGGACACACCTTTTCAATGGTGTTCTGTTGATTGGTATAAGAAGTGATTATTAATCAGAGTTAAATACAAGAAATATGTATCACTCCTTCCTAAAATAAGTCCATGCCATCCGAAATTCTGTTCTTTTTCGGATAATATTGAGCCTCCATTTAACGAATACTCATCAACGGGAATTCTTTTTTAATACATCCACTACCAAAAGTCAATGCAACAGCTGGGTAGTGGTCATGAACATGTCAAATAAGATTGGGAAGACGTAATGAAAATGTTGTTAATTGTGGAGACACCTTTCAATGCTGTTCCAGCACAAGGGCAAGAGGCTGGCGTTTGGGGATCTCCAAAGCTATAGTCCCTCAGGGAGGGGGTCCTTGGCGCCAGGCGGGTGAGGTTACTTCTGTTACCGAGGGGCAAACGAAAAGGGGCCGGGCAACCTCCAAGTAGCTCTGTGAAGCTCTTCAGGCCACCGGCTCTTTTCTTATTTCTTACTTTTACCTGCTGAATTGCTGAGTCAAGTGTGAGGATAAAAGTGTGCCGAACACTACCGCCATAAAGCTTTTTATTAATGATATTTCGGGCTTTTTAAAGTCAAACAAGTGAAGTGGATGTTTGGAGAGCGTATTTTATGGCATCGGTGTTGAGGTTGCTCGGGTCGTTCTGTTTTATTTGTATGCACTTGTGGACTTTTCTCCTCCTGATACAAGTAAACAAATAAACTTACGCTTTTCCCATCGGGAAACGGCTTTCTTTATCTTTCCTGGTCTTTTCCCTTTTTTAAAAAAGAAAAATATTGGATTTATAAGTCTTGTTTAGTTTTGCCATCTCTATATACTTAATAAAAATATCTTAACCAAATCTCGTTAAGACGATTTAGGCTAGAAAACAAGTAGTATTAACCGTAGTTCGTGTTATCTAAATCCAGAAAAAAGGATTGTTTCGACAATAAAATAAAACATTAATGGTTTTCATTAATTGCTGTTATTTTCTTGGAGCGCAGATAAATGGTACTCTATCACAAAGATCATATACCCCCCAGATAATTCTTAATTATACAGATAATTTTTGGTTACACAGATAGATATTTTAATTAATGTCGTGACGGAGACCACAACGGGCTATTGGCGATGGTCAGGCATCGAACCCGAAGGGATAGATCCGGGTAAAATATCACGTAATTTTCAACCACGGTCAGATGACGAGGTCACACCTGATCTGGCACCCCACTCTAAACTTCAACACCTCGTAAACGTGAGGACATTTGAGGCCACGACAAATCTAACGTGAACCAGCTCTATGTACACGACGGTCTTTGGTTGGATTCGAACTTGCAACCCTTCGGGAAAATCAGTTAATCTTCCAACTGGGCTATCATAGCCTGCTGATTAAGAGAAACAAGAAGTTATTAACTGGTTATATAATAGTCATCAAATAATCATCAAAGTCAATATATAGTCATCAAAATAAAAGTTAAAATATGATAAATGTTTGGCTTCAAACTGAGGATAATTATCCCCTTTTGTGCACAACTGTCTTTAGTTGGATTAGAATTATATATTCTTCTAGCCGTGTTACCACGAGGTTCAAAGTTACGTGTTGTCTTCGGGTCTTTCACTTCTGGTTTGATCCCGGACCGTCGCCAATATCCCACTGTGTTTCTTCAGTGTGACGTTAATTATAACACCCACCAACCAAACTGTTTCAACGAGGTATGTAGTCCATTAAGATCTGACCAATTTTGATCATGACCAGATATCTAATCATCAGGTTATTGCTGATTTTTATGACTACAAAATCAAGATCTGATCAGGTATTTTTTTTTCCTATTGACGAGAAATTTTGTTCATCAAGATCTGGGCGTTTATTTTCGTAATAGCGAGGTAGTTCGACCATCAAGACAGTTTTGCTAGTGACGAGATACCTTATCGAAACAACCACTGGGAGTGTTAATTTTCACAAACTAGGTCCTAATCAACAATCTAGCTGGTTACTTGAAATAAACGTCAGAAAAGTGTGTATCAAAACAATATTCCAACAATGAATTGTTTGAAAATCCGAGTGGTATCGATGAGGTATCTCGTCCATCAGGATCTGACCAATTTTGCTAATAACGAGATATCTCGTCATCAAGACAGCTGATTTTTAATGACAAGATCAAGATCTGGCCATGTTTCTCCCAATGACGACTCCTCTGACCATGGTTCAAAAATTAAGTAATGTTGTCCTCAGGTCTTTACCCTGGGGTATCATCCCGGACCGACGCCAATAGCGTGTTTCTTTTCTTCAGTGCGACGTTAGTTAAATACCTACCTACCTCCAAATGACGAGATATCTCGTTCATCCAGATCTTGTCCACTTTGCTAATGACGAGATACCTCTTCGAGGCAACCACCAGGAGGGTAAAAAGATACGTTATAGCCAACATAAATTTCTAATAGGTAACTGTTTTATACACTAACTGTCAGTCTTATATGCTATTATTAGCAGTGAAAAATAACATTTAGCGCTAATAAGCACCGAACGAGAGACTGCTATTGTTAAATAACCCGACTGGGGTGTATTTCTCCTTTCCACCGCTTGGAACTGGACTCGTAACCACTCCGCGGAGAGCAGACTCCGACTGACAGGTCACGTGACCGGGGGGGCGAGGTAGCGCGCGCTGGTGAAGGCCGACACAGCCTTTGAACTCCCCGTGGTGATTTACTTTGCGAGTAATCGGCTTTTAACGGCTTTGGGGATATTACAAGGTGGATAAAAGCATTATCTCCCAGAGATGTATGTCTTATCGGTCGGCGCGGAGTTCGATCTGGTTGGCTTTGTCCTCCTCAGAACAGTCCAGCTGAACGAGGAAAGTCGAGAACGGCTTCGAGCCCGTGTTTGCTTTATCGCCTTATCCAATTACCGTAATAGGTGCCATCACATCCGATGCATCCACCTAACGGTAGTGCTAAACGGTGGGGATTGGAGAGATGTTTGTTTTATGGATATGATCCTCGCATTTCTAAATATGCAGCGAGAGCGTTTAGTGGCAAACCTAAAAACCCGTAAATTTTAGATTTTTCAGTGGTAGGTATTTTAATTAGCCTCGTACTGGAGCGACACTATGGGTTATCGGCGATGGTCCAGGATCAAAACCAATGGTAAACATCCGAGTAAAATACCACGTAATTTTGAACCGCGGGAAGATAAACAGGTCACACCTGAGGTGGAACCTCACTCGCCAAACGTCCACGCCACGCCAACGTGAGGACATTTGAGGCCTCCACGGATTTAACGTACACCAACTCCCTTAGTACACGAAGGTCTTCGGCTGGATTCGGATTCACAATTCTCTTGTTTCTAATCCGTTGAACTTCCAATCGGATTATCGTGGCCTCTGATATATTTTAAAAGCGTAGAAACTCTTGTCGTGGTGTGAAAGTTTGGAAAGGGCGGGAAGCCAGCTCAAATGTTGACCTCTTCGTTTGATCATTATTGAAAATGACGAGGTGTTATCCTCGGATCTTCTTCCCTTTAGGTATTGATTATATTAGGTATTGGTATTAGGTATTAGGTATAGGTATTAGGTATTGATCGCGCACCGTCGCCAGTAGTCTGTTGTGTTGATTCAGTTCGACCTTAACTACTTACATATCTACCTACCTAAAAGCGTATTAAATTAAAGTTATTTCACTGTTCCTTAAATTATTTGAAGTAATAGGTTTTTAATTAACGTCGCACTGGAACAACACAGCACGCTATTGGCGACGTGACGGCCTGAGCAAATTATTTAAGAAAACTTGATTTATACTTGGCGCATGTGGTTTTTATGCTTATATTTGACCAATAGAACTCAATCAATATGGCACTACAAGTGTGGGTTTTTGATTTACTTAGCGTTATCCGGCTGCACTACGGAAGGTGGATTCATGTAACGCCTTACATACATTCACCCATTCTTGGCACAATACAGCTCAAGTGTTGCCTCGTCATCTGACCGTGGTTCAAAATTACGTAGTGTTGTCCTCGGATCTTTTCCTTATGGAATTGATCCCGGACCGTCACAATAGCTCGTTGTGTTGCTCTAGTATGACGTTAATTAAAAATTACCAAATTAGCTTGGCACAATGCAAGGTCGCACATTCATACTTGACGGACAAACACAGATCCGACCGAAACCCAGAAACCTTAATCCCAGATTTGAACCAGGAACCTATCGATCCAGAAGCCATCCCCCTGACCACTAGACAGATTGATCGGCCTGGTATGGAGATTAGTTTTATACAGTTTATAGTAGAACTCTTTGATTTTCCTAGTGTCGGTGTTATCCTAGACGAATTTGGGACCGATTTGTTTTTAAGATTCCAAAGTTATTGTTATATACTCAGAACATATAAATATACACTTGATACGTATTCGAGCATTGATTATTCTTAATCCTTAGTCTATAAATCTTTCAGTTACAGTTATATAGTTCAGAAAAAAATTTGCACTTCGCATAGGCCTGTTTCGAATTAATATGTCCGTATTATCTGAGGTGGTCTCTGTCCACATTTTCTCGATAATCAAGATTCTACTGTAAATATGGTCCTTTAATATAGTTTTATCTTTGTTAGGTAGGTTGGTAGTTGAATTCATATCGCAATGGATTGAAAAAACGGGCTATTGGCGACTGTCCGGGATCAATCCCGAAAGGAAAGATCCTCCCACTCTCAGCGGAAACAATCAAATCGATTAAAGAAATATTTCATAAAAAAGCTAATGAAGCTTGACTATGAAAACCTTCTAGCTGTAAGAGGAATCAGCAGCGAAATATTCATCCCACCTTTCAGTGTTCATGTGAATAAACCATCTCATTCTTATCGCACAATCGATGCTTAATGGCCGAGTCATCATAAAATCTAAGTCCGCAGCGGTCTCCTCTGAGCCATTGAACGCGTGAATCCATCTCAACAAGACTTACTACACGGATAATTGGTTGCACGGACTTCTAAACATGTGGCGTCTTCTCTTGTCTGTCTTTGTTTCACTTTCCTATTTATTAGGGGTAAATTTAGCATGACTTTGGCTACTCATCGAGAGCCATTACTGAATCCGATTCTTGTATCAAGAAGTGGTTTTCTCCGTTTCTCTTTTTTGTATGAAGGAGCTTTTAGTTTGATAGGAAGCGTTCTACTGTTGTACGTTTACCATGAATGGATACGTGAAGTATTTAAGGATTCGATACAAAGTTTAGCTTACTTAGTGTTACATTGTTGTTCTACAGTTGAACGTTTACCATCAATGATATGTGAAGTATTTAATTGTTCGCTACAAAATTCAGCATACTTAGTGTTACATTGAGTTAGGTTTTCTATCTGCATTACTGAATATGATTCTTGTACTAATTCTTCCAGTGGTTTTGACGAGATATCTCGTCTGTCAAGATATTGTGGACTTTTCGATGATGATGATATCAATATTTGGTCAGTTTTATTTAACAGCGAGGTATCTCGTCCATCAGTATCTGGTCAGTTTTCTCTCTTCTACGTACCGATGGCACGTTTAATATTATTCAGAGTGGTGCGCTACAAAATTCCTTAATTTAGTACACTAATTATTTCGTAGAGTTCTATTTATTGTCTACCGAAATTCTTTTTGCTTATAATTTTGCGAAATTTCAGCCATTACTGAATCTGATTCTTGTATCAAGACGCAAGTTTTAAGTTTCAGTTTCGTTTTCTTGTATTAAAAAGATGACGGTACCTTCAGTGTTTCGTTGTGTACCGATGCACTCTTACCACGAAAGGTTCGTGAGGAATCGTTTAATGGTACACTACAAATTCATTACATAATATACTAATACTTATATTGGGAATATTTTCTGCTACAAAAATTTACTTTGCTTAAAATTTTGTGAAACTTCAGCCTCTGAGAGCCATTGCTTAATGTGGTTCTTGTATTGAAAAACGCGTTTTCCTGCTTCATTTTGTGCTAAACGTTAGCGATTCCCTTAGTCTTACTTTCAAGGTTCTACATTTTACCTGTGGTACGCGTATAACCAGTGGTACTTTATGTAATTTATTACGTAGTATACTTACTGTTTCTTTAAGTTTTACGGTCTATAAAAATGCTCTTTGAAATCAGAATTTAGTGAAACTTCAGCCAAATGGTATAATATGAATTTTGATTTACTCTATGAACTATACTACACTATACTATATATTCGATTTACTGAAGCGTGTACAGATATATAATTAGTCTTCACGTATATTTTTCTGTGTTTATAGAACATTTTCCCATATCATTCTAGATAAAAATGGCGGTGCTTAAGCTCACTACATTGGTCGTTCACTGTTCTACAATAATGGTTTATAACCGGCTGCATCGGTGGTTACGGGTTTTCTCCCCTTGTGCTTTCTTTTCACAAGTGAAAAGGAAAACGTATAAAGTTGAAAATATTGTTGACAAACGGAATAAGGAAACATTCTCTTAAATAATGTAAACGTTTTTTTTTTCGCTCTGCTTTCAAACTTCAGAATGCTGATATACTAACTACGGCGAAATAAAAATATATTCAGGTAAATAATTCTAAATGCTTCTGTCAATGAAATTAAAACTCAATTTGACACAGTAACTTGCACTTGAATTTTTTTCTTGTCGTCTTTTATAGGGTCTACTGTTTTATTTGGCATTTCGGAAAATGTAATATCTGGGTCATTTCTGTTGTTTTAAGATATTTTTGGAAGTTTTTTTTTAATGATAAATGTATTTTTACCAGGGCATTTTATAACAATTCTCACGAAATCCAAATTATAGCCCAACTTACAAACGTAAAATTGCAAAAGAGCAAAAAAAAATGTAATGCTAGTCAGCTTTTAAATAATTAATCTAATTATTTAATATTCGTATAAAAACATTTATTTTCAAATTTATCACAGACTCAATAAACATATAAATATGTTCATACGAAATACTCATAGTTAAAAAAAATTCATTAGAAGTAAAAATACTAGTTACTATTCAATAAAGTTTGTCTCAAAGTAAAGCAAAGGAGGGAAGGTGTGTACATCGTATACAGTATAGTTATGAGCGAGAAAGAATGAGGTAGAATTACGGTATAGATACACAAGAACCATGTACAAACATGTTCCCAAAACTTTAAACACAATTTCTGAATAACTGGTTTTGCAATATGATGCTCCATTCAAAAGGTGGTAACACTCAACAATAAATTGATCGATTATAATTATTTCGTATCATTATAATCTATATAATACAGCGGATGGTTTGACACTCAATCAGAATAATTAGTTAAGAAATTAATTTTTAGTTCATTTTTATATGCTAAAATTCCTAAAAAAATCTTGATCTTTTTATGCTCCCTTGACGAAAAAAATTGTAAAAGCCTACTCTCTTCAGTAACTTCATTGAAGGTCAAAACATGAAGAATAATTTCCAATAAGAATTGTCTTTCTGATCAAATTAGAATTTTTTTAAATGTTAATTAGCTAATTATAGTAAAACTATCTAATTAATGATTAGCTCAATGCGATATTTTTATATTGAAATAATTTTAATCATAAACTAATGACATACTGTAAAAGAAAACAAGATTTTTAAAGTCAAAATTTAAAAAAAATATATTCTAGTGTTAAAATCTTAATTTTCCCGCAAGAAAAACACACAGAAGAAAAATTTTAGTAACGGATACAACATGAACATTTGATAGATTAGGGATTGTTATATTTGTTCGCTTGTATTCGATAATAATGAATTTATTATAATTCAGTTATAGAGTTGTTGGAACGTTGGAAGACAAGCATAAGCTGAAAAACCACTTAACCATCTGAGCAATCTCACTTTAATTCCTTAACGTCCAATGTGAAGTCCAATAGTCGACAGTATCCATTAGGAAACACTCCTTAATTTTTTTAATTAATCGGCCACAGATGAATTAATTTGAACATAAATCATGCTCAGTATGAGGAAATGGTGCCTTTTCAAAGCAATAGTAACAGCCTACAGTGAATATCAAATTGTGGCACCCCCTTTCATTTTTAAATGCATCGTCCACAGACGAATCAAATCCTCCCTAACGGTTGCTCAATAGGAGGAATGTAACCAGCAACGCGAAATGTAACAGCCGGGAAATGAAAACCCCATCCTTCGAAAGGGGTTAAGAGGAATGCATGCGTAAAAACAAGATCCACTTCATTTTCCTCCACTTCTCAGTCCCCATCGCCGTTTCCGAAGAAAAAGGTGCTTTCCGTGGAAAAATACGACCGAAAAGCCCGTAGGGACACCGAGGATAGGCCTTTCCAGCCGGAGCGTTGATTGACAGGCAGAGGCGGGGCCGCGGCGCGGGGCGATCCAATGGCCGGCGCCACTGGGCGGAGCGGCCGACGTGCTTTCATCCATATTCATCTTAGCACTCGGCACCAGCGTTGATTCTGGCGGCGTAGAGTACTCGCTCTCCAGTCGCACAGGAGGAAGCACGTTCTTCCCTGCTCCTCGGTAATTTGAAGCCTCCACGAGAAGAAAAAACAAACAAACAAACCCCGCGAGAGCGAGCTGGTTTTTGTTTTCAATTTCTTTTTCTCTAGACCCGGTGTGCCCAGCTCAACCGCCACCACGTTGAATTTCACAGAGTTTGCGGCCCCCTATTCCAGCATGGCTGGTGCAGCGGACGGCCTTGATCAAGACGGAACGAATAAATCGGCCTTTATGGAAATCCAACAGCAGGGCCTGGCGGGAATGCCCCACCATGCGCAGGCCTACCCCATCCGCTCGACGTACTCGTCGCAGCCGTCGCAGCACGAGGCGGTGTTCGCCTCGGCCCACAACCCCAGGCCCCTGGGGCCGAACCCCTTCCCCATGAACTATCAGCTTAATTCAAGCCTGCACAACAGCTACTCGCACCCAGGCCACCCGTACCTGAGCACGTACCCAGCGAATGTACCCGGTTGTCCACCGTGTCCATCACCTCCTAGAGACGGTAAGTACCATGCTTTTTCGATTGAGTCGCAGTGTTTGCAATCTCGTAGATTCCCTAAGTACTTTTGCAATTGAATGTTTCGATGACAACAGTGCCAGGAAATCTCGTGTAAATTCCCTTAAGTACTTGCTTTTACGATTGCAACTCAGCGATAGCTTGCAGTTGAATGTCCCATTTACGATCGTGCCTTAAAATCCTTAATACCAGCTTTTTCAATTGAATCTGTGATGGGTTTCATTTAAATGGTACTTTCAATCGTTTTATCTCGAGATTCCCTATGTAACATCTTTTGCAATTGAATATTTCATGTTTCATTGACAACTACATTAAAATCTCTTAAATTCCTTTAATACCAGCTTTACCAATTGAATCTCAGTGGTCGGTATTGTTTGAATTGTGTTTTCAATCGTAAAATTTCGAGATTCCCTTAATACCATCTTTTAAAGTTGAGCCTCAGTTTTGTGTTTTGTTGACAGTTGTGTTTTTTAAATTTAAAATCTCGTACATTTAAGTACCATCTTTTGCAATTGAATGTTCGATGTTTCGCTGACTGTTGCATCTTAAAATCTCGTAAACACTCAGTACCATATTTTGAAATTGAATCTCAGTTTTATGTTTCGTTTGCAATTGTTTTTCAAGTGTAAAATCTCGTACATTGCTTACCATCTTTTTCGATTGAAACTCAGTGATACATTTCGTGTTTAGTTGACTAGTATGTTTTTCAAGCGTAAAAATCTTGTATATTCCCTAAATATCGTCTTCAGCAATTGCATGTTTAGTTGACAATTGTACCGTAAGATCTCGTCGATTTCCATCAATGGTGTCCTTTTCAATTGAATCAAAGTGATCGGTTTCGTTTAAATTGTGTTCTCAATCGTAAAACACTATGTTTCATTGATTCCTTAAGTAACATTTTTGCTTGAATTTGCAATTGAATCTCAGCTTCACGTTAAGTTGGTGATTGTGATTCCAACCGTAAAATCTCAGTAGATTTCTTAAGAACCTTTTTTTTCAATTATATTTCACCAATCAGTTTAATGTTTAATTGACAATTGCTTTTTTCCATATGCAAAATCTCATTTTTCAATGGTCCCATTAGTACTAGTTTTCATTAATTGAATCTCAATAATCAGTTTCGTGTTTTTTTTCTTTCAAACGTAAAATCTCCACTAGAGATTACCCAAGTACCTTGTTTTGTAATTGAACCTAGTGACCAGTTTCATACTTTGCTGACAATTATGCTTATCAACAGTAAAATGCCTTTCATTCTCTAAGTAGTAATGAATCAGTCTTTCATGAGTAGTTGACGATCATCGTTAATGAGTGCATGTTTAATTTTTGGGCTCCTAAATATTCATGATCACTAAATTAGTAAAGAGTTTTAGGTTTTAGTGAAAAGACCACTCTTCTCTAATCTAATGATCACTGGAAAAGTAAGCTACCGACCAGTTAGCTAATCCATTCGTGTTAGTAATTGCTGTCGAATTTTTAATGTTTGAATAGTTTAATCACTTTTAATTTATATATGACTAATTAGTCGTACATAAGTTAAGTGCTATTTTTTATTGGGAATTTTTTAGTTAACATTACTGAAAACTGAACAATCATTGGTTGACAACTCATGCTAGTTGACTTTAATTATCACTTTTGAAAGTAGTTGGAGCTAATTTTGAACAGATTGGATGAACATTTTCATCAATAAGATGCTAAACTAGAAATTATTTTTAGTGATGTACATACAGGCGATTTTGCAACTGTAATGGTTATTGCTTTTTGAGAGAATGGAGGTTCAACAAATAATTTGACAAATGCAAATACTCCAATAAATTTAATCTCTTTGATCCGTGTATTAAAGTTTCGTATCGAAGCACGTGTCTTAGGGTCGTAATTACCTTGATGTCAATTGAATTGACAGGTAGGTAAACATTACACCAATTACTCGGGTAATTGATACTTGTTACCGCATGAGTTCTGCCTATCGCTCTGTTGTAATCACGTAACCTTTTGACTTGACTTTTAGCTCAAATTATAAACGTCACTGGTTTCTAAACTTTCAACAAGTCTTTAACTTAAACAAAAAGTAGCTAGTAATTTTAAAATATTTTTAGATATTTATCAATAAGACGGTAATTAACGTTTTCCCTATTAATTTTTTCAAAAGTTCTCAACTTGTCAATTTGTCTCTTCTTCCAGAAGTTTTTTTATTTACTAGTCACTCAGTTACTTTTTCGCATATATATTTTCATAGTCCTATTACATCCCAGAAAATTTCATTTTTTAAAAATAATTTAAATTGGATTGCGTAAATGTAGATGTTATTGATTAACGTAACTAAGTGCATTAACAATTTTTTTAAATGAATGAATGCTATAATTTATTTATTTTACACAAAATAAGGATCCATATGTAAACGAAAGAATTAATATTTTTAAAATCTATTTCGGTTTTAGTTTCAGTTTAAAAAGTTTTATCCCAAGAATAAACATTCACCTGAGATGTTCTTAATGGGATTGATATTCATCCTCTTTTTTATTAGTTTAAAAATTACTCAAAACTTAAATAGGTAACTAAATATTCAGTTTTACTTGTTTTGCTCTGTTTTTTTCCGTTGAAATAGGGCTGTTTTAGTTGCAGACTTAGAACATTGACACACACACAATTATATCGTCGCTACAATGTTAAACTTTCGAGTGTGAAAATAGTAAAACTTCTGAGGGTAAAAGAGGGTTTTAATTGGTAATCGAAAATATAAGATTGACAAAAAAATATTTTACTAGTCTTCATGTACTTTTTTGGATTACTTGGCGAAGGCTTACTGTGATTTATCGATCGATTCTGGTTACTGAACACAACCGCCCATTCGTTTGCATCGCTTTGCTATTTTGTGATTTTCCCAAGCTCTTTGGGTTCGATTAATCTCTGGATGTATTTCTTTCTGTCTTGTGTTTGAAAGTTTCCTTGCGTGTGGTTATGTCCATTTACTCAAAATTGTCTTGATGCTTTTGTCGCAGATTGGCCAAATATGGCTCCTTGCGCCATGGAACCAAATCAATTTACCAACCCAAGGTCTTTGTGCCACATTCAATGCTCGCCTTTATACAAAATCAGTTAATTAGAAAATAGCAATAGTAAAAATGCAAATGTGGCATATATTCGAGACTATTGTGTGGTTTTCATACGGATAACTTACGAACTTAAATAACTAATATTAATATGTTTTGAATTCTTTACATATTAATTAAAGCAGCGAAAATCTTAATTCGAAATTTTAATATAGATATCTGGAAAAAGTACATATTATTTGAAACTTCTACCACTGCTATTCTGGACTTCTAAGCCACTAGCAATTCGAAGACTTGCTACCGGATATATCTTGTCCAATGCAGCAGTAAGGTAGTGAATACGAATAAATCATTTTGACATTCGATAGTTTTACATGGTAGCGACGATGTATTGAAACCAATGGGGTAATACGATGTTTACATAAACCATTTCTTCCAACTATTTCACTCTTTAAAAGCAGTGTGACAAACGATTCCTTAAATGCAGTAGTTTTACCATCAATACCTGAATGCAAGTAATTTATTTAGATGTTTTAAATATTTATATATTAAAATGTGTATCTTAGTGTCAATCATTCAAATTAATTAAAAAGTAATTAATGCTTTATTTATTTCCAAAAAGAGCATTTTAACTCGTCAAGTCTATCTCATAAATGTGGTATAAAATTTTGTATGCATGAGCTAGGCAATTTAAATGATAAATTTTACACTTGACGCATGAATTTTTATTGTTTTGGTGTAATTTTGACTTGAAAACGGAGTTTTCCTATGGTATGTAATTTTGGATAGTATCGACAATAGGCCAATGAAACAGTTCCGATTTTCATTCATAAATAACCGCTGAGAGTTAAAACTCTAGAAGTTTCTTCCCTCCGCAGGCATGCAACTGTACTTGCATGACACGAAATGAAATAAAGCGGTCTCACGTTAACCATTCTAGCAAAACATATTCCACATCAAAATGAATTGAGAAAGCGATTTGAATGTTTAACTTTCCTTTGATGTTAGACATTGAAACACATCATCACATTTACATCGGATTACTTATTTATAACAGAAAAGTAAATCATACCGATGAATACGAAATGTGGAGATAAAACAATGACCATATTTGATGCAATATCAAAATACAAAATATTTCAACGTTACGACATTCAAATGTAATTGATGTATTGATGCAAAAGTATTTAAGATGAATGAATTTCATCACACCCCTATTGAAAACAAAAAGATTCTGATAATCAAATTAAAATTATTTGAGTCACATCCGCGCAATACTTTCCAGTGTTGAGGTCACAATCAATTTAATCCTAAATGTTTGGTATACATTGGGCTAGTCGAATTAAAAATTGTAAATAGACAAATTTTGAATCAGTCTTTATTTTGTTGGAGTTTTTTTTTTGTCTTGTGTATAGCGCAGCTATGCCATGTTTTGCCCTTGCACCATAAAAACCCAACTTACCAACCAAACTAAAAGTTTGCCTTTGACATTTCTCTAAAGTATATGCAGGTGATGAAATTCCTTGGCATAGTGTTGAAGGAATGATTAGTTTAGTCCTAAAAGCCATTGCATTTAGGTTGTCGTAAGACATCCATATGAAAATCATTGCCAGTGTTGAGGGAATGATTATATTAATCCTAAAAGTCATAACTTTGAGGTTCACTTAAAGCATCCAGATGAAATTCCTGGACAGCTTTAATGGAACGATTACTTTAATCCGAAGAGTCATGTCTTTGAGGTTTTAGTAAAGCATCTAGGTACTGAAATTCCTTGCCAGTGTTGAGGGACGATTATTTTAGTCCCATTGCTTTGAGGATTTCCCAATCGCATCCATGTAGTGAAATTAAAGAAAACATGCGTCGGATAGCAGCCATAACACAACAATAAAAACCGGGTACGTGTCAATATTGGCGAAAGTTGACTCCGGTGCTTAAAAAGTAGCCGACAGTCGGTAACTTTATTTGCTCGAGCAATATTTATCGAGTTTAGAGTGTGTATAATCTATTTGTCTGCGGGTGATAGTCCCACACGCGACGCTATACGCGGGATTGGAATAATGCGATCCCCGGTCATAGTGTGCTGAGAGTCCCCCTCTCCTCATTCAAAATAACCGGGGACCCGGGGGTTAAGAGGTAATGTTTCACCGCAAGTGGAGGCAAACAATGAATGAAATTGTGGTACTTTCCCCTGCCTTTTGTCAAATGGATGAGTGGAATCCCTTGAGTGTGAACGTAACGCCTTGTCTACGTAGACCAGATCGAAGATTGCTGGACAAAGGGCATGGTGAAGTCCAGCAGCGGCTAACTGGGTTGACGAAAGAGTTCTAGCAGCGGATGTCCGTATTCGAAAATTCCTTGTTGCAACTCGAGTTCCACTTTTTTGTGCTGTTCGTCAACCCTTTTTTATTATTGTCACCCAGAAAAAAGCTGAACATGAAAACATTTGAATCATAATTGTATATTCTAACAGCGGCTGTCTGGTTTTGAAAATTCCTTGTTGCAGCTAGTTTCACTTTGTTGTCCACAGGCGCTGTTCGCCGACCCTGTTTTATTATTGCCATTCAGAAAATTGACCGTTGAAATGTTTGTATCATGTATTTATAGGACATGGTGGGGTTTTTAACGGAATAGTTGGTCTTGCCACGGCTAACTAAATTGACCAAATAAACTTCTAGTATGTATGGATTTGAAAATTCCTTGTTACAACTCATTGCGCTCTATGCCGCTATTGCCACTCAGGAAAGTTGAACGTGAAAACTTTTATATGATAAACAACGTTGCTACTTTTTAATATCCAAATCTTTTGTTTATAATTTTACCATTTTCGAATCAAATGTGGCTATAAGTTATACTTTAAAAGAAATAGACTAGTTTCCTCTCATTACGAAATGGTGCAGACACAGAACTTGCAGGAAAAGATGGTCGAAATGTGTACGTTCTAAAAGCTAACTTTTCGCGTCTACAATATAATTCGAATTTTCAACATATAACTCGCCTCTTATATCTAGTTCGCTTTCAATGAGGGTCGGCGTACAGCTCTCCAATCAACCATTTTAGTAGCTATAACCCATAACAGCACCTATAGACATTGAAAATTCGGTCAACTGTTATCAGAAGTTTATCGTCAATTCACATTAGCCGTGGTCTCGCTCACATTTTGCAAGCTAACGTTAACGTAGCTCTTGAGTCAAAATGTATTTGGTTGGATAAAATAAGGAGAGGTTTCTGACTTAGATGGTTTTCTGTAACGTTATGTTTCTCGAGGAAAAACTTGCTTCTTTTGAAAGTATTTTAATCAATAAGTAATTTGGGAACTGTAGGTAATTTTTCACAGTTCTTAAGCGACATGGAACTTTTTCCTACCTTTTGTTAAATGACTAATCGCTTAATGTAATGTGGTTGTAACGCCCTGCCCACAGAAGATAAGTTCCAGTATTGAATAATCAGCAGCATGGTGGGATTTTCGAGAGGGTATAGTTGGTCCAGCTCAGTTTTTCAAGCTGACTCTGAAGTGTTTATCCTCCTAGTGGCTGTCTCGACGAGGCATCTCGTCATTAGCAAAGCTGACCAGATCTGGTTGGACGAGATATGTCGTCGTTAGAAGAAAACTAGTCATTTGACCATAAAAAAGCGGCAATATCTTGAAAATATCGCCATTTACGAAATTGATCAAATCTTGATGGACGAAATATTTCGATGAAACTACTTGGTGGGTTAAAACAGCACATTCACTTTTCAGAAACCATTTCGGTAGCGTTTAAATTAAATTGCATTTAGCTAGGCGACTATGCTAATGAGGTATTGAACTACAAGTATGTGCATCAAAATCGAGCGATGTAGGCTTTTCACATGACGTGTGAATGGGTTGAAAGCCATGTTCCAAACTTCACTACTCACGCAAACAATAAATCTCAACAAACATCAATTATCAACCAGAAGTAAATTCAATTATCAATGAAACGGACTTTAATTATCTTAGCACCTAAAATATTTAACAAAAAGTGAATCGTTTTAAGAATCACGTTAAATATAAATTGATCTCAAATTTACTTTCATACTATTGCTTATCGGATTCCCAAAAAGCTATTGCATGATAGAGCTAATTTGAGATCAATCTACTTCATGTAAATCTCAATACAATTCACTTTTTGTTAAATATTTTCATATGGGTTGAAAGTTGGGTACAAGACTACTACTCACACAAAAAGGCAATAAATCTCAACATTTCAACTATCCACCAGAAGGAAAATACAAAATTGTGTATGAAAACAACATTGATTCCACTTAGTACCTAAAATATTTAACAAAAAGCGAACCGTATTAAGATTCACATTAAATATAGATTGATCTCGAGAATCTCTCTCTCTTTCTGCTTTCATACAATTGCATATCGTTTTTCGAAGAAGCTATTCAGCGCTGTGCTTTACGGAACAAATAGGTTAGCGATGCAATGCATCAGAACCAATAAAATCCAACGTCCATAGAAAAATGAAAGGAGTTCTCTCTAAAACTTATTGGCTTGTAATGTAATCAGAAAGAGAAGCTAGAGTTAAATACATCAACAATCAAAATGTTCCCACTTTAATCTAATGGATTCGATTCGGCCCAAAACCGCCTTCTAATCTAGTTGCTCTAACATACAGTTTAAGTATTTCAATTAACGTCGCACTGGAGCAACATAACGGGCTATTGGTGACAGTCAAGGATCAATCACCAAAGGGAAAGATCCGAGGACAACACCTCGTAATTTTGACCCACGGTCAAATAAAGAGTCATCACCTCAGCTGACACCCCACTCTCCAAACTTCCACATCACGGGAACGTGAAAACAATGGAGGCCGCGGCAAATTTGACAGGCATCAGCCTCTTTGTACGACGTATTTTGGTCGGATTCAAACTCGCAACCTTCCGTCAAACATACAGATACAGAGATAACACCAAGGGCCATAGATTCACTATGACTTTTGGGAGCTACCAAACTGTACACGTTATCTATCTTATATTATTTATTTTGTTTATATTTAATATCGTTATAAAAAAACACAAACTAAGTAAAGAATGTCATTTGATGCGTGACAGTGCATTGATTTAACAATTATCTTAATGTTTGGTTTGATTTTTATAGTAGCCAAGCGCCGAAGTCGTCATAAGTCAAGCTGTTCCGCCTTGTTAGTATTCATGACTAAATGTTTGTTCACAAATATACGTTCATCCAAATAGGTGTGCGCATTTTAATACTATTATCAAGCATCGGAGTCTTAACCTAAATCACTCATCGTGCGACATGTTCAGTTAAAATAACACATGGCGAGGCGGGCCGCCAGGAAATGGACGGAGGGCCGCGTCCCTGTTCTAACACTTCGTGATTATTGTCGGCTCCCCATCAAATCCGAATTTACGAGAACCGTTTCGGTTAGAGAATGTCGAGTCGCGATCCCATGGACTCGGACAGTGCGGATTGAAGATGACGATAAAAATGTGTAAGTCACGCACAAATCACTCACGTGGATTGCTGAGCCTCATTAGGGTTTTGTGGACAGTGGAGTTGTCAAACACTCCGAGTCACGCCAGCCCCGTTGCCTTTGTGCCGTACTCGGCCGAGATAAATGTCGGATGTGTAGTATCTTCATCCATAATCTGCAACTCATCACCCACCGACAAATGGTAATTAGTTAGCAGCTCTTGTCTGTAAATCTTTGATACGCCATGGGTTTTTCACTTAGTAGTTGCGCTGAGCAGTAGTAATGTGCTTTGCGAAGTATCAGATCTCTTATAAAGGAGTGTATTTCTGTTATACTATATGAACTCTGCCTTGATTCTTAAGAGAGAGGCGATACTCAAGTTCCGCCAAGACTGGTCCTCGCGTATTGACGGTTGTTACACTCTGAAAATATAAGTTTAGTAGGTGTTATTGTTAAACGGCATGAAAATAAGTTTAGTAGATTTACTGTTAAAACGTCGCGTAAATAAGTTTAATATATTTTACTGTTAACGTTGTGTAAATAAGTTTAGTATGTTTTACTGTTAGAGTCGGGTAAATTTGATACGTTTTACCGTTAACATCACGTACATATATAGTATGTTTTACTGTTAGCATTGCGTACGTAATAAATTTAGTATCTTTTCCTGCTAACATCAAGTATATAAATTTAGTATGTTTTCCTGTTAACATCAAGTATATAACTTTAGTATGTTTTGCTGTTAACATCACGTATATATTTTTTATTGTTAATGGTCGCGTATATAAGCTTAGTATGCTTTAATGCTAAGGCTCGTGTATATAAGTTTAAGTATGTTCTATAGTTAAATACTTGGTATATAAGTAAAGTAAGTTTCACTGTTAATATGTGCTGCGTTTTCATGTATCTGCTACCTAACAAATGCTCGCTACAACAGCAACCTGCGATTTGCATGCAACGTTGGTTCGATTCCCCTCTGAGTGTATTTCTCTCACTAGTCAGTAAAACTTTCCTTGTGTAATTTTTAATGATTAATTAATAATTACTAATGATTAAAAATATGAAACATTTTATTTCAAACTAAAGTTTTATTGGATTCTATAGAGATGTTTTACAGTTGCAACTATATTACGAAAATTTTAAATATTTCTATTGGAACATGTAAAGCAACTTCTGTCCTAAGCAATTTATTGTCCCATCTGAGTTCATAAAAGTTAATTAACCCTCCAAGTGGTTTCGAAGAGATATCTCGTCTATCAAAATCCGACCAATTTTTCTAATAACGAGATACCTCATCAACAAGATATTACTGTTTTTATTTTAAATTCAGACCTGTTCAATTTTGGTAAGGATGAAGGAGTAAAATGTATTTAAAATTCCCCTCGAACATGATAAACACTAACGAGTTCCAAACACTATAAATGTGCAATGCATAATTGAGCCGCAAACGTTGTGTTCAAGTTTCTAACAAACAGATTATGTATAATGCTCATCAATAATATTCGGATCAGCTCAGATGTTTGTTTATAAATTATTCATCCTGATTCTCCCAACATGATACATCTTCAAGTGACATTTGTGTATGCATAAACAAAAACGGTTGACGAAACTACTCTCCTGGAAGTGTTTCGGGTCAATCAATTAGTTTGCTTTTCAGTTAGGGGGGCTTGAGACAAATTGTGCTCATTCTCGGAATAGATCACAATCCGATTTTATATTAATTTCTATTGTTTGCCCTTCCTGGTGGTTGTCTTCCCGAGGTATCTCGTCTTTAGCAAACCTGGCCAGATATTGGATAAGATATCTCGTCATTAAATGAAAGTTGACCAGATCTTCTCGTAATAATAAAACAAATCGGCAATGTCTTGATAACGAGATATCTAGTCATTGGCAAAATCGGTCAGATCGAGATGAACGAGATATCTCGTCGAAATTCTTGGAGTGTTGAAGTTGAATTTTAACCTTTTCAAGCGCAAGAAATTTAATACTTTACTTTAATTTCGATTCAAATATATAAAATTGTAAAACATTTTAATAAGATGGTTTTCTTATAGTTTAGTACATAATGTAAAAGGATGTGTGAAATATTTTCTGCCTTTAACAGCTAAAGGATTGTCATAACTCAGATCTACATATGTTTGATTAGCAAATGCAAGAGTTAAACACTTTCCTATATTAACTATGCTATTAAATGATTTGAAGTAATCAGCCTTGATTCTTCAGTGTTTTCTGTAACGCTTTAAACTAATGACAGTTTTAAATGAAATTTTTTGTTTACTTGTACTAGTGTTAATAGTGACTGTCACAACGGTGAGGAAGTTTAAACCGTCTTCAAGGAAAGTCTCTGTGAAGTTAAGTAACTCGAAATGAAAATTGCAAAGTAAATAGCATAATTACCAAAACCTTGTTTCGCAAACCCGACTACTATGTGCTATTATAATGTTATTCGTTTTTTTTTCCTCTCTCAGGGATGTCATTTATGAATGTAACTTTTTCAGGTACGAAACATAATATTTGCACGAGCTGTATAATATATAAAAGTATTCTAAAAAAGTTAATTTAATTTTCTACAGCCGTTTCGTTGTGTGAACATGCAAATAGCAGAATCAGCTGTATTAAACTAAACTATTTGTAAAGATTGTAAACAGTTGAAAACCTGCCATCTAGTTCAATGTGCTGTACCATTTTTTAAGTCTTTTTGGGGACACAATAGCATTTTCAGGTGTAACAGGGATTTTCTATGAGTTGTATCGGAACGCTTGAATCTGTGTCAACCCGTAAGTACAGACGGAAGTGAAACTGACTTCACGTTGTTCAATGACTAGTTGATAGTTGATTAGTTTAATGTGTGATTGTTATCACATATTTTCTTTCATTAGAATCATCTCTTTAGTTACCTTCAAGTTCACTGAGCAGATATCGAACATATGCTTATAGCCCGAGTTACTCGTTTTTTGAAACTCAAAGGAATCAAACTGACTGTTTATGAAGTTAATTGAATTTTTTCATTTGTATCGAATTTCCGTTTTCTTCTAAAATGTTGCCTCTGATGTTTTCATCGGTAGGGTTTTCGGGTTTGTTACTACGAGTATACGAGAGACTTGTGGTAATCCAAATGTTCTAATGAGAGAAAGCAGGCAGTAGGAACGAAATCAAACAATTGGGTTAGAAATGTCAGTAATTTTTCAATAGATGATATGTGATATAGCTTTTCATCTGTTCTAATCTCTAAACTATTTTAAAGCTATCGCAAGCCTCCAAAATAAACATCAAGCTGTGCTTACAAAAGGCAAATTAGAAAGTAAATCAATGGAGTCCTTTTGACTCTTTAAAGGCGTTTAGTAAATCTACGTCTGATTTCCAAAATACACTTCATCTAATGGAGTTTGATACATTTTCTGTTCTTCCGCTTGAATTTAGTCTATTTAACAACGTCTTTGAAGGCGCAGTTAACCCTCCACGTAGTTTCGACGGGATATCTCGTCCATCAAGACCTGGCCGATTTTGATCTAACGACGAGATATCTCGCCATCAAGACAGTGCCGATTCTTTGATGATGGTGATATCGCGATCTGGTTAGTTTTCTTCTAATGACGAGACTTCTCGTCAAACAAGACAAGGTCAGTTATGCAAAGACGAGATGCCTCGTCGAGACAGCTACCAGGAGGGTTAAATCTTGCGTCTGTACTTACGGGATAGTTAAAAATCAATGTGTGAAATTGTTTATAATCGGTTGAGGTGCATTTTCTGTGATATAAAGCATTGTCAAACGTTGATAGTAAAACGAAACACTCTTAATTTGCAGCCACTTCGTCCCTAGTAGCCCTCCAGAGCCGCATGATGGGTAGTACGCCATACAAGTACAACTCCCGGTCAATTAAAGACGAACCACAGTGGGATCTTGGTTACTATGACATGGGTGTAGGTATGCCTGAACCTCCATTCATCTATCATATCTGTCTGGAGATTAAAAACTACGGCACTGCTCCCAATTGACTATGGAACACCCGCTACAATTGGGGGAAGCCTCTTTGGAAAATGACACAAAACAGCAGAACTAATGCTGAATTCTAGACAACTGGGGATTGTGACGAATAAAGGACTAGTGCATAAAACAACAAAAAAGAATAAATATAAAGTATTTTAATTCAACATTTAATTATCGGTAAGGATTTGCATATTTATTTGCAAGTCGAAACAGCAGAACTAGTGCTGATTTCTAGGCAACTGGAGTGTAGGACGTTGGAAGGACTCGTGCATAAAACAACAAAACAAAATAAGTATTTTAATCCAAAATTTAATTTTTAGTAAAGATTTACATATTTGTTCACAAGACGAAGTAGGAAAACTAGCGCGGATTTCTAGGTAACTGGGGATTGTGACGAAAAAAGGACTAGTGCATGAAACAACGAAAAAAAAATTCAAAAATGGAGCTTTTCAATTTAAGGATAGGATTTACACATTCAAGTCAGTTATTAATAACTCGTATAATTAATTTGTATTCATTGAGAATAGGTGATACTCTTTTAAGGGAAAACGTGATGTTGGTTTGAGATTTCTCAACAATTTTTTCCCAAACTATAAACCCCCTACTTGCAGTTCTGAAATAGGACATAAATTTGAGGCGGTATCGAAGATTAATTTAGTGTCGAAGCCAGAATCTTACTTGACAAGTAAAATTCTAGCTTTCCGGGAAGTTGATTACTTGTAAGATACTTATCAAGCGGCTTTGGAGAAGGGCACTGCAACAATTACGATAAAACTCAGTTGATTGAAGTTATGTTAACATATTTAACACATTCAATCCCAATTTTGAAGTTGAGCTTTTTAAAGACATACATATGTTGTCTTATGTTTGAGTTAGCTACATGACAAATGCACTGTCGTAGGCTTAGAAAGGGACCAGTAGCAGCGTTTGGGATATTAATTCACTGTCTTTCTCGGATGTGATAACTCTTCTTTGACTAACTTTATTTCTGAAAATTTCGTGAAGAATGTCTGTTTCTTTAATGTTCGCATCTTAAACTTGAAACAGCGGGCTTCCACGGTTTTCTGTGAGCAGTGCCGTTTTTTTTAATCTGTCTTTGTTTTTTACTGTTTTAATTGTCTTGTTAACATTGTTCTTTTGCCTATGACATATCTGTAAAGTGTATTTTGTTCTCAATGTATAATTTCTCAAATTGCATGTAGAGTATTTATCATGTTATGCATGTGAAAGAACTGCGTTTTTGAATACCAAAGTATTGCTGTTCTTCTTTTTCTTTGGTATGACATTTTTAGTTTTTGTTACACCTGTAAAGAAAACCACACGAGACTGCTTTGCTGTCGTGATCTTAAAAAGATTCGATATAGATACTTGAAATTCCCGATATTTCCTACAGAGATGAAAGATACTTGTAGGGGAGGTGGGGTAAGGTTGTCTGGTGGTTTATTCTCGCCACGAAAACTACCCTGTAGTGGCCAGCCTCTATTGCAAAAACATGTTCTAAAATGTCACCAGTTCTGGGCAAGTGACAATTTTTTTTACTAAAGGATCTTCATTCTCTTTAGAGTAAAAGGGCAGTTTTGTCTCGGCAAAATATATCGTCCAAGATCAGGTCAATTTTGCTATCGTCGAAAACAATTGGAAGGTTAAAGCGTCCTATAGATTAGTCTCACCACTATAGCGCTTCGAGTTTCCCCAGGGAAGTTGTGCAGACAAAGAGCATGAATGAAATGGCATGTTCCTGCCCCACTCGTAATGCTTCCCCATTGCAAGGAAGAAAATAGTCATTGGTATGCACTTGCCCCATCATTTGGGGTAAGTACGAACCCACAAAACAGCATTGAAAAGTACTTTTAAAAATTATCGATGGTACGTTCAAGCAAATAGGAGTGTAAATATTTTTAGCTCTGGAAGCTTGGTGAATATAAAATTTTTAAAAGTTACTGGGAGACAGTGTATAGAGAAATTGAACCATTATGATCTCAATAAATTTAGATTCACTCTTGCTCCACCTAAACCTATATAGGAAATTCACTTGTCTCGGTAGTAAATTTTTATAAAAAACCCATATTTAACCCTCTTGGTGTTTATCTCTACGTCGAAAACTGTCCTGTAATGGCCACTCTCTGGTGCAAAATCCTGTCCAAACTGTCAAGGGACAATTTGTTTTTCCTGCTTAAATCTTCATTCCCCTTGGAGTAATAGGACAGATTTGACTCGATGAGATACATCGTCGTTAGAAAAATTGACCAGATCTTGCACGAGATATATCGCCGAAACACTTGGAGTGTTAGTCGTTTATGTTGGTGTTTTTTTAAGCTTTAGGTTTTGAATCAAACCGATATTTTAAAGTATAAAAGAGATTTTATACGATTGCCACGAACCCTTTTTGATTCGTTGGAGCTCTTTTGGATAAGGTAAATTGCTGTGGGAAGTAAGACATTCCCGTTTATTTTCTGATATTATAGTCTCAGACAATTACTCTGTACCTATTGATTATTCTCAATATGCAAGATAGCAATAATTGCATCTAGGTGTGTTAGGTTTGCGAAGACATGTTTCGGCCCAGCTCAAAATCTCGGACATGATTACACGCATTAGTTTTGTTATAAAAACTGGCGTCCAAGGCATTTCGGGGACGAACTTCGTTTTTTGGTCAGATTTACGACCTTCAAAGATGGCGGCGATTATAAAACAATTAGAGGGTTCTTAAGGGCAATCTGGATTTGCTACTGATTTGCACGAATATCCATTTCACACAGGCGTTTTTATATCAATATTAGCATAATTATTTTTTGTTTAATAAATAAATTAGATACGCCCCCAAAGGGCAAACTCGTGCTTGCGTTACTTCTCGAACACTACCTTACGTGCATAGTGGCAAGCCTGACACTTGCATCATACGTAAAGTAAATGCTCCGTATACAGGCGGGAGTAAGGGATCTGGCACAAATTGAGATCCGAATTCCTATTTTTATAGTTTTGCTCTTAGAAACACTTGTACTTTTGAAATGCGACCTGTTCGACCAACACGCAGCAGTCTACAACTGTGCATTCACTTTCAATTTTCCCGTTTGAGGTCTACCGGCAAGATCTTGATGTCTTATGAGGATTGGAACAAGCTAATGGATTGAGCTAAGTAGATTTTTTCAGTGGACTGTGAAGAGATAGAATTGTATCAAGGAATAGTTTGATAACTGCTTTTGAGTATATTAATTCCATCCTCCGTTCCTGAGGCATTGACTTTTCATGCGCAACACCTCAACAAGACTCCTTTCTAAGACTATGCACAAAATAAATCAATAACATTTGCTGATTCAATGAAACTTAAAGTAAAAATTCAGATTCAAAGGTATTACAACGAAGACAAAGGTATTCAATTTCATAACCATCTGGTTTTTGTTCACTTGGTAAAAGTACAGTGGTATTTTGTTAATCGAAAACGATTGCCACGTAATAGAACCACTTTTAATTGCATTTACTGAGAGATTTTTTGTTGGTCTACAGTTGGAAAACTTTTATTGTAATAGGTGCATTTCGACGCTTAATTTTGCATTACACAGATTGAAATTTAAGAACTACCTCTCTTTAAACAAAACAGTTAATAAAATACTCAAAGCAGTGTCCGACTTTGGATGGCAATGGTAATGCATTGCTCATTCCAACATCAAGGTTTCTTACTTTAATAGTTCACAAAAAATAAAAACATTTATAGCAGCAATGAAGTTTCCAAGTTTGGGCAAATACAAGGGTATAACCCATTCCGACATCATGGCCCTTTGATTTCTCTTTAAAATTAAGTTCACAAAATATCAAAACATTCAAGCCAGCAAGAAAGTATCAGAGCTTGGGTAACAACAATATAAAATAGGACATTTCCGACATCATAGTCTCTTTAAAATCTCCTGAAATTTAACAGTGCAACTTTTCTTTAAATTTTAATCTTTGACATTATCTTTGAATTTCAACAGTTCAAAGCAGCTAGAAAGTGCCCGACTTTGGATTTAAAAAAAGCAAGGATCATCTCGTTTCGACACCATGCAACATACCCTTTTTAATTTCACAGATCAATGTCATTATTGCTTTCATAAGCTATTAAAACCTCACTCAGTCAGTCATCTTAAGTGATTTGGAAATGAAAACTCGCATTTCTGGGCCTTCGGAGGTAGAGCGACACTGAAAACTCAATGGTGCACAAAGTTACAACCGTTGGTCAAAGCAACCAAACAAAACAAACATTCCGATGTTCTGCTTGGCTACTCGAATGACTCATGATGGCTGGAAGAGTTTATTATGAATCCATCTTGGCAGAACATCCGTATTCTATTTCTCCTTTGATTAGTATTGTAACAATGGAATGAGCTAGCAACTCGAAAAAATTGCTCGGTATGAGCATTTACATGGAGTCATTATTTTCAATTTAGTCTACGATACGAAAGTACTTATTTATCTCGAGATTGGCATTATATATATATATATATATATATATATATATAAACATGAAAAACTTAGTTTTGATCTAACGTATACATAGGGTTTAGTCACCATTTTATTCTCTATATGATTCGTTACACTGTGTTAAAGGTTTTACGAAACCAATGCTAACTAATTAGATTATCAATGACGCAAGTTGCCGTGAATCAGTGAATTTGCCCTCTGCTCAAGCGAACTCCAAGTTGTAGGCGGTACAGATTCGATTTTTGTAACTTAACCTGAGTGTATTTCTCATTGTGTCGTTAAAACGTTCCTTTTGTGTGTCTTTCACTTGAAATTATGTCTTGTTTGGGCCAAATACGGTGCTTGTGTCATATACGGATCGGGAGATACTTTGAGTTTGATCTCGCAATCTCGTCAATAGCCAACCTCTTTATTGTAATCACGGATTCCCATATCGACATATCCGTTGAACATTCACAAATACTGATCTGAGGTTTCAATAAAGGACTTTGCCCTTAGTTCGATGTTGAAGATTCACATGTTTAGACACTTTAGTCCAGAGATTCTTATATGTAGATCTTGTTTAGCTTATTGGAACCCAACCAAAGGCAAAATTTTCTGTATGAATCAGAATGATGTTTTTGTCTACTATTTCCATCAATTTTCGCTTAGATGTTTAACTTTTCACTCCAGAAATGCACACATCTTAGCAAAATGTGGTGAATGTAGTATCAACAGCCAAATCACCGTGTTCGTACAAAGAATAATACCCGGTTTGTGGTTTCAAGAGGCAAAACAAAAGATCCACATGTGGGGATCTTCGGAACGAAGAGGTTAGACATCCGAGCAAAAAATAAAACATCTTACCCATAGCCAAATCACCGTAATTCCTACACAGAATAATGCCTTGATAGTGTTTCAAGAGGAAAAACAAAAGGTTCACACGTCTGGATCTCCGAAACGAAAATGTATCAAAGCAAAAATTAGAAATCCCACCGACATCCAAATAACCGTGAATCCTACAAAAAAAGACAAACAACATTGAATCAAATAAAGTAATCTAAAGTACCGTCCATACTTTCTTTTCTGTCTCCAATTTGCCGTGAGAAAAAGCTCCCAGCTCTTTTGAAAGTTTTGTTATTTAAAAATAATAGTTTCAGGTCAAGATAAAAAAAAAGCATGATCATTGAAGGTGGTCGTAAGAACACCGTTACTGGAGAAAGGTAAAGAACTGCATCGCATCAATTTAACTTAATCTACGCTTCAGCAAATACGATAAAACAGAATATTTCGGCTGCCCTTTGTTCACTATCGGTAGTATCCAAATGCCATTTCCAGACCGTTCACGCCTATTAAATGTAACACATTGTTTTAAACGAAAATTGAATCCTTTATTTTTCTTTTGTTATGTTTAACTTTGTAAAAAGCGGTTCGTCATTGCTAGTCGGATTGGATTGTGGGGTTTTATGGCGCAAGGTCCCATTGCAAGTCGGAATACTTTCGATAGATGAGAACAGTTTTGATTTTTGCCTTGGGATTATATTACTAATATTGACATAAAAAACTTAAGCAGTTTTTTCTCGATCTATATGGGGCCGCCCTGACTCAGAAGGTATGCCCATTGACGTCGTGTTTTTGTCGCAATTTGGTCAAAATATGGCCTTAGCACCATAAAACTCAACCAACCATCTTTCATATATGACAGATAATTTTGAATGGATAACGTTTTTAGCAGAACACGAAAGTTGGAATATTCCGTTTGGTCTAGACGTTGCAGATGCGCTTATCAAGACCTTACCTGTCAACTTAAAGACTGAACTGTACTTGTGTAATAATAATTTTGGTGATCGTTCAAACGTGTTTCCTGGCAGATCTCAAAGAAAGGAAAATGAGTAGCTCAAAAGCTGTTCTCGATTTTAAAGTTATATTCCAAAATGATATATTTCATGTACATATCAACACTAATGGAACTGAAACAAACAAACAAACATCTGAGCTCCGTAATTGAACTTTATTCAACTAATTTAATAATGAGAATAGGATAAGGAAACTATTCGATAATTATAGTTGCACATGCATTTGAGATTAGAAATCGGAAAAGATATGAAAATTGATAAAGTAATTTTGAAGAATAGTCAACGATCTAGCACTATTGGAGTGTCAATCTCTAACGCTTTTTAGACTTGCGTTGTTGAGACGTTGCGTTATTCGTCATAGATTTGACACAGCCACGATCGATTTATGGAAATCTTACAGACTTAAGAGGGGGGGCATTCAAAATCACCTTAAAACTCAAAATCGACTATTTAATTATTGCGCTCTTGTAGCAAACATGCAGCATAACTTTGATTTAGGAATACAGTTCTAAATCAGATGAAATACGCATGCGTTGCGATACGTTTTTCGTACAGAAACGGAGTGCGCATGCGCCATGTCGTATGCTTTGTCTCATGCTGCTTCAGTGTGTGGTCAGACAAAGGGCCAAATTAGTAGATATTGTCTTCCTGACTAGCACATCATTACGTGACGTTGTTTATCTTCTGTTAGGCGTAACTTGGCTAGGTGTGTGTATGACCCTTGCGCCGTCAAACCCATCCAACATGACCAGAAAATCTTTACTGTTCGCACACTGCAAAAACATACATTGATAATTAAACACTCATTAATATTATCTTCGCTTAGTAACGAAATTTCGGAATCCCGACTGAAAATTGATTCTAAAGACGAGATTTCAATAACATCTGACCTTGAAATCCGTTTGGGAGTATCTCAGCTCAAGATCACTTAGAAACCAGCGACGCGCAAAAAGTTTCCCAAACAGCCAGATTTGAAGTGTTTCGAGATTAGTATAAATCTTCATTCCCGTACTACTGGTGTAAGAACTGAACTTCGACACGTTTTGGGTGCGTGTGGTGTCGGAGTTTTTACGAGTTCCGAATCATTTAGATTTGCAATTCAATGTTGTCATTCTCATGTCAACTTTCAGAAACTTTCATTTGTAATTCCTGTCTTGGTTTCAAGATGTTAAAATTATATCTTGTCAGACTAACATTTACAAGACTATTTTTTTTGCGTATGGGAATCTGTAATTTGCTGTAGGTTTTTATTGAACTTGAACCTGCTAGATTGTGGTAGGCGGCGCAGTTTCAAGTCCTTCCGTATTTCTCTCTTTTGCCAGTAAGGTTTTCCTTGAGCATACCCATTATTTGACGTTTTTTTTATCTTGTGACCCGCGCAATTTGGCCAAATATGGCCCCTAAGCCTTACACCAACTTAACCCAACCAAACTATTGAACCTGTGAAACGTAGTGTTCCAGAAAGATTAAATCAAATTTTAAGGTAGGTTGGTATTTTAATTAACGCTGCTCCTGAGCGACACAATGGAGACTATTTCAAATTTTAAATGTATAATCTCTTTAAATAAATAACACTGCACAAATCGTGTTAATTGACATACAAACTCACTTAGTTTTAAACATGTACATTTTTGTTTAAATGGGCACTCTACGTATAATCGTTGTCTGTTTCAATCATGTTTTTCTCAAGGTGTGTCACTGAATTTGTCCTCTCAGTTAGCAACCTGCGAATTAAAGCGACGCATGTTTGAATCCTGTTACTTAGCCTTGGTATTTTTCTCTTTCTGTGTCAGTAAAACTTGTATACACTGACTTTGTCTGTCTTGTGTTTGGCACAGCTTGGTCAAATATGTCCCTTGCGCCATAACCAGCTTTCTCAAGTTGGTTCGTCTGTATGGTCCTTTTTTTACCCAATGCTTTTCCTAGAAAGTAATAGTTTTATTAACTGCTTTTTTAACTTTCCTCTAAATCGATCAGGATTCATAGGCTGAACGTCTTCAAACTTGGAGTGTATTCATTTGACCCTTCAGAAAATAGATTTGGGACAGTAGTTTTACTCAGAATGTGTGTGATTGTGTTTATGTGCATTCTTGATTTTGTCAAATATTTGCATCAAATAGAATGACGAGATAGCAAAAAAAAAAAAAAAAAAGAAGATCGTATTTCAGCATATGATTGGTTTTAAGATTAAGTGTTGCCATTAGTAGGTCGCATCTTTAGTTTGAAAATACATAGTTTGAATTTCAACAAAAAATTTTATCCAATTAAATTCGAAAGAAACAAAGCATTAAACTTCAATTGAAATTACTTTAAAGCGTGATGATCCAATTTTGAAAATAAATAAACCCTGTAGTTAGATTTTCGGATATTTTTCTTGAATTTACAAGAGTTTTTCCATTTCGTACACATTTCTAGATCTATCTAATCGTATAATGAGGATTTCAAAACTTCCATTGGACTTAACAGAATAATCAAACAACGTATCTAACTTGAAATCGGTTAAGGTGCTTTGCGCAAAAGGACAGAATTAAATTTTTCTGATGAAGTGATGTTTATTTTATATACAAATGATTACTGAAACATCAATGCTATATAATTGCTGAATACTGTACTGTATGCTACAGAGAAAATATGATGCCTGTGGAAATCGTATGCATACAATTCTACCGTTCTATTCAAAAAAGCAGCTGTAGGTTGCGCATGATAGATTCCTGTATCTATAGTGTATTCTCTTCTGGGTCTTTTCCCTTGTGTTTAGTTTGTCTATTGACAGCAAAACTTTGCTTGGCCACATCTGGTCCTTGTTCCATAAAAATCCAACCAACATTTAGTCTAGAAAGCATTACTGTCTCCAAGTTTGGGGGTTTGTAGGTCCTGTTTTAATTTCCCCTCGTGTAACAAAAATGACCATAGAGCGACAAACTAAAGTCTGTTTTTCACGATTGCTAAAGTACTACGTATAAATGTCTTAACACTTGAAAACAGTTGGAACACTCAATCAACAACTGATTTCGTGATCATATTGTTATCTAGTGTTAAGTGTTAGATGCGTGCTCATATAACACGTAACAATCAACTAGAATAGAAAAAAACTAGGTGATATATACGGCCTTTTGTGAGTGAAAAGACTAATAGATCAAACTTGGATTCTTTTTGATTAGCACGGAAGAGTTGTAAGTGAAGACTAAAAGACCAAACTTGGAGAACTGCCTTTCTCACTAGCATCTGGAGGATGAATTGTCCATAAAAACTTAAAAACCAAATTTGGTAAACTAACTTCCTTTTTGATTAGTATGGCAGAATTGTGCGTGAAAGAAAAGACAAAATTATCAAACTTGGAACTATCAATCTTTTAGACTAACACAGCAAAATTGTCCGTGTAAAGACTTTCAAAATTCAAACTAGGAAAAAACTGCATTTTTGATTAGCACGATAGAATTGCACATGAAAAACAAAATTGGAGAACTGTGTTTTTGACTAACACGGCAGAATTGCAAGAAAATTAAATGCTAAGAGCATTTCGCTGTACAATAACGGGTGTTGGACATGAAATTCGCCATTTTAGCAGTAAAAAATGTGAGCTTCAGCGTCACCTTTGTTCGCTACTCATTCGGGGATTCCTCCAGACGGTATTGTCTATTAATTACACTAATTCCATTCCTTAATTTCTTTTTTATGCTCACCCATGTGCATCGCTACTCCCGTTATCTTAATCTGGAAACGCACACCTCCTAGAAGCGCTTTACACCGCTTCATTTGTAATCCAGGTTCATCTGATTTCATTGTAATCCGATTCGGATCTTGTCGGGAGAATAACAAGAAGACGCTTTAAGCGGAACAGATTGGAGCAGCGCATGACCGAACCATACGTCGCAATTAACATAACTCACGCTCATTTTGCGAAAGGGTGTTCAACTTTTCTCATATGCGACATGTCGCCAAACTTCCTAGTAGCTCCGACAGTCGGATTTTGTCATTGTTCGGAAATTTATTTACGCTAGTTTCGATGAAAGGCAGTTTTTCCGAATTTTTGTTCTTCCGGTGGTGTCTTGTACGTACTCTACTTGCAACTTCGGTAGATTGTGCCAGGCGGTGAATTAGCTGAAGTTCATCGCCGATAGACGTACTTCAATCCGAGTCTATAAATTTGTTGTATTCGTACATTATATTGGGATATTTGAAATCTTTATTCAGGACAATGATTTGAATGGCTGTGGTAGATAATGGCGGGTAGCGACTTTGCCGAAGTTCGTAGCCGATGGACGTATTTCAATTGGTGCCTTTATAAATTTGATTTTTTGGTACACTATATTGGGATATTTGAAGACGAATTGAAAACCTTATTCAGGGTACAAAACTTTAAACGGCTGAACACTTTTCTAAATTTGTTATATTAGGTACACTATTGGGATATTTGAAGACGAATTGAAATCTTTATTCAGGGCACTAAACTTGGCACGACTTCGGAAGATTGTAACAGGTAGTGACTGCCAAAGATCGTCGCTCTTGAATCGGTGCCTTTACAAATTTACACTATTGGATTATTTGGTACACTATTAACTAAATTAGATACACTATTGGATTATTTGAAGACATGCATTTAGCCCGTTGTGTGTTGCTCTAGTGTGATGTTAGTTCAACAACCAACCAAAACAAATGTATATTCAAATTAAAATTTTTATTCAGGGCACAATTGGAGAGGAATTATTTTATTAGGTCATACTCATCAAGATGGCGTATTCAAGGTATTGACTTCTTATTTTTTCTATCTTGTAACAAATAATAACTATATTTTTATAATGCTTTTCAAGGAAAATAATTACTTTTAGTTTCATTTACTTAACTAAAATGAGGATTATGATGACTTTTCTCAGTGACGTAAGCATATCACCTCAGCGCCTAAAGAAGACAAAATGAGATGGGTGAATTTATTTTATTGTTAATGGCAAATATTTGGCGCACTCGCAACTACTGCCAAATCATTTTATGGACCCTGACCAACTGAGATGCGTCTCGTCTTCTATGATCACATAAAATCTCGATATTCAAATTTAGATCAGTTCCAAATCTTTTTCAATTCATATACAGCGCCACTGTAAGAGACAAGTACTAAACATAAGACAGACTTACAATAAAACTTTTTTAAATGTATCTTCGTTCCTGCTAAATTCATGCGCGTCAACTGAGGAAATTTCTGTTCACAAATTCTCGACTTTCAAATTTAGTAGAACAAATTTAAGTGTTGCGTGGTGACAGCAGTACAAGAATAGCCAACAGAGCTAAGACGGGAGATGCACAAAAACTATTGAGGTTTCCCTCAGTCCGGTACTGGTAATATTTTAACAAGTAAATAATCAATCATAGCTCACTGTGGATCAAAACAAATTACGAAAGAATCGATTCACTAATGACGAGTTAATATCTACCGATCAACCTACGGTCCTGAATAGAATCGTCCACGTAATGAAGAGCCATTCCTAGAAAGACGCGCTAGTTATCCGGAACTCGTTTGCCCTAGAGCTTCTTGCAGATGTGTCACCGTAAATCTTCCGAGCTCGGACTCGCAGTTGGTCTTTGGTCTCTCGCCTCCAGAAGTGACATCTCTAGCATGAGGCGTGTGCATTCAGTGGCCTTTGTGTATCACCCCTTCTCTGTCGTGTGGTTCTATGGGTTGTCCCTTGCGATGATGAATTGCTCCGAGGGTGTAAATATCTTCTGGGAGGTCGAAATGTCACCCCCTTTCACAGGGCAGCGTTGGTAGTGGAACAATTTACGTGACCAAAGAGAGTTCATGCCTATTCAGTCAGCAATTTGTATTTATCCCTAAGCAGTGTTCTTAAATTGCACTGATTGCTTACCTCGATGTAGTCTTTGACCAGTAAGCATGTGGTTGTTGGTGCATAAAAACGTTTTACGACTGACTTGTAACGATGTCAAAATAATTTTGAATGGAACACAGCAAGAAATTCTTATTTTAATAAAAAAATTTTACCACTGCTTGACACGCTATTGCGGCATTTTGGGGTTGAACTCCTGATTCTGTGTTTCATGCATGTCGCTATGTTGAATAAAAAGGTGTGCGTCGCGAATCGTGCTGATGACCTACGTGGTTTTACCTTTTGATATGAGGAATCCGCGATTCATCAACTGAAGATTTATTACTTGAAACTGGAGGGAATGACTATTGACACGACACCATTTAGAGTACAAAACTGCGGCTGTTTTTTATTCCAATATTTGGGATTCGCGAATAGACTTAAAATCGGCTTGTTTGGAAAAAAGCTTGTATTTCTATAGTTTCAAGGAATCCTTTTTTCTAAGGGAGTGCATCAATTTCAAAAATGTTTTTCGAAAGAATACCTTAAAGGAACAAGTAACCATTGCGTTTTCGAAACGTACGAAGTCAGAATATTATTCTGCACTCTTAACACTGAAAATAATTTGTTTCGATTTTGTCAAATGTAGATTAGAGAAACAATTGAGTCTCGTTTCAACAAATATTATAAAGAAATCACAATTTAAAGCCGACATATGTATAACTCGAAAACTCAACTCAAACGCTTTACTTACAAGATAAACTATCATAGGCGTAAATATTTACTGTAATTTGATTATAAATAATTTTTTGAGAGTATTTTTAAGGGTAGGTAGGTATTTAATTAACGTCAAACTGGAGCAACACAATAGGATGTTGGCGAAGGTCCTGGATCAATCCCCATAAAAAGCACCGAGGGCAACGCCACGTAATTTTGAACCACGGTCAGATGACGTGGCAACACCTGATCTGGCACCCCACTCTCCGAACTTCCGCGCCACGCCAGCATGAGGCTATTTAAGGCCACGACATATTTAACGCGCATCAGCCCCTTTGTACACTATGGTCTTCGGCTGGTGCACCTTAAATCTGTCGTGGCCGAAAGTCCTCACGTTGGGTTGGTGTGGAAATTTGGAGAGTGGGGTGCCAGCTCAGGTGTTGCTTCATCATCTGACCGTGGTTCAAAAATACGAGGTACTGTCCTCGGATCTTTCCCTTCAGGGACTGATCCCGGACCGTCGTCAATAGCCCGTTGTGTTACTCTAGTACGACGTTAAACAAAATTACCATTACTTCTAAGAGTGCCTTAGCGATAGAAGCATACCGATGAAAACACTTACAACCCTCAGTTATGAGCCTTGTCTTTTCTTCAATATGTTTGAGGTGGTAGAATAAGGATTAGTTAAAATTTTCATATCTATTTAGAAAATGTCGCACTTTGAGTTTAACTTCTGCTAATCGAGCTTCGATTTCAGGTTGGGGATTTCTGCGTTGTTGCTAACGAACATTCAACTGCTCGCGCTTAAGCCAAAGTGAACTCGACTCAGCACCGATTCGTTAAGTAATGGTAGTGGTAATTAATCAACGTCGCAATGAAGCAACACAACGGGCTATTGGCGACGGTCCGGTATCAATCCTCATATTTGAGGACAACACCACGTAATGTTAAACCACGGTCAGGTGACGAGGTCAACATCTGAGCCGGCAGACCACTCTCCAAACATCTACACCACGCCAACGTGTGGACATTTGAGTCCACGATAGATTTAACGTGCACCAGCCCTCGCTAACACGGTCTTTTGTTGGAACTAGTTTCGAACTCTCATCTTTCCGATTGCTATTCCGTTGGTCTTCCAACTGGGATACTCCGGCCACCGATTCCTTAAGAAAGCAAGGTGAGACCAACTGACGTTAGCTTGCAAAGATAAATAACTTTTTAAAATCTGCCCATGTTTCTCGTTCTGAGTAATAGTTCAAGTTATTGTATAGAAGTCTTCCCCAACAGCAGCACCTGCTTTTGGAATGTCTCAAGGAGGGTGGTCAACGACACACGGTTGTAGGCGGGTTACTTTTGACCATAAATCTTTGGATGAACTGGAAACCCAGCGACGTCCGTCAAGTGGGTTTCTGCTGCACAAACTGCGTGGCTTTTTTACATTCTTCAGTCTTTTAAGCCAACAAAGACTTTTGGTTAACGTATTTCTTCCCTTTCGCGTGTACAATGAATGAATCGTTCCATCGTGATTTTCTGGTTTGGGGTAAAAGTATTTGGTGGGTTGTGAATGGTGGTCTCTGGAAATGTTTTCGGATATCACCACACCTCATGAAAAATGAAGTGGTCTGAAAATGTATTCGGATACCACTGTACATTTCATGAAAAACGAAGTGGTCTCTGGAAATGTATTCGGATACCACTGTACATTTCATGAAAAATGAAGTGGTCTCTGGAAATGCATACGGAAAATACTGTACATTACATGGAAAATGAAGTGGCCTCTAGAAATGCTTCCAGATACCACTGTATATTTCATGGAAGATGAAGTCAGTTTAGCAAAGTAAATTTGGAATGTATATTTACCAATATAATATTTGCATGACATTACTTTATGCGATCAAATTGAACATGTAATACAAAACTATAACCATTCCATTCACGTTAGGGGGAAATACCTACAAGTTTGTGGGTATTAAGGTTGAATTCGATTACTTGTTTCAAGCAGTTGTCAACTTGAATTGGTTAAGAGATTTGAAAGTGTGAACAAGGAGGAATTTACGATAGAAAACATTTGATCGTATTCAGTTAAATATTAAATGTGCCAATCATCAATTTTGTGTTTAATTTTTTTTCTTCTAGTTTTTCAAAATTTTTAAACTAAGCACACAGTTTCAAATGTAATCTGCCTTTATATTTCTTATAAGCAAGTTTCCCTCAACACTCGTTATATCGCTTCACTGGCTTTATTGTCCCTAAGAGAGCGGGTTAATGTATTTAAAAAAATTACAATGAATTTATTGAGTATTTTTTCTTGTAGTAATGTGTAAAGCGATAAGCCCGAACATCTTCACCTCGCTTTTTTCTCGTCTCTAAGAAGCACGATATATCGAAGCTTTACTGCATTTGCATGCATTTTCTAAAAAATCGGACAAATCAGAGAAAACAGTTGTGCACGGCTAAGATTTGTGAGTCGTTGTCCAAGTCAAACGGGGTCTGAATATTAACCGAGCCAACAGCCAAATTACTATACGCTTGCAGTAACAAGGAAAGAATGCAATCTGCAAGAAAAAATATTAATGAATAAAAATAACGGAGAGAGAAGGGGAAATAAAAAACATAACGACGTACTAAAGGCGGAATTAATTATTAGAAACATTTTCGTAATCAGGGATCGTAACTAATTGAGTTTTCATGCAAACCGCAGTGATGCAGCTTGAGATAATCTCAAGGTTTCCATTTACGCGATGAACTAACTCAAACTAAACTTTAATTCAAAGCCATGGGAATGAATTGAATAGTTTCTGTCTCAACCGAGTTGTTTCAAATAGCTTTTCTAAATTTGGAATTCGTAGAACTCGGTAAACGAAAAATCATGAACAATGAAGACACGTGCATTTTGACGAAGTTTCCATTCAAAACAGTGAGTTTGAGATAGATCAAGGCTCCGATTTAATGAACTAATACAAACTAGACTTCTCAATTTTAAGCCATTTGGATGAATATCAGTTTCTCAACAAAGAGTTGAGTTTTTTCGAACAGCCTTTCAAAACTGGGAACTTGTAGAACTTAGTAACGAAAAATGTATGAATACTGAAGTCTCGTTCATATTGACGGAGTTTTCATGCAATCCAGTGGTGTAGTCTGAGATATAATCTCATGGTTTCGCTTTACGCGATGAACTAGCAAATCAAGCAATGTTGAAAATATTCGATGGTTTTCAAAGCAAATTCGCGTTTTTTTTCGTACAGCATTTTAATGTGGGGAACTCGTAGTCCCGAAAAATGCATAATGAACGCTCGTGCATTTTTTGACGGAGTTTTCATGCAAACCAGTGACTCTGTTTGAGACATACCAAGGCTAAGATTTAAGCGATGAACTAACGCAACCAGACTAATCTTAAGCGACGTTGAACGAATTCGATATTTTCTTAACGAAGTTCTTGTTTTTTCGTGCAGCTTTCTAGTCTAGAAATCAGAGTAGCAAAAAATGTATGAATAATGGAGACACATAATTGAAAAATAGATTCGCAAATTTTTTAAGCTGTCCCTTGTGAATTTTCCACCGAAAGGGAGTTTGGTAAAAGAACGAATAATCTCATAAGGAATGGACGTCAGTTTGAAGCAATAATTGGTAGTTTACGGGGAGTGTCACCTTTCTGACGGTTCTGACAGTGTTGGGCAAAAACTTCGGATAAAAAATCAGACTCCTGCTGACAAGAATGCCACTACTGACCGCTGACAGTTTGCGAGAATATTTGTAATTCAATAAAATATTATACTCTGCCTACATGCAATAAGTTCGATGATTACATACAAGTACTAATGGGCTATATTTGGAGATGATAAAATTCCATGAGGACGATATAAACGTGAAATGCATTTTAATGCACGCGAAGAGCTTTTATTTGGAAACATATTTAAATGATTTGCATTAATCACAAGGGCTGATTAATATTTATTTGGTCACATATATTTATCTCCTTTATGCATGCATAGTTAATAAGAAAAATATTTAGGACTAGGTTTTTTCTTTCGAATTCTAGGGCAGTATGATTTTCGTACACCGAAATTGCATATGTAATCGTAATCAGTATTTTCTATGAAAGTTCTTCAATAGGAAAAAGTTTTATTGGCTCTTAACATATTAGGCATGCGAATCCTACATTTAGTATAGTAAGACCTACTTCTAACAGTCTTTTGCTCTTATATTTATGAATTTACAGTTTTCGGCATTTAGAAATTCATTGCATTTTTGGAATTATTTGCTTTGTTTACTCTTAATTTGTACAGTAAGTGGACAGTGAGCTGTTTGTAATTTTATTAAAAGTCCCGTAATTACGTAAATTCCACTTAAAATCATTTATCGATAATTCAAAGAAATATTCGGTTCTTTCGTGTCATCGGCATGTTTTTATATTAGGGATTTATTTTTAATTTAAGAATTATGACGCCCTTTTTTATGCATGTGAAGCTGTAAGAAAACTTAGTTCAATTAAAAACTGCTTCAGTGAAAGGGGAACTATAGTCTCTTGGATCATAAATGCGTATGGAATTACGGTCTCTTCACAGTAATAGGATCTGTTTACAGCAATATGCTTGTGGTCTCTTTACAGCGTTTACTACCTAGACATTTGAAATGTGAATTTTTTTTTAATCACAAGCATAACGCAGCTATAGACTGTGCAGGTTGATTGCTCCCTAGTATATTTCTCACTTCCGTGTCATTAAAAGATTTCCTTGTGTGTATGTATTCATTATTTGATGTTTGTGTTGTAATTGACCAGATATGGCCCTTCAGCTATAAAACCATTCTACCTTGACACCTGCAGTGTTGCCTGCCTGACCAATTTTGATTTTCTTGTCCAATAGAATTTTCCCAGAGAATTCTATTGCAAAGAAAAAAGTGCAATAGAATCTTTCCAAAGGATTCTATTACAAGGAAATGTGCAGTTGAATATTTCGAAGGATTCTTTTTTAAGGAAATGAGCAATAGACTTTCTGAAGAATTATATTTTATGTCATATACAGTAGAATCTTTCCAAAGATTGAAAGAATCCATGGATTTCTGCAAATCAATGTACGTGGTTAGTTAATCACGTGTTTGTGGGGTAATATTAAGCTTCACAGGTATCTCGTGAAGCTCAGAGTAGCCCGTAAAATTTGTGCAAAACACTTTTTCTTCCGTTTGAAAAATACCAAACCAGGAAATATTTCTTGGGTTGTATTGCCCTTCAAAGCATTAACCCTCGTGGCGGTGGTCTCGACGAGGTATCTCATCGTCGACAAAACTGAGCAGACTTCGATGACGAGACATCTCGTCATTAGAAGACAACTGACCAGATCTTGATCTCGTCGCCATCATCAAATCGGTAATATCTTGGTGATATAACGTGGCCAATATTTCGTCAGTAGCAAAATCTGTCGGATCTTGATTGACTACATATATCGTCGAAACCACTTGGATTAAAATGCGTATAGATTTGTGCTAATTGTCGCTATTTCTTCCCGACAGATAAGTCGCAGCTGGAAGAGACGCTACGAGTGAACGGCAAAGGAAAGAAGATGCGGAAACCTCGAACAATTTATTCCAGCCTCCAATTGCAACAGTTGAACAGGAGGTTTCAGCGAACTCAGTACCTCGCCCTGCCGGAGAGAGCCGAACTGGCGGCCTCCTTAGGCCTGACGCAAACTCAGGTAAGAGTGCCTTTCCCCAACGCAAATCCCCACAGGGCTTGTAAAAAGATTGCGGTCAAAAGGTGTCAACCCTTCCTCTTGCCATTCACGTGGCACTGGATGTGGGCTCGGTCCAACGGGACAGTCTTGCTCGATTCCCTAAAACCTTTCAAACCTGCAGTCGCGTCTACGGTCAGGATTAATGTCATGGCAATAACTGTAGCAGGTCGAACAGCTTAAGAATCGAAACGGAATCACTCTGATTTAAGATCTCAAAAAAGCCTCACAAAAATCCGCCTTAAAAGCCTTGCAAAAAGCATTTGTATTTTATAAAAGCAATACGCCAAGGACAATTTAAAATATGACTAGAAACGAGGAATGTATAAATTTACTTACAAAAACATTTAAAATACTAAAATTTATTGACAAAATCATTTAAAATACAAAAATTTACTGACAAAATCATTTAAAAAACAAAGATCTATTTAAAAAATCATTTAAAATGTAAAGGTTTATTTGCGCAATCTTTTAAAATGCATAGATTTATTTACATAATTAAAATATAAAGATTTATTTACGTAATATCATTTAATACATACAGAGATTGCATTTTGTCTGTTTCAAATATTTCTCAACGCAAATAAGTCCAACATCAACGATAAAAGAGTAATTCGTTTCAAATTCATCTAAAGCACGATTGCAATATTGTTTAACCATATCTTATTTTAGTGATTTAAAAGATTTACTTAAGATTGGTTTGAGAGATTTTAAATCTACCCGTATATTCAAATTCTCAAAAAGAAAACTGTTTTTTTTTTCCCTTCTGAACTAACCCTTTGAAGGTTAGCTTGTTATGTTAATTTTAACGTGGTATGCAGCTGAAGCACAGTGCAATGAAGTGTTTTATAATATGGATCGCGCATTAAACTTGGGGATATTGGATACACATTAAGAGTGTCCTCACTTCACTGTGCTGAGCGGAAAGCTCATATCCTAGCTTTAGTAAGATTCGTGGCAAGGGGTAGTAGTTTATAATTTAGTCAAATGGCGTTTCGATGGATTTAACCGTTTGGAAAATTGGTAAGTGCCTGTTTCATGCACAATTCAAGTCTCAGGAATTGGGCTTGCTGTGTAGTGCTGAAAAATCTGGATAAAATGAAATCCAGGTATGTGGATATTTTATTCTTAGACTTCAGAAACCAAACTTCGTATAGTGTGATGATTTCTTAGCTTCGGTGTATGGCATCGTAAGATACAGAGTACTACGGTATGATGATTTTTCAATTATCATACACTTGCTGATGTTAACCTTTTAAACTTTGATCCAAACGATGGTTAGTTTCTTTATTATGTTTCAATTTATTACTGAATGCAATTTTTCTGTGTAAATTTATCAGGAAAGTTAAGTGACAAAATGAAAGCATGTAAGAGCCAATGTTAAACTTCTGTAGAATTAAAATTGAAATAAATGCTCTTTAAATGTGAGTCCATGATTTTGTCTGTTATGAGATTATTTAACTATTCATAGTTTGTTATAAACATTTAATGAACTTTTATTGCTTTAGAATATTTTGTTCTTAACTTTTTTGATCATTGTTTTTATTTAGTTATAAACAAATTTATATGGAAATATGTATGAAAAGTTAACCTTTAAATGTTGTAGGATCGAAATTATTTGCCGTCGTTATCTTTATTTTTTATTAATAATTTTTCTTTTTTTCCAAAGTTGGGAAACGAATCAGTTTGAAATAACTTTTTCAGTTTGGTTTCAAAATCCAAGGCGACTTCGTTTCGTTCCTAACTTCACACGCTCAGGTAATATTTGTATTTCTTACCTGTTAAGCAGACGAGCTAGTTTCGAATTCTCGATTTGATTTGAATAATCCGAGCAAACAATGTGAGATGCAGTTGATTACGCCACAGTTTAATATATATACTCAGAAATTTCGATCCTGTCACTTCAGTATGCAAATGAGAAACTTGTTTATAAATCCACATATATACTCACTGAATTTGTGTAAAGAAAAACCCATCCAAAAAATTTTCAATTTAAAGTAACTTATCTTCCCGTATTTTAAATAGTCTATACTTTTTGAACAATCAATCATTTGATGAATCGATAAATTTTACATTCCAATACGTGTCGAAACTAATTTTATTTTCGGATGCATTCATCGAAGTTAGCAGGACATTAAAACCTGCAAACAAAATATAGTCTAAATTTTATTTGAAATATATTTGAAAATTCGTTTTGCAGTTTTCCCATCAAAAATTGCAATATCATTTGAATAAGCACTTAAAAAAACAACTTATATATTCACGGTCCAATTTTTCTATCGTCCAATTTGTCGCGCATTGACACGGCTAAAAACAATAAATTTTCTAAACACCCATTACAAATCTTCAGAGCTTACGTAGAATGAAATTCTCACTCATGATTTGAACTAAAATAACTTCTGGAAAAATCTAACTTTAAAAATATATCCGTTTATAAATGTTATATAGCTTTTCACAGTTAATTTTAAATGAGAGGCTATTTATGATTATCTGGGGCTATTATGATATTGACTGAGCTATGTAATTACTGATTAATATGCACATATCCCCTACGTAGTGTACATACAGAATGACTGATATGGATCCAGCTCCCAAAGTGTCTTCAAACTGACTTTAATCTTGTTTACTTATGATCTCACCAGTAAGAGTTTAAGTAGCCGTTGTAGAATGACAAACAGAATCTCAATGATATGACTACGAGTGACACAATTTACCCTACTGAATCGCAATAAATACTGTCGGGTTTTTGGTTTACGACTAGGCAATGCAATTTCTGGTTATTATCAATACAATCCTCTTTCTTGCCCATATTCTCCTACCTACGGTATATATTGTGTCTTGTAAAAAGTGCGTAAAAAGTTTAAAGCATAATTAAATCGGAAATGATAGCAAAAGTTATATTTTTATTAATTTCTGTCGAATATTGGTACGAAATCATTTTTTATTTAAAGGTATCTTGCTGTTTTAAGAATACGTAAAATGTAAGATGCTGTAGGTGGCTGATCCAAGACAGCGTGATCATATTTTATAGATTGAAGCTTTGGATAAAAAATTCTAAATCTTTCGTTTCGAGTACGATCTAACTTACTTTTCTAGGATGCTATTATGTGATGCGAGTATATCGACAGAATAGTTATGATAATAGATGCTATCAAATAAGTATTGAACGTAACCTTAACGTTGGGAAAAGGGTGAAGAGCCAATCATGAAAACTACATGCATACATTCCGAAATTCGAGCGCAAAAAGTAGTCTATGAGGAAGGGAATTGAAAGAAATTCTGTTATCTAAGACATCGTCGTAAAGGTCCTGATTTAAGCTGGCATATCGCGATTCATACTAGTCAAAGAATGTAAAATTGAACCATCCATTCAGCTGTCCATAACCAAAAAACCTGTCCTCGAAGTTGAACCTCACTTGGTGGACACTCCCACTTACTAGTTTAACCCTCGTAGAGCAAAAAATGATCGTTCTAAGGAAACCAAACCCGCATATTAGTAGCAAATAATCATAACGTAATCCATCAAATCCTGTACTGAACTCGATGTGAGGTCTCCAATGAAATGTTCAACTTGCATTGTTTTGAACCGTTCCATGTGCATTGATTAATCTATAGGCAAAATTTTAGGAAAAGCGCGCAAGCCGCGTTGTCTGAAACACTGCGATTTCCAGTATTTACTGATCAAACGCTAACTAGTTTCGACCCCCATCGAAAAGATACTTCGAACTGAAATAACAACTTAAATGCCATCCTATTCCTTTCTTGTTTCGGTCCGGTGGGTTCCCAGCCTCTATCGACCGTTACGCAAGTTGAGTCCTTACTCAACCTGTTCTCGGAAAAAAAGAGAAACAACTTATTTCTTTTTCGTGCCTTTACTCCACTGTTGCCAACACAAACACCACGCACGCTCAATTGCCAAGGACGAAAAAACTGTCTCTTTGACACTCCATCTTTTTGCCATGCCCGATGCTTAATGACATCAGTCAGTACATCGTTGCAACTTAAACTCCAAGTCTTGGAATTACGACTCTGAAGGGATACTGTGCACTGACTCAGCGTCGGTGGAATTGTGTCCCGATTACATCTGCAGATGTTCTGGTTTTTTGTTCGTGCAGTGGGAACATAGGCGAAAGCAAATTCGATGCCGAAAATTAAATGTAGCGAGTGGCATTATCACTTTACTGATAAGTTTAAGAATACTTTCGTTGCAGAATGTTTCAGCTTACAATAACTGAAATGAGCCGAGATGTTTAGAGCTTTGAACTTTGCTTTTATGATGATGGAAATCTGTCGTACTTTTTCAAATAAGTTTCGATGAGTGTTATTGAGGAAGCAGAGATTTAATCTGAACAGAATTACATTTCATTTTGAAAACTTAAAAAATAAATGTCAAAAGTAAAAGGTTTAAATTCCTGATATTTTTTAAATCACGATTTTTTTCAAATTTCAACCGTCAAAAATTGCTAAAATAACAGTTAACGCCAATATCTGGTAGTTTAATGACCGTCAAATTTTTGGCTACTAACTATTTTGGAGTCAGTTTCTGAAATCAAAACCGTTGATATTAATAGTTAGACTGCTATCTCAAATTTGCAATAACAGTTAACACTTATCGTAAAACAACAGTGAACACTTATGTAGTAAAATAACATTGTTGACCATCTAAGTAATTTGGCGGTTATAGGCGCCAGTGGTCAGTTCTGTGACCTCGTCGCTGGGACAAGCCGCCCATCAATTTTTGCGGAACATGAAAGGAACCTCCTCAATCAGGAATTGACCTTTTGCCATGACTAGCAAGGATCCGCCTTCCCTTTGCGTCCCAAGGGGCCGTAAATTGTCAATTCACAAATCACACCATCCGCCAGATATATCCCGGTGATAGCGGAACGGCACAGAACGGAGAGTGGTGTCAGTATAAATGCGAATATCATTTGTTCAAAGGTCCTATCACTGCATCGTCAAGTGCTATTTCTCCCCCATCGTCAATACTTGTAAAACTCCGTATCTCCCCATTTGCAACCCATATAAAGCGCCGAAAGAGTGCAAATGTAGCGAAGCAGGGGTCGGGAGATATCTTTGTCAAGAGAACGCGTGCCAGTACGATTGCTACAGGGTTCTCTCCGGGGTTCTGTAAACTTTCGGAAAGGGGGCCCATAACAACAACCATAAACCCCTACTGATGGCTGTCTCCTGCGGAGTTGGCTAGAGGGACCGTTTCCAAATGGAATAACTGGTATCTTGTCAGAGATTGGGTTGATTATTTCCGTTTTTAATCCTCCTGGTTGGCTCGACGAGGTATCATGTCATTGGCAAAAAAGACCAGATCTTGTTGGACGAGATCTTGTAATTGGAAGAAATCCCGATCATTAGCTGGAAACTGACCAAATCTTGACCTCGTCATCAAAAATTTGGCAATATTTTGTTGACGAAATATCTTGTTATTAGCGAAATATTGTTAATTTTGATGAACGCGATATCTGTCGTCGAAACACTGTCGATTTTTGACGATAACGAAATATTCGTCATCAAGATATTGCCAATTTTTTGATGACGAAATATCTCGCCTTTAGCGAACTTGATCGGATCTTGACTGACGATATCTCGTTGAAATCATTTGGAGGGTTAAAACGTAGGATTGTCGATTTGTAATGTTTTTTTTAAAAATATTTTCTCAAGTTTTTAAAGCTTTTGTGAAACAATTTCCGAATTATCGATTCAACAACAATTCCAGATTTTTGAATAGATTCAACTAATCAATCCTTTAGTAAAGTAAGAATAATGAAAATTAAAAGCGTGTTTAAAATTCGTCGATGGCCAATTTTGTGGAGTAAGATGTCCACCATCATCAGGACAGAAGAGCCATGTACTCCAATCCTTTATTTATTTGAGACAATTTGGAAAAGAATGATCTTATCCGACGTGAGTTTTCTTGTCTGGCAGTATGGAATAAAATTCATCGTTTCTAAGTTAAACAATTTGGCGTGATTCCCTAAGCCCTATTTCGTTTAAAACTCAGACAAATCTTAAACTTTTATTGTTCAATCATTTTATATTTCTAAATTGAATATCAATTCTACAATTCAATTAGTCTACAAGCATGAGTAAATAATTTTTGCCCATACTTACAATTAATTTCTTTTGACCTAGGAACTTTACGAATTGTCAATTTGACTTCCATCTATACTTTGACGAATGATTATCTCAATTTGTCCGTATTCGAACCTTGCACCATTAACTAATCCAACCAACCCGTAACAACCCATATGTACTTACGGTGACTATAATTGAAATATGGAAAGCGGTACTTAATTAAAAAAAGGTTTGTGAAACTGGGATATCTTGCTGGAAATTCGTGTGTACTTATGAGTGACCATAGATGGAATATGGAAAACGGTACTTAATTACACTTAAAAAGAAATTTCTGAAACACTGGTTTGTCTTACGGGTAAACCGTCTGTGCTTATGAGTGACCAGAATTGGAACATGGGAAGCGGTTCTTAATTTTATAAAGTTTGGAAACATTGGGCAACTCCTCGTACTTATGGCTGATCATAGTAAGAATATGGGAAGCGATACTTAATTAAAAGTAAAAAGAAGTTTGGGGAAACACTTTGGCATGGCCTTACGGACAACTAGTCTGTATAGGTGACCATTGTTGAAATATGGGAAGTGGTACTTAAGAAAATTTGCGAAACGCTGGTACGTCTATGAATTACGAGCAACCTGTTTTACTGTGAAGTGGTATTTTGTGAGAAGTTGGGGTGAACCCGTCGTGGAATATGTATCTATATTTACTGTAAATCACTATGGAATAAGTCCCCCACCATCAGCTCCAGAAACGCTGAGAGGTTTGATCGAAGGGAACGGGGGCTCAACGCGAGAGGGGGAACTGCAACTTTTTGGACGGCCGACCGCTTTCGTCTACGGGACAGGGACGGACCCAAACCGAAAGATAGAGGAAGGGAAAAAAAGAAATAAAAAAGAGGGGCCACACTATGGAATGAAAGGGGGAAAGCACAAAACCTGTGGAAGAGCAGGTGATAGATTGTCCGTCTGTCTTTGAACTGCCTTTGTTCTCTCCGCTAGGGGTGTTCTCTGCCTGTCTCGCTTGAGAAGGGGGGGGGGAGGCACAAACTAAAATGACTTCCCCATCCTTCAAGAACCGCGGGTAAAGAGGCAAGACGCTCAGACGGCAGGAACTGCATTAAAATATATGCCCCCTGCCTCATAGTTTATGTGTGACCCCCGCGCACGCATGTAAACACGCAGAGTGAAAACGGATTTGTCAGTAATTTTCTCCGGTCCGAGTGATGAATAAAATGTGATTTTTATTTATTCCACTCTCCTTCGGACTTGTAGTATCCAGTCACAGCAGCTGCCAAGGTGGTGGTGTCGAATCCGAGCTTCAGTAGTCGGGACACGTGGAGATATTTATAACTCACAAATCTTACTCGGGGATCTTTAATTGCTGTTTAAGAGGTTTAATAAGGAGAAAGATGAAATATGCTCTTGTGTCCGCATAAAACTGCGGGGGTACGCTGCTGGAAAATTTTTATTGGTATTGCGTATTACCTCCCGTGGTTGAGCTAGGAAGAAAATTTATGTGGTGAGGAACTGTGAGCGCTCTATGGAAATTGTCCAAGTACTGATGTTGCGACTCTACGCTTTGGATTAGCTTTGCTCTGAGTTTAGTAACTTGTTAGGGCTTCAACTTGTCTGCATTGATATTTACTATTTGGAATATATTCAAGTGCGGAAAGATTTGTCAATAGTTTAACCCCAAGAGTACCTAAAAATGTTTGAGTAAAATTCAATTTTCAATTTGCCCATCCCGTAGCATTTTTTAACCTTACGTTTTCTTCAATGGAATGCCTATAGTCTTACGTTTCTTTACGAAAGTTAATGAGAAAGACCACGGAGGGATACAGTAAAAATCGAAGCTGTAATACAAAAGTTTCGTTTAATCAAATATGTATATTGGTGAATTTTTGCAAATAGCGCCCTAATTTTTCTAAAGAGAAAATTCTTGAAAAGCGTTATTCAAGTAGATGGGTTTACGGCCCTTTTTTTTTCTCACAAATCATTAAAATTCCAATTTTTTTTTATCAATTACCACTACTCTATTATCCATGAATTATATTAGTTTCAGTCTAGCTATTTCTTCTAATGTCAATTTAAGTTGTGCTTCTTAGAATAACCTCAGGCATTCTATACCCCTTAATACATTAATAACAATATTCTCATAAATAACAAAACAACCTACGTTTCATCTCTTAAGCCCACAGCTATTCTGTTACATCAGTTTCAGCAATATGCAATGACGTGTTAGTTGCGGGCAGGGACTGAAAAAAAAAATTCTTGTTACTTTAGACGAGAATAAATTTAAATGTACTGTATGCCAGAACATTTGGACAGCTTTGTCAAAGCTGTTATTACCCTCCAAAAATTCTACACCACCTATCACAAATCATAGCTTATGAAAAAAAAACGAATTTTAATTCCCTTCAAATAAACCTCTATAGTGGGGGAAATGCTAACTTAATTTTATTTATAAGCTAAATGCGTATGCTGGTATTAGGAATAGTGTTTACGTTCAAGATTCTAGTTTCAACATACAAGGATTCACTTAAAGGTCATTTCGTGGTGTGTATAATTTCAAGACGACAAAAATATTACTAAAATTTTGTAAATTAAGTAAATAAAATTAAGGTGGTCCGCGAAAGACTGTCCAGTTATAATACGTCTGATATTTATCAGTTTTCATACATTAATCTATCCGTGTAGCAGAAAATTATCCTACAGCGACAAACTATACCTGTTAATCTATATTTTTTGGATCTTTTTTTGATTTTAATAAAAGGAACCCATGGATCTATACATTTTATTTTTATTCGCATGGGAATAGCTTGGCCACACCTGGCCCTTGTGCCATAAAAATTTAATCATTGCATTAAAATATCCAAAAAGAGACCATCAAGGATGTTTCACGAATAAATTGTTTGAAAGAGGGGGAAGCTTATTGTGACGTTGGCAACTAGTGCTTGAACTTTCTTTCAAATTTCAAAACCAAGACATTCTCGCAAAAGGGTACTATTGGCAAAAATAAAAAGACCCCGGACGAACAGAGCGGAGTTTCTGATCAGTTGAATTAATTTACCATTTTCTCATCTAACCCAAAAATAAACCCCACCCGATTCAATCCTTATCACAATCCCGCTAATCAATACCCCGCGCGGCACACTCCTCGTATTAAACTTCACTAAACTGGCCGAAGCTGTGATTACCACCCTAAAAACGCTATCCGTGTTATATGAGCTGAATTATCTCGAGCGTGACGCCCAAAATAAAAGCGGCAGCCCATACCTACGAGCCGGGCTCTCGGAATGGGACATAATAAAAAAAAACCTCTGTAACAGTTAGAAAGCGACAGTAAATAATACAAATGGGACTTTAGAATAGACACTTTGTGTCCAAAAATGATGTCGTGCATATCCCTGGTGGCGGGCAGCTGTCTCACTTGCAACGGTTGCACAACCATAGATGGATGGACAATAGCGGAAACTTCGGATTCTGCCGCGGCCGGAAGCACGCTCTCCTTGGCTTGGCCGGCCTACCAACGGTGTCGTCGGTCAGACTGCAGTCACGGAGATAGACGTAGACCAGCTGGGCAGTATTAGAGGTCAGTTTCGAGGGTCAGTCTTAGGCACGCGTACTCGCTACGAACTGTAATGCAACGTGAAGAGAGTCTGAAATCGTGGGGAGTAATGTATCGTGTATTGTAGCCGGTTTCGCTGGTGTGGATGTCTGTCGAACAAGTCCCGCAACAGCTTTGTAATGCTTGATGTTATGCTCACTATGAACTATGTAATGCAACATGTAGAGCTGCATATTTCCAATTGTAACTTGTATTGTAACCAGTTTCATTAGGGTGGATGTCTATCGAACAGGTCTCGCAACAGCCTTGTATTGCTTGAAGCTATCCGCTTGTTGTCAGCTTCGTTGACCATTCTTCGTACTCACTAAGAACTGTAATTCAACATGTAGAGCCGGGAATTATAGGGAGTAATGTATCGTGTATTGTAACCGTTTTCGCTAGCGTGAATGTCTATCGAACAGGTCCCGCAACAGCCTTGTAATGCTTGAAGCTATCCGCTGTTAGTCACATTGAGGACCAATCTTAAGCCCTCATACTCACCACGAACTATGAACTCTATAAAATCGAATATACCCTAGCGAATAGGAGTATGTAATGTATCATGTATTCCAGGTGGTTTTACTAATGTGGATACCTATCGTATTGAACAGGATCCACGAACAACATAGTAACGCTCGAAGCTACCCGCTGGTACTGGCACAAAAATGGGATCTCTTTAAGATATAGTGGACACTTTTGTGAGCTTGAAAATTATGTTCCCTATCTACACACTAGTGTTTCTGTGGATTTGCTTACAAGCACGTTCTAAGCGCTGAATTTATATGCCTATGGCTTATTACTAGGTTTTTGTAGACGTACCATCCAAATCTGAAGCAATTGCATAATATGTTGAAGTTCGCTAATGTGCTAGCGGCTTAAGGCTTGTGCTCACTACGAATTGTAACATTATATGTAATCAACCTTAGATGTGGTTCTGCGTTCATTGCTGTAGTGTCATAGGACATCATAACAGTCGAATCCACAGTGCTATAGGTGTAGCACTTTGTAAAAGTCGAATCCATTGCTGTAGTGACGTATCGCTTCGTAACAATCAAATCCACAGTTCTGCAGTGTCGTAACATTTCGCAACAGTCGAACCCACAGCACTTTGTAAAAGTCGAATCCATAGTTCCGCAGTGTCGCGTATCGCTTCATAACAGTCGAATCCACAGTAGTATTGCTCCGTAACAGTAGAATCTACAGTTCTGAAGTGTAGTAGCACACTTCGTAACAGTCGGGTTCACAATGCTGTATCGTCGCAACACTTCAAGAAAATCTTATGTATAGTAATTTAAATTGCAAATTAGAAGGCGTAATTTCATTTGTCAAAAATGTGTTAAGTACATTTAAGAACTCGAAAGCATTGCATATCACCACAACTGATTTCACTGAATATTTAAATTTATACGTTTTCAATGTCAATGCCTTTTACGAATTTTGCTGTTCATTTTTATATAAAAAGACTCTTTTCAAGTGGTTCAAATGGTCAATCAATTGGTCTTAGAAGTCAGTCCAATAATCAATACATCTAATTTTTTATTTATACCGCACAGTAGCTAGACCAGAAGCCGATTAAACGAATAAAGCCACAAACAAGCCAAATTAGAGTCTCAGACCAATTAGATGCGTGTTCTCGTGGATTGCTGAGGTTATACAACTGCCATTCACAACTGGGCATCACCACGACTTTTAGATCTATAGACTTAGCCCAGTAGATCAATACTCCATTTCCTTTGATTATCTTTTAATGGTTTCGCTGATGTGATTTTTTTCTAAAACGTTCGTCTAAAGGAAACGGTTTATTATTGAAGTCTCGAGAAGTCGGTCAGAAAGATCTTTTTCAAAACTTTAATTTTTCTTAGTAACCCTTGCGTATTTTTATCAATGAATAGTCAGAATACTTTATTATTTTTTTATGTTAAATTTTTTTTTGTTTTGTGTTGACCCCCCATCCCCCCAATATGTTTGAAATCTATCCTCGGTTTAACTTTTTTTCTTATATTTTATTCTACTATAAAATGCACTCAATCTTTAATCCACTTTTAATGTTTTTCTATTTGCATTGATTTTATTATTTTATCTTACATTTGGTTTTATCTGAATTCGGAACTTACGCCAGCTAACCGGGACATTACAGATTGGTTATAACTTTACATGGTCTTAAATCTTTGGGTAGGAAGAACTATTGGAAACATATTCAATCAAATTTGCTGTTTATGCTTTTCTAATCATGGGAATTCTATTTCTCAAACCATACCCTGAGAATAAATTTTTCCGATGTATCTTTTGGTTAGCGGTTTAGTTAGCCATCATGTAGCAAAAACAAATGACCGTAGAGTGACCAAACTATTGAGTTGTAATTTTTTTTATTTAAAGTTCAACCAGTAATGGCGGGAACAAATAATAGAAGCATCAAGACTAGCCACAAATCTAAACAGATAACATATATTCAAACATCTGTGTACCCGAAGATTTCATAACTTCCGTAATATTCTTGCATATTAAAGTGACATTAACGCTGTCTTTCACCCTTCCTCAGAAAAATTCGACCTAAATTTTATTTCAAAAATCAAAATCCTGCGGTCTAGAAACTACGCACGCCAATTTTGAGCCGTAAATTTCTAGATTAAGCTCTATACAACAGTTATCTACAACAGCCTTGCAATTTCAATATTCAATGTAAATAACAATGTAAAATCTTGAGAACTATTTCTTATTCAAACGCAGACAACTTACACATAAATCCAGGCTGAAGAGAATCCAAAATCAAGAGATGCTTGAAATGAAGATGGAAGTTTAATTAACTGTCTTTAATTCAGCGTCGCTCTATCAGATCTAATTACCCCTTGTCTACGTTAAGCGTACAATTAGCCAGTTGGAGCCTCAACAGGGCTTCAAAGGCTGACGCGGTCAGACAACTTCCATCTCGAAGAGACAGGTATATCCCACAAGTAAAGATTGGCACAGCCGACAGATAGAATTGACATTAAGACAGGCATAATTAATATCGGCTAGTGACAGAAGTAGTGTGGATATCAATTTAAGCAAGTTCAAAGGTCTGAGCTTTATAAAAGCAAGTACAGTTTTTAAAGGAGAAACGCTATTCATACTGAAAATTCAAACGCATTGGTGTTTATTTGGGGGGAAGGGATTGAAGTTCATAATTTTAATCGTTACTATCATCAACTCAGTACAGCATAAACATGCTTATCAAGATCTAAAAAATTTTCTTTTTAAGTACACTTCTTAGAACTGGACTTGCTTATAAAAACTTCTGCGAAGAAAATCCCTTAACCTTTAAATTCTAGAAACTAAACAAAAACGGGATAATCGTATTGATATGCTAAAGTGCTCGTTATAATTCCACATAAGTCGATCATTTTCGTACTGTTTTAGAATTCACGTACTGCATTATATTGCCGTACTTATGAAAAATGTGTATCCAAATTTGGTCTACTATTTGACGTATGTTGCATGTTGCTTATATAATGCTTCACAGCACTGGATGGCCCCAGTATGCTATTAATTGAATGTGCTGTTTTCTAGCGTCATAGGATATCAAACACTTGAACGAATCTTTATGAATTAACGGTTGTTACATGCTGCTTATCTAAGCATTTAATACGTCAAAACATTTGATGGCAGTATGATTCCTTTGTTGTATTCCAATTCCTTGCGCTATTAAGGATCACATACCTCTTATTGATAGTACTTTAATTACATTTAACTTTATAGACCAAACGCGGAAATATTCTTACTATAATGGTTACATAACACACAACAAGAAATAAGAAAAATTCATCAGTTTAAATACGTTATATCCCAAGTCTTAAAGACGCGAATTATAAATTCCGACAGGTCTTAATTCCACTAAACTATCCACAAAGTCCAAGTCAGCAGTTGACATTTGAAACTCAAAACTCCAAATATTAAAATCCGTTTTGACACCAAACAAGAAATTCCCTTCGAAACATGATTACACAAACGAAAAACCGATCCTTTCTTTTATTTCACAAAAAAAAAAAAAAAAAAAAACCTTTCAAACAAGTCATCTTTATGTCGAAGACAGACAGCTTAGCCCTAAACGCGTCAAGAATTTTTTTGACAAACTTAAAAACCATCGAGTTGGATGATTGCAGATATGCAACTCCCCTCTTCCAATGTTCCCCACAAATTATCCCGTCTGTGTGAAAATCCCCAGAAACCATCCTCCCGTTGATGTTAATGTTGGTCTTTATTTTGAATATGCTGCGACGTCTTTTTCTTGATCAATTTCCAACTCTCGGTGGGGTCGGCACACATCCGTAAATGACGAATCGTTTGTCTATTATCCGTTATTCAATATTACTGCAGCCTGTGCTGCTGTTTTTTGTTGCTAATGTCCGAATCTGTTCATTACGATGTCGGATGTCATTACAGCTTCTTTAAACGGCCGATAATCTTCCCGGTACAAGTTATCAGGAAAAGCTCAAAGGGGAGTAAATTATTGGAATGTGGTTTATATAAAGAGTGATGCTTTTATTTAGGGCCGCGTGCATTTGAAAATACTAGGAGGGAAAGATGAACTGGATGCAGTGGTGCACGAGGAAAATTCTACGTCATTGACTCTCAGATATGGCATTCAAGTCCTTTAGGACCGGGTAGTGGAGAGGACTAACGGTCTTAGTTTCTTTTCTCGTGTTTTCCTAGTCCTTTTTTTGAAATAAACCATTGAAGGAATTAAAAATTGCTGAAGGCTTCGCTTCACTGAGGGTATTGATTTTTTAAGAATATCGTTAATAAAGTTTGTGATAGAGGATATTTAGCAGATTTCTGAGTATTCCAGCTTTGAGCAAAAAATGCGTGGAGTGATCGAGTTAGCAGAATTTACTTTTGTATCAGATATCTTCTAAAACTCTGTACATTAAAATTAATGTAATAGAATATTGAGATGGAGAATTTGAGCTTGCTCGACAAGTTCAAGTGGTTATAGATAAAAATAGTTACAAATTGAATAAAAACTAGAAAAGTATTCTATGAAAAGTATGTACTGTTTTCTTCACCTATGAGTTGTAGTAGTCCACCTATCAGTTGTAATAAACCTATCAGAGAGAGAGTTCTAGAGAGAGAAAGTAATAAGCCTATCCGTTGTAATAGTCCACCCTTAAATTGCATTTTATTTTTTAGCTGTCCATTTTCTAGAGATAGTCCATCTTGTAGCAAATCCATCTTGTGCTGATAGTAGTCCATCTTGCGGGATAGTAGTCCATATTGTACTGATAGTAGTCGACCTTTCAATTGTAATAATCCACCTTTCAGTGGTGGTGGGACGCTGGTATTCCTCCTCTTCGAAATGGAAAGGGGTTAGTTACGTAAACATTTTAGTTCAATTAGGCCGATGAAGCATAAATATTTTCTTTTTTGTTATGCAGATCTCCAGTAGTGTAGTATATAGGCAACATAACTTTACCTCTTAAATTTTTTTAAATGTGAAAATACATTCATATAAAGGTTTTTATTGTACCAACCTTTGAAATGGTTAAAAAAACTTAAGAAAAACTTTTGCTGCTGAAATTCGTTCACGAAACTCAAATGTCAATTCATGCGTGTTATTTGCAGACTTCAATTGAGTTCTGAGAAAGACAGCCCGGGAAATTGAATGCAGTGGAAGTTCACTCCCATGAGACAACTATCGAAAATTATCCTCTAGTAGTGGGTGAAAACTGTCCTCACGGCAGTTCGGATTCTAAACTTAGAAAGGTTGTCATCCTCTTTTGCAACAATTTCCGCGAGAAACAATCATAGCAGTTCTAAGAGTTAGTCTAGTCGCCGTAGGTGCGGTGGAGATATTTTCAGTGCCAAACTTGAAGTTGGTCATAGACCAATTACTTTTTGGGAGGAAAATTAATATCCGTGTTAGAAACAGCACATTTTATGTAGCTTTAAGTCCAGCGCCTGAAAAAGGTTCTTGAAGTTGACATTACTTAACGAATGCATTTTTTTGCTATCAATTCTTTACCTTAATTTGTTTACTTTTGAACAGTTGGCTAATTTCAGTTACGGATGCAATTCCCGTTAATTAAGTAACTCACTTTATTAATTTAATTTTTGAAGCTCTTGATCAGTTAGCCTATTCCACTTACGGATGGAATATAGACGGTTTAACTAACTCAATATATCTCAACTTAACTTTTCGACCAGTAATCTGGTACACAAGGTGAAGTAACGGACAAGCTGCGCCAAGCGCAAGATTAAGTACCACCCAATAAAAATATTTAAAATCCAAACATTCACAATAACAGTGCTAATGCTCACCGCAAAAAGAATTGTAGGAGATTGCTAAAAAAAATTTTAAATATGTGATTACACATGCAGTTTAAAAGATATCATAATATAGCACTTTTCCTAGAATTGGTTTTAAAAGGTCACCTAAGTAGTATAAAAGCTTGAATATTTTCTCTAAACCATTGACAGACATGAGATGTATCCCAATATGAAATTTAAATATGAGTTAAAATAGCGATAAAAAAACCCAGGTATTTTCTAAAAAGATTAACGCGATGAGAGAGAGAGAGAGTGCGCAGGATGACTTAACAAGTCAGAAAATAGGCGATGAACTGTTAAAATAAATTGAAAGTAAGAACGTTTAAGATGGGACAAGAAATTATAAAATATGACGCATGGGAAGAAGTTGATTGTACGATGGAGCTCACTTATCAAAAGATGGCGACGCGTGTCTCTCGAATGATCGGTGCGAAAACGAGTTATTAAAACTTGTCTTCAACGAGTCTTGATGGTAAATGTTGAAGGTACGGAGACATTAAATATTGATGAAACTGCTGACCGAAATACTGTCAGTCCGTCGTATATTTCTGCATATGGACAGGATCACGCGCCAAAACTGCGATCGAAGTTCCCACTGTTACAATTTTTATTCGTCTCCGAGTCATTTCTGGTTTCCCTTCCGAATCGTTTACCACGGAAATGCAAATGAGCAATGTGGAGACCAGAGTGTACCCCAAATCTCCAGTTTTATCGCTTCCCGCTTGAGTATTCTGGTACCCCAGAGAAACGGTACCCAGCGTACCGCGAAGCTCCCGGTCACTTTGGGAATTTTCATTCACATTTGAAATAAGAGGGCCATTATCGGTCGAATGCGCTCACGTGAGCCGCCTCGGTACAAATCTAATTAAGCATCGATAAGCTCAGCAGGAATCTATGCAAATGAATATTTGCGTCTCATTATGGCTGGAGACCACGAAACTCACCAGCAAGCAACCGTGCAGTCTAATTGTGGAGCGCTTCATATGCAAGAAGCGTGTGCACTCCCTTCATTATGCAAATCACACTCACAAGAGTGTATTTATACTTCAAAGCCCGTTCATCGCTATTAGAAAGTCTTGTATGCAGATTGTCATCCGTATTTTATAGCGGAGTTCAAATTTTCATCAAGCCATAAGGGTTGGTTGTTTTGGCGTTTTATGGCGCGAGGGACATTTGGCCAAGCTTCGCCAAACACAAACAAGTGAAAGTGTCAAGAAAGAGAATAAAGAGGAATTGGGAATATATAAAATAATAGGATGAAAGTAGAAGTATCTCTTGGACTCAAATCTAGTCTTTACATGTGGCCCTATGGCATATATTTCAATATGGCCCTTGCGCCATAAAACCCCCAAATCAGCCAATCATCTATCCCGTGCCATCAAAAAGGCAGTACATATCTCCCAGCTTCGTTTTTTCGAGTTGTGGATTGTAAAGATGCTTTGTATACGCGTATTTAATATCATATGCTAGAAAACGCACGCTTAATCAATTGGTCTGGTAATACTGTTACCTAGTGGAGTAAAGTATTAGATGCTTACTTGCAGGCATGTAACGATACCAAAATTGAAAACACTGTCTTTTTGACTAGCACATTAATAGGAATATCAAGGACTGAGGGTATTAAGGACAAGGAATATTAACGACTGGGAGTATTAATGACTAGGAGTTCTAACCTTCTAAGTGATTTCGATAAAATATCTTGTCCATCAAGATTTTACCAATTTTGATAATGACGAGATATCTTATCAAGATATCGGTTATTTTTTATGATGATGAGATCAAGATCTGGTTAGTTTTCTTCTGATGACAAGATATGTTGTTCATCAAAATCTGGTCAGTTTTGTTGATGACGAAATACCTTTGTCGAGACAACCACCAGGCGTGTTAAGGACTATGGATATTACCCCTAGGAGTGTTAATGACTAAGTACTACGACTAGGAGTAATAAGAACATTTCCTGTTATTTCATTTCTTCGCATTCTCAACAAACTTGTTTTAAGTCAAGATGAATTCCATAACGTCATATCAATCATTTATCATACTTTTCACTGCTCTGTCGGTAGTAACAATACAACCACTTCTTCCTCTTATTCGGTTGTTCGTTACCATCAAAAGTGAAATTTAACGAAAAAATTCCAGAAGTTGATTTACAAAAAATGCTCTGCCCAGACTGTGGGTTCTTAGATCGCGGGCGTAAATATTGTTTTTTGTTTTCTAAAACGAAGCGCTAAAAGTTCGAGACATTTGTCTACATTTATGAGTACTTACGTTGACTGCCGATGCGAGACGAGTATTAAAAAATGCTGCTTAAGTCGACGCTAAAGCAAAAATAGAAGACGATACAGACTTTTTCACAAACAATCGGACACTTAGAATTTTGAATATTTGTATTTTGGGCTACCATTTTTTCAATTTTTAATGCCGCTCCCCTTATATTCTCGGTTGCTGTAAACAATAAAATTCCCATAGGGATAGTTTATTTTAACCTTTACTAAAAGTAGAAAAAGGGCATTTGTTTGAGAAAACAAGACAGACAGGGTGTTAAAATTGTAGCATAAAAGCTGCCATTATCTCACTTTTTCAACAAAAACGTAAAGTACGTATGTTATACCAGGCTTCGCTTCACTTTTTATTGTGGGTTATTATTGTAATATTTTCTTTCGGAACCCCCATCTGAAATTGCTAGGCCAATTTAGCAAACTGGAAGGGAAGAAAAGCGCGATATCACACTTCAGATTAAACAACCATAAAGTAAACAATTTCACTAGAAAAGTGCCCCAATGTGATTACTAAACAAAATATTCTCTATATTCAGCGTCTAATAACAATAAGTGTGAATAACATAAAGAACAATGAGTGGGATAAACTAAAGTTAAATTAATTTTTTATGTTTAGTGATATGGAGCGTAAAATATCGACCCTTCTTTATCTCTTGCCGACAGAAAATCTGTTTAATCACACGAAGAGTTGAAATATTTCTGTAAATTTCCGTTTTCAAAGGTATTATTTAACCCTAGATTACTAACGAAAATTTACAAAATTGTTAATAACCACCACTTTTGTAATACGAAATTTGGCATTATTGCCTTTAGTGCTGTTTACAGTAGTCAGTAGTAAAATTTTGTCACTTGCCGTTTCAAAGGTTTCAGAATTTAGTTAAATTTTAACTGTCCCTCTCAAAGATTTCATAATTTAGTAAAGTGCTCTTTCATTTTCCGTTCAATGGCTATTTTCCAAGATGGTACTTTTAACGCAGTGCCACTTTCAAAATTCAGTAAAATGTTTTTACTTGCCGCTTTCAAGTTTCAAAATTCAGAATCTTCTACAGATAAAATGTAAATGCATAGGATACTTTTTATGTAATGGCTTTAAATAAACTAAGTCGCATCAATTGAATTAACACTTTATTAACTTAGTCCTTCACTACTAAATAGTGAAATATTAGGACCTGATTATTTTTATATTGGCCCTTGCTCCATAGCACCCAACCAATCAATCTGAAATTCTGACTACGCTTCTGAGTTCAAAATGAATGCCTTCCAAGCAGAGCTTTGATAAATTTATTATAAAAATCATAAATAACAATCATTAATAAAAAAAATTATCGATTTGCTTTGCCTCAATGAAATTGTTAAACAAATAATCAACCGATATTGTATCATGTGAAATCGAAATGGGTAAATTAGGTGGCACAGCTTGGACTAACATGACTCTCGTTCCAATAAATATTAATAAAAATCACCGATTAGCCTTCCTCGATAAAATTATGTAACACTTCATTTTTATGTCCCGGTCAACTTATTACGAATCATGCGAAATAGAAAATAGCATAAAATAATTCATGTTTCTCTTACAAATATAATCGGCTCTGTTTCGACAATAAATTGAGAACACGAGACTCAACCATGACTTTTTCCGTCAGAATTCCTTGTAGTTTGTTTTGTGGATGGGTGTTTTCAATTGTTTGTAATCGACCCCTTTAGAGAGACCCGTTTTTACGCAGTATTTATTTTCGTGAGTTACGTCATTTTTATGGGCACTAAACACTGCATGAGATTTACGATCGCTATTGATGGTATTTAAATCGGTCCAAGAGCCACGCTCTTAGAGTAGCGAAGTGAATCTGGAAGAACTTTGAGTTGGAGTGTTTCTCTATTCCACGGATATTTATGCAGTCCTTTTGTTCCTGATTTTTAATCCCTTAAGGCCTGCGCTTTTATTTACCAGAAGAAGAAAAAAGAGGAATTAAGGTTTTTTTATTTGATCAACATAAACGTCAAAGTCTGAAAGATATCAAAAATGACCAACAAGGATGACAAACATAATCACCAGTAATTCGGTCATTACCCCCTGGCCAACATTATACAAGATAATTACCTATACGGCTAAGGTTTTTTACCTTTACTCTATCAACATAAATATTCATTGAAGGCTACTGCAATAATTTTTTACCATTTGAAAAATTATATATATTAATTACATTTATACACGGCTCCAAAAATAGTTTCAACCTTTTTGTTTCGATGCATATAAATATACACCCTAAATAAAATATATACCCTTCATACATATTACAACATAATAAAAAAAAAATTACCTTTTAAAGTATAGTTTGCTTTGGGTTTCGTGGTGCAAGGGCCATATTTGACCAATATGCGCCAAGCACAAGACAGCAAGCAAAATGCAGGCGAGGGAAAAAGAGAAGGGATTACAGATCACTCGGATACCTTGGGTTTGTGATGCCCAAACGCAACTAAAGATGTGGCCCCTGAGGGTATCATTTAAAATATGAAATAGCTTCTTTTGGAAGTGGAATTTGTTTCTACAATCGAGTTTCGACAAGTCAGTTGTATTTTATGCCTTTTTCTGGTAGGAGCCCATGACATCAACCCATGAATTTACCCGTCTTATGAATGGTTCCCAGTGGAATCACTAGGATACAATGGTTAGTTTTGGAAAGTCCATAACTGTAGTGGTGACATGGCAGTACAAAATCTCAAGTGGTTAATTAAAATCGCTGCAAATGTCTTGTTAGTACGAGGATTTTGATTCCGCTATTGGTCATGCAAACAACGTGTTGCAAACCTTTCTACACCGTTGTTAATTTTGTAGATAACCTCTTTTTGCTTTTAATTTTTGTCGATCCTCTCATCTGCTTCCAGACCAAATTCTTTATTAGTCTACTGGGATACAGCTAAAATCCTCGACAACACTCGCACACACACACATGCCAAACCTGAACATACTACCTCTAACCCTAAACACCTAACTTGGAAATACTACCTTAATTTAACCCTCCTGGTGGTTGTCTCGACGAGGTATCTGGTCTCATTAGCAAAACTTACCAGATCTTAATGGACGAGATACCTCGTCATTAGAAGAAAACCGAACAGATTTTGATCTCGTCATCATAAGAACATCGGCAGCATCTTGACGAAGCATTTCATCATTTGTAAATTTTTTCAGGTCTTGATAGACGAGATATCTCTTCGTATTCACATGGAGGGTTAGTTTTAATTTATTTAGAAATAGACAAGACCAAAACATCTGTTTAATTCTCGAATCATTTGGCTTAAGAAGTTGAGAATTAATTTAAAGCGGGTTGTTTATCTTTGTATGCAACTTTTATCTGCTTTTCGTTTTAGAAAGCTGTGTTGTCTGCACCATTATATCTCTCCTACACACTTCATTCTTTGGCGTATAAAATAGTTCAGGTTTTGAGCGACGAGATATCTCGTCGTAACCACTTACACGGTTAATCTTAATTTATTTAGAAATACACAAGACAAAATTTGTTAGATGCTCAAATCCTTTCGCTTACAAAGTTGGAATCAATTTAGAGCGAGTTGTTTCTCTACTTTTTATCTGCTTTTCGTTTTGGAGAGCTAAGATTGGAGATCATCTATCACCCTCCATTGCATTTCATTCTTCTGTTTTGAGGGACGAGATATCTCGTCGTAACAATTTGGGTGGCTAATCTTAATTTATTAAGCAATCGACAAGACCAAATGTGTTAGATTCTCAAATTGTCTTAGGAAGTTGGGAATTATTTTAGAGCGGGTTGTTTCTCTCTCGGCTCTTACTCTTATTTGCTTTACGTTTTGTAGAGCTAAGCGTTGTATGCATCATTATCTATCTCCCTCCATCAGACTTTATTCTTCTCTGGCATATCACCTCTTGAATCTAGCCGATTTTTGTGGGAAGAAAGTGGGTTTTTTGCTCGAATTCTGCAAATCGCGTCTCAAATTGAGCGTAGAAAAGAAACCGCAGGTTCGGAAAAGGAAGAAAAGAAGCGAAAATCGGGGAAAAAACAAACAAGACTCATTTATTTATTTTTAAAATCTAGGTGGAAAAATCAGACCTCCGTAGGCAGATCTAGAGAATGAATGAAACTGACATCTTTCCTCACAAGGAACTGGACCAGAGCGTTTAAAACTAAGGCGAATCCCAGAACAAGTTTTCCTTCACTTTCTCGCAGAATACGGAAGTGGAGTCTTTCAGCATTCAGAGACACCGACTCCACTTGGTCACACTACAGTTATCTAGAGCATTCTCACGGTAAAAACTTGGATGTGCTCGTTTATTAGCAGTTTTTTTTTCTCTCAGGAGGTTTGTTTACCTCAAACAGTCGTTTTCCCCCCCACTTTGATGCATTTAATTCGCATGCCGATTTCAAGAATGGTTATGTGGTGCAGCGAACGTGGGAACCCGCTTTCCGCAGCATGCCATACCGCACAGTTGGAATTTCGGACCCATCCTCCGAAATTACGAGCCAGATTAGCGTCTCGAAAGTGTCAGCGGTGGCGTATGCGTGAGAAACTCGGGGCTTGTTTACAGGTGTAATCTGTTTCAATTACTATTCGTAATCCGAGTTTTTGTGTTCGGACAAATGCCGCGCATCGCCTTGTAATATTATTTCGGAAAGTGAAATTCCGACTAAATATCACAAAATACTCTTTAAGAACTACGTGAACCGGTAATCCCAAGCCTTCCGAGAAGTAGTATCAGCTTGGCCAAATAAAGCCCTCTTGTGCCACAAAACCTGAAACCAACCAACCTAGAAGTAGTGGAATCATCGCCAAAAATCACCTCAAAAATCGCATATCAATTACTCTTCGTAATCCAACACCTATTCGGGCAATGCCGCGTACCACCTTTGAAGCGCTGTTTCAAAAGTGAAACTTTGAACATTGCAAAAAATACTCCCCAAGATCATTATTTGAATCGGTAATTTTTTCTCCTAATAGGATAGTATCACAACTCACTTACAACTGCATTGTTAGTAGTAATTTCAAGTACTATATCGTAATGGCGAGTTATTGTTCGGACAGATGCTGGGTATCACCTTTACAACAATCTTATTCTGAAAATCAGTCCTTAATTTTAGACCTCATTTTTTAGATTTTTTTCCAAACGGTAGTATATGGAAACAACTGGAAATAAACGAGTTTCCGAAAAATCGCAATTGCATTTTTTACACCACATTTTACTTCTTATGTTGATGACGGTATATTTTTATGTTTACTGCTTCCGTAGTTTATTACAGTAACTACATGAAAATCCAGTTTTAATTTTAATGTTGGTTTGGTTACCCTTTTTAATTTTTAATCTGCTTTTATACGCACTTGTTTAGTCTCCTATTTCTAGCTTGTTCGAATTTTGACCCTTCGCCATTAAATCCAAATCAACCAACCAAAAATTTACTAAGGATCAGGAGTGAAATTTTTGCACCTTTTCCGATTTTTTACCGCGGAACTCTTCAGTGCATTGCTTACAAATACGCTCTCGACATATTTTCTCCTGTGAAAAAGACAGAATAGCAGAAACTTTTATTAGCATAAAATTTATATATTTTGTCAGTTGAGTTGGTTTAAGTAAATGTTTACAAAACCCGATCTTGGCAGATCCGGTGCACCCAAAGTTGTACCATCTAAGACAGTTGCAGAGTCTGAACGAATCTGGTTCATTCCGTAAACGTTACGTCGATATGTCATATCAAAAGCACGGAGACATCAACACACGTTTGCACCTAATCAGTCAGCCCGACTTCATTTTGAAAAACTGTTTTTCCAGCATGCAATTTAAGTCCTCCGAAAGCTTCATCAGGCATAGCCGGAGGACATCATCAGAGAAACTTCCAGAAAACAGCAGACCGGAAGGAAGAGGAAGGAAGGACGACCGAAAAAGCTCCTCAAATCGAATATTTACGAGTTTCTACTTCCGCCGATCTTTTTTATTTTTCGCTCAATCTTATTTTCACGTACTGCTTTATTCCTCCCCTATTTTTTCTCGGGCTTACGTAAAGCAGAGTGTGATAAGTCGGGTCTACGCCTTTCCGGTGGGGGTCCAGTGCTACTGTTCTACGCGGTCAGTGATCATTGGGCGCGCTGAAGAGCGGTATTTTTAGCTGACCATTGGACTTACCCTTAGGGGTAGCTCCTCGTCAAATTTATGAAAGTCAATGAACAGTCAATAATGTCGTGCTAGTTCAGGCAGTAAGTTGTTTGGTCACTTAAGATTAACGATTACGTAAGAGACGGATTTTCAGCGGCGAACAAAGGGACGAAATGCGTCGGTTCTACTTTCTCTACACAAATGCTGTCGATTGGTTATTTGTACGTGATAATTTAAAGGACTAATTAATTCATTTAATAACTTGTTTTACTTTAATGTCTAAAGCATTCTATGTATTGTTACTATACTTGTAAAAAGATAAGGAATCTAAGAAACCAACACTTTTTTTCGAGAGACTTGTTCAATCCTAGCCTCCTCTGGTTGTGCCACATATGGTATATGACATGCTTTGACGCTACGGAAACACTAAGAACCAATCAATGGTTGGTTAATAGATACTGCTACCTAGTATTAGTTACGTTTGAAATATTTATATACCGAGCAAACATACTTAACATATAGGCGATTTGATCTCTTGCGTTTTGCAATGGAGATTTACTCATTCATCGAATTGAAGATTAAGTATATCTGGCATAGCATTGAAGAAAGAATATATTTAAAATGAAATAGAAACTCGGTAGATTCTTTTTTTTTTGTGTGTGTGTTCTTGAATTTGTAGAACATTAATGACTGCATAAAACACAACGGTCACTTTTGCATAATGATGCTTGGAGAACACATGAAACTTGCAAATAGGTTAAGGTAGTATCTTAGAAAAGGTGAAACTTACTAACAGATTAAAGTTAATTTCTTAAAAAGGTGAGCATTACCAACAGGTTCAATCAATAAGTATAAGTTGAGGCTATCACAGCAAGAGTGGCCTAACCCACCAACATATCCAATGGAGATAAAAAATAATGCGATTTTCTTCACGCCATGTTTTATACACTTTTATTTATCCACAATATGATTTGCGATTCGAAAAATTTGTTATTCAGTGATCAACAATAAGTAATTTTGTAATTTTAGAAGATTTGTGAACCTGAACCTTTAAAAAAAATAAAAGGTCTTAATAAAAGGCAATGATAAAATTTTCTGGTTTTTGTGGGCCACTCTTGCTCTTATAGCCTCAAATAGACGCACGTAATAATTTATTCAAATTTTAATCTTCCACTACCACCGAAATTAACAGAATAAATTAAAAGAAAATAATTTTTTCTTAGATTTAACCACTTCTAATAGTGGGTTGTTATTCCGATAGCAGTTGAAATGAAAGTATTATTTCAAAACAACAGTTGGCACCTGTTACCCAAAAAATTAGCAGTTACCGATGAATATTGAGATGAGAGTAAAGCAATCTAGGAACCGCGAATTATGTTTTAAAATTAAAAATAAATTTATAAAAGTACTTGATAAAGAAAGTTAAAACTGAAATTAAAATCGATTTCTAACAGCTGAAAATAGCCGTTAAAGTTAGTTGCTAATTTTTAGCGTTAGTTGCTAACTGATAACAAAAACGTTGATATTAGCAATTGATAACTGTTATCGCAAACTAGCATTAGCCGCTAACACTGTTATTGTTGAATAACAGCTCTGCCCCTCCCTAGATCCTAACATTACCGATATAAGCCTTCAACCCCAAATGACCCCCTTCACTATTTACTACCATGGCCTTCGGTTCTATCGGGATCAATGTATCAAATGACGCATAGGGTAAAAAGGGGACGCTTAAAACAGATAAGATCAAGACAAAGTCATTAAAGTTTTTTTAACGGATGGCATATCCCTTTACCCCCAAACCCATCAGGATATCTCAATTTGCCTACCCTTGCTGTAAAGAATGGAAAATGCTTATCTTTAACATACGCCCCGCCCCTCCTTTCTGTATTAATTCATCCAGTATTAATACAGCGTGATGAATACTGTAATTAGACCTGGATGAGGTGGAAGGTTTTGTAACTTCACTCGATTTTGTTGGGCAGGTTGTGGGAGCACCCGATTTGGTTTCTCTAGTTTAAGTCCGGAGTAAAGCTGAAAATAAAACTGGGAGCGAATTTATTTCCCATTTATTGCGATATATCGTGCACAAGAAAGATGAAAGGGCTCAAATTATAACCGAAAGTGCACTTTGGTCAACGAGTCCAAAAGACCACGTGTAAGTCTCACAGCAACCAACTCCTGGTCATCCAGGGATTGCAGATACATTGCAAATATGGGGGGGTTAGTCTGTTTTTTTAGTTTTATGGCGCAAGGTAAAAAAAAGTTACAAGCTGCGCCCGACTCAAGACCGAATAAAGAAATAAAAACTGCATAAAGATAAAAGAAAGCCCCAAGTAAATGAAAAGGCAAGGGTAAAACGAAAGGGAGAACAGATCACTCGACTACCTCGGGATTGACTTGTCGGCGTTTACTAGAAGAATGTAAACCCCGGAAGGGGTAAATATGGGAAGGAGGTTGTGAAGCATGGACAAGTTGTATTGTTATCTACTCCTCACAAATGTCATATTTTGTATTCATGCTTTTAAGTCTATAGATAGGTAGATATGTAGCTAATTAACATCGCACTGGAGCAACACAACGAACTATTGATGACAGTCCGGGATCAATCCCAATGGGACACGGACATTAACATAACATTAGTAAAGACGTTTGATTTCGAAAATGATTTACGTTAGTGTAAGCGAGATGTTTGAAATTTAAAAAAATTTAAATTAAAAATTTTAAATGAGACATTAGTGTAAACTTGTCTACATTTACATTTGACAGTAAAAAAGGTTCCTTGTGCATGTATGTTCGTTATTTGACGTTGTCTTGTGTCTGGTGCAGCTTGGACAAACATGGCCTTTGCGCAGTAAGCCCTAACCAACCCAAATCAAAGTAATTTAGTTACCTGTCTAGTTTGGGGCAGCTTGGCCAAATAGGGCCTTTTATCAATAAACCGCAACCAACCGAATTCAAATTCATTTAATTGTCTGTCGAGTGTTTGACTCAGCTGGTTCAAATATGACCTTTGCGTAATAAAACTAAACTAACCCAAATCAAGATTCTTCAATATCGTGTCAAGCAAAATATCTATAAACCGTTCAGTTTTCAAGTAGCGGAAACGAGGGCATTATTAACCTATAAATTCATTTGAAAGCAAGTTCAAGAATTCGCAATAACTACTTTTTAAACAATCAAAATCTTGAAAATGGTTTCAGCATAGTTTGAAAAGCTATTGTTCGCTTCCTAGCCTTCATTCGAAATTGCTTGTTTCCAATTTAAATCTGGTTTCCCATGACAGCATTATAAACATGCAAGCTGGACACGGGTAATTTCAAAAACGAAGATGCACCTTTTCAGATGATTTGAAAAACAGAATTAGCTAATGGAGTTTGTGTCAGACATTAATTGAGCGTTGAAGACCTTTCCGTTTATTGTCCGGAAAATACTTCATTAGCCAATGCTACTCGCTTAACCGCTCATTGTATACAACCTTTGCAACAAGGAAACCGTCTCATGTGAAATACGAGAACCAATCGTGCTCATCGAAGCTTTACAGTTCCAACGCAAATGAATAAAACGCTTTCTTAGTGGATTTTATATCCGTCTATTATAGCGTACATGAACAGAACCCATGGGGCTATATGGGTCAGAAATAAAATTTTAGATTTTGAATTCACATAAGGAAGTATGAGTCTGAATGCTAACTGACAAAAAGCCTTCGTAATTGTACCTTTTGTGTCTTTTTGGCATGTTTATATCTTGTGCGGCGTAGACTTTCGTAATTAAATATAGTTAAATTGGTTGGTTTTTTTGCTTGCTTTAAATTGGGTAAAATAAGATGAGCAGTAAAATATTTTCGGTGTATTGTAATTTCAAAGCATGTAAACGATGGCGTTCGAAATTTTAAAGTGATGGAACTTTCAAATAAACGTAATATTTAAATTTAAATGTTAATGCAAACGTGTTGGGGATGTTTGTGATTTTAAAATAAAAAATTGGTGTAGTGGGGACTTTAGGAATTTTACAGTGATCTACGTTAGTGTAAAAGGAGAAGTTTGAAATTTTGAAGAGATGTTTCGTTAACGGTGAACTAGGACGTTTAATAATTTAGTGATGCAACATTAATGTGAACTTGGACGTTTAACAATTTAGTGACTCAACTTTAATGTAGACACTTGAAAGTTTAACATGACGTGACGTTACTGTAAACGTGACATTAATATGACCGTTTGTGATTTTAAAATGTACATTGGTGTTGTGTAGACTCTTGAATTTTAGTGATCTAACATCAATGTAACAATATGTAAACTGGAACGTTTGGAAATTTTAAAGTGATCTAACATTAATGTGAACTTGGATGCTTAATATTTTACTGATGTGACTTTAATATAGACATTTGATATTTTAAGGTGGTGCGACTTTAATGTATACGTAACTAATACGAACGTTTGTGTTTTTAAAATGATATACATCGGTGTAAATGGGGATGCTTGAAATTTTAGAGATGTATCGTTAATGTAAACGTGAACATTTGTAAATTTAACTATGGTGTAAACATGGGTGTATGGAGTTTTAAAGGGATATAAAAGTGTACGTTTGTGATTTAAAAAATAACTGAACTAGATGGTTGACTTTTACTTGCTTTAAATTGAGTGAAATAAGATGAGCTAGAAATGACTAAGACATTTTTAGACTCATTTCGTAGATTTTAAGTGAATTTAGTCTTTTCCTTTAGGTTGATTTTGGGTTTTATGGCGCAAGGGCCATGTTTGACTAAACAAAAAAAAAATAACGACGTCGCGGTAAAAGCAAAAAGTAGAAGGGAGGAGAGATCACTCGTGTAGCTCGGAGTTGTGATGCCCGTACAGACCTAAAGATGTGCCTCTGAAGGCCTTATACTTTTGTAATTGATAATCGGTGCAAGAAAAAAAAATCACGATGACTAATTTATTTGCCTTCTAATTAAATATTCAGCTAGACTCATGAAAAACACTTAAAAATCTGTTGACTTTCGCAAGAAATATTCCTATATTAAACATGTGTCAATCCAGTTTTCCAATCGACGTGTCAATTAGTACTTCTGATCTATTATCTACACATTCAATATAAAAAGTATAGCTTTCCGATCAACGCAAAGTTACAAAAAGACCGAAGTGCCGAAAAAGTATCAGTTTTATTTCGAGTTTTTCTCAAAAGGGTTCCGAAGGAAGATGGTAAGAAGTCCTGGGAATTTTCCCACGGATAAAAAGTGGGGCACACCTTTGCTTGTTTACCTGCCCGCGGTGTTTACAAAAAGTCATGCTACTGATTTCGAGACAACTTTCTCTCTCTCATTTCCCAGTTCATTGAAATTTTCCGAGTTCGGTACTGAGAATGCGTTCCCACGAAATACTATTAAAGAGTTACCGGGATTCAATTACGGTTAGAGTTAGACTTTCCGTAAAAAGGGACCGATTAATCATGCCTTGTTATTTGAAAGTCTGGTTGATGAATGGATTCTCAATGTTTGATCCCTTCAATTATATTTCTATAGTGATTGCCATTTCATTGACTGTTTAAACCTTCAGTGTAAGGTAATTACTGTTTTAAATTTAAATCTTTGGATCCCCGAGCGGAAATGCTCTACAAAAAGGTCTAATCAAATCACATGAATGCCCGTAGAAAACAAAACCGAAGTCAGTCTGCCTTGACTTCTAGCTTGTTTACCATTTTCCGCCATTTAGCATTCACGTTTTCGAGAAATAAAAGATACTTTAAATTCCAGCACTATGTTAAATTGGGCAGGCTCTAATGAAATCAAATGAGTGTCCGTAGAGTGCGACAGACCAGTTTGTTTTAAGTTCCAGCTTGTTTAGCAGCCACATAAAAAAAAGATACGCTAAAAGTATTTGAAACTCAAGCGCTGCATTAAACTTGGTAGCTCTGATGCAATCAGGTGAATGTCCGTAGATCGGCAAACCACAAACCGAAACCAGTCTGTTTTAACTTCTAGTTTGTTGAGGATTCACGATCGTTTAGCATACACATTTTAAAGGAAAAAAAGACGAGATAAAAATAGTTAAAACTCAAGCGCTACTTTAATTAACAGTCCACGATCGAGAATCGAAATTGTTTAATAGCTTCACTGCGATTATCTTCGCCTGCAGAGAAAACACAATATTGGTAAATCAAAACCAGAGCTGAATACTCTATCCGTTATTAAACGCTCAAAAGACGATACGAAAACACATTCTCTTTTTAGCATTTACAATGTCTTTAGCAATCGACAAAGTGACATTTTTTTTCTTCGATTGTGAGCAACATTGAGCCGATACCGTTGTGGCCGTACTCTTGCGACCAGCTCAACCAATCAATTGTCGGCCCATCACAGGTGCCTATGAATCGAGCTTCTGCAAGCCTCATGTATAGGAAACCGATAGCACTCAGCTGAATGTCTCTTATGTCCAGTCCTTGTCTGCCACCCATCATGACATTTTTTTTACTGTCGCGTTGATCAGACTCAAGCAGGGTTACTATACACATAAGTTTATCTTCATTTGGCGGAAGATTTATATTTAAAAACAGTAAAACTTTGAATATCTGAGGTACAACAGGAAATAAATCGTGGTCTTCTGCACCAACAGTTTAAAGCCTTACCACATCGACCCCAAAGTCGTTGTGGTGGGTTTCGTTTGGATGTGGATGTCTGACTTGAATTCCTTAAACTAATCAAAAGAACATTGTTGCTTCAGTGCAACGTCAGTTAACTAACTACCTACACGTGTGCCACAGCACTACCTTAAAATAAACCCGCCAACAAATAAATTTCCTTCCCAATTTTTATCACCAATAACTATGCTAGACACGGTAGGAACTGTAATTGTATCACTACTTGCAAAATAAATTTCTGTTTTTTAATGTATTAATATTTCTGGTGGTTGTGTCTCGACGAGGTATCTCGTCATCAGCAAAACCATTAGCAAATCTTGATGGACGAGATACTTGTAGTTAGAAAACTGACCATATCATGATCTCGTCATCATAAAAAAATCGGCAGTATTTTGATAAAGAGCTCGTTCTTAACAAAATTGGTCAAATCTTGGTGGAAGAGATATCTCGTCGAAACCACTCTTAGAGTTAACGGTCTTCTGTTCCGCAACACTTTCACACGCGCAAACTGCATCATTTTATCCTCCCCATCAATGTAATTTGAACTATTATGTTTTACTTTTTCATGCTGATGAGATGTTTTAAATGTATTTGCCTCTTTCACACATTTGAAGTGTTTATTTTGTTTTCATGTTGTCTACTCAAATGTTTCATCATGCTTTTAATGTCAATCTGAAATTTTTAAATCTATTTTTATTGAAATTTAATTCGTCTTGCGTTTGGCGCAGCTTATCCATCTGCGGACCTTGCGCCATAAAACTCCAAACCAACCAAACATCTGCCCTCGTTACCAGACCAGTCAAGGACAAAGTGCGTCTACTCGTGCTCGAAGTTTCATTTAAAGCTTTGAAAAAAAATCGTAGAACACGGGCACTCGGTTAATCGGAGTTCGGATAATTAACGTTCTACTATAAATTCTGCAGCATCGGCAACTGGGCTGAATTGTAAGACAACAATTGTGACAGTAAGATTACACGACTTTCGGGGACACTTAAAAATGAATCTTATTTTTTTTAGTAGACTTGGACCAAATACTGAATATTTCTCCCACAAACTGCCTTAAACTACATAGCTTTAATTCACATAAAATTTGCTTAACCCCCTTGGTGGTTGTCTCAACGACATATTTCATCGTTAGAGGAAAAGGGACCAGATCTTGATCTCGTCGTCATAAAAAATCTGCAATATCTTGATGATGATATCGTCAAAAACTACTGACTTTTTGATTATTAGCAAAATTAGTGAGACCTTGATGGACGAGATACCTCATCAAATCCACTTGAGGTACTTTTTCTACGATGAAAATTTCTTCCCTTCACCTTGTTTGATAATTCTAGAAATATTTCAATTCATATTTGTACTAAAATTGTGGGTGTGTGCCCACCTTAGAGATTTCTCCAACGAATTGCCTATCTTTCATTCACAAGAATCAGCTTGAATCCTACTTTTTCTTAGTCAATTTTGCGTATCTTATCAAAATTTTGAAGTTTATTTTAACATTAAGTAGACTCGTTTGAATGCTAGAGATTTCTCCCTCGAATTGCTCTACTACCATTCATGAGAATCGGCTTAAATTCTTCCCAAGTAGATTATTTCTTCAAGTCACCGTACTTTACGATTCCAGAAATATTTCGATTACGTCAATTATAATTGGTACTAATTACGAATCTTATCAAACTTGTCAAAAATTGTGAAGTCGTCTTTTAACAGACTTGCAGGAGTGCTCGACGTCATCTACAAATTCATCAGTTTCCATTCATAGGAATTGACTCAAATCCGTCTTTTTCGAAGTCTACGATATCCTTCCTGTCACTTTGTTATGTGAACGTCTTGATGTTCAAGGATTATTTCATTTACCAATAGATTAAAATTTGTACGAATGCATAGGGGAGACACCGGGAATGAAATGGAATTCGATTATAAGTCCCGCAACAACAGATTCTGAATTTATCCAAATGCTCTTCGAAGCAAATTTGCATGCCCTTCGGAGTAATTCCCCCTTTGCTGGAGTAATTCTCATTCATCCTGTCAGCACTGAATCCTTGTGTGTCCTATCTGCCAAAGTAGAGTTATAGGCCCAACTTGGCGCTCGCTGACATTGGTGTAACCCTCGTTGCAACCGTGTGTCGAACTGTCAAATGTTGAAGCTGTGTTTGAGTTGCCTCACCCCCCAATAGAGATCCAGTCCGAGGTCTAGTTTCTATGCGGAGATATTCACGCTTATATGGATTAGCTCTCAGGTGATCTATACCTGCTGTTCGTGGGATGTACTAAACATTCAGAAGTGCGATAAGAGCTGTGCTTGGTAGTACCGGAGCAGAGTTGATGCAATCGCCATCTTTTGGTCTTGTCTTACAGCGAATTTTCACACGTCAATTGAAAATATGCACATTTTAAACTCACTCTAATTTGAAAATTTTACTCATTTACCATGTTTTCGTTATCCCTTGTTCAAGAGATTTTTTAAATTTAAATTAAAAGAAATATATTTGAAGTTTGGCGCAGCTTCGTCCATCCATCGGTTGCATCATGCAATACCATGTGTAGTTTAGAAATAGGATTCTGTTTTTAAGTTATGGGTTCGTCACTATTATCAATTCTTAGTGTAAATATCTTAACCCTCTGAGTGACACGAAATTTATAGTATTGTTTTCACCCACAACACACATAAGGACAACTTCACTCATAAGGACCCACACATACGGACAACTCTATTCACTGCAAGAATCCTTGAAACGATTCTATAGATCAAGGTCAAAACTAGTTATAAGTCTTGCCAGGGAAGACTGGCAACCTGCAGAGTAAATGCATGCGTGTGAACCCACCAGAGCGTTAAATAAATTTAAGTTCCGCTTAAAATGCGTGTTTTTTAGCAATATAATTAATCTTATACTGGATGCCCTTAACTAGAGTACCATCGCCAGCTATCAATTCCAAATCCATAGAAAGTGGATTGGATGGTTACATTGAATCGTATGGCGCAAGTGTCATTTGCTAAGCTGCGGCAAACACAAGACAAGCAACGTCAAGTAATAGAAAAATACGTAATAATAGTTTTACTGAGACAAAAATACATTCGGGGAAAATCAAACCTGCCCACAGATTGCTAGCACAGTGGACAAACCCACTGCGCCACGACGCCCCCCTCCCCAAAAAAAGGGTTTGATGCACTGCAGTCCCCAAGTGGGAGGACTGCAGTGCATCAAGCCCTTTTTTCATTGATCCAGATGCCTTTTTACATTAGGTCTAAATTAACCCTCGACCAAAAAATAACCGTAGAGCGACAAATCGAGTCCATTTTGCAAGAAAATAATAAAATGATAAAAATTTTAAAACATGCAGGGTATTATTTCTGTTAAATAGCTTTCCATAGTTCATAGAATTCGTTTATTTGTTTTCCCATCTATTATTCTTATCAAGTGTTAAGTTTATGTAGGCGCATTGTAATCTTACGGTAAATATTGCTCTTTTGGCTCGGATAAATCTAGTTTCTTTGTAAGCAGCTTATGAAACTTTTCCGATAACGTAGTTGTGTGAACAGTATTTGTAAAATTATTCGAAATTCTTATTTTTAAATTTTATCTGCTTCGAAAGATCGTATAGAGTGTTATTGCACAATGATTCGATAATATTTTTGCTTCTCGGGAAATAAGTGCCCTTTTCTTATTTCAATCACTGTTCCAAACGAGCTCTGAATGGATTAGCTCAAAAACGGTTTCAACAAAAATCTTACTCAGTTCTAATGATTGATTGAACAAGATTGTACATCACTCTTTGAGTTTTAATCGCACATACATTGAATCATATTTTATCATCTTTCAAGATTAAACTACTTTAAGCTTCAGTTTTGGCAAAAGTTTTTTATGTTCTTTCTTCGTGTATTGTGCATATTCTTACTCTTTTTTTTTTTACTGTCAGCCTGATTGCTTGTAAATATTATTTAATTTTGCGTTTGGCGCAGTTCGTCCGCTGTTGGACCTTGCGCCATAAAATCTCAACTAACCTAACCACGTTTAACCACTCTCTTTGCTGATTGACTTCCGTATCGACAGTAGCAGCCACCGCGAATGATTCACTGGGCACTCTTGTTTGTTTCCTCCACGCGTAAATTTAAAATTCCAACTAGCCAACGCGATCTCCGATACTTCAGCCATTCCCCGGAGACAATCAAATTCGAAATGGGATTGTTTCTCTGCCCAAGATGTCAAGATTCGGTCGTTTGGAAATAACCGGTACAGGACCTAGCTGTCCATGTGTACATCTACACAGCCTGAAATGGGAGGGGTCATCGAAAACAAGGTCCATGATGAACGGCCGAGCACTGTCAGCATAAGCATTGAGTGTCCCGTAGTGTAACACAAGAAGCAGAAATTTATCCTCCAGGCCATTCCAGGTATGGAACGAACTCGTTTTTCAGACGTCAACCTCAGAGAATTAACATGGATGGCAATAACCACGTTTCACACTGTTCCTCTGTGCTCACTCCAGCTTTCGAAACGCCGAGGTAAACATTCAATATTTGCTCTCGGTTGGAGTGATTGGTGCGAATGAATACGCTGGCACGTCGTGGTGTCAAGGCCATCCGTTATCAGGAGACGACAACCTGAGGAAATGTGGCAGAAATCGCTGGTATTGATCTGCATATATCAAAATATAAAAAACGACTTTCGCCTAACTAGGTTTCAGACGCGGTTTGCTCGGTTTCCATTCGACGAATGCGACTTCGAGAAGTCGGGTAATGCCTTTTGCATAGGTCAATGGGCGGAAATTCAAAACCATCTATTTGCGTGAGTCGGGCTGACTGGCTATGGAATTCTGCATGGACCCGTATATTTGAGGGCAATCGGGATATTTAAAAAAAATGCAACTCTCCTGGAATTCGGGTAGTACGTTTTGCATAGGTCAATGGGCGGAAATTCAAATCCATCTCTGCGTAAACAAACGTGAGTTGGTAGGACTCACTGTAGAATTCCACACGGACTAGTATGATGGAAGATCGACTGGACATTTACAAAATTCGTTATTCTCATTGGTAGCCGGATAATAACTTTTGCATAGGTCAATGGTGGAAATTCAAAACCATATATTTTTCTGAACTAGTGCGAGTCGGATGAACTGGCAATGGAATTCATCATAGACCGCATATTTGAGGACAAACAGCACATTTAAAAAATTTGCAAATGTCCTTTAAGTCATGTAGTGTGTTTTGCATAGGTCAAGAATTAAAAAACATCTTTTTGGGTATAAAATTTCACGTGTGGGCCGATATATTTGAGTACCTTCAACCATTATTCTCTAAAGATAACTGCACGAGTCACGAAACACATTTTTATTAGATTAGCTTGATTCTATTAATCTCAGACTTATTTGATTTAATTTGAATATTCATAAAAAATATTTCGAATAATTGTTTGTTGATTATTCAGTGCATTAGAATCTTTTCTTCCGCACAGTCGGATACATTACGTTCCAAGCCCCTTTTGAAGCATTATTCACATAAAATTTCATTTATCACTGAAATCCCAAAAGTCAATTAACATTAGTTCCAGTCTTCGCGTGGAAACTTTTTCATAAATGAATTCAGTCCATGAGTGTCTAACGTACAATGTAAATGAGCATTTAAAATTCATAGATTTTTATTTAAATTTAAACACCAACCAAAAGCGCTTGCAACCTGTGAGCTATAGGTGGCGCAAGTTTGATTCCTCCTCTTTCTGTTTCAATAAAGCTTTTCTTTAGTGTATATGTCCATTTCATTGACGGAGCTTACCCAGATATAGGTCTGGCGTCTTAAAACCCGATCCAATCAACAAACATGACGTCAACTGTAGAAACACGTTTAATCTTTACTATTTAGAGGACTTTTTACATTATCGAGCTACACATTTTGTACAGGGCTATGTAATTGTTTCATGCAGTTAGTTAGATGAAAGTCGAAGCACACAGACAATCGAATTCGTTTCAAGAACAGCATTGCCAACGAAGTGATAACAGTTCCTTCAAAACGTTTCTTGACTTAAGATTGTTAGACAAATGAAGCTCAGAAAAAACACTTGGATGAATCCTACCTTTCTTTTTCGCTACTCTTTCCCTGGCTGGGTAAAAAGTTGTTCATTAAAGCGTTTAAAGTATGCAAGCAAAACAGCAAAGCGTTAAGTAGAAGATAACTTCCTATTCATTCACGGTCTTTTGATTCCGACAGCGAGAAAGTTACCGGAATTGAGCGATCAGACAGCATGCAGACTTATATGATGGCTTTTCTCAAGAAAAATAATTAATTCACCAGTTTTTAACCCTCCTGGTCTGGACGAGGTATCTCTCTGTCTCTTAGCAAAACTGACCAGATCTGGTGGACGAGACAGCTCTTCATTAGAAGGAAACTGACCCGATCTGGTGAACGAGACAGCTCGTCACTAGAAGGAAACTGACCCGATCTTGCTCGTCCTCATACAGAAAGAATGCAATATTTTGATGACGATATATCTCGTCATTAGCAAAATTATTGAGATATTGATGAACGAGATACTCATTCGGAACTACTTGATGGATTAAATATGGTGTAGGGAATGAAATTTAACTAATATTTAGTGTAGTTAAAACTAATCATCTAAAGATAATTTAACAAGTATTTTCACGAAACTAAAATATGTTCAAAAACTTCCCTGGCCATTGTGTATTTGGTTTTAGAACAATCACTCAAGTTTTTACACAAATTTTGTCTTCAAGCAAATACGTTCGATGATGATCGTTCCAAGAAATGTTCGTTTATTTTATATTAATTTTTTAAGAATAATTCGAAAGAATTGCTTAAGAATATTTCCCCCTAAGAGGTTTTCGAATGCCAATTTGCAGCATTTTCAACAATCATGAAGCTACCATTAAAAGCACATACGGAGTAGCATTTAAATTTATTTGGAATTGTAAATTTGCAGGAACAGAAAAATCAATAAAAATGCTTTCGAGTGTACAGTTTAATTGAAAAGTAAAGATTTAACTTGAATATACAATAAAAATATAACGGAAATTGTAATGAATACAACACATTTGTCTTTGAAAGCACCATTGGATTTTTGGTTTCGGTTTGTCGCTTAAGATCTAATTTTTACTACGTCAGTTACTAAGACTTTCAGATACTTAAAAAAAGTTTTTAAATTAAGTTCCTTATGGCAATACAAATAATAAGAAATATATATAATTGAAAGCTTTTCTTCTCATTACTTTCTTTAATATTTGAGATGAGAAAAAATTGAATGTTTATTTTTTAAGGCATTCTTATTCAATTTCGCATTTCTAATACAGCAGTTTTATGGATAGCTTTCGTTATCCCAAGCAAGGGTACGAGTTTTAAGCGAATCCCAAAAATACGTAGAACACAAACAGGAAATAATTCAGAAAAACTTTTAAGAATTGAATTTTAGTGATGAATCAAGTAATATTTATTTGGTATAGTTCGTGTGTTACGTTCAATTCCATACTCGTAAAATAACCTTGAAACTTAAGTAAAATGTCTTGAGAAATATGTAACAGTTAGGCTTTGATATCTACACTAAGTAGCATGCTATATGTTCAGAATTAACAAATCTATCCATTTTCTTGAAAGATAACAACTCTTGCATGAAAGATCAAAAGAGCAAGTTACAAAACGTGAAGTGCCTTTAACATAAAATTTCTAGGATTTAGATTCCGCTTAGTTTTTTTAAATCTAGGATATTTTCAGATTCTTTTATACCAGCATATTAAGGAATAAAGTATTTGAAAATGTAGGAGGAATTCTAGTTTAAAAAAAATTAAGGATCAGATCCGTCTTTTTTGGATAGAGTATTGTTGAATAAACGTAGAGTAAATTCTCAAAACAATTCATGTGCCTTTTTCGAACCATAGTTTTTGAGGTCAATTTTGTTTTAACTTTTAGTTTACATAATTTTAAAATAAAAAACGCGTGATTTTTAACGTGTAATTTGTATATATTTCTATTCTATAAGGTTTTACCTAAATGAGGAAACGTAGGTTGAGTTCTCGTTTCAGCTTTTTGGTAGGACGCGCGCGCGCGCGCGCGCGCGAATTCTCGTTTTGGTTTTTGTAGGATGCTCGTTTTAGCTTTTAAATTAAGGACCAGATCCACCTTGAATACATTATCAAGAAACGTAGTAAAATCTCGATAGTTGTGTCTTCTGTTAGCTTGGAGGGATGCAACATTTCGCCAAAATAGAAGAGAAGGTCATTTTAACAAGACTAAGGAAAACTCGCATGAGAATGATTCACAAATATCTTACTTTCAGTTCCCGTACCAATGTGTATGGTTCGCAATGAAATTTTAACAGTTAAACACATCTTACTGCGACTCCACATTTTAGAGTTAACCAACAACGCCACTTCAGTGCTATTGATTTTAACCACAAAAATTTCATCTTAACAATCTTTTATTCTTTAAGAAGACCCACAAAGAGATTTTATTTCTTTTAAACATCGGTTTTGCAACTTAATCTCACGATTTAATAAATATGTTATGATGCATGGTAAGCAATGGAATTTGAACAGTTGAACACATTTTAAACGACCGAATGAATTTCAGAGTTCACTCGATGCTACTGATTTTAACCTAAAATACCTTGAACAATATCTCCAAGGAAATGTATTAAAATTTCTTTTAGACATTTGTATTTATAAGTTGATCTAAGGATTGAATAAATCTTACGCGTGTTACTATTCTTTCTGTCACCTTGTGTTAGCGCAATGTAGTCTTTTAACTTGCATCTAAACCAAACTAACTGATTACTTCTTCTTGCAGGTGAAAATCTGGTTCCAAAACCGCCGCTCCAAATACAAGAAGATGCTGAAAGCCCAGCACCAGCAACAGAACAGCAACCAGCCTAACCAACAAACTCCCGGCACCACGCCGAACATGCAGCAGCCACCGAACCCGGCTTCCACGCCGCAAACCCCGCCCGAGTCTCACGACGCGCACAGTCCCCCGTCCGTGGGCATCTTGCCTCCGCCACCCTCGGCACCGGGCATGCCGAACGCTACCGTCAGCCCCCCGGCCATGAGCCCGCCCATCTCCTCGTGGGACATGGCTTCGTCCAAAGCAGCCGCGATGAATGTTACGAACACGTATATGCCCCAGTACTCTTGGTATCATCAGACGGACCCTTCAATGAATCAACAAATTCTCACCTAATCTCTTAAGAAAATTGACTTTCAAGCACCACGGACAGAGGGAGAACCGGCGTCATCTGTTTACGGTGTGATGATATGTGTGTTGTAACAGGACATCTCATCTTTTGTTGTGGCTGGACCCCCGCTGTGTTTGTGTGGGCGACCCGGAAGATACATAGAAAGTTTGATTCTTCAGTATTAACCTTCCACGTTTTTAAGTTCAAGGAGGAGGTGAACGTCCGAGCAGCCACCTGCAGTGACCAGCGGAAATCAAATGTGTTGTGGTCAGTGAGCGGGGATGCGCCCCGGTCTGAAAAGTAACTTTTCCCAAGATTTCAAGAGAACAGAAAACAAGTAAAAAGCCATGACATCATCGTCCATTTCTCCCATTTCACACGCGGGCTATATTGGCCAGTAATTCTTTTCGTCTCTGCAGCCAAATATGTAATACCGTTCATTTTATATACATGGAAACTATACCTTATCAAAAACATGTTTTATCCGGTCAGTGTCTCCGAGTTTTGTTTTCGAGTCGCATACTGCTACGAAGAGGTTGAAGCTGCCAAGCGCAATTTTTTTAATGACTTTCTTTTAGCCTTAAAATATCGACGGTCAAATATTTTTTGTATGTTCGTGGGCATGTAAACTGTCGGATTGAATGGACGCTAGATGCTGCTACAGTGTTTGCAATGTGTGGACTAGTCGACGTTGGAGCTATCGGTAACTCCTGCTTAAGTAAATTTCCCTTTCCTGAATTTTCCTCGCCTTTTCAGGATACAAGGTGCTTAATTTAGGACTAATCGGTCCAGCCTCTTTTCTCAACCAATTTGAATCTTGTCCAAAAAAACTTCTCTTGTTTTGAACTGATTAAAAATAACACTTAGATAGGTGTGTTTCACATATTCATCTCAATCTGTATCAGTTAATACCAGGTTTTATATTAGATTATTCAATTATAACTCGAAGAACTTCTATAGTGGATCGAGTCTAAAACTCCATCCTATAAGGAATGCAATTATACTTTTCTTGCGCTATCCCTTTAAGTGTTTAAAATAAATCGTTGCTAACTGATTTTGATACACATCCTTGAAATAGATCTGCACTCATTTTGTCTTTAATATGCGTCTAAGACACCTGAATCTTTTACTATTGCAAATTTAAAAGGGAGAAGATGTGCCCCGGTTTGATTCAATGCATTTGAGTTTAGAACGTCTTTTTTCAGAAACCCCTCAGTACAAAGGAAAGCGTTTTCTTTTGAAATATTTCTGCCATATACAAATTCCTCCCAAATATTCTTATGGAAACACTTCGTTGTGAGAACGAGGTAGATATATTTTACCTTTTTAATGGGGTCTTATTCAAACCTAATGAACCTCGTTTAGCAAAAACTAAACCATAGAGGAATACCAAACGTTTCGTCTTATTTATTTAAGCAAGTTTATTTGAACTGAATTGCTGTTATCATAAAAATTAGCGTTGCAGATAAAAAAAATGTGAAAAAACAAACGCTTATTTATAATCTTAAGAAATAGTACTCTATTTAAATTATCACTCCAAATTTGCATTTCACCATTCTCCCTTTTCGTTTATCTAAATTGAGAAAGTTCAATTCTTTTCTAAAAAACACTTTTAATTTATTTCACTCCTTCATTTTCCTCGAGATAGAAAATATTTTCATTAAATTTCACTAAGCACACGATTGATCAGGATTTCTCGGCCTTCATTTCCTTTGAAGTTGAAATATCCAGGGCCTATTTTGAAAAATTTGACTAGATAGGTATCAAAATCGTACATTCGCGGCCCATGCTTAAGAAAAAATACGGCTTTTCCTCTGAGCATCAAATTTCATCTACGAAATAACAGGTGCTACAGTCATTTTGAGCAATTCAACACCATTTTCGGAACGATAGTTCTTATTTGTGTCGCAAAATTTAAAATCTCGCTTTAAGCTATTCGAATTTAAGAAAATATTAGTCAAGCATGCCTTTAAAAGACTGCATCATTGTTCCTTACAATTATTAAAAATCTGTTTACAATTTCAACTAAATTTTCTCATATATAATGTATTTAATCATGGTATATCGGAAGAATTCAAAGTTCTAACTTAAGCAAATTCACAAGTCAATGTCAAATGATACGGAATCTGTAAGGGTTTGAACAAGTTGACATGTGGATATCTTATTTTATAGTAATCTTGCTTGAAATTGGTAGGTAGGTAATTTGGGTTTTATGGTGCAAAGTTGTTTGAACTTGGAGTTATAGTGATCCATCTATAATGTAACGCTTCTTGGTTACAAAAACATGCGCTATATACCAATGATAAAAAAAAATTTTGTTTATTAGAAATAAGGCACAAATTACAAATTGAATTACGCATTTTTCATTTAAAATCATGTAAAACTACAAATTAAACACAAACTAATCCATTTAATATGTAACTAAATACGGTAGAATTATTTCTCAAAGCTAATTCCTTTTTCATCCAGTTTCTATGGACACTAAATTTTACCAACTAAGATTACTATAGCTGCTCGAAACAAGTAACCTGAACTCCCCAGGTCTGTAGAAACAGAATGAGATTCCTCCTGTCCTCAACTCAAAAAGAGCGACGTGTCGACTAAATCTTTTTACCGATTCAGATTACGATAGCTGCTCGAAACAAGTGACCTGAACTCCCTGGTCTATAGAAAGATTTAGATACCTTCTACTATTCCCAACTCAAAAAGAGCGATATACCGCCTAAATCTTTTTATCAAATCAGATTACGATGGCTGCTCGAAACAAATGACCCGAACTCTCAGGCCTATAGAAACAGATTCAGATTTCTTTGGTAAAATTCATAAGATGACAATTATAAAAAAAAGGCCTTATATCTTGGCATGATGTAATATGATACTGCATAGCGCATGATACACCAGTCCTAGCAATGACGTTTGTTTAATAAATAATTGAATCCATTCTAAGAAATTCTCATTTCGGTATTTATTTTCTTAAGACTGTCTCACCTCAAAATCGTCACTAATAAGGACCTTTCAAAATCAGTTTTACGTAAATCAGCAATATTTATATTCCTATGGATAGTGGCATGACTCCTGTCGATTCAATCCGCAATTTATACGCCCGATGGATACGTTTTTTACTGCCCACAATTCTTTTATACTTTTTAGAAAAAAAAATTGTTTATGTTCATTAATTTTCATTCTGTTTTAAAGCCAAAGTGTCTTAGTATGTTTCAACTACGTTTTTAATGTGTCTTTTATTGTTACTTCAGAACGTGAACGTATGATTTTCAGTCTTCATAGAAATTACTTTTAGTGGTCTTATGTAAATTAAAGAGTCTAAGGCGGACGATATTAGCGAACTAATGTCAGCATTGTTGAATCTACTCAAAACTGTTGGATAATATTTATTTCAACCCTATACTTTGAGTATTTATTTAGAAAACAATACAATTGTGCTGTCAGAAACATTAACCAAGTGTTTTCACTTGTTTAGATGCGTATACCTATGCTCTTTTTCTCAGCTACTAGTAAAACATTTTGTTGTTTAATATGAAATGTTCACCAATATTTGCTTTGCTGATGACACAAATGTTTGCTAATATAGTTCGTCTTAGCTGATGTGCCTGAAGAATGTATTCGTACCTACAGTCTAGGACCAACTTAAGGGTATGAACATTTTTAGTGGATATCTAAACTAAACGTTCATATTGTACAAAATATGTTGTGACTGTGAAGCAATATGTTCTTGTAGTAATTGCCTGTATATTTTTTCTTTGAGCTTGTTAACTTTTTATACAAGTTCCTAAAATCGATATTTACCATTTGGAGGGAGTATAGTTTTTACCAAGCGAACTTTCCCCAGAAGTCTATTATATATTTATTTCCAAAACTATCAGGTTTTTTTTTCTGCATTCATTTTTTTTTACAAAAAACGTGTTCCACTTAACGATTCACAGCGAAAGTTTTTGCATGGTTTTTGTATTGTAATTCACGTTTCATTTGTCAAAAAGGAAAACAATTTGAAGGTTTTATAAATATCAAAACAACATTTGCTGATTTCTAACTTGAAGTGAGTGTAAATACGAAATCAGTGTGTACATATCAACTGTAAAATTCAGAAATTACTCAAATATCAGTAATAAACATCATATGGAAAAATGTATTCAGACTGATTCATGTTGCTACATATAAACGCTATGTGTATTCTATTCATTTCTTATGTATTTGCACTAGAACTGACAACAGTTTGTGTGAGTAATTTATGTACATTTCACCCTCAAAGTGGTTTCGACGAGATATCTCATCCATCAAGATTTGACCGATTTCAATAATGACAATATATACAAGTCACCACTCGTCTAAGCATTGACGATATTTTTATGATGACGTGATCAAGATCTGGTCAGTTTTGCTAATGATGAGATAGCACGTTGTGAAAACCATTTGGAGAGTTATTCAAAAATGTTTTGAACACTCGATTTTTTTACTCCAAAAATCAAATTTAGTTTTAAGAACATATTTTCAAATTTGTTCTTTAATTAAGTACATAATTTAAATTGCGCTAGCTTATAAATGTTGCTATGTATTGCAAAAGACATGAATTTGCAACGGGAAATCAAATGGTCACACTAAATTGAAAGTTTAGATTTTACTTTAAATACACTCTAAGAAAAAAAGTTGCACCTAGAAGGAACTGTCAGAATGGTTGGTAAAGTGTTTATGAATGAGTAAATGATTAAAATTTGAGACTGAAGTATGCAAACTTTACTGAGAAATTTTTTTTAAAGTGGTTTAATTCAGTATGACAAAGCATTGGTAGTGAGTCATACAGGCACTTCCACAGTTCATCCCACGCTGCTTGAACACTGTCACGTAGTTCCAGCAGATTTCGCGGTACGGGTGTAGTGTTTACATATCGTCCAATGGCATCCCATACATTCTCGATCGAGGACAGGCCCAGTGAGTATGCCGGTCCTGGTAAGATATCGTTGTGTCGTAGAGAAGCTCTAGAGACGGCAGAAATATGGGGTCGAGCACTGTCGTGTTGAAAAAGCGGGTGAACCTGGGAGTTCAGGAATGGGAGGGTAACTGGCTGTAACATTTCTTGTACGTAACGCTGTCCTGTAAAAGAGCCCGTAACGAATACCAAAAATGATTTGACATCATACGCAATTGCACCTCACGCAATTGCACCTCGTCTTCTGGACGTGTGACGCTGCACAACAAACCGTGCAACTTGGCCTTGACCACGTTGCCTCCACACACGGATTCGATTGTCGTCTCAACACAGACAGAAGCGGGATTCGTCAGTGAAAACCATTTGACGCCCCATGTCTATCTGACACGACACCATTCTAGTCTTTGACGGCGATGCAATACTTGTAAAGGCAGTCGTCGTGATGGTTTACGTGAGTTTAGTCCCACGTCGTGAAGCTGTCGGCAAATGTTGCGATGACATATTGGATGATGTCTGCAACAGTGGCTGTTGGATCTTACAACACGTCTATCGGTCCAGTTTCTATACGGATTCCTGAGCCTGATTGACGTTGGCATGTGCCTTGTTGTATCCATCGCTGCCAACAGCGTTCAACAGTAACATCACTACAACCAATATGTTGCGCAATTCGTCAATTAGACCATCCACCTTCTCGGAGGCCAATTACTCGACCTCTGTCAAACTCTCCTAGTTCCTTAAATTGCTTGCAAACCTTTTCTGAGTCATAACTCAATGCCGAACGATGTAACCATCACAACAGCATGAATCAAAATGAATTTGCTGAGCTACTGGATGTCCTTTTATGCCCCAGTATGCAGCGTGTGTGAGAGCTGCCCTGCGCAAGGCGCATGCTCAAACGATTCTGAAAATTTGATCAGTTGCTTCTCCAACGCAGATGTACCATTCCTCCAAACTTCCGTTATCTGACCGTGGTTCAAAATCACGAGGTGTTGTCATCGGATCTTTCCCTTAAGGGACTGATCCCGGACCGTCGTCAATAGCCCGTTGTGTTGCTCTAGTACGATGTTAACTAAAATTACTATTACCTCCAAACTTCATTTATACCGTTCTACTTCTTCCAGGTGCAACTATTTTTGTTGTTGTTTTAGAGTGTACTTACTAGTTCGTGAATTTAAAAGTTACAAAATTATCAGGACTTCCTATTGCGAATTTCACATGAAAGATAAACACACAAGATACAAAAAATTTTATAAAATTTTATTCATTGTAAAATGGCTTAGTCGTTAATGTAATGAATATTATTTTCCCTTGTTATTTAAACAAGTCTTGAGATGAAATTAGCCGACTGAATTCAAATTTAAATAAAATGGTTACATGTAACTGATAATTTTACTCTTTAAATCAATTAGGTTAAATACTTAATTTAACTAGTTTTTTATATTCTCATGTTATAAGACTGATAATTTTAACTCTCAGGTCATTAAGAATTTATAAGAATATCACTCAAGTTTGAAGCGAAAACCACTTGTTTGATATATTTTAATATAAATAATCCACATAGAAAACAAAAGTAGAGTGAACAATCGTAACCGTTTTATTTGCGAGTGATCGTGTGACCAAAGCTAGTAGTAACGTGATATTTAGACTACTTTCGTCTGCCAGGAGGAATCGGACATTCATTATTTGATTGGTCCACGGGACAGGAAAAGGCTTCCACCAATTGATTTGTCCGAGCGACATAAATTCTGGCGATTTCACTATTCTTGCCACCACTAAAAAAGACGCATTCACACATTCTCTACCTGTCATAAGATATTACGCCAAACGAGGTGATAAGCTGTCAAATTGACCAACCAAGTCGATTTTTTACAGGACAATCGTATGACAACTTGTTGACATGTCGGTCATACTTTTTAAAACTCTTCTCAATACCAATGCTCAGTCTACTAACTTTTCACGTCGATAAGTGGACTATCACACTAAAAATGGCCTGAAACATGGGTAGCTGAAACACTACATATATACACGTGTGCTTGATATATTTTCTGCTTTGTTTTGAGCTCTATACACGCGCCCAGTCGCTTAGCGAATTGCAAACTTGTGTGTTTAATAATGCTCAATAATCATTTTAACAATCGATAGTTTGTCCCACATTAGGTTTCATGTTTTAGTACAACTTTAGTATAAATACTTTTTGTGGCAACGCTTTTTGTGTGGTTTTTGTAGAGTTGTGACAGTCAAAGGCAATCCGGTTTTATGAGGCAACCTCATGAAAGTTAAGTTTCATTTCAGACCCTTTTTCGTTCTCGAATATTTTCGAATGTTCTTTTCATTGCCCCTTAAATTTTGTTTTCCAAGTTTTCCCTTATAACGTCCATTGGTCCTTTTGAATTTTTTCCCCAACTATCCGTTTCCTGTAAATTTGAGTCGCCAACACCATGTTCAATTGCTACTCTAATGAACAACCTACCTGTAAATTTGAAGAACTAAAACTTTCAGTTTGTATTTTAAACACAGCACAGTGCAGTTGCATCGTTTCTTGCTTTGTTTAATTCTCGTATTAGTTTTATAAATCCCTCTCTTTATTTAACCATTTTTTAATCTAAGAATTTCTTTAGTGATATAAAAAGCACTCCAAAACGGCCAAAAGTGTTGACACCAAAAAGTCTTCAATCACGTCAAAGGGTTACCCTTGCTTTTTTCCCACTACCACGTGACAGATATTCAAACTGAGTGATCGGGAGAAATAACATGAAGCTGTGTGTACGTGCTCCGTCTATTTCATTACAAGGTCGATGTCAATCGTAAGTTCATTATTCTGGTGTATAGATACACTAGAAAGCACGAAAATGTACCAGAATATTATTTTTATTGCTTAAAAATATTTTTTAACTCCTTAGCTTTCAACGTATACCAAGATCTTGAAAATATTCGGAATATTTTTCTAGCTACAAAGGTTTTTCGATAGGTACTGTCAACATGCACAAACATGTTTCCAAAACTTTAAACTCAATTTCGAAAGAACTGTTCCCGAAATATGAGGCTTTGTTCAAACAGTGATAACTCAACGATGAATTGATCTATTATGATAATTTTTGTACCGTCATTTATAATACAGTTGACCTTTCGACACTTAGTTTATTTTTAAATTATAAATTTTTTGAAAATATCTTGATTTTTTAAATGCATTTTGATGAAAAAATTGTAAAATATTTTCCATCTAGCATCTTTTTTGAGTCAAACCATGAATAATAATATATTAGGAATAATTACCAACATGAATAGTCTTTCTGCAGAAATTAGAATTTGAGCTATCACTGTTAAAAAAACATGCTAATTAGTTTATTATATCTAAATTAGAAAATTAATGATTAGCCTAATCTGATTTTTTTCACGTTGAAACAATTTTAAGCATAACCCTTTTACCAATTATAAAAAAAACTTATTTTTTAACGTAACAATTAAAAAAAAATGTTTTAGTGTATACTTAAGGTGACCGGATAGTAGTTGTATTTTCTGTCATTCTTTCAAAACCATTTGATAGCAGTATACCTGGAAAATCGGAAAAGGTAGGTGATCGTTTCATAGTTTTGACAGGGACTTGCTGACAAAACGAAAGTGGAATGTGTTTAATATATTTCACTGTAAGTACTCTTGAGAGGTTTAATTCTAATAATTAATACACATCTCACTAACTTTAATATCGAAAGTGTAATTGACTGCATAATAAAAATGTTTCAAACTTTATTATTGGTTTGCAGTTTCAATCAGTTCTTACTTGTTTCACATTGACTGTTTGAAAATAGAAAATTGGCGTACGTTTCAATATGAAGCTAATATGAGAAAGATTTTCAGTATAAACCAGTATCTCCAGAGGTTGATGTAACATTGTTAGTGATCGATTCGGGGTCAGGGGTCGATAGAAAATATAAGACATCATCGTACTGGTAATATATTTAATTCGGTTAACTTAGATTACCTCCAACGTGAATGACAACGCAATTAAGAGAGAATCATGTTAAGAGTGATAGGAATAGGGCCTCTAAAATGGAGCAGGGACATGAAAATAGTTGTTACGTGTAATGTATATATGTAATGTTAAGAAGGACGTCGAAAGAAGATATCCATTAAATGTCAAACCCATATAATATATGTATATATATATATATATATATATATATATATATATATATATATATATATATATATATATATATATATATATATATATATATTAGAATTTTCCAAATATTATAAATGACTGTTTCCACTGTATTATAAATGACGGTACAGAAATTATCATGATAGATCAATTCATCGTTGAGTTATCACCGTTTGAACAAAGCCTCATATTTCGGGAACAGTTCTTCCGAAATTGAGTTTAAAGTTTTGGAAACATGTTGCTAGACAAGAGATACAATATCAAGTAATAGACTCACACACAGTGAAATTTTTACTGACACAGAAGAGAGGAATGCTTCACAAACCAGACGGAAAGCGGAAACTACTGCAACCCAAATGCTCTCGCACGACACGTATCGTTTTTTTATGTAGTTTTTTTCAATTTTGTTGATGTTTAATCTAATTGCCATAGACGCATGAACAGTTAAGCTTGATATAAGTACTCCCATACGTATTTTTACACCGAAAGAAAGGCTTTCAAAGAGGACAGTTCCAAAAAAAATAGGTTAGGCAACATTTTATACAAAAATTTGGAATCATGATACATTTGCACATAGATATATAATACAGATTACAGGAATTATCCAAAAACATTTCAAGGAACTAATAAAACAGTTATGAAGGAACAGTCCAAAAATCGGAAGAATGTCAAAAAAAATCTCAATCCGAGAAAAACATGTTTTTGTAGTAGATTACTATACTTCTATACTGTTTAGTAATACATGTAACTCCCCTTCAAAACTAATCGTAATTGAAAAATTCATTTACATTCTACAATTTGCTATTAATTCATTTTATCGCTAAAATTAAATTGATGAATTTTGAAAGTGCATTGTCCTTGAAGTGCTTTTTTTAATACAAATCTTTGGTACAGAACTTCATCTAAAACTCGTACAAGAAGGAAAATTGTCATTTAAGTATAAATACTCTTGTCCAGTGCTCTCCGTAACCTTATTCTTTCAACGAAATTTTATACAAAAACATATGAATTGTAGTTATGGGTCAGGAAGACTGGTCATCTACATCGAACTGTATACTTGTTCATCCTTAAATCTTCATATTTCAATTTGAACCCTAAAAATGTAGAGTATTTCAGATACATGCATTCAGATACATTTCAATACAGAGTATTTCAGATAAGTTTTTTTTTTTGTTTATTTCCAATGGCAAGGCTGGATATAGATTGCAAAGACAAATACAATACAAAATACAGTACAGAAATACAATACAGTACAGAATTGACCGAAATCATTGTAGCCTTATACAAGGCCAGAAGTGATGGTCACTTGTGAAGGGGCACCCAGTGGGTGGACCATCATTGTCCCTAACAAAGGACAGCACAATTTACATCCATGCCCTGACCCGGATTCGAACCAGGAACCTTCCGATCCAGAGGCCAACACCTTGACTACTAGACCGGTTGGTCGGCTGATACATGCTAAGTATGAAATACAGTGTGATGAAGATTAATTTCTGAAGAACTGTTTTTGCAATGTGATGGTAACGGTTCAAATAGTGGTGACTCAACAATGAATATTGAACAACTGTGATTATAATCGTATCATTATCATCGATATGGTACAGTGGATACTTTGACCTTCGATATAGGTGATTTTTAAATGTAAAAATCTTGATTTCTTATACTTTCTTTCGGTAAACAAAATTGTAAAATATCCTATTCTCTAGCAACTTAACTGGAAATCAAAACATAAAGAATAATATTAGGGAATAATTTCCAACACGAATTGTCTTTCTGAGAAAATTAGAGATTGAGATATCAGCGTTCAAAATACATTCTAATAAGCTAGTTATGTCTAAATTAGGTAATTAATAGCTTAAACTGATTTTTTCACAAGGAAATGATTTTAAGTATAAACCAATGACCAATAACAAACACTGGATTTTTATAGTCAAAATTAGCCCTCCAAGTGGTGGTGACTAGATATCTCGTCCATCAACATCTGACGAATTTTGCTAATGGCGAGACATCTCGTCATCAAGATCAAAATCTGGTCAGTTTTGTTAATGGTGATTAACCTCGTCAGGACAACCATCAGTAGGTTGACAAAATCTTCTAGTCTATAAGTTCACCTTAATGCTTAAATGCGCATACATCCAAGGGATTTAAAGCGATGACTTTTTTTTCCAATTGTGAAAGAATAAGCTCAGCATTACACTGAAGCATCATGTGACAAAACATGCGCCTGCGTACTCCTTTTCTTTACGGGAAACATATCGGTGCGCATGCGCATTTCAGTCAATTTAATGTCGCAGGACTTATGTTGGACCATTGCGCTGCTTGCTTAAGATTCACAATTTGCTGTATTTTATTTATTAAGCATTCTTTCACTCGAATTAACATGCGTAAAACCAATGATTCCAAGAAAATCCTTTGCTTGAATTCCGAGGGAAATAAATAGTACAGCTTTGATCTAACGACTTCGTTGTTGCAACGCTTTTGGCGTGTTTTTTATGCAAGCCAAGTTAAGAATTTCTTAGTAAAAACACCACTTTACGCTTTGCGGAAAATAATTTAAAAAAAAATACGAAAATAATTTAAAAAAATAGAAAAAAATATCTCCACAACTGATTATTTTTACTACTTGACAAGTTTTTACTTCTTAATGAAAAAATCTTTACTTTTTTTTAAACATTATAGTAGTTTGTCCTGGCTATTTAATATGAATGTTACAATATATCACATAAAACCAAGCAAACTGGTATTATTTAGGCATGGTAAGATAGAAAAGATAATGATTTACAGAAATTAAAACAATATTCAAATAATCATGAAGTTGCCATAATCCTACTAAAGTGAGCCTTTTTTTTTTCTTTTACAATTTGTTACAAAAAGCGCGCTTAGAGCGCTGCCACAAAAAATCTTTGCATGGAAGTTGTTGCGAAATGACTACGAACAATTAAACCATTCCTAGTTTCAAAAATATTTTAACATAAAAGAAACATCTTGATTTGCTTATAGTATTTAATTGCTTATAAGAAGTTTAAATTATCAATTGCCTAACTTTAAGCAATTGTAATGTTAGATATTAAGCAATTGTACTGTTAGATATTAATCAGTAGATTGTTAGTTTCAATTTGCAGAATGGAGGGGGGGGGGGATGAACAGCAACTGTGGAAAAAAATCATTCTATCAAAAAAAACTAAATTGCATACCTGACAGCATTTCAGGAAATTTTCTGGAAAAACTCTTGGTTTTCTTGTCCTTCAGGCTGGAAAAACATCTTCCGGATTTTTCTTTAGGGAGAAAATTTTACAGTGATGACAATTTCAAAGTTTTGGTGTCAAGCGGTGGCAACCATTAAAGAAAACATCAGAGCAATTGCTAGATTGCCTTCAAATTTTTATTTGGCACTAATTTTCAAGAAACATACAAATTTAATTTCCGATATTTGTATATACTTGTCTCACTAATATTAAAGAAAACCTTGCAAACTTTCTAAAACTCAAGAAAATATGCATTTAATTGGTAAGTTATGCTTATATTTCGAACCATTTCGAGTCAAATTGCAGCCAAGCTTTAACGGTAGTAGAAAGCAAGTTTATTTTTCTATTTGTTTGGAATAGCCTGTTGTGTAGCTCCGTGTGACGTTAATTAGAAATACAATACCATACCACCTGTTTGTTTTCTTTCAACTTCTTTTATAGATCCCAACTTTAATTCTTATTAAAAATTGAAGTTCAGATACATTACATTTCTAGTAAATGACTAATGCTGACGTGATATATAGTCCATTAAAATCAGGAAAGTTTTGCTAATGACGAGATACCTCATCGAAACAATCTCCAGGAAGGTTAAAATTACATGATATGCCATTGTGAGAAGCCACAAATTCACAGAATATTATAAAAGACAGCATTTAATGAAAGTAGTAGCCGACCAACCGGTATAGTGGTTAAGGTGTTAGCCTCTAGATTGGAAGGTTCCTGGTTCGAATCCGGGTCCGGGCATGGATGTTTGTAAGCGTATGGTGTAGAGATGGCTGGTGCACCTTAAATCTGTCGTGTCCGAAAGTCCTCACGTTGGGCTGGTGTGGAAGTTTGGAGAGTGGGGTGCCAGCTCAGGTGTTGCTTCGTCATCTGACCGTGGTTCAAAATTACGAGGTGTTGTTCTCGGATCTTTCCCTTAAGGGATTGATCCCGGACCGTCGTCAATAGCCCGTTGTGTTGCTCTAGTACGACGTTAACTAAAATTACCATTACTATTTAATGAAGTAGATTAATATTAAAAGAACACTTAAGTATTTTCTCAAATCATAGAATACTTTTCAAAAAATACTGATAGGTAGGTATCTTTAATTAATGTCGTACTGTAGCAACACAACGGTCCGGATCAAATCCGAAGGTAGAGTTACGAGGACAACACGTAATATTGAACCAAGGTTAGATGACGAGGTCACACCTGAGCTGGCACCCCTATCTTAAAACTTCCACATCACGTCTACGTGAGGACACTTGAAGCCATGACACATTTAACATGCATCAGCCCCCGTTGTACACAGCGGTCTTTGGTTGGATTTGAACTCACAACCCTCCAGTTGCTAATCCGTTGCTCTTCCTTAAGGGTCTACGCGGCCCCATAGAATGTGGGAATAGGTATTTGGTATTTTTAATTAAAGTCCCAAAGGACCAACACAACGGGCTGTTGGTGACGATATGGGATCGACACCTGTAGGGAAAGATCCGAAGACAACACCAAATGTCGGAATAGGATATAATGAAAAATTTTAATGACACAGAAGAGATAAATATACCCTGGGATGAATCGAACTTGAACCACCACGTAGATTGCTAGCGAAGTGGACAAATTCACTGAGCCACGGTGACCTCACTATTAACAATCGACGTGGATTTGACGAGTTACCTCGTCAATCAAGATCTAGCCTATTTTGAAGGGCCGCGGTAGCCCAATTGGAAGAGTATGGATTAGCAAACGGAGGATTGCGAGTTCGAAACTAGGTCCAACCAAAGACCGTCGTGTTGTTGTTGTTGTTCGCGTGTCCATGGACAAGCAATATTGTAGTGGGGTAGCGGTCTAGATTCCATCAAAAACATTGGTCACAGCCTCTGCCAATGTTGGTGCATCCCAGCTGTAGAGGATCTCCCGTAATGGGTCCCTGAGTGGAACCATTCCAATCTTCAAAAGATTCATCGCAACAGTTGGGCATTCCCAGATGTGGTTGGGCGTGAGTTGGACTTCGGGGCAGTTTTTACAATGGGCATAGGTTCTTGTTTTGTCCGGATGGATCTTCATGCCCTTATAATGCTCAGTTCTAAGCCTGGCCATAGTGGTTATGATATTTCTGGGACAGTCGAATTCTGTTAAAATGGGTTTCTTATATGTGTGAGTCATAATTCTATATCTGGCTACTGCGTTAGTATCAGCAAGTGTGATGGTGGTGTACCTATGATCAAGTTCTCTAGCTTCTTTGGCCAAAGAATCCGCACATTCATTTCCCTCAATATTGACATGTGCTGGTCTACACTGTAGGACACAGGATTTTCCCTTGCTGTGCAACCAACCTTTCGAGAAGGACTATAATTTCGGATGTGATGTTGGTCTCTCCGTTTTTGATAGCTTCTAAAGCTGATTTAGAATCTGAAAATATTGTCATTCCTTCTGTAGAATCTATAGCTTGAGAGTCATTCAGGTATAAGGCGAGGGCTTCTCTAATCGCTAAGAGTTCACTAGTGAAGTTAGAGGCTATTAATCCTGTATTGATTTTGTGTTTGCAATTTCTGCCATCCGGAAAGAGGATGAAAATTCCAGCACCTCCACTGTTGAGGGATCTGTCAGAGGAGCCATCAGTGTAGGCAATTGCTTAGCTTCCCTGAGAGAGCTTTCCTATTGTTTCAAGTCATTTTTGTCTGAGTGCCACAGGGTCTTCTTTTTTAGAACATGGTTGCAGCATTAGAATTGGAAAATGATCACTAATAGCTTTTTTAAGAATCTTCCATGTTGTTTGGCTTGCCGATTGATGGTTAATGGCCGTGATGTCAAGGGATGATGCCGTGCCGTTTGTTTTGGAAAGGTAGGTACTTCCCTTGTCATTGAGTACTGTGAAATCGATATCACAAAGTAGGTCTTCAATCTGTGAGCCCTTCGAATCCAAGGTCGGAGACCCCCAAGAGGGGCTCTTCGCATTGAAATCTCCCAAAAGAATTCTAGTATCCGAGTTTTTGTGGCCAGTAGCGCGTTAGGGAGATCTAAGTTAATGCATGAATTATCTGGATGGTAGGATGGTAGATATTAACGACTGTGACTTCATGCTGGGGCAAGATTATGCTGATCGCTTGCACTTCGGTGCTGCTCTCACTGTTATCCATTGGTGGCAGTGTGATTTCCTTAAACTTAATGTCAGCTGACTTGAGGAGAAATGCTACACCACCACCTACTCTGTCTTTGCGCAAAGTAGTGTAGCCCCTGATATTTAGCTTCAGATTTGGGTTTAGTGTGGTTTCTTGCAGACATGCAATATGCACTCTGTTTTCTCTGAGGATTTCTGTGAGTTCATTAGTTTTTCTCTGGGTACCCGTTTATATTCAACTGCATAATATTCAGGGTCCTCGTATCATACTTCTCGCCACGAGCCCGGACATCAGCTCGTGGCGCGTCGGCTGCCCCGAACGCGGTAACATTATATTTATCACATAATATTGCACTATCCATGGAAAAGGGTGCCATTGCCTCCGAAGAGGTTGGACTTCTACCTGTTGGTCCGCGGAAGGTATATTATTTCCCTTTTACCACCCAAAGGAAAATCCAATGGAGAGGCTTTCCTCTATCCGCCACCTGAGGACGCGCCCTCTAGGGGTTACAGGCTACCCCGAGGGAACCGTCGTGTGTTCTGGCCTAGTATGTCAACCTTGACACGGCATGGAAGTTTGTAGATTGTGGTGCCAGCTCAAGCTTTGAACTGGTAATCTGACCATTCTTCAGAATGACGAAGTGTTTTTTTCGGATAATTTCCTTGTGATTCGATCCTGAACCGTCAATTGGCTAACTGAAAATTTTTGTCAATGACAAAATACCTCGTCATAAAGATACAGCTGATTTTTTCATGACAAGATCAAGATATGGTCAGTTTTCTTCCCCAAACGAAAAGATAACTCTGCCATCAAGATCTAGTCCTTTTTTTATCTAATCTAATGAATGACGAATTGCTATTGACAAGATGCCTCTTCGAGACAACAACGAAGAGGGTTAAGATACGAGAAACGACAAATTACTGAAGTTTTCTATCCACGAATGTTGGCACGTGGTGTAGTAGTTTGGCGAGTAGGGTAGCATCTCAGGTGTTTCTTTGTTTGACCGTTGTTCAAAATTATGTGGTGTTGTCCTCGAAATTTGCTCCAGTGCAACGTTGATCAAAATACCCACGAATGTTCAACAGCCCAAAATAAAAAAAAGGGGATCGTTTTCTTTCTCCAGTCCTTGAAAGCCAATCAACCGGTCTGGTGGTTAAGATGTTAGCTTCGAGATCGGAAGGTTCCTGGTTCGAATCCGGGTCAGTGCATGGATGTTTGTAAGCGTGTGGTGTAGAGGAGGCTGGAGCACCTTAATTTTGTCGTGGACGAAAGTCCTCACGTTGAGTTGGTGTGGGAGTTTGGAGAGTGGGGTTCCAGCTCAGGTGTTGCCTCGTCATCTGACTGTGGTTCAAAATTACGTGGTGTTGTCTTCGAATCTTTCCCTTAGGGGATTGATCCAGGACCGTCGTCAATAGCCCGTTGGGTTGCTCTATTAAGACATTAATAAAAATTATCTTACCCATCCTTGAAACCGGTTAACAGGAACATAACCGATTAACAGGAATATATTTGGATCTAAGCTCAGCCTAGTTTGTATGCATATTCAAACAATTGCTACTAAAAATTTAGTGTTGAGAGGAATAAAAAAAAAGATAGATTAATTAGTATAATTTATGCTCCAATTACTTTTATAATACATCTGGAGTTAGGTTGGACGTCGTAAGCAGGCACTAATTCACCTGTGCGGTTTTTAGCTATAGAGTCTGTCTTACGCAAGAGTTTTAGGGATTTGGTTAGATAGTTATTTAATTAACGACGCACTGGAGCAACACAACGTGCTATTGGCGACAGTCCGGTATGAAACCCGAAAGAAAAGATCCGAGGACAACATCACACAATTTTGAACCACGGTCAGATGACGAGGTCACACCACACCAACGTGAGGACATTTGAGGTCACGACAGATTTAACATGCATCATCCCCCTTTTTTAAACGTAGGTCTTTGGTTGGATTTGAACACGCAACCATCCGGTTGCTAATGCGTTACTCTTCCAACCGGACTACCGCGGCCTCAGGAGTTTGGGAGGGCAGAGCTATATATACAATTATATATACAATATATATATACAAAGCATTTAACAAAAAAAAAATAATAGCACATAAGTGAAGGGTGGAACATGCACGCATAGAAATGCACTAGAGACGTAAGAAAAAGATAACATGTGTTAAATTTACAGAGAACAAAATAATAATAATAATGAAAACTATATGCATTTTAGGGGAACAATACACAATGAACAAGGATACATATTCAACAAAAGTTTAAGAGCAAGACGTGTTTAAAGAATTTTATAAAATGTGGACAAAAAGAAGTTACTGGAGGTAGGTAAGAAGGTATTTCAGTTAACTTCGCACTACAGCGACGTAACGGGCTAATGAAGAAAAGCTCGGTCATTTCGAAAACTTCCGATTTTCACATATGTATACACGACAGCTTTCACATATGTATTTCAATGTTGGAACTTAGAAATTCCTTCACTTTAAGAATTTTGGGGTGGCAATGCCTATTGGCTATATTTAAGCACCAATGAGAATAGTGTACCGGATTAAATGGTGTGATGAAAAAATTGATAGCGTAAAGAACGAGTGTGTGTTCTTTGGGTTTTGCCCTTACAACATTTATTCTATAACATCCTACAGCTTTTCAGATATGTAAAGCAAAATTACAGATATGTTGGGACAAGAAGGGTTCGGCAGAGGCCAGCGAGCGCGTCCTCGCTCTCTCGGGTCTCAATGGTCTCTGGCATATTCACGCCATTAAGCCGCCTTTCAGCTGCAAACCACCTGTCGATGGAATTTTGAGTGTTCTCAGGGGGCTTGAGATTTAGGAGATCGTAATGTCAGTACAACGTCAGATGAAGAGAGTTTATATCAAGTGCACAGAACTTTATGACCGATATAGAGTCAAATGGAGTGCTGTAATAGTACTTCCAGAGTTAGTTATGGACAGTTGATCACTTGAAAGGAGTTTTAAGATCTCCAATTTGGGAATTCTTGAATATGTCTGCTTTATGTCGGCTTGATCTGAGAAGCCGCCTTTAGAGTGCTGCAGTAGTCTTGAAGAGAATGTCCTGGAAAATGCCATGGACTTGTGAGATTACAGCAAAAAAGGTATTGGATGTGATCACCTTCTCTACCGCAGATGAACGGTGTACTTGTTCCTTTATTATTTTTTAGATGGAAACGTTCTAGACTAGAAATGGACCACGGATTATGTGACCAAACTAGTAGCAACGTGATTCTTAGACTATTCTTGTCTGTCGAATGGAAACGAACATTCATCATCTGATTGGTTGAATGGACAGAAGACTCCCATTCATTAATTCATCATCAGATTGTTCCATGCGACACAATAGAAGACTGCTGATGTCATCCCCTTTTGTCGCTTCTCTAGAATTTAATTTAAGAAACATCACTCGAGTATTAAACAAAAACCACTTGTTTACAAGGCATTCGGCCAAAATTCAGTGAAAATATCATATAGTTGGAATATATTGAGAGGAATAGTATTGAGAGGATTCATAGAGAAAACATAAAAGTAGAGTGAGCGATAGTACCCTTTTTATGTGCAGAGATCTTGTGAACAAAACGAAAAGTAGCGTGATACTTAGACTAGTTTCGTCTACCGGGTGGGAACCAATATTAATTTGATTGGTCGGCGAGATGTGAAAAAACTCCCATCAATTCATAATCATCTGATTAGTCCGCGTGACATAGATTCTGGCTACTTCACTATTTTTGCCGCCATTAAAGAAAGACGTATTCATAACATTCGACCCTTTTGTACGATTTTATTTCGTCAAAGGAGTCGATAACATGCCAAATCAGCCAACCAAGTAAATTTTCCACAGTCACGTGACTATGAACATGTTTTAACACTAGAAGGTCCGCCATTGCGATTACCCTTAAACGTCCGCCGGTGTCATTTCGAACCGGTAAATAAATCGCATAAAATAATTGCAATAACTAAATATTATCAATACGAATATTCAGTTGAGTTAACTTTTATGATTATTTCATGAAATTTACATAGAATGTGACCCTGATATACCAAAAACAATATATATATAAAACTTAGTTTGGGAAGTTTGGGATAAATCTATCCCAAACTTCCGAAATCACAGCCAAATTGTAAGCTCAAATTCTCTGTGAGAACGTTTGGATTTTAAATCAAATCTTAGAAATCAAAGGATTTCTCTAAATCTATTTCGACTCATTGTTGCTTTACAGAAGTTTAGGCTCCAAGAGTCAAACCTTAGGGACTGCAGTTCAATGTTCTTGACACCACTTACTCCGTGAGCATAGTATATTGCATGTAAAGAACATTGTTCATTAGTGGATACAGACCATCTGATATCGCTCAAAATTCATCTAGCTTCAAAATTTGTGGATTTATTATGAGTTCGAATAAGTAACTGTCGTTGAAAAGTAGCCACGAACAAATGAAGTATTCATTGATGTTTTGTTTCGCACAGTTCTACTACTTATAGGTAAAATTAAATCTAACAGCAAATCTGCCAGTGACATTGCCATTATGCGGTATCCATTCTGTGCCGTCCCTAGCGGCCTATATTTATATCCGGATTAGTTGGGATATTATCAGTTTCATCTGCACTTTCTTCAGATTCTTCGCACTCACCTCAATGTAAATTGGGGGCATCGGAATCGAAATTCCAACAAGAGAGCTCCACCATCCAATTCATTTTCAGCAAGTTCTCACAACAAATTACAAGCAATTTATTCAGGATTTTGACCTATCCACCGAGCCATCGTTGTTTTGTCTGCACTACACGTACACAAGGTTCGAAAATCGATTCTGTTTATTTTATAAGCAGATAAACAAATGTAAACGACAAAACACTTAGACCCAATTGCACTAGTATAATTTATTCGTTTCCGCTACGAACATGTAAACATTATTTTCAAAGTCAAACAGATGTGCCATAAGAATTTGTTTGGTTAGCTAATAATGTTTGCTACTCAATGATCTTGAATTAGGTTAAGCGGAAGTTATTTAGAACTAGCAAAATACCCGACCTTACTCGGTTTGAATTGGTTTACTTTAGATTGAAGAGGTAATCAAAATAATAGAATGACTTACGTTTTTGAAGAATAAACATTTATTTGAACACCTTTCGCCATCTTTATAATTTCTACAACTTACTTTGGACACAAATCCTACACATGCATATCCATTCATGTAATACATTTCACATACATCACACCCTTGCTGTATGACAAAGCTACAAAATGACGAAAGGGTACACTAAGGTTACTACTATAAAAGACGATTTTGAGGTACATTTCGAATTCCCTTTCTTAAGTTCTTTTCATGTTCAACTCAATTAATTAAAATTACGATTTACGGCGAGTGCTCTTGCACTCATTGTCAACAAAACAATATTTTTTTTACTTGTGGCACTCTTGCATCCGGTATGCGACATTGTGAAACTTTGCAATCTTCTGTCATTATGACAACGAATTATCAATTTTAATGTTTGAAACGTTCTTGTTCGGATTTTTAAACATTATTATTCTTTCAATAATGGCGTTATTCTTTCAATAATGGCAGAACTACACTTAAAAATTTACTGAACATTTATTCTGACTTACCTGCCATTTTTAAGTCGAATACTTTGTGGTGGTGTTGTGTGTGATAAGAAGGAAAACACATTTATTAAAATATTTAAAACAGAAAACCGCGAAATAAAACAAAATAAAAGATGTCGGAAAAAATTGTTCTAAAGATTTTCATTTGTGCTTCATTTTTATCTCTTGATCTCGCACAGTTGCCACAACTTACAACTAAAAGTGCACATAATTTAGAAATGCGAAATTAATTCAGAGCGAAAGAAACAGAAAATATCACTGCTCGCTCGATCGTGTTCATTCCCGTTCGTTGAAAAATATCGTCTGTCTCAAATATTCGGAAATCGTTTTCATTGCGCAAAGAACAAAAATAAGACTCGAAATAATTGAAATATCAGAGCTGAAATTCCATACAAAAAAATAATTTTTTGAAGAATAATTACTTTTTTTAGCAGTACTGGTAAAGCAATCGAAGTAATCGTAATATTCAATATACATTCCAAGTTTTCCAAAACTACCAAATTATGGCTCATTTAAGTATACTTACTCAGGTGTTTTAGCATGAAACTCAACTAAATATAACAATTATAAAATGTTGAATATTGCATTCACTAAACTAATAAATTATGTATAAAATAAAATACATTGCAATCAAATATCTGCAATAGAATTTATGTGATGCCTACACAAACACACAAACACAAAATCGAACATAGAACAGAAAGACGGACAGACAGACTTTCGCAACCAATTCCACTTACTAAATGAAGATAAGTACTCACTGTATGCAAATTTTCATGAAAATATATTAAACCGTGTGGACGTGTATAGGGCACAACATACAGACAGACAGACACCAAGCGTAAAAGAAGCGGATTCGGCATCAGTAGGGTCCAAAACGGATAGAAAACTTGAAATGCGTCGAAAATATTCAATGTACAAACAAACACTCCATTCTTATTTATATAGATGATATATTCACTTGGCGTCGAAACGACACCAGCGGACGTTCAAACTAAATTTAGCTGTAAAATTTTTATAAATGAATCTACACCAACGAAAGTTTTACAGTGTTATTCATCTAGGAAAATGATTAAAAGTCACCAAAACTTTTCAAATTCAATTCACAAATGCGAGAAAGAAGAACAAAATAAACAGGCTCCGGTGTCGAATCGACACCGACGGATGTTCTAGTATTAAAGCTTCTCGAAGTACCAAAGCTCTGTCAACTTACATTTCACATCTGTGGTTGAATTAACATCGCACTAGAAGAGTACAAAGGTCCATTGGCGACGGTTAGGAATCAGTCCCGAAGGGAAACATCCGAGGATAACACATCGTTATTTTCAACCAACGTTTAGGCAACACAGCCACTTAAGAGAAACATTTACTCTCAAGGTGGTTGTCTCAACGGTGGATCACGTCATTGGCAAAACTGACCACATCTTGACCGACGAGTTATTTAGTCCTTTGTAAAAAACTGACCAGAAGGGGGGGGGGGGTTGGACATCATAAAAAAAATCAACAAGATCCTTATGACGAGATATCCCATCATCAGCAAATTTGATCAAATCTTGGTGGACGAGATACCTTGTCGAAACCACTTGGAGGGTTAAGACTTCTAAACACACCAATTGAAGTTTTGAAGTCAATGGAAATTGAAATTGGTAGGCAGTTAATTCACGTCGAACTGAAGCAACACAAAGGGCTATTGCCGATGGTTCAGGACCATATCCTAAGGGAAAGATCCAAGAACAACATCATGTAATTTTGATCCACGGTCAAATGACGAGGTCACACCTGAGCTGACACCCCACCTCTGAAAACTTCCACACCAAGCCAACGTGAGGACATTTGAGGCCACGATAGATTTAACGTTCATCATCTACTTTTGCGCACAACAGTCTTTTTTTGGATCTTGACTGTAGGAAGTATTTTCTGTCCATTTAAATATAGGTGGCCATACGGGTGTTCCCTGTACATATTCTAAACACGACGTCAGTTGGCTTGTTTTTCGAATACGATTTCATCACTTCACCAACAAAAACTCTTTTGAATTAGTTCTGAATTAGATTAAAGTGTCCAAGCGTCGTCTAAACAGCCATAAACTACATTTTAAGGTAACCGGCGATATGTATCATGGTTTATTATTTAGACAGAAAATAGGTCGGTAGTTGAATTAACGTTGCACAGGAGCAACACAGCGAACTGTTGGCTACTGTCCAGGATCATTCCCTTAGAGAAGAATCCAAGGATAACGCCTCGTTATTTTGAACCACCGTCAGAGGACGAGATCAACACCTGTGCTGTAAATTTAAATTGAATTTATTGAATTGAAACATTGATTTTGGGCTAAAATGCTTCTTGATTCCGCCACTGCTTGAGGGAGCTGATTCTGGTTCTTATAAAAACAAAATGACCACGCTGACATACCTAAACCATGAAATCCGATTTATAAACGAAAACGAAAAAGGACATTTCACTGGAGGAAAAGGGTAAACGTACACTATTTTGACGGAAGTATTTGGACGCTGCAGAAATTCGTAGGAGGGTCCATCTTGGTGTGGGGTTGTTTTCCTGGTTAGGACTCGGACCATTGCTTCATGTACCTTGCACCATGAACGCTGACGTGTACCTCGACGTTTTGGATGATTCGGCCTTGGCAATATGATAACACTGACAATACTACGACGATGATGGTTGTTTCTTCCAACAGGATCGAGCTCCATGTCAAAGTGCAAAACGTGTGATAAACTGGTTTCCTGGAAATGAGGTGAATTTGCTTGACTGGCTTATTCAAAGCTCCGATTTCAATCCGATTGAGCCATTGTGGGACAAACTGGACGACGAGTACGACATCGCCACGCACGACCATCTCCACAACAATTTCTTCTCAGACTTGCTAGAAGCATGGCGAGCTATTCCTGCCAAGACTTACAGAGAACTTGTGTAAAGTATGCCTCGACGTGTTGCGGCTGCAATACAAGCAAAAGGAGGGCCTACCCGTTACTAGATAAAATAATAAAGCACTTTTTCTGAAAAACATGCAGCGTCCAAATACTTTAGTCCATATAGTGTATCTTGAGACAAGTACTGAACATTCGACTCGAACACACCTCGTAATTTCGAACCACCGTCAGATGACGGAGCCACATAAGATAAATGTTATGAAACTACTCAGTCCTCCTAGTAGTTATCTCGACGAGCTATCTCGTCATTGGCAAAACTGACCAGATCTGTTGGACGATATGCACTACCCTGCAATAATGGACTGGACAGCAAGATGTGATGGTATAAGGAAAAGAATACATGCTTTAATAGGGGGATGGTCCCCATGTGCTGCAACTACACTAAAAACCCTTCTGTGCATACTATGGGTATTTGTGTCCATTCTTGCTGCAAGAATGTCGACAGCTCAGCTGTGGGTTTCGTACGTAGTTCCCTGGTCCGTAAGCGTCGCTCTAACTCGTTCCACAAATGCTGTATGGGCTTTAGGTTGGGACTCTGAGCAGGTCAAGGAAGACGTTTTGCATCCATATCTAGATACCACTGCTTGACAGAGGCTGCAACATGACATGGAGCCTTGTCGTCCTGGAAGTAACATTCGTCCATTCCATAAAATAGCCAGAGAGTAAGAAGAACCTGCTTGTCCAAAATGTTCATGTAGGCGTCGGCGTTCAATTTACCAGGAACAACATGCAGTGGTCCCAGGCAATACCACGATAAACACCCCCAAACAAGTAGTCAGATTTTATGCGAATCTGCTGGCATCCGGTTCATCATTGTAGGGTAGTGTATCTCGCCAATAGAATAAAACTGACCATATCTTGATCTCATAAAAGAAATCGGCAATATCTTGATGACCAGATATCTCGTCATTAGAAATTGGTCGTATCTTGATGGGCGAGATATCTTTTCAAATCCACTTGGAGGGTTAACACACCAATTTGGAGGAAATTTAAATTATAATTATTAAATTGAAACTCCAACTGAGGACTGAAATCCACTCGATTCAACCAATTCTCTTTTGAGCTGATTCTAGTCCTCATGAAGACAAAAATAACCTCGCATGCATAACCAACCCACGAAATCCGATTCACAAACGAACGCAGAATTGACATTTCACTGCATGTAAAGGACAAACGCGTCTCGAGACAAGTGCCGAACAGTCGAATCTAAATAACAAAAAAAAAATGTTTTTGCAAGTTTCAGAAGCGATCACTTCGGCAGATAAGCTACCCAGATCCCATCCCACCTGCTGCTCAGGCTGCGTCCCAGAGGTCTTTGGACACATTACTGACGAAAACAATAAAAAACAAGTGAAGTGTATAAAGAAAATGACAGTTATTTTGTTGGTTACGCTTTTTAATTCTATAAGCCTGTATAAAAAATCTCCAGCCGAGGAAACCGGCTACTCCCTGGTTGAGTGCCTCGATGCGATACATGCCGAATAGGCGTATGCGATGACGTCTTGTTATGCAAATCGACATGCAATACTCAATAACTGTAATTGTCCTTTTGTGAGGTATTTGGGGCTATTTTTGAGTATGCTGGGAGGTTTGCGGCGGTTGTGATTTGATTAAATAGCGGTGTTTTGTGTTTCGACCGGTATGCTCCCTTGGTGGAAAATGAACAAGCTTGGGAGATTCTGATTCGTATGGTTTACCCAAACGAATAAGTTCGTAAGACAAATGGAAAATAGCGTTGTTTTGTGTTTGGATACGAAGTAAAGTGATACACTTGAAGTAAAATGAATGCTATGAAAATTCCAATGCGTAACTAACAGAATACGTGCACTATTGGAAATATAGCGTAATTTCGTGTTTGGACACTTCCTTGGTGTTAAGCGAACCATAACTCGTTACACAAATGCTCTATGGGCTTTAGGTTGGGACTCTGAGCAGACCAGAGACGACGTTTTATATATATACATATATATATATATATATATATATATATATATATATATATATATATATATATATATATATATATATATATATATATATATATGCTGCTGCATCGTATACCACTGCTTGACAGAGGCTGCAACATCACATATGTTGGGAGATTCCTATTCGTGTAGTTTATCCAACAGAATAAGTTCACAAGTTATATGTACTGAAAAAGATTTATTTTGTATTTGAACTCAGTATGACTACCTTGAAATCAAATGAACAAGCTATGGATATTCCAATACGTATGATTTAACCAGCATAATTACTGCATTTTATTGGGAAAATAGTTTTATTTTGCGTTTGAACACTATTTTCCCGAAGTAAAATGAATAAGCTGCAATTTTTAATTTTTAACAAAGGGCTCCCTACAGGCGCATTGGTATGTGTCTTGATCGTAAAACATCTTGCATTTCTTTAGCAATAAGACATAAATGTTTTAGATAGCAGAGAGCTATCTAAAGAGCTATCTCTGGCTAGAATAGAAATAACCAGAATTTTCGAGGTATTAAAGGAATTGAGACAAAGAGGTTAAGATATTACGGACAAACTGTATATAATTCAAATTGTATTCAAACTTTGCTTAGCGCCCCAAGTGTACCTGTTCACTTCTACTGGTGACATAACTACAGGCTCTTCGTATTCGAAAATAATTGGTTTAAGGAATCACTCTACAGCAGAAAACGATAGATCTCCTTGACGAAAATCATTCAAAGAAGTGGGAATAAACTGCTATTTTTAATTTCCAACAAAAGATTCGTAAAGACACATTAATATGCTTTGATCGCAAACACATTACATTACTTTAGCACCAAGTTATATCATCCATCTTAACTTTCCAAGTGGTAAAATCCCATTCACATTTTATCTAAAACCATTCAAACACTTTTTATTTGTGAAAATAAATGCTTCTTAATTTCCATTTGAGGTTTCCACCAGTCATCTATTTTAAACTGCAGAGTTTTATCACCTATTTTATGGTTTTTAACAATCCTCTACCATTTTTTTGTTCTTATATTTACGTTTTTTTTTCTCCAACTTTTTTAATGTTTTTAACTTTTATGGTATTTGTGTGCCTAATTTTTAGACTACAAGTTTATTACTTTCCCTGTTTTCTAAACTGTTCTTAATGGGTAAATGTAATCTTGCTGTCCACTAGCGGACCGTGCGCCATACAATCAAAACCAACCAACTCGAACAACGATAAAATTCCCCAGATAGCAGTTTTGGGAGAAAGTATCTCGAAATAAATGAATGCAGAGGTAGTAACATTTTTCGAAATATTGGAGGAATCGAGATAAAGAGGTTCAAGATATCACGGATCCACTGTATATAATCTTGGTCATCGTAATAAATGCCCCATTTTGGATTCATATTTAAATTGTGTTTAATGTCCTAATGTCCCGGCGAATGGATTGCGCCGCCGAAGGCTTTTCGGACAGATGGGTCAAATACTCATCTGAGATCGTGAGTAAACACATCGCTATATATAAAGCAAACTTATTTTAATAACAATAAGAGGATATATTTCTCGTTGTTCTGCGCATTCTGTAATGAGTATTTTTGTTCAGAATATTTATTTTTAGGGCGAAACGGCACAAAGCGGTCTCAAAAAGAACATTTTCAAGCAGAATACATTATTTTTCCCCAAGGAAGTCGCTTCTACAAGTGGGAAATCGGGGACAGTGCGCGTTATTTACGATTTCGCGCGAACTCGTTTCACTGGCTATTGAAGGACTTAAGTGTCCAGTATTATGTGGAAGAGTCTGAATTGAGAAAATCTATCTCATGTTTTTCCTTTTACCTCTTGCCACCATGGAAGAAAAATTAGAAAGCTGCCGACAGACGCTTCAGAAACTTGTGAATGTATCACGTCGCCGAAGGCTCTTCAGGACAGATAGGTCGAACACTCACTTCTAGGTGGGGGTGGAGTATAATGCCTTCAACTGAAGTGGAGAAATGTGTTGTTTTATTGTTTTGCAATTGTAAGTTGAATGAAATATTGCATCGCTGAAAACTCGTCTTTTATTGTGTTGGATCTAACGGGAATCTCTTTTGTCGACTGGAGTTGTTTGCCACCAAAATCAAAAAGCATGGTCTTTTGTGTGTATTCTAGTAACCACTTGATGGAATGGGCAATAAAGTTTGAGAACCAATTATAGAAACGGGTGAAACTCTCAAAAAGAAAAAATTCAGTAATTTGTATTCAGTAGTATACTGTGATTACCTGTCGACCTTTGAACAAAAAATTTTTTTTTTTCTTCTGGTCCTTAGAATGTTTACCGTTTACCACAATACATGTCTTATGGGTACTTTTCAACACGAACTTCTATTTACTCATATTATCTGGTACTTTCATCTTTATACATCATAGGTCTTGAGTGTAATCAGCCAGTTGAATTTATTAAGGCAACAATTTAGAATTAGTTGCGGAAAAGGGTGAAAGTGAAAAGAGGAATTTTTTCAGCAAACGCTTATTTAAAATGAATTTCCTTTCTATATCCGTCGTGGCTCAGTGGGTATGTCTACTGTGATAGCAACTTTCAAGTTGTAGGCGGCGCATGTTCGATTACTGTCAGATGCAATCCTCCCTGGGTTTGTTTCTCACTTCTGTGTCAGTAAAAGCATTCGTTGTGCGAGTGTATGTCTATTACTTGATATTGTATTTCTTGTGTCTGTTGCAGCATAGCAAGTATGGCAAAATATGGCCCTAAACCCCAAAGCAACCAACAAACCTTTCTACTTGCCACAAAAAAAAAACAACGTGGCTACTTGCGGTTTATCAGCAAAACAAAAAGGGTGGTCTTTTGGATTGTATTGGATGTTGGGGTTTTATGGCGCGAGGTCCAAAAGCGGACAAGCTGAACCAAACTAATTAACTAACACCAACAAACACTCCCGTGCCTAGTGTCGTGAGACACTATCAGTTTAAATGAGTGTGGTTGGACAAGTAGAGCAAACCAAACACAAGACAGAAAACAACCCAATAATAGCATAAGCCATTTAAAAGTTCAAGACAAATACAAAAGGTTAATTTAATACATGTAAAATGGTAGATAAGAATAAAAATATCCGAAGAATAGTAAGATAATAAAAACAAGACCATCATGGCTGCAGCATCTAATGAAACTGAAGAATTTAATTTACACGTGCAAAAAATGTTGAAAGGGAAATATGAAGGATTGCATTTTAAAAGAATATGATAAAACAGATTTCTGAGTCAATTTGGACTTAGATGAGATTTAATAAACCAACTGAGCGTAAAAACGCAAAAAAAATTGGATGGGATTTTCCACAACCAAATTTTACATATTCGAACTTATACTTTTAAAAGATTCAAGACCTTCATGATTAAAGACAGGGCAAACAATTAAAATATTGGCGCTCTCTCCTAGTATAGTAGATGACGATGGATGAATCATGTGTGTCCAATGCGTGGTCTTTTGGATCTATTTCAGTTATCACTAGATGAGAGTGGTAAACAAATATTGAGTAACAATTACGATTAGATTATTATAAAATTTACAGACTATTTGTTTCCTATTAAAATGTTTATATGAAGCTTTGTTAAAAAATATTAAGATGCATGGAAGTTATTCATAACATTTTGTCAACTTAAAAAAAATTAGCACACATTTATAGGTCTCATGCAGATTAATGTTCCATCTATAGCTGTTTTAATTTATATAATAGTTTTTTCCCATATAAATGAAAAATGTTTGCACTGACACCAAAAAATTTTGCTAACGAGCATACGTTAAGCAAAGTTTAAATCCAGACTTTTTTGCGAAAAGAAATTTGCTAAGCAACATTTTTAACTAAACATTTTTGTAAAAGAGCATACGTTGAGCAACCTTTTCAACCAAGTTTTGGTAAAGGAGTAAATGCTAAGCAGCATTTAAAAGGATGGAATTTTGCAAAAGAGAATACGTTAAACAACATTTTAAGCCAGAATTTCAAAACCAGGAAGCACGCGGGCATTTAAGTTTGAGAAACAGCCTTTCTTCTTTGAGGCATTGAATTAATAACCATAAAACCTGGGTGCATTTCTCCCTTCTGTATCAGTAAACCTTTCACTGTATGTCCATTTACGTGAAAAATTTCCCTTCGTTACTCCAGTGAGACGTTAAGATATTGAACTATAGGGAATATGCGTTGAAAAGCCGATTTTTGACTTAAATTTCATAGTTCATTTTATTTAATATTCTTAATAATTATATTTCTTTCTTTATACAAAACTGTTTTTATTTTATCTTTACGGAGCATAGAAGCGTAAACATAGCAAATTTAATAGATATTGTGTAACAGCTGTTTTTAAATTCGTTTTTAAATCTTTAAATGCATTTTTCGCTGATTGTGATTCTGAGCAAAAGTTTTGCACGAGAAACGCGATAGCTATAAATGAGCCATATATATTTTTGAATGAAATTTGGCGTACTCATTTTTATATTTGTATTGGAAGGCCTGATCTTGGATTTAAGAACTATCTTAAAAGGAAAACTTTTTAGAGATTTCACACAGTGTAGGCAAACATTAAAAAAAATCATGTTTTCTTCTACATTATTCTCAATATTCCATCAGTGGAAAGGAATATTGCACATCTTTTAATTCAGGCACTAGTTTATATATTTAGGAGACTGCAAAATTGTAGGCATAAGTGTTTCAGTTGAAATGTTTCTCGGTAACGTCATTTCTTTGCTTAAAATTCGCAATTTTGGCCAATTTTTTAATAAATTATACTATCTTTTAGTGATTTTTTGTTTTATAATGTGTTTTTATGTTATTTTACCTTAAAAAATATAAAAGTATATTTTGAACTGTTTAAAATAAGAACTCGGAGCGTAGTCATGTACCTTACTACATACTATTTACTTAACGTTGCTTGGCACAGCTTGGCTAAGTATGGTCCTTGAGCAGCAAAATCCAACAAACCAAACATATTTAAAGAGGGACTTGGGTTTGAAAAGTAGTCTTTCTCCACTGCGACACTGAATTAATAACTTAAAAATACCTGTGGGTATTTTTCTCTTTTACTACGAGCTGCTAAGTACTGCAAACTAGGGATGCGACATCGATGTCGATGTTTTCAAAACATTGATGTTTTTTAAAAAACATCGATGTATTTAACATCGATGTATTGGGGTCGATGTTTTGGTAACATCGACGTTTATACTTGTCGATGTTTTATTTTGAATGAAAAAAGTACCGTTATAAAAATTTTAAAAATAACCAAGTGGCATAATTTTCATAATCAGTAAATTGAACATACTTTTAGACGAAAGTGACCAAGGATGAAGGGTCTGAAAAGTAGGGATGCGACATCGATGTCGATGACGATGTTTTCTAAACATTGATGTTTTAGAAAAAAACATCGATGTATTGGAGCCGATGTCGCATCACTAGTTGCTTAACCAGTTTTAAGAAATGGGGAAACAAGTTTAAATATAGTGAATTTTAAAAACATCGATGGTTTGGGGGCGATGTATTATCAACATCGATGTTTTAATTTTGAATACCGTATTTTGCTATCGATGTCGCATCAATAGTTGGTAAACTAGTTTTAAGAAATGGGGAAAAAGTTTAAATACACTGAATTTTAAAAACATCGATGGTTTGTGGGCGATGTATTATCAACATCGATGTTTTAATTCTGAACATCGATGTTTTGCTGTCGATGTCGCATCAATAGTTAGTAAACCAATTTTAAGGAATGGGGAAAAAGTTCAAATATAATGAATTTTAAAAACATCGATGTGTAAAAACATCGATGTTTTTGGGTCGATGTATTTTGAACAACGATGTTTTAATTTTGAACATCGATGTTTTACTATCGATGTCGCATCCCTACTGCAAACGCGCAAAGCTTCCTTTGTGCGTTTGCATTACTTAATGACGATTTATATGCGGACAATTGCTATCAATCGACCTGTCGGAGTATATGTGTTTCTCAATTAATCAAGAACACTTGAAAATTAAAGATAAGAAAATAAAATCAATACACACACTTTTCATTATTTTAATATTGTTTATACGCTGACTTAAAAAGACTGAAAGAAACATTTCTAAAAGTAGTTGCTAACCGTGCGTGTTTCTTCCTGCGATAGGCCCTTGCCGATGAACTTAGTTTTGTAAACAAACGTCTGGTTAAAATCTTTGAATTGCATGTCCCCAGACAGTTAGTGCTGTAAGACGGCTCGGATCGCGTGCTCTCAAACATATAGAATCATTTTTTTCACTCGCATTTTTGAAGAACGGAGTTTCAAATAATTCCTGGATATTTTTACCATTTATTATGTGGATGACATTTCCCTCATTTGAGCGTCATAGCTCATCATTTATTAACTTCGGTTTCGAGCAAAAATTAACAGTTGTACTTCAACATTTTGCTTATGCTTTTTGCATAGGTAATTTTAAAATCTATTTAAGACACAGAGATTAGTTTTAATGTTTGGTATTTTTAATTAACGTCATACTGCAGCAACACAACGGGCTATTTAGTTTAAATAAGTTTACAAACACCGAGCCGCATACTCGTTGTCTTGCTAATTTCAGTTTCGTGCAAGGTGTGCAAGGTTTGAGAAATAGTCCTTGTATTGGGCAATAAATTAACCCTTCAAGTGGTTTAGACGAGATATCTCGTTCATCAAGATCTGACCAATATTGCTAATGACGAAATATCTCGTCATCAGGAATGCCGATTGAATTCCGAATAACGGAACTGCCGTTTTTTGAAGATGAGATCAAGATAAGGTCAGTTAATGGTGATGAATACTTTTACATTTCCAGTATGGATATGGTATTAGTTTAAATGAAGTTTATAACAACGAGCGCGTTAACTCATTATTTTATTAACTTCTTACAAGATTTGATTGGGGAAAATACCCATTCCAGTCTCTTCTCATTTTTAAATGCCATTGGATTTTAAAACTTCATTTGACATTGTTTACTATTCACAACTCATTAACCATACTTTTTTATGATACACTCTGTTGTTGGTCAACCATATTTTGAAACATCAATTCATATCAACCATCGTTTTATATTAATGATGGCAAATTTGAATCTTATGCTATGTCTTATCTTTGATCAGAATTTAATATTTTCTTCACCATGTTGCACTTTTGTATTGTTTTTAATACACTTTGTTATTGTTGATTTGGCTCGATATTTTAAATTTCTCATGTATACTAATCGATTTTCATTTCTAACTTGCTTGATTCTTACAGCCATAAAACTCAAATCAACCATTAACTTCATTTTTGTACGAAATTTAACTATATACCTACTTCAACATTTTGCTTATGCATTTTGTTTAGGTTATTTCAAAATATATTTAATTTACGGGGTATTTAATACACATATTAGTTTAAATAAGTTTATAAACAGCAAGTCTCATAACTTGTTATTCTATCAATTTTAGTTTCGTACTAAATATTAACCCTCCTGGTGGTTGTTTCAAGAGGTATCTCATCATTAGCAAAAGTATGTCCAGATCTTTATGGACGAAATATCTCGTCATTAGCATCAAACTGACCAGGACCACCAAAACGACGAACAAATAATAAATGACAACAAACCTCTGTTATTATCAAAATTGGTAAGATCTTGATGGACGAGATATTTCATCAAAACCATTTGTAGGGTTAACGGATATTTATACTTTTGCATTTAACTTATAGAGAAGGTATTAGTTTAAATAAAGTTTGTAATAACGAGCGCTTAACTCATTATTTTATTAAATTCAGTTTCGTACGAAAATAAACATTTATAATTCAACATTTTGCTTATCCTTTTTAAAAAGTAAGTTTGAAAATTGTATTTAATATACGGAGTATTTAAGACACAGATTAGTTAAAATAAACAGCAAGCCGCATAACTCTTTATCTCATTAATTTCAGTTTAGTGCTTTATACAGGGTGGTCCCGAATTCATGGTACAAACTTTAATGGTAGGTACAGGACATTGTAACAATGATTTATTGTATAGGAATGTATAGTCGCAAGTGACGCGGTGAGGCGAAAACAGGGGAAATAACGGCCGAAAGGAAAAACAAAGATTTTATTGAAAGCGTTGTTGACAAGTGTCATGTTTACAGTAATTGTTCAAAATTGCGTCCACCAGTATCGATACATGCTTGACAGCGTCGGTGGAGCGATTGGCGTACACGTTCAAAGATGCCTGGTATTTCACGCACACCTGCAGCAGCTACAGATAAGCGAGCGACGAGATCCTCATCTGAGTCAACTGGAGTCTCATAAACAAGATGCTTTAGATGTCCTCATAAAAAGTAATCGAGGCTCGATAAATCGGGAGATCGGGGTGGCCAAGGGACTGGTCCACCACGCCCAATCCATCGAGTACCAAACGTGGCATTCAGGTAATTCCGTACATCAATGCTGAAGTGTGCTGGCGCCCCATCGTGCTGAAACCACATGCGGTTACGAATGGCGATCGGAACATCATGCAGCAGTTGTGGTAACACTTCTTTCAGAAAAATAAGATAGCTTCCGCCAGTGAGCCGCGTGGGTAGTAAGTATGGGCCAATCAAAAAGTCGTTCACAATACCAGCCCACACATTAATACTGAAACGTTGTTGAAACGCATGTCGACGCGTTGCATGTGGATTATCGGTTGCCCACACATGGGAATTGTGCGCATTAAAGACACCCTCGCGTGAAAATGTCGCTTCATCTGTAAATAGCACATAATCTACGAAATCTGGCTGCAACGCACATTGCTGCATCACCCACAGGCAGAAGTTCACGCGGCGAGGATAATCTGCCGGATTCAATGCTTGTACTTTCTGAAAATGGAAGGGGTGTAAGCGATTTTCGTTTAACACTCTGCATACAGTCTGATGACTCACACCTACGTCACGCGCAACAGTTCTTGTGCTTGACTCGGGTCTATCAGCCACAATGTTCAAGATGCTTTCTTCCAGCCTTGGAGTGCGTACAGCTCTTACTCGACCAGCGCCATGTCTGTTGACGTCGAACGCACCTGTTTCACAAAGTTGACGATGTAACCGTTGAAAAATTCTATGATCCGGCATTCGTCGATCAGGATACTCCGCGAGATACATTCGTAACGCAGCTCTGCCGTTACCATTTGCACGGCCGTACATGTAATGCATGTCTGCTTTTTCTGCATACGTAAAGTCACCCATCGTCTACGGCAGCACAATTGTGAATGGCGCTTTTCCCTACTGCGATGCATCATGTTCAACAGCGGCTAGACATCTACTGCCCTCTACCGGCAATGATACCAACCGATCACTCCATTTCTCTTTCCTTTTATTTCCCCTGTTTACGCCTCACCGCGTCACTTGCGACTATACATTCCTATACAATAAATCATTGTTACAATGTCCTGTACCTACCATTAAAGTTTGTACCATGAATTCGGGACCACCCTGTATAAACTGTGATTTCTACTTTTACATTTCACTTATGGAAAAGGTATTAGTTTAAATAAAATTTAAAATAACGAGTGCATAACCCAATTATCTTATTTACTTCGGTTTTGTGCAAATTTTTAAAGTTGTACTTCAACATTTTGCTTATTCTTTTTGCATAGATAATCCGAAAATGAACACAATTCACGGGAAATTTAAGATAAGATATTAGTTTCGATGGAGTTAATAAATATTAAGCCATAACTTGTTATTTACCATATTCAGTTTTGTGCTAAACAATTACGGATAGTAATAATTCAAAAATCTTTAGTTTCGTAAAGATAATTCAAACATTCATTTAGTTATGGAAAAATATACAAGGCAAAAAATTTAATCACACACTTTCTGAGGCTCTATGTCACTTTTTATGGTTTGGGATAAAATGAAGATACAAATTTTTGAATTCGGTATTATGATAGAGGGCCAATATAAAAAGTTACATTTCGTGTTTTAATACATATATAATGCCTTATGAAATATATGATGTATTCAATATATACACTGAAGAGTCAAAACATTATAACCACCTACTCAAAAACGCGTTGCGCCTCCTTTGGCCTGCAAAACAGCTGCAACTCGCCTGGGCATAGATGCCACAAGTTCTTGGTACATGACTGGAGACAGGTTGTACCAAATGTCTATCAGCGGTCACGCAAAGTCGAGATATTCGGACATTGTGTTGTTTGTGCTCTGAGCTGCCACTCAATGACACCCCAAATTTGCTCTATCCGATTAAGATCCGTCGAGTTAGGTGGCAAGGACATTAAGTGGAATTCATCAGTATGCTCCTCGAACCACTCCAACACAATCCGAGCCTTGTGACATGAGGTGTTGTCCTGTTGGAAGATTCCATTTCCAGTTGGGAAGACAGACACCATGTAAGGGTGCAACTGATCCGTAATGATGTTCAGATAGTTCGCAGCATTCATGGTCTGTTCTACCACAACTACGTGTCCCAGAGACGCCATGAGAGCGTCCCTCAAAGCATAATATCGCCGCCACCAGCCTGTGTATGACCTGCTGTACAAAAGGAGAGCAACTGTTCGCCTGGAAGTTAGTGTACCCTGACACGACCATCGACGTGATGAATGAGAAATCGGGATTCATCTGACCAGACAACTCTCTTTCACTCATCCATGGTCCAGTCTCGATATTCCCGCCCCACTGTAGGCGTAGTTGACGATGATGCTTGGTCACCAGAGGTACACGAGTGGGACTTCTGGTGCACAATCCCATATCCAACAGTGACCGCTGAACTGTGTGTTCCGAAGCACTTGCGCTTGTACCTGCATTGTATTGGGCTGTCAGCTAAGCCACTGTCTCGCGCCGATTTTGCTTTACTAAGCGGGACAGTCTTCGACGTTCTTTTTATTTGATGACGCGTGGACGACAACACCTTGGCGTCTACTGCTGATGTTACCGTCATTTATCCACTTTGCATGAATACTAACAATGGCAGGTCGTAAAACTGGTAAAAACTACCAGTCGTGCAGTTTCGGTGATACTCGTTCCAAGTCTTCGGGCCATTACGATCTGCCCTCTATCAAATTCGCTTAGATCAGCAGCCTTTCCCATCACTCGCAAAAGTAAGTGCAAGAATGATTACTCACCTTCTCCAGCAGCAGTTAAATACCATTCTCACTTAATCACGTGCACTCCATGTCATCCAGACGAGTTCATTGAAAAATGTGGGGATGGTCATAATGTTTTGGCTCGTCAGTGAACATCTAACTTGAACACTATAAAGCAAAAATATTAAAACTTTCAGTTTCTTTTAAATGCCCCTCTACTTTACAAAGAAAGGAAGTCTCTCCTTTCCTTTGAGGTTGGAGGATTAACGGATTAGGAACTGGAGATTGTGAGTTCGAATCCAACCTAAGACTTTCGTGCACAAAAGAAGGCTACTTCATGTTAAATCTGTCGTCGTTTCAAATGTTCTCACGTTGGCGTAGTATGAAAGTTTGGGGAGTGAGGTGCCAGCTCAGATATTGTTCTCGTCATCTGACCATGGTCGAAAATTAAATGGTGTTGTCCTCGGATTTTTACCCTTCGGATTTTGATCCCGGATCGTCACCAAATCCCCGTTTTGTTTCTCCTGTGCGACGTTATTTAAATACCTTCCTTTTCTCTGAAAGGAAATCTTTGAGTTTCTTTACCTCAGAAGATCTCCCTCAACTATACTTACAAAGATCACTTTCTTTAATATAGAAATTAAATATTTCAATTTTGATTCCACAGGGAAGAAATCTCTCAACTCGGAAAGGAATCAACCTTCATTCCTTACCATAGCAAGGAAATCACCGACGACTTCTTTGACGTAGAAAGGTAGGTATTTTATTTAACGTCGTAATGGAGCAACACAACAAGCTATTGCTGACGGTCCGGGATAAAACCTGAAGGGAAAGATCCGAGGAGAACATTACGTAATTTTGAAACACGGTCAATTGACGAGGTAGGTGACGCCAGAGCTGGCATCCCTCTTTCCAAATTTTCCCAACACGCTAACACGAGGACATTTGGCCACGACAGATTTAACGAGCAACTGTACCTTTTGTACACGACGGTCTTTGGTTGAATTCAAACTCGTAACTCTTTGGTTGTTAATCTGTTACTTTTCCAACCGCGCTACCGTGGCCCCCTACGAAAGAAAGAAAATAAGACACAAATCATTTACTAATGGATGGAAACATACTTCACCTTTCAAATGATTACTTTTTCTCAACTTTACAACAGTAATACCATTATTGTCTATAGAAAAAAAATTGAATAGCTCAACCTCTTTCCTTTGAAAAGAAATCTCCCTCAACTCCTAGGTGTTGACCTCATGATCTGATCGTGGTCCAAAATTACGATGCGTTGTCCTCACAGCTTACCTACCGGGATTGATCCCGTACCGAATAATCCACTGCATTGCCACAGTGCAATGTTGATTCAACTACCTACCTATCTACCTCCATCCGTCAATTTCTCTCTCTCTCTTTACCTTAGAAAAGAAATCTCCCACAACTTTACCGAGTCACGGTAGCCCAGTTAGATAGGTAGATGTGTAGGTATTTTAATTAACGCAACGTCGCACTGGAGCAACACAATGGGCTATTGGCGACGGTTCGGGATCAAATCCAAGGTTAGAAGAGTACAGGATCAGCAACCGGTTCCGAGTTCGAAACTAGGTGCAACCAAATACCTTCGTAAGTGGAGACTGGTGCTCGTTAAATATGTTGTGGTCTAAAATTTCCTTATGTTGGCGTAGTATGGAAGTTTGGAGAATGGAGCGTCGGTTCAGGTACTGACCTCGTCATCTGACCATAGTTCAAATTGACGAATTAATTGATTCCGGACCATCACCAATAGCCCGTTTCGTTGCTCTAGAGTGACGTTAATTAACTAGGTACGTACCATCAACTTTACCATAAAAAATATATTTGCTTCTTGACTATAGAAAAGACTTCTCACATAACTTCTTTTCTCTTCAAAGGAAATCTCAACTTTACGGAAGAAAGAAACTCTCAACTTCTTCACCATAAAAAAGGAACTGTGACGCAATTTGTTCATCATAGAAAAGAAACTTGACACAAATTCTGCACCATAGAAAGGAAATCTGACACAAATTCTTTACCATAGGAAGAAAATTGGCACAAATTCTTCACCATAGGAAGGAACTGTCGCTTTTCTTTATAAGGAAAGGAAATCTGTCATAAATTCTATACCATAGGAAGAAAAAATCTCCTTCAACTTTTGAATATAAGAAAATCTCGTTAATTTTTATCTAACGAGAGCAGCCTTGGTACAAAATAAAGTTATTCTTTAAACACCTGTACTTTTAAACTAGACAAAGGTCTACTTAACTACACTAATCCTAATCAGCCTTCATGTTTTCCAAAATTTCCAATGCAACAAACCAACCTCTCAAAAACATTTATAACGAACGAGACGAAATTTTTTCAATTTAGCCACTGAGGAACATTTACATTCGAAAACAACACTAAAAATACTCAAATTCCATTCCATTAAGACCTAACCGACGGAGACTAGAAGGAAAACACTTTTCCCTAATCGTACAAAACCGCGTGTAAGAAAAAATGTTCGTCCGTATTCGTGTTTTACAATATCGTCCGAATGTAAACCCACACGCGCTTGGTTCATTCCTCAGCGCGGGCATGGGGTTTGGTTCGTGTGAGGTGCCATATCTATTCACAGTTACGTGATATTGTCAACTTTAGATCAATGGCCAAGAGGCACGCTATCACGGCATACCATTCTACTCCACCCACCATGTTGGAATTAGGGCTGCACTAAATGCTCGCCACTCGCGCCAGAAGTACCGCCAAGCACTTGCAACAGTTTCGGAATTCTCTGGGTTTTGCGAAATTTTCATGCGATCAGTCTGTTTAATAAATATAATCCTAGAGATTTTAATTTGATTTGTGTCGCTCTGGTTTTATTCAGCTTTAACTCTCCAAGTGGATTTAACAAGATAGCTCGTCCATCAAGATCTAACCAGATTTGCCGATGACGAGTCATCAAGAATCAATGACTAGTCATCAAAGAGTGGCGGTTGAATTCCAAATGAAAATATTGCCATTTTTTGTTCCAAAATTAAAAATACTGCTTTTTACTAGCCCATACTATGAAGGACTGACTGTATTCAGGAATAGGAGTACTAATCCTCAAAGTGATTTCGGTAAGATATCTCGTACATCAAGATCTGACCAATTTTGCAAATGACAAGATCTTGTCCATCAAGATTTGATCTTTTGCTAATGACGAGATATTGCCTTTTTTTATGTGGACCCCATCAAGATCTGGTCAGTTTTCTTTTAATTATCGATGTCATGTTTTCTTCTATGACGAGATATTTCGTTCATAAAGGTATGGTTAGTTTTACGGATGACGAGATGTATCGTTCATAAAGATATAGTTAGTTTTGCTAATGATGATATTTATTATCCCCAAAGATATGGTTAGTTTTGCTAAGGACGAAATATATCATCCATGGAGATATGATCAGTTTTGCTGATGACGAGATTTTTCATCGAGCCAGGAGAAGAAAATCTCCCTCAATATCGCTTCTTGTGTGACGACCACAGGAGTGCTAATGAAGATAATATATTTGATAAAGTTAATGGGGGTTTGGTTTGTCCCTCTGGTTTTCATTTTAACCAACTTAATAAAAATAATTAACTTGGCAAAATTAATGGCAGTCTCATTTACAGCACTAGTTTTCTTTTCAGCTTGCTTAATAAAGATAATCCATTTAGTAAAGGTAATGAGATTTGGTTTGTTACTATAGTTTACATTTCATCCTGCTTAATAAACATAATTCGTTTTGGCAAAGATAATGGCAGTTTAGTTTGCCTCTACAGTTTTTATTTCAGTTATCTTAATAAAGATAACATATTTTGCAAAAGTAATGGTATTTTGCATTGTAGCTCCACAGTCTTCAGTTCAGCCTGCTATAGTTACCTCATTTAACAAAATAAAGGCAGTTTAGCTTGCCGCTCTTCACTTTTCATTTCAGTCCGCTTAATAAAAATAATCCATTTGGCAAATATAATGGCAGTTTGTTTTGCCGTTCTACAGTTTTCACTACAGCCACCTTAATTCAGATAATCCTCTTGGAAAAACTAACGGCAGTTTGGTTTGTCACTAGACTCCATTTCAGCCAGCATAATCCACTGGGGGTTATCCCGACGAGGTTGTCTCGTCATCAGCAATGCTGACCACTTCTTGATGGACGAGGTATCTCGTCGCTAGAAAAATATTACTAGATCTTGAACTTGTCATCATAATAAAATTGGCAATATCTTGATGACGAGATATCTCTTCATTAACACAATTGGTCAGACATTCATGAAAGAAATATTTCGTAGAAACCACTTGGAGAGTCAAGAAGATAATTCATTTAGCAAAAGTAATGGGAGTTAGGTTTGTAGCTTTTTCATTTCAATCTGCTTAATAAAATGATCCATTTGGCAAAGATAATGGTAGTTCGGTTTGTCGCTCTACAGTTTTAATATCAATTTGCTTAACCTTTTGACTACAGCTATAGATATAACATTTCTTGGCGCGATTCTTATTATTTTCAAGTCACAACTGCTGTAGCTGCCGTAGTCCAAATTATTTCTTGGCGCGATCATGATACAACTGCTATACCGGTCGTAGTTTAAAGGTTAATAAAGATAATCCATTTGATAAAGATAAACACTTTGATTTGCGTGCTTCACAGTGTTCATTTCAGTCACCTTAATGGAGGTGATTAACTTGGAGAAACTAACAGGCTATAGATTTATCACTACAGTCTGCATTCCTCTCCTCCTGGTGGGTATCTTGACGAGGTAACTCGTCTTTAACAAAATTTAACAGTTCTTGATCTCGTCATAAAAAATTGTCAATATCTTGATGACAAAATATATCGTCATCTGCAAAATTAGTTAGGTCTTGGTGGATGAGATATCTCGTCGAAACCACGTGGAGGTTTAATGAAAGTAGTTTATTTGAAAAAATAATGGTAATTTGGGTTTTTGGAGGTCTACATATTTCATTCCAGTCAGCTTAATGAAGATAAACCGTTTAGAAAAACCAACGACAGTTTGGTTTGTCACTACAGCTTTCATTTCAGCCAGCTTAATGGAGATAATCCATTTGAACAAACCAACTTCAATATGGTTTGTAACTACAGCTTTCATTTCAGCTTGCTTTGCATAGATAATCCATTTAGTAAAAGTAATGGAAGTTTGGTTTGTTCTATATAGCTTCCATTTCATTCAGCTTAATGAAGATAATTCAATTAGCAAAATTAATGGGAGTGTGGTGTGTTCTAGTTTTCATTTCAACCAGCTTAATAAATATAATTTAATCGGCCAAAGCAATGGTAGTTTGAATGGCCGCTCTGCAGTTTTCGTTTCAGCCTTTAAAATAACAATTTAGAAAAGATGAAGGCAACCTCTACAGTTTGTTTTGTCGCTGTTCCAATTCGGACAGCTTAATAATGATAACTCACTTGGCAAAGTTAACGGCAATTGTTAGAATTTAGTTTAGCTCTACAGTTTTCAATATTAGCCTGCACACTGAAGATTATTTATTATCAGCAAAGATAATAGCAAAATCACGCACTAGTCACTGTGAACAGCAAAAAAAGTTGGTAGGTATTTAATTAATATCGCACTGGAATAAAACAACGGGTTGTTAGCGACGGTCAAGGAAAAGATCCGAGAAAAACACCAGGTAATTATGAACCAAGGTCAGATGACGAGACAACACCTGACGTGGCAAACCACTCTCCAAACTTACACACCATTCCAACGTGAGGACATTTGAGACCACGACAGATTTAACACGCACACGCCCCCTTAGTACATGAGATCTTTATCTGGATTCAAAATCGCAGTCTTTCTGTTGCTGATCCGCTACTATTTTAACCAGGCTAACCGCGGCCGAAAGAGCTGTTCCGTAAAAACAGTAGTTTCAATTAACTGATGGATGCATATCTTGTGCTTATGGTATTTTCCTGTTAAACTGATGTTTATCAGTGCCACACAGTAAGATTATATTTTGATCGTTATTATTTGATGGCAAATTGTTATAAACCGGGAGAGATTGAGTTAACGTCGCACTAGAGCAACACAATGGACTATTGGCGACGGTACGGGATCAATCCCAAAGTGAAGAATACGAGAACAACACATCGTAAGCTTGAACAAAGAGGATTGAATTTTTGGGTGTTATGGCGCAAGGTCATGAACATAGACAAAATATAAAAATAGCGTGAGCAATGGAAACCACGTGCCAAGATCATGTGACTAAAACTAGTTGTAATGTGACTCTTAGACTACTTTCCTCTGTCTTTGGAAATGAATATTCATCATCTAATTGATGCACGAAACGGGAGAAAACACCCATCCATTGATGTATCATCTGATTGATCCGCACGGCATATTAAGACTTTAGCCATGTCGCCATATTTGTCTCTCCAGTCTTATAGAATGAGTATTTACACATCTATCTTGTCATAAGATGTTATCAAACGGAACTATACGATGCCAAATCGGCCATCCATGTCAGTTTTACACAGGGCAGTCACGTGACTACTAGTCGACATGTTGATCAGTCTTTGAAGCTCCTCTCACTAGCAATGCTCAGTCTGTTTATATTTCAAATCGGATTTTGATCCACTCTCAGATGACTAGGACAATACCTCAGCTGGAACGACGCCATCACGACGCCATCACGAGAACATTTAAGGCCACTGTAAATTTAATGAGCACTGGTTCCACTCTGCATGACAATCTTCGATTTAATCAAGATTCAAACTCGCAATCCACGATTGCTAACCCGCTGGTCTTTTTCATCCAGTTAAAGTAATCTTTATAGAATTTACATCTTTATAAATTGACGTACAATCGAAATTTTACAACTGCGCGCTTTTAAAGGTAGATATTTTAATTGAGACGTCGCACTGGAGCAACACAACGGGTTATTTGCGATGGTCCTGGATGATCAAACCGGAAGGGAAAGATGCGAGGACAACACCATGCACTTTTGAACCATTAAAATCTTATACAGGGATCAGTTTTGAAAAATGTTTTACTTCAAATTTGACAAATATGTACTTAAAACCCTAAAAAATGAAATTACGCGAACACAAAATAGGGATTTTTTAGCCGAGAAAAAAAGAAAATCCTCCCTTAAAAAGATTTTACTTAAAACTGCGTTATTTTAACTGTACCTGCGTTTTGTTCGGGCGGATTGAAATTCACGTCACATTTAGTACTAAAAGTCGGTCTGGCTTCAAAGTGAAAGACAGTTTCGCGCGATTGTTTTGTTTAACAATCACGGAAGAGTTGCTAAGACGAAGGGTAAAACCTCTCCGCGTAGTTTTGGCGACACCAGTCTGCAGGGTGGAGTCCGCATGATCGTGAGGTAGCGACACAAATTTACCCGAGGTCTAAAAAGAAACTTCGCTGAGATTAAAAATAAACTGATTTATCGCAGTCTTGGATATGAAAACATTTTTCTTAGTGTCAAATGCTAGCTAAGACATTTTGCCTCCCACCTCCTTTAAATGGTCAAGAATATGAGCTTCTAAATTCTAGATATGATAAACGTTGAAAAGTCTATTTTTGACTAAAATTCCATCTTTCATTGAATACAATATTTCGAATTTCTAATATTTCGAATTTTTTTTCCAAAACTGCTTTTCTTTTGTCTGAACGGTGAATAAAAGCGAAAATGCAGCATTCGATTTTCGATCAAAATCGATTTTTTAATAAAATTTAATTTTTCCATTTTATTTCATATTCCATATTTAGACATTTTTCCGTTACAGAATTGTTTTTATTTTGTCTGTTCGGTGAACAGAAACGGTGATAAAGCGGATTGTTTTTCGATCAAAGTCGATTTTTGGCTAAAATTTCATTTTTCATTTCATTCCATATTCTTACTATTTATACATTTTTCTTTACATGATTATTTTTATTTTGTCTGTTCGGTGAATAGATACGGAGATAAAGCGAATTGTTTTTCGATCCAAGTCGATTTTTGGCGAAAACTCCATATTTCCTTTTATTTTCATATATTCTCATATAATATTTAAGGCTTTTTCTTTACAAAACTGTTTTTTATTTTGTCTGTACGTTGTTAGAAATAGAAATATAGCAATTTGAATAGATTTTGACAGCTGTTTTTTTTTTTTTTTTTTCGTTTTTAAATCATTAAATTCCTTTTTTTTTTTTTCTTAGTCTGTGACTTTTAGCTAACGTTTAGCTCAAGTAACACGATAACTAAAAGTGTAATTTATATTTTTGATTTAAATTTGGTGTACTGATTTTTATATTTGTTTTGGAGAGCCTGAACTAGGAAATAGAGCTATTTTGAAAGGGAAAAACGTTTAGAGATTTCAGGTACTGTGGTGGTAAGAAGCATTAAAAAATTCATATTAGGAGACTGCAAAATACTAGGAAATGTACTGCTAAGTTTTTTCAGCTATGGTCACCGTTAACGACATTTTTTAAACCTGAATTTTTAAATTTTTGAAAATTATGTAATAAATTATAATATGATTTAGAGATTTTTTTGTTTTATAATGTATTTTTATAAATTGTTTTACCCTAAAAAGAAAAAAACAGTGTAATTTGAACAGTAAAAAAGGACTCCGAAACGTAGAAATGTAAGTAAAAAGTAACTAAAAGCTATATAAATATATCTTATCATTAAAACTAGTAACCTTTAGGAGATGGAAAAACCGTTTCATTGGAAGTTAAAAATCAGCGCAAAGACAAATAAAACTATACCATTGTTTCTATGTACTCTGGATTGAAAAGACTTATTGTTATTTTTCAACAGTTGCTGTTATTAATAAAAATACATACTCGTTACATTACATTACTTTGCTATTTTATGATGTTCTTAAGCTCTTTTCTATTGCTATCACAAGATATAGCTTTTACGGCGAGACGTCTGGAGTCCTACATCATTAAAATGGTTAAGATTATGTATTTATAAATTCTTGGGTATGTTGAGGCTATTAGGTATATAAATATTTTAACACGCTGTTTTACCAAACTCGTTTTACTTTACGTCACTTTCTATTTTATGATTATTCTAACCTCTTTGGCTACTGCTTTAACTCTCCAAGAGGTTTCGACGAGGTATGTCGTTCATCAAGATCGGATCAATTTTACTAATGACGAGATATCTCGTCAGTAGGAATGCCGATTGAATTCTCAATGACGAAGACATTGCATTTTTTTGACGAGGACGAGATCAAGATTAGGTCAGTTTTTCTGATGAAAAGATCTGATCAATTTTTCTTATGACAAGATACCTCGTCCAAGCAACCACCAGGAGGGTTAACGGTGAGACGCCTGATGGTCCCACTGTTAGCACACTCGTTACATTACATCTCTTAGCTATTTTATGACTTTACCAAGCTCTTGCTGGTGAGACATCTGATGTCGCACTATTAATACACTCGATGCATAACATCACTTAGCTATTATATGGCTTTCCCAAGCTCTTGCTGTTGATTTAATGGTAAATATTATTTTACACCACTTGACTGTCTTACGATTTTACCAATATCTTTGCTACTGCTATTCTTTATTTGAGGTACCCAAATATATGCGCAATATGTAACAACGGTTAACCTCAAAAAATAATATTGGGAAAATGTCTTCTTGACTAGCACTAAGGAACTACTGTCATCAATATTCAGGATCTTTATTACTTTCACCTGAATTAAGTGACTACTTGATATGTTGATTTGGGTTTATGGCACAAGGTTCGTACTTGATCAAGTTGCGCTCAACACAAGACTAACAAAGGCAATTAATGAAAACACAAGGAAAGTTTTACTGACACGGAGAAGAGAAATACACGAAGAGAGGAATATAATTTGACAGCGATTACACATTTACGAACATGAACATTTTATATGATGGAGTGGAATTTATTCCTTCTAAACGAGACCCGCGGTAACCCAGTTGGAAGATCAACGGATTAGCAACGTTGCGAGTTCCAGACTAGGTCCAGTCAGACTGCCATGTACACGGGAGGGGGGGGGGGAGTTAAATCTGTCGTGGCCTTCACGTTGGTGGGGTATGGAAGTCTGGAGAGTGGGGTGTCAGCTCAGGTGTTGACCTCGTCTTCTGAACATGGTTCGAAATTACATGGCATTGTCCTCAGGAATTGATCCCGGATAATCACCAATGGCCCCTCATATTGCTCCAGTGCGACGTTAATTGCCTACCTATGTAGCTACCCAATGTCTTTGCTATTGCTATTATTATTTTAAAGAACTCAAATACACTCATGTCCATAAATTAAGGATAGTTCAGAATCACACGGAAATCGAATTCTAAAGTAAAAATTTCACCTGTAGAATTATCGCACACATCTTCAAGAATAATATCCAAATTACAATAAGTCATCAGATGACGCCGATAGTACGTCACAATGACGAGAGAGATTTCTAAGAGAGGTGTATATAAGGAATGGTAGCAAAGAAGTAAAAATTGTTCTCAAGCGTTCTGTAAGCCGCTCAGTGCCACAACCGAATAGTTATGGCACAGAGGACGCATGTCGATGATTTTTTACGTGGTAGAATTATCGGCCGCCTGGAATGTGGGCGTTCTCAGACGGAAGTTTCAGTGGAACTTGGAATCGCCCAAAGTGTCATTCTAGGCTTTGGCAACGATTCCAAAATGATGGAAATGTCAGTAGACAGTACAGGTCGTCCCCGAGTTACAACGCCGAATGACGACCGGTATTTGGCAGTAACTGCAAAAAGAAGCAGATGGAGCTCAGCATCTGACCTTTCTCGTCAGCTATCTTTAGAAAAGTAGAGAAGGGTATGACAGTTTCAAGGCAAACCCTTTACAGACGTTTGGGACATGTTGGTCTACATGCTCGCAGGCCTGTCAGAGGTGTTCCGCTCACGGCAACTTACTGTCGCCAGCGGTTAGCCTGGAGTAGAGAACATTCAATGTGGACATCATTACAGTGGGCTTGTGTAATGTTTTCCGGCGAGTCAGTCCAGGTTTAGCTTGCAGTCTGATTCAAGGCGGACGTTTATATGAAGAATGCCAGGCGGAATCATAGTGGGCTCCAGAGCAGATCTACATGTTCAAATCGGAACCATGAGAGGCCAAATTTATCGGGACATCATTCTGGAACAACATGTGTACGTTTGTTCAGGGGTGCCATGGGCGCAGAATTTGTGTTTATGGATGACAACGTCCGTCCTCACCGTGCAAACATTGTAAACGAATGCCTTCAATCTGAGGATATCACCCGTATGGAATGGCCAGCATTCTCACCTGACGTGAATCCATTAGAGCATGTGTGGGATATGCTTGGCCGACGAGTTGCAGCCCACCACCACCTCCTAAATGTGTACCGGAACTTCGGAGAGCATTGCTTGCTGAGTGGAGTGATCTTCCCCAAGATCAGCTCGATAATTTGATCCTCAGCATGCCTAGACGTTGTAAGGACTGTATTTCATCGTCTGGGGGACACAATGTATTAACCATCATACGAACCATGTCATGTTAAGTTTTTGTAACGTCGATATTTTTTGTAATTGCTCCAGTGAGCAAAAATCGTAGTTTTTATGAATGGTATCATACATACACCATCTTTTTTGTTCTTTATCTTTTGTTTAATAAATGGGTTTTATGAATAAGTCACGTTTGTTTTGTTTCTGAACCTTCATTTGCCGGAGCTGGCATTATCTTTAATTTATGGACATGACAGTAGATGCGCAATATGTAAAAATAGTTAGATTTAAATGATCAAATTGGAGAAATTGCCTTCTTGACTAACACTGACGAGCTACGATCATCACTATTCAGGATCTTCACCCACATTTCAGCCGGATCTAGATGATTATTTGATTGGTTGGTTCGACTTGGGTTTTTGGGCATAAGATCATATTTGGCCAAGCTGTGCCAAACACGAGTTAGAAAACATCAAGTAAAAGACACACACGCAAGAAAAGTTTCACTGACACCGGAAGAGATATCATACACCCAGGGAGGAATAGAACCTGACAGCAACTAATGACATTAATGAACATTTTACAGTGGAGTGAAATGTATTCCTTTCTAAAAAGGCAAGTGGCTTTTCCGTCCATCTTGAAATTATCTCATTTTTATCCCTCTTTAGTATGATAATGTACCAGATCAGTAAAAAAATATTAAATTATTGTATAAGGAGACGCCTTCATATGAAATTTTGCATAAACAATGACATTTCTAATGGAAACACCGTGTTTTGATACCTTAATCAGATTCTGCAACGTTAAATTTGTCTAAATATAAAATTTTATAACTTTACTATATATCCCAAGATATTCAATCCGAAAGTTGGTGTCAATTTCAGGGATCATCTCGACATAGAAAGTTGCTATTTGTAGATCGAGATTAATTGTAATAGCTTCTCAAATTTCAAATTTGAACACCATTACATTCGTATTTTTCAGATTCGAGAATTAACATATTTACTACGCATGTGCAAACAGATTTGAGAATTACATGATTATATTAACAGTGCAAGTGCGAACAATCTGAGAATCATTGTCCAAGGTTGGTCAGATGCTTTCCAATTTTAGGTTGCCCCCTAAAATCGCATTAATGAGGAAAATTTAATGTAGCTCAAAAACTAACTACTGGAATGAGCTGAAATTTCGCATGGTCATATTGTAAGTCCTTCTGAGTCTATTCCCATCAAAATATAATCAGGTTCCAATTCATAATTTATCAAACATTCATTTAATTCGTATTATTGCACACTAAAAACTGTTTTTAAAGTAAAATATTAGGTTGATTTTGTTTGGGTCGATTTACAATAACATGGTACAAAATAACAGCGTTAAAAAATATTATTTAGGAAGATATGCATAAAAGTGTAAGAAGCTCTTTTAACATTAGGAGCTCCAATCTTTCCGTACTCGTAACTTCAGAACGATATGATGTAATAACATGATATTTGGTATCTGCAGTTACATTTTGATGCACTAGATTCGAAATGGTATGCCTAAATAGAGTGTTCCTATTGGAAATTATGAAATTGGTGCTCAATTTAATATGAAGACGGCTCCTTATGCAAAATTTCTTAGATCTTAAGTTGTATACATTTGGCGTAACTCCAAGGTATTAAATGGCCTAATATAAATTTCCTTTGGAAAAAATAGTTTCTTGAAGATGCTTCAAGCAAGATTCACGGTTTGTTGTACAGTGTCACGTGGACAGAAGACCTGGTGTCATGGTGTGTGGTGTAATTGCGTATTATGTCAAATCACCCTTGGTATTCAGTACGGGCTCTTTGACAGGCCAGCGTTACGTACAAAAAATTGTATAACCAGTTACGCTCACATTCATGAACTCCCAGGTGCACCGGCTTTTTCAACAAAACAATGCTCGACCCCATATTGCTGCCGTCTCTAAAGTTTGTCTACGACACAACGATATCTTACCATGGTCGGCATACTCACCGGACCTATCCCCAATCGAGAATGTATCGGATGTCATTGTACGAAATGTCACCAATCTACCCGTACCGCGTAATGAGCTGGATCTACGTAATAAGGTTTAAGCAGCATGGGAAGAACCGTCACAGGACTTAATAAAGAGTCAGTATGATTCACTACCAAGGCGCTTGGCATGCTGCATTAGGAATAATGGCGGTTATACGCCATACAAAATAAAACTTTCTTGAATCTTCTCATTAAAGTTCCCATTTTTCAGTCTTAAATTTTAACCATTTACTCATTCATAAGCACTTTACCAACCTTGTAAATGTCATTGCATTCTGACAATTCCTTCTAGGTGCAACTTTTTTGTCTTAGTGTGTGTGTATATATACACAGGTTGATTCTACGGTCATGGGACAAATTTGAAGGGGTGGAACAGCTTACTAAAAAATACATGTATGGACGGAAGCGACGCGTGGTGGTACGAACACGAAAAATGAGACATGAACAGAAAAACATTGTTTATTTACAACAACCTTGCAAAGTGCTTCTTTGCAGCAATGTTTACAATAAATACTCAAAATTGCGACCACAACAATAATACAAACTCGGCAGCTGTGATTGGCTGGAAATGCTGTGGGTAGAGGGCAGTAGTGTGCCAGGCCAAACGTGATCTGATGCATCAGCGGGAAAACGTCTTTTGTAACTGTGCTGTCGGTCGTGATGGAGATTTTACAAATAGTGAAAAGGCGGACATACATATGATGTACTTTGCTGCTAAAGGGAACGGCAAAGCAGAGCTACGGCTGTATCAGGAACGTTTTCCGAACAGACATATGCCGAACCACAAAATGTTTGAGCGGTTGCATCGGCACCTTTGTGAAAATGGTTCATTCATCCCCAGCTCTGACGGAAGAACTGGACCAAGAACTGGACGACATCCAAACATGGAAGAAACCATCTTGAACATTGCGGTTGAAACTTCCAAAACAAGTACAAGAGCTATTGCACGCCAACTTTCGCGTTCGAGAAATCAACAGATTCCATCTCCAACGTCAAACAATTTGAGCGGAGGGAAGTAAAACAAACAAAATTTTTTGACTGGCATCATTCGTTTTGGTAAAATCGGGATCGTTAAAGAGAGATTGACAATTTCAGCGGATTTGAAATCTGCGGAAAATTTTACACCAGAAAAATTATCTTATACTTTCGATTTTCTTTTAATAAATAATTTTCAATTAAATATTAATATTTTCGCAAGAGATTGTGACATCACGCCGATTGGGTCCCTTCGCAATTCGAATTTGGCCGCATTTGAGAATGACGAGGCCATCACAGCGTTGCCACGACGTACAACGCCGTGATGGCTGTTATCCAATAGGCTACGAATTCCCAAATCAAAAGGGAATTCGTAGCAATCACCGAGGGTTAACGAAAAGAACTATCACGGGCAACGTAGTGCTGGCCACGCAGTGCCTAGTATAAAGCTATATAAACATATATATATATATATATATATATATATATATATATATATATATATATATATATATATATATATATATATATATATATATATATATATATATATATATATATATATATATATATATATATATATATATATATATATATATATATATATATATATATGTATATATATATATATATGTATATATATATATATATATATAAATACATATATATATATATATATATATATATGGCAAGGGTTGAGAATCGGTGAATTGGATGATAGGATAGGCTAACCCATTCAATGAAAAGGGATTTCGACCTAACCTAGAAAAAAATCCTTTCATGGGATGACGCTAATGAAACATTGTTGAAATGAGCCGTTCTTCTCCTGTCATCACCCTAATTACGTATTAAAAAACAATCCTTACGTCAATAGAGACGCTCAAGACCCAATCCCAACTTAAAGGCTACTGACACAGGATGTTGATTTACATAAAATAGTAAAATTACCAATGAGTGAGAGGTGATTGACAGAGAGGGCGTAGCTCGGAAACAACTCAACTCATTTGATAAACACTTCAATAGAATCCCGTTAATCCTTCAGACAAAAAACTTCAGCCTACTCAACAAGTTTGTAACTGGAGCTGCTACCTTCAGAATGCTCAAGACAGTTTCTTTTCGTTTTAGTTTCCCATTTCTATGAGGTTTAATTCGACTCTATGAGAGGTATTTTCTGTCCAACTAAATCAAAGCTAAATAGAGGTGGCGGTAGTGTTTCTGTGGTTATACTGTGTTTCCTGTGCGTAATGTGAACGAGACGGCTTGTTTTTAGGATCAATCCAACATTTCACAAATATTCGGGTGGAAGATGGAGAGTCTGGTGAATGTTAAATCTGTCTTTGCCTTAAAAGTCTTCACGCTCTATTACGACGTTAAGTACCTACTTACCCGGACCGTCATCAATAGCCCGATCTGTTGCTTGAATTAGACGTTAATTCAACTGCCAACCTATTATTATGGGGCCGTGGTTGCCCAGTTGGAAAGGCAACGGATTTGCAACCGAAGGGTTGAGAGTTCGAAATTCGATCCCATCAAAAGACCGTCGTGTACATGGTTGCTGGTGCATGTTAAATCTAGTGTAACACCATAGGTCCTCACTTTAGCGTGTTGGGAAGTTTGGAGAACAGGGTGCCAGCTCAGGTATTGACTTTGTCATCTGACCATGGATCAAAATTACGTGGTGTTGTCTTCGGTTCTTTTCCTTCGAGATTGATCCCGGATCGTCGCCAACAGCCCCATGGTGTTACTCTAGTGCGGAGTTAATAAAATACCTACCTACTTACCTTAACCTATTAGCAACTGACGACAAATATTCGTTAAAACTGTTACTAACTTATTCAATTAAAATAATGACTTAAATATTTTTAACGTTTTATTTTTATAAATTTTAATTTTTGTCAATTTAATTTACTAATTTTTGTATTCAATCATCATGAACGTTACTTTTAAGTATTTTGGGCTGCATTAATCGATGTGTTAATACTTTCGATAATATTATAATCTGTTAAATTGCAATAACTGTTATTAAATATTTGAGAAATAGCTGTTTACATCGCGATGAGGTTTAACTCATAGAGGTATTTTAATTAACCTCATACTTGATCATTTTTGTTATTTTTAATTAACGTCATACTAGAGCAACACAATGGGCTATTGACGACGGTGCGGGTAATGGTAATTTTTTGTTAACGTCGTACTAGAGCAACACAGCGGGCTATTGACGACGGTACGGGATCAGTCCCTTAAGGGAGAGATCCGAGGACAACACCTCGTATTTTTGAACCACTGTCAGCTGACGAAGCAACACCTGAGCTGGCACCCCACTCTCGAAACTTCCACACCACGCCAACGGGAGGACATTTGAGGTCACAACAGATTTAACATAACTTTTGTTGTATTCGATTTCGCAACCCTTCGTTTGCTAATGTGTTTCTCGTCTAACCGGGTTACCGCAGCCCGAAAGTAGTAAGTAGGTATTCAATAAACGTCATACTGGAGCTATAGTGGATCAACGGGCTATTGGCGACGGTCCGGGATCAACCCCAGACGGGAAAGATCCGAGGACAACACCACGTAATTTTGAACCCTGGTCAGATGACGGTTCAGAAAGTAGAGTGAGGAATGGTAACCTTTTAATGTGTTCATGATCATTTGAACAAAACTAGTAATAAAGGGACCTTAGACTATTTTCGTCGAGTGGAAACAAACAAACATTATATGATTGTTTCACGAAGATGGTAGAAAACTCCCGTCCATTGGTTCTTCATTCGATTGGTTTTATGTGCGAGATGTAGAGTTTAGCGATTTCACCATTTTTGCCGCCACTCTACAGAAAAGCGAATGACACCCATGCACCCTGTCATAAACTATTGTGTCACGAAAAGAGACGATAAACTGCCAAATCGGCCAACCAAGTTAAATGCTCTCAGAACAGTCAAGTGGCTGTGGTAGCTCGGTTGGAAGAGTAACGGATTAACAACTGGTGGGTTGCGAGTTCTTAATGGGTCCAACCAAAGCCCGCTGTGTACAAAGGGTGCTGGTGCACGTTACAACTGCCGAGTCCTCAAATGCCCTTACTTTGGCGTGGAAGTTTGGAGAATGGGGTGCCAACTCAGGTGTGACCTCGTCATTTGACTGTGGTTCAAAATTACGTGTTTTTGTCCTTGGATCTTTCCCTTCGGGTTTGATCCTGGATCGTCGCCAATAGCCCACGGTGTTTCTCCACCGCGATGTTAATTAAGATACCTACCTACAACAGAATAGTCACGTGCCTACTAGTTGACATGTTGGTCACACTTTCAATGTTTCTCTTTTCGCATTGATTTGTCTACTTATATTTCACGTCTATGGTTTAACCATCCCGCCCCCCTAATAATAAACAGTACTCGCAACATAAATAAGTTGTAGCTAATAGATTACTCTTAGGCCCGGTGTTCAGATACAGTCAGAGTCATACTTTTATTAGGCCCGCAGACCTCACTCGACTCTCGAAATAAAAATATTGAACCGGTTATCAGTACAGATAGTCCTTCTGATCAATTTACCCACTGCGCAGGTCATATACGGCCTTTCCTGACATGGTTACCCGGCCAACCGGTCCTATACATATCTTCAAAACTTTTTATCAGGTCCGCACACCAGATATGACTCTCCGTATGGGTTTAATGATTCAGTTGTTCAGATAAGGCCCCTGAAAACGTTTAATGACTCAGTAGTTCATATAAGGCCCCTGAAAAGGTTTACTCGGTCTGCCATCCATATACGGCCTTTCCGAAAGGTTTTACCGACCAGCCTGTCTTATAGGCCCTTCGGAAAGATTTTTTCCACCCACTGGACGAATATGGTCCTCCTATAGAATTTTCCGGCCCAGGAACCAGATACGTTCCTCGAATTATTTTTATCAGACCCACATGACCCTCGTGATGGGTTTCTTGAGCCCGTATTCTAGATACGGACTTCCAAAAAGGTTTGTTCGATCCGCTAGACTAATATGGTCCTCCAAAAAAGGTTCTGTCGCTCTTCGTCCGGATACGGCTATCCGATAAGGTTTACCCCACCACCAGTCAGATGCGAACCTCTAAATATTTTTATCAGACCCGCAAACCATATATGGTCGTCCTGATGGGTTTACTGAGCCTATAGTTCATGTACATGTTCATTCATGCTCGCAGTTCTTTTTTTCGGCCACTGGCCAAATACGGCTCTCCGATTAGGTTTACTCGACCTGCCGGCCAGATACGGCCTTAAATAAAGATTTGTTAGACCCGCTGTCTGAAAACGGCCCTCAGAAAACATGTTTTTCGGCCGGTCGTCGGCCAGATACGGATTTCCAACAAGATTTTCTCGGCCAGCCGGCCACATTGGGCCCTCTGCAAGGATGCTTTTCCCCGCCCTCTGGCCGAATATGGCCATTAGAACAAGGTTCTTCTGCCCGCTGGTCATATAAGGTCATCAAAATAATTTATTATGCACGGAGATCAGATACGACCCTTCAAATAGCTTTCCCTGCATGTAGACCAGACAGGGATAAAAAATGTTCTTTGAAGACCTAAATGAATACTTAAAAAATAGCTATTATATCGACTTGCGTTATAACGGATTAGCAACCGGAAAGTTACGAGTTTGAATACAATCAAAGACTGTCGTGAACAAAGGAGGTTGGTACAGGTTAGGTGTACTAGCCCCCTTTATATACATATATAGATATTTAAGGGTCTAAAATGGGAGGGGGGGGTCTGCACTTTGGCGTGGTGTGGAAGTCTGAAGAGGTGAGGTGCCAGTTCAGGTGAGATCTCGTCATCTGACCGTGTTTCAAAATTACGTATTTTCCTGGGATCTTTTCCCTCGGGTTTGATCCCGGACCATCGCCAATAGCCCGCTGTGTTGCTCCAGTGTAACGTCCATTTAAAAACCTACCGGTCCCAAAAAGTTACTATGAAAGTCGAGCAAGTAGATCTACATTCTTTTCTAAGTGGTGTGGAAAAAACAGTAAATCGACTACAAGCCCGTTTGAAAATACACGCTACCGTTCAACATCCAAACCGAATGCTCTTCTTCGACTAAATAGCCAAATCGAGCAACCCTATCAGCGTTACATCGAATTGAACGCTGCTGTGGTTAGGGGTAGTGCTCTCTGCGGGCGCCAACATCGCTGTGGCCATGAAATATTAATGATTCGATCTTGTATGGTCGTATGCAGAGATGGGTTGAGTTGTGAGAATTATCGTCTGCACTTGCATATTCCCCTCATTCATGAATCTATGGATTCCCCCATCGGCTTGATATACACCACAACGCAATTGATTTTCGTTAATTTTTTTCTTCTTCTCTTATTTTGCCTTCTTCAAACCCCGAGCAGTGTAGAGTAAAACATAAGGAAAAACTTTGCAACAGCGGAAGCTGCTTCGAGGAGGAGGAATATTTGATAATGCGGTTACACGTTCCTTTTTCCTAGGAGACTTGAATGTGGGGTCGTTTTTTATTTTCATAGGTTTCTACCATTTTGAAATGGCTGGGTACGAAGTAAGATCACAAACCCTTCTTCGGAAATAGGAAACAATCTCGATATTTCGATGGGAGCTACACATTGTAATAGGATGTACTGGAATGTGGGTTTGTTTTATTCTTTTCATAGGCTTGGTATCTTTTTTAAATGGCAGCGGTACAAAGTATAAGACAGTAATTACTTGATATGTCAAGCTTCTTGGAAGACAAGAAACAATCTGAATGTTTCGAGGTGAACGATATAGGATAAGAGTGCGGGCTTGAATGTGTGTTTATTATGTTCTTATAGGGTTGGCATCATTTTTAAATGGCATAAGTACGAAGAAAGACAGTGCTGCTTGGGATTCAAGAAACAATCTGGATGTTCGAAGTGAGCGATATAGGATAAGAAGACAGACTTGAAGGTGGGCTTATTATATTCTCTTAGAGTTGGTATAATTTTTAAATGATAGGAGTACGAAGTACGACTTAAAATTCGCACTACATCCAACTGTGAGCCAATGTCTGAGTAACAGATGATCTTAGACCCTAAAATAGATCAAGATCAACTGGAACGTCTGCCATAAAATCCAAACCAAACCAACAAACACTTATAAAATTCAGAGAAAATACCCCCCCCCCAAAAAAAAAAAAAACACGCCAAAAAAAATCAGCAATGGACCTGATTCTTCCTAGAATTCTCATTACATCCAATGATGAGTGAATTGCCTTGGCAATAGATGATCTTGAACCATAAAACAGATCAAAACAAGGTGGACGGGGTTCCGAAAGCGAAAACCTAACCAATTGACATAAAATATTAGGGAGAACATCACGAAACAAACAAGTAAAATACTCCAAAAATAACCATCAATGGACGTGATCTTCCGTAGAAGCTCTCCATCCAGCGGTGAGCCAAAGTCTTTGTAATAGATGATACCTGAGAGATAATTTATAAAGTCATCGATGCTTCAGCGAGCGAAAGTACCACCTCCGCACAGCGCATTCTCAATTAACGAATCCTGAGCTTCATCACGGCCATCATGGCCATAATGTCTGCTGCCCAACAATTTGCTTACTACTACCTGCTGCGTATTATTATCATTTAGAATAATTATAGTTATTTTGGGCCAATCGCAGTTCTCCCAACCCCAATTTAACATGTAATTGACTGGTGCCTTATTCTCCCTTCAATCGTCGAGAACTTACAACCTATTGACTCGCCGGTTTTGACGTACAACCAAAACTTCGCTCCTTTGCGATTTAAAATGCTAATGACGTAGGCAGTAGCTTTATTTAATGGCGAAAAAAGGTTTTAAAACAAAGTGTTCTCTGTCTAACAAAATTGCACTTTCCTTTTGACGTGTCAAAACGATGTAGGGTCTCGTAATTTAAAAAACAGTAACCCCCGTTATGGCAGTTCGCGATATATAGCACAGCATTAAAAAATCACGCTTATTTTGGTGGATTTTAACCTTCTGAGCGTCGGCGAGATTTCTCAGTAGTGCTTTGTCGTGTTGTTGCTCTTACCCTCAATATATTACTTAATATCTAAATAATAACATCTCTCTATTCCATAGATTATTTCTACCTTTAGAAAGATTCTGTGGGTAGAACTTTCGAATTTAATCCTTTCGAACGATTCTATTGTCGTTTCCTTATAATAGAATCCTTTGAAAACATTTTATTGCTTATTTTCGTACTATAGAATACCCTGGAAAGTCCTATCGCTCCCCCTTCTTTAGAATATAATCTCTTGGGAAAATACAATCGCCCTTTCTTTAGAATAGAATCATTAGGAACGACTGTCGATCTCTCCTTTAGAATAGATAGGTAGTAAGTAGGCAAGTAGTTGAACTGACCAACGATGGGCCGCACCTTTGAGTAGAAAAAGTGTGTGTGTCTGTGAGGTATTTATGCGGTGTCAAGACGAATCTACAGCACTTATGGCCATAAAATTTGGCACACATGTAGTTCTAAAGGTGACTAAATGCACCTCGAAGCCCGAATTTTAAAATTTAATATAGAACATTTTTTAAAATTAATTTAGTAGTTTTTTTTTCCTGTGAGGTTCTTCTTCCACTCTGCCGCGGTGCAATTTATTTTCCTTTGAATTCAATAGTTTTTATATATTTTTCTTTTCATTTTCTTAACGGATTTCCTTCCAACTTCATGTAAATTGGAAGAATTGTATTGTTTCTTGCTTTTTTTTTTTTTTTTTTTTTTTTTTTTTAGCTTCAAGACTTATTGAAAGTATATCGATAGTTAATTTTTATCATTTATACAATTTTTTATTTATTGCTGTTTAATTCGGTTTTGTCGGAATCAGTGAGGTTAACTTTTCAAAGGCATAAGTTTGTCAGGAGCAATGCCGTGCGGGTACTGCTAATTATAAATATACTTGAACGTATGGGAAATAATCATAATCTTTAAACAATGATGTATTTTTAAGTAAAATATAAATATAAAATTGTACGTAACTGTACAGTCGCGGGAAAAAACGTTCCACCTCCTTTATTTCGAGCACTATTCATGCTAGAACATATTCAAAGGTATCATTTAATAGAGAATAACGTCCTCTACAAATTCAAATCCTAAATAATTGTTTAAGGAGACGTCTTTATACCAAACTTTGCACAAACAACGATATTTCTAATTGAAACACTGTTTTTATGCCATATCAGATTCTGCATCGTTAAATTAGTTTAAATATTAAATTTCATGACTCTACTACCTTTATAACCCGAGATATTCAATCATTTAGTAGGTGTCAATTTCAGAGATCATCTCGACATAGAAAGTCGCTATTTGTAGATCGAGATTAATTATACAGGGTGGTCCCGAATTCATGGTACAAACTTTAATGGTAGGTACAGGACATTGTAACAATGATTTATTGTATAGGAATGTATAGTCGCAAGTGACGCGGTGAGGCGTAAACAGGGGAAATAAAAGGAAAGAGAAATGGAGTGATCGGTTGGTATCATTGCCGGTAGAGGGCAGTAGATGTCTAGCCGCTGTTAAACATGATGCATCGCAATAGGGAAAAGCGCCATTCACAATTGTGCTGCCGTAGACGATGGGTGACTTTACGTATGCAGAAAAAGCAGACATGCATTACATGTACGGTCGTGCAAATGCAAACCACGGTGCGTGAAATACCAGGCATCTTTGAACGTGTACGCCAATCGCTCCACCGACGCTGTCAAGCATGTATCGATACTGGTGGACGCAATTTTGAACAATTACTGTAAACATGACACTTGTCAACAACGCTTTCAATAAAATCTTTGTTTTTCCTTTCGGCCGTTATTTCCCCTGTTTTCGCCTCACCGCGTCACTTGCGACTATACATTCCTATACAATAAATCATTGTTACAATGTCCTGTACCTACCATTAAAGTTTGTACCATGAATTCGGGACCACCCTGTAGTTATAGTCACTCGAATTTCATATTTGAACACTATTCCAAACATATTTTTCAGCAATCCTAGAATTACTACATTTTTTATGCAAATGCAAACAATTTGAGAATCACATTATTATATATACAAGTACTATGCAAGTATACAAACGAACCAAGAACTATTATTCGAGGTTTATCAGCCGTTTTTAAAACTTTTAGTTGCCCCCTAAAATCACAATTCTGAGGAAAATTTAATAAAGCCCAGAAACTAACTATCGGAATGAGCTGTGATTTTGCATGGCCTAATAGAAATCCATCTAGATCAACTGCCATAAAAAATATAACAAGGTTCGAATTCATAATTTTTCGAACATTAATCTAATTATTATTGCACACTAAAAACTATTTTTAAAACGAAATATTAGGTGGATTTTGTTTGAGTTGTTTAACAGTAACATAGTACAATGTATCAGCGCTATAGAAACGTTATTTTGGAAGATATCTATAAATGTCTACGCGAAACTGATTAACATTAGAAACTCCAATCTTTGTCCTCAACTTCGAAACGGTAAGTCATATAATGACAGTGAAATTTGATGTCTAAAATTAAATTTAAATATAGATTCGAAATTGTGTGTTGAAATAGGTAATTGGTAATTTTAGTTAACGTCGTACTAGAGCAACACAACGGGCTATTGACGACGGTCCGGGATCAATCCCTTAAGGGAAAGATCCGAGGACAACACCTCGTAATTTTGAACCACGGTCAGATGACGAAGCAACACCTGAGCTGGCACCCCACTCTCCAAACTTCCACGCCAACCCAACGTGAGGACTTTCGGCCACGACAGATTTAAGGTGCACCAGCCGCCTCTACACCATACGTTTACAAACAACCATGCCCGGACCCGGATTCGAACCAGGAACCTTCCGATCTAGAGGCTAACACCTTAACCACTATACCGGTTGGTCGGCGTGTTGAAATAGGAGGCTCCTATTAGAAACTATGAAGTTGGTGCTCAGTTTAATATGAAGACATGCAAATTTTATGCATTTGAATTTATAGAAATCGTTAGATCAAACGTTCCTGTCAAACTCCATATTTGAATTTTTTTCTTAAAATTACTCGAATGAAGAGGAGTGGTTGGTTTTACTTTTCCGCGGCTGTACATGTTACGTGTGACAACTGGGTTTTGAATAGCTTTAACAAAAAATTCGATGTAGCCCTCTGGAAGCATGTAGTTTCCCCTGGTAATTTGCATAAAAAAAATTACCTATAGTTCTCACGAGCTATTTCATGTAATCAATAACTCGTTCAAATGGAGGTGTACAAACTGACGTAATGAATAAAGGATTAACCATATGTTCACACGTGTACACATCGATGATTTATAAACGGTCATGTTACATGCTTTTAAGCTTACCAATCAAGATAAACTTTCATGCCTGTGTACACATCGTTGATTGGAAAGCGGTCATATTACATGCTTTAAGTTTACAAATAAGCAAACTTTCATGCATGTGTAAGCATTGTCGATTTGAAAATGGTCATGATATAGGCTTTAAGAAAACAAATAAACGTAAATGTGTTTGTATATTTTTATACTGATGATTGGAAAGCAACCATTTTACGTATATTAAGAAAAACAGTAAACGTTAACTTGCTAGCATGTGTACACATTTTGATGATAAGAAAATAGCCACGTTACAAATAAGTTTACAAATAACCGCAAGCGTCCATATAGGGGTACAAACTGCTACAAGATAAACTTTCATGCCTGTGTACACATCGATGATTGAAAAACGGTCATGTTGCATGTTTTAGGTAAATAAATTAACATAAAATATTTTGTATGTGTACACATGGAATTATCAGTAAACGGTCTTGTCACTCATTTACAAATGAACGTAAACTTGCATGATGTGTATACACTGATGATTGGGAAAAGGCCATGTTACGTGTTTCCAGTAAACAAATAAACGCAAGTGCTGAATGAAATTCTGACATACGTGAGTAATTTTCCGAAACCCGATCCGTCTTAGTGGTGAGCAAATGCATCGAAATATGTACACGTATCGCCAAGATAAACAACAAAACTAGCATGACAGCATCACAACATGGAAGAAAGCTGTTTCAAGAACTGCGACTTGTGCTGCGCTTCGAATACCAATGACGCGATTTGCAATGCAAATTGTGTTTTCTCCGCCGCAGGCAAGGAATTGCCGATCCTGATAAGATCGCCGCCGTTCATTTATCACACGTTCACACTTTTTTCTTGTGGCCATGTTTTCTTTCTCCTTCCTCTATTCGCTGCTTATATTAAGCGTGTTTTGTGTACATTCGCAACCTCTCACGTGTGTTTTATAGGACAGTGGTGGAATTGGTGCTCTTGTCACAAAACGCATTAATTGGGTTAGTTGGAAAGATATGGCGTGGTCGAACCTTAGAGGAAATATAAAAGCGGAGTGAGCAATGGTAACCTTTTTATGGGCACAGGATCATGCGACCAAAACTAGCAGTAACGTGACAGACTGCTTTCGTCTACTGGATGGAACCTAACATTTATCATCTGATTGGTCCACGGGACGGGAGAAGATGTCCATCCATTGATTCATCATCTGATTGGTCCATTCATTTGTCGTCTGATTGGTACATTGATTCATGATCTGATAGGTCCATTGATTGATCATCTAATAGTAGTAGGCTTTGGAGATTTCCCCCACATTTGTCACCCCAGTATAGAAATACGGATTCACGCACCTACCCTGTCATAAGATGATACATCGCCAAACGAAGCGATAAGTTACAAAATCGGCCAGCCCAAGCAACTTTTCTTTACACAGTCACGTGACAACTAGTTGACATGTAAGTCACACTTTATGAAACCCCTCTCAATAGCAACACTGAGTACATTTATATTTCACATCTATGGTCCGTAAACTTGAAATATAAGTAGATTGACTATTGCTATTTAGAGGAGCTTCAAAAGGTGTGACCAAGTCCACTAATAGACACGGGAATGTTCGGTGAGAAATTAACTCGATTGGCGAATTTGGTTTCTTATCCGCCTAGTTTGACGATGCAACATCTTTTGCTAGAAAAGATGTGTGAATCAGCATTTCTCTACAGTATGGCAACAAAAGTGGTGAAATCGCCAAAGCCTGCTACTGTCAGATGATCAATCAATGAACCAATCGGATGATGAATAATGAATGGGCGGTTTCTCTCGTCCCGTGGACCAATCAAATAAGGAATGCTCGGTTCCTCACGACAGACGAAAGTAGTCTAACGGTTGTATTTACAAATCCCAAGTTAATCTGTCGGTTAGGATGAAATCATGGAATTTTTCAAGAACCGTATTCACAAACCAGGAAGTAAGCAACCCACCCATTTGATTGATAAAGCGATAAGCCTCGATGTGAGTGGCTACTAATATCCTCCCTTGATTACGTGATGTTATATAGATTTCTTACGATGCCCTCTCTAATCTAAAGCATTCCCATACGGGCCAAATACTTCACCTGCTGAATAAATTCTATATTTTAATTTCAATAAAATATAGAAAGGATTTTGTCCATGTTAAGAATTACAGGGGGGAATAGTGTTTCTTCCATTCATAGTATTTCTTTAGTTTTTTAATTAACGTCACACTGGAACAACACGGCAGGACGGTCCGGGGTGAAGACCGTAGGAAAAGATTCGAGGACAACACCACGTAATTTGGAACCTCGGACAGATGACGCTTACATTCATAGCAAATCAACAAAGGCATTTTTATTCCGAGACGAATTTGCATCTGCTCTGGTCAACGCAGCTGCATGTTTTCGTATGAACTATATTTCGAACTATTCCTAGGCGATTACGGAAGCTGATAGTATCAAAATTTCATCCTACAAACAAATTTTATAAATACAGTACCAATCTCAGCTACTATATAACTAACATATCCTTAGACAGAATACTAGTTCAGCACAAAATAAAGTGTATCGTCCATTTTGTTTCGTTGAAAATCTGCCTCGCTTCCATCTCTAAAAGCTAATACTGCAAATGCGTCAACCCTCAGTGGAGTGTTGATCCGCCGATATAGGAAGATGAAAATTTAGACTCGAAACGGCGTTTTAAACATAGGATCAGGCATTGTGAATACGGTTTCTGCTTTGATGGGGGAACGGATCATTTCTCCTTTTCATCTACCCCCTGCAGCTGAGGTGTAACCTGATCATCTGACCGTGGTTCAAAACTACGTGGTGTTGTCTTCGAATCTTTCTCTTCCGGTTTGATTCCTTAATGTCTTCAATACCCAGTTGTGTTGCTCCAGTGCGACAATAATTAAATGCCTTACCTACCTACCTTTCCTCCTGCAATCATAATGCTTTTAACAAAAATGAAAAGGTAGGTATTTTAACGTCTCACTGGAAGTAACACAACGGGCCACTAGTGACGGTCTGGATAATTGGTAATTTTTAGTTAACGTCGTACTAGAGCAACACAACGGGCTATTGACGACGGTCCGGGATCAGACCCTTAAGGGAAAGATCCGAGGACAACACCTCGTGATTTTGAACCACTGTCAGATGACGAAGCAACACCTGAGCTGGCATCCCCACTCTCCAAACTTCCACACCAACCCAACATGAGGACTTTCGGTCACGGTAGATTTAACGAGCACCAGCCCCTTTCTATATGACGGTCTTTATTTGGATTCAAACTCGTAGCCATCCCAGGTTCAGGCAACAGTAAAATAACTTGGGCCTACCAACCGGGCTGGTGGTTAAGATGTTAGCGTCTAGATCTGTAGGTTCCTGGTTCGAATCCAGGTCAGTGTATGGATGATTGTAAGCGTATGGTGAAGAGGCGTTTGATTCACCTTAAATCTGTCGTGGCCGAAAGTCCTCACGTTGTGTTGGTGTGGAAGTTTTGAGAGTGGGGTTCCAGCTCAGGTGTTGCCTCGTCATCTGACCGTGGTTAAAAATTACGTGGTGTTAACCTCGAAGGCTCGATCTTTCCCTGAAGGGACTGATCCCGGACCGTCGTCAATAGCCCGTTGTGTTACTCTAGTGGGACGCTAATTAAGAATTACTAATTACCAAAAAATAACTTGGTAGTTAAGAATTCTACTTAACGTCGCACTAGAGTAACACGACGTTCTACTGGCGACGGTCCGGGGTCAAACTCGGAGGGAAAGATCCAAGGCCAACAACACGTTGGTTTGAACCATGGTCATATGACGAAAAGAATTTGATGACAAAAGAGTTCGGAAATTCATGAATCCCCAATAACAGCAAAAATTCCCGACACTGAGATGATCAAGCTCCTTCCATCCCACAAGCACTAAAGTGAACTGGCGGAGGATGAAAAATTCCTTTTTCCTGCCCTCGAATCCCGACTACAGCATGCATATTCATGAGTTTAGAAATACCCAGCCACACACATGAGCATATATATACTCATACAGTTAGCACGCATACAGGAAGGGATTGCCTACTCATACCAATGAAAGCGGAGGAAATTCTCATGAATGAAGTGAAGCGAGGCATACGGGAGGGCGGGGGCAGCCCCCAGTTCTGATTGATAGATTCACCTGAGGCCTACGCATTTCATCTCCCCAGGTGATCTCATTTGCTATTCAAATGAGAGGGGAACTCGGTGCCCACTGTCACACACTGCGTCCCCTCACCATCCACTGCTCATGTTTCGACATATAGGATGGGTCCCGGTTTCTTTTTGTCGCGATCGCGAACCCCGCAAACACGTCGCTCTGGAGTGGGCATTGTCTTGGTCCTTTCGCATCAGCGGGAGGGGATGAAAGAAATCTTTCCTAGCCTGTTTTAAGTGTGCTAGGAAGGTATTTTAATCAACGTAGCAATGGAACAACACGGCGAGATATTGGCGACGGACAGTGCGGGATCAGGTCCGAAGGGAGAAATCCGAGGACAACATCGCGTCATTTTGAGCCATGGTCAGATGACGAGATCGTATTTGAGCTGGAACCCCTTTCTCCAAACTTCCAAGCCACGCCAACGTGAAAAAATCTTTCGCAGTTAAAGTCGTTTAGCGTTTAAATTGACTAATGTGTAAAATGTAAATTTTAAATAAATTTCTTATAAAAGAATTTATTAAACACTAAATTCAGCGTAATTTGATAACCAAATCTGCAAGCAGCAAAAATAAAACCTGGAGGGACAAACTTTGATTGTGGGTCTTTTGTGCGGGACAGGTAAGTCTGTCCAAAGGACCTTGCGTACGGGGCAGTTAAACTAGTCCCGTCCCTCGTATCTGCAAAGCGGGTCGCTTCTAATTATCCGATAAGGTAAGGGAATTTTAATTAAAGTCGCACTAGAGCAACACAACGGGCTATTGACGACGGTCCGGGATCAGTCCCTTAAGGGAAAGAACCGAGGACAACACCACGTAATTTTGAAACTTGATCAGATGACGAAGCAAAACCCGAGCTGGCACCCCACTCTCCAAACTTCCACACCAACCCAACGTGAGGACTTTCGGCCAGGACAGATTTAAGGTGCACCAGCCGCCTCTACACTATACGCTTACAAACATCCATGCCCGGACCCTGATTCGAACCAGGAACCTTCCAATCTAGAGGCTAACACCTTAACCACTATACCGGTTGGTCGGCCAGGCCCCTTTGAACACGGCGGTCTTTCGTTGTACTCAAATTCTCAACCCTCAGGTTGTTAGTCCGTTACTCTTCGAACCTGATTCGGTTGGTTAGCGGTTATTGGTCCGGCAACAGCTAACGGAACCGCGCGATTTGCCAAACCAGTAAATCGGTTCGGTTAGCTGTTTTGGAGGCTGTAGGTTGGTTCAGGGGTTTCATGACCAAAGGGGATGTTTGGCCATTGCGATGTTTGCGGCAGACACAACACATACAATTATCAGGTATAGACACACACGATGAAAGTTTTACTGACAGAAAGGAAAATGCACTCAAGGAAGAAGCGCACCTGATAGGAATAGAATCTGCGCCACCTACAACTAGTAGGTTGCTAGCGCAGTGAGCCACAACAACTCCGTAAATCTGTTCGGAGGGCTATGTATGGTCTGAGGGCCGGTTTTACAGATCCGGAGGGTAGTATCTGGGCTTTGGACCTGTAAGGTCGTTCCCTTAGGGATTGATCTCCCACCCTCACCAAAAGCAAGACCACAAATGAGCCGACACGGTCTTTGGTTGGATTCGAACTCGCAACTTATCCGCTACGCTGCCAACCGGGCTACCGCGGCCCACGATAGCTTTATCAGTTCGGCACTGTCGCACTGCTGATTACAAAGCCCTCTAATTCGTAATTAGTTCACGACCCCTATTAAAAAACACAAGAAACGAGGAACAGGTTTCCAGAAAACGATGACGTCACGACCAAGCAGAGGAACAGACAGCAAAGTGCACAAAGACCCGTCTCCCCGTCCTTTTCTTTACTTACTACCATTTTTATTGCTGCTTCTTCTGCTATTTTCTTTTCGCGTATTCGGATTGTGTTTGATGCGAGGAGCAGAGCGATGAGATAATTTCAACTTCCTCCGCCAAACGAGGTTTTAATAATCCAGTCAGAAGGGGGACTGCTGGGGTCCCTTTCAAAGAGGGAAGGACAGAGCCTTCCTGATGAACGCGGGACGGCCTGAGGGTGAAAACAACGACTGGATGGGAACACAAACAAAGGAGGTCTTTTTTTGCTTTCGTGTGCGTTTGAATTTTTGTGACCGAAAAACAGTTTTAGCGACCGTCGGTAGCGAATCTGTTTTCGCTGGGGGCCCAGGTATGGAGACATGGTTTCTGGAGATATGGATTTTATTGGAGTTGCAAAAACATTTACACTGAGTTCTATCTTACGTTTGGAAAATACATTCTATGGCAAAAAAATCGATGCACCTAGAAGGAGGTGTCCGATTGCGATAAAAATGGGTGGATGGGAAAAACATACATGAAAAACAAGCGATTAAAATTTCAGAACAATTGAATGATTTATTTCAGAGTTTGACCGTTACAAAGGAGGGAGTCAATAAGTTGTTGGTTCACCTCTGGCCTGAATGCAAACTGTCACCTGGCTTGGCATAGACTGGAAAAGTTCTCGGATGTGTCCTGCGGAATTTCTTTTCAAATTGTCTCAAATTGTCGGGCTAAATGGTCACCATTCCGGGATGATTGCAATCGCCTTTCCATAACGTCTCAAATGCGATTAAGGGAGAGAGATCAGGAGACTTAGCAGGCCAATTAAGTGTTGGGAAAGCTTGAAGACAATTCATAACAACACGTGTTGTGTGCGGCAGGGGATTATCATGGTGAAAAGTAAGGCCGGAATGTCGCAAGAGGAACGGTAACACAACCGGTCGTAGAATGTCGTCTACGTACCGCTGTGCTGTGTGTAAGAAATGCCTACCAACGGTGTCCGGCTATCAAAGGATATGGCACCCCCCAGACAAGAGTACGTTGTACGGGCACGATCCCTACTCTGCCCTGGACGTCTCCAGACTTGTCTGCGGTTGTCAGGACACAGTTGGAAACGGGACTCGTCACTAAAAACTAGACGTCCCTAGTCTTCGCCGTTCCAAGTCGATCGAGTCTGGCACAACTTCTGTACAACTCCGGGTACGTCGATTTTTTTAGTTATAGAGTGTAACTAGTGCGATTCTTATAACTTTCAAGGTACAACTGCTGTTCCGACCATAGTCTAAATTCTTTGTTGGCACGATTCTTATAGATTTCAGAGTAGAAATGCTGTACTGGCCGTAGTCCCAATTCCGTTTTGGCACGATCAAGGTACAACTGCTGTACCGGCTATTGTCTAAAGGTTAAACATTCAACCGAGGTAGTTAGGTAGTTACTTAACACCGCTGATGATCTGGATTTTATTGGTAGGTAGGTATTTTAGTTAACATTGCACGGATAACACGACGGGCTATTGACGACGGTCAGGGATCCATCCCGAAGGAAAAGATCTGAGGACAAAAGTCACGTAATTTTAAACCACGGTCAGAACCGAGGTCACACCTGAGCTGAAACCACACTCTCTAAATTTCTACATTACGCAAACGTGAGGATATTTGAGGCCACGGCAAATTTAACTTACACCTCTTTTTACACGACGGTCTTTGGTTGCATCCGAACTCGCGACCCTCCGGCTGCTAAACACTTGCTCTTACCACCGGGCTACCGAGGTCCCTAAAATAGTAAGGTAATTGGTAATTAGTAATTTTTAATTAACGTTGTACTAGAAAAACACAACGGGCTACTGGCGACGGTCAGGGACCTATCCCGAATGGAAATTTCCGAGGACAAATCCACGTAATTTTGAACCACTGTCAGATGACGAGGCAACACCTGAGCTGAAAATAGCAAGGAATAAAACAAGTTTCAACGAAATAATAGCCCTACATTGCCCGACCCAATTATATAGAACAGTTTTAACCATACCTAAATTGAGGGGCATAATTCAGTTCAAATCCCACTCTTAGATGTCTGATAACTTGCAATGAAAGGTTCACTGACTTCGAGAATCATGACATCACACTCAAATTAGCATTTCAACCTCACCTAGTTGATGTCAGTAAGGCACACAAAGAACTGCTAATGCAGTTGATTAAGTTCTTGGTAGAGAGAGAGAGAGAGAGAGAGAGAGCATTTTAAAGTTGTTTGATGCCAAGAAAAATCCAAATTTGAAATATGGAAAGTTGCAGTAGAATACCACGCCTTAGGCAACAGTCTTGGAAGTGCTTGCTTTTCTACCACTTATTGCTGCGAATTTGCATTATCCTATCTGACCCGTAGCCCGGTTGGTAAATTTGGTAAATTTTAATTAATGTCGTACTAGAGCAACACAGCGGGCTATTGACAACTGTCCGGGATCATGCCTCTAATCCGAGGACAACACTACGTAATTTTGAACCATGGTCAGATGACGATGTCAAGACCTGAGCTGGTACCCACTCTCCAAACTTCCACACCAACCCAACGTGAGGACTTTCGGGCCACTACAAATTTAAGATGCACCAGCCGCCTCTATACCATACGCTTACAAAATCCATCCATGCTCTGACCCAGATTCACTCCAGGAACCTTCCGATCTCGAGGCAAACACCTTAACCACCAGATCGGTTGGTCCGCGGATGGTTGGTTGGATTTAGGTGTTATGGCTCAAGGACCATATTTGGCGATGCTTTGCCAAACACGACATCCAATATCAAATAATAGAATCACACGATAAAAGTTACTGACACAAAAGAGAGAAATACACCCAGGGAAGATAGCCCGGTTGGAAGAATAACGGATTAGCAACCGGAGGGATACGATTTCGAATCCAACCAAAGACCGTCGTGTACAAAAGGGGCTGGTGCTCATTAAATCTGCAATGGCGTCAAATGTCCTTACGTTGGTGTGTGGTGTGGAAGTTTGGAGAGTGACCATTGTTAAAAATTACGTGGTGTTGTCCTCAGACTTACCTCGAGGATTGATCCGCCAACAGCCCGCTGTGTTGCCTCCAGTGCGACGTTAATTTAAAATACAAACCTTATAACTATCCATTATTATGTTCTCCAATCCTTCGTTTTATCCTTTCGTGACATTTTTTGTTTCAAGTTGTCTGTCTTGTGTTTAGCACAACTTGACCATATATGGCACCTTGCTGCATAAAACCCAAAAGAACAACCAACCTCTGAATATGTCATGGGTTTCAATGTGTAAAGTCCAAACTCATTTCCGGGGTCGTCGTGGTTCAGCGCGTAGCAATCTTCGAGTTGTAGGCGGCTCGGATTCGATCCTTGTCAGGTTCGATTACTTCATGGGTGTATTTGACTTAAGTGTTGATAAAGTTTTCTTTATGTATATGCCCATTACTTGATATTGCCTTTCTTGTGTTTGGCACGGCATAGCCAAACAGGGCCCTCTGCTCTCTAAAATCCAATTAAACTAACCGACCAAACACATTTCCTAACAGTAATATATAAAACACTATAATATCCTCCAAACTTCCTAATTCTTATGTAATATATTCGTTGTCGACTTTATGTATCCAGATTACACAATCAAGTTTAAGAGCATGTTACTTCATTTTCCAATGCGAGGTTAACAGGTTCTGTCTTCTGTCACATAAATGACCACAAGATTTTGGATTCCAGAGAGCATAATGTCATCATCCATATCAAAATCATAACTGCATTATTCCATGGCCAAAGCCCGCAAGAACTACAGAACGGAAGTAATGGACATTGCTCTACGGGCGTGGACCTTTTTCAGACGGTTATACACTTGTCGAAAGTCTGTCCGTCGTTATTGCTGTAAAGAGCCATAAGATGCACCAAGGACAGATCGAAACAGGTTTCAGACAAACTGTTCGCCTTGAAATCTCTGATTGTTGGATTGGGCAGAATGTAAGTCTAGTCAAATTGTTCAATAATTTCCGATTTTTCCCTCGTTTTCACGCAATTAAATAGACAATAGTTAATACCTGATTAGGAAGTTAATGATGCCATGAGAGATTCAATGTTCAATTAGAGACCTACTACAAATTCTGGATATAAGGCATTGGTAGGACTGTCATACTTTCTTTCAGAATGTGGTGTATTACCAATGTTTAATGCTTGATAAGGAAATTTCGGGTATATTGCCTAGGATGGAGCACCATACTTTTTTCACGTTTTACCATCTAATGCTGCCATATGCTCAATGCTTGATAAGAAAAGTTATTTGACTTAAATTTTGGGTATACTGCATTGGTTGGGGTGCCCTACTTCTTTCAAGCATTGTGTATGGTTCTCCAATACTGCCATTTTACATGTGAAATCTCTAGTTTTAAGTGTTGGCTTTAAGTGCAATGCAATACAATACATTTTAATGTATCCTTAGATTGTCATCGTTTTTTAATAACACTTATAAAGTTTAGCATTAGGTGTTACCAAACACTAGATGTCATTTGATAGATAGTTGTTAAGCCTCATATGGGTTTTTTCATACGCATTTAAGTATACCATTCATTCTTTTCCATAGCTGCTATAACTCATTTATGTAATAACATAAATGAGTTTAACGCAAAGAATGAAACAATTATATTTTACCCTTTAGTCTGTTGATTAATCAGAAAGTTGATGTATCATAAAGTTATTTGTATTAGAAGTCAATGTTTATCTTTTCAATGAATTCATACCATATACACATCAATTAGGTAAGATTTGAAATTCCAATAAAACTGTAACGGCCATATTCACAAGTTCAAGTTAACTCGCGGATCAACGATAATCCCCGGATTATCGAAAAAACCGTATTCACAATGCCTGATGCGTGATTTAAACCGCCGTTTCGGTCTTACATTTTGATTCTCCGAAATGGCGAATTAACTTTCGGTTGAGAGTTACGCTTGCGCAGTACTATCTTTTGGCGAAGTAAGCGAGATATACTGTAAACAAACAAAATGGATGACAAACTTCATTCAATGCTAAATTACAGTATTCTTGCGACGACGCTCATTCAACTAATCTTATATGAATCGGAACATGAACATGATTACATTTTCTATAAAATAGATGTGTTCTGGTTTTCACTATATTCCAAGTTGCCAGAGTAGAACCCAATGAGAGAGCGAACGGTAGAATATGAACATGGCAGATGCAAATTCGTCGTGGAATAAAATTTATTTTGTTGATTTATTACGAAAATGCAAGTGACAACCAAATTAAAATGCCGTGTGCGTTCTATTTAATCACAATTAGGAATCAATTCTGACGGCGAAGTACGTGTTTGGCTAGTATAAATGCAAATTCGGACGTCATAACAAATATAAACAATATGACGTAATAGCAAGGAGACAGTAGTAGCCAATCACAGCGAGCATATCATTTTAATCCTTGGATCACTTAACCCGCCGTTTGAGAAAATACGGTGTATGATCCGCGATTTAACTCTGACTCTTGATCCTCGAGTTAACTCGAGGCTTGTGAATATGGCCGTGTGTGGGTGTGAAGCGATCTTTTTATAATCAAGTCACTGCCGACCAACCGGTATAGTGGTTAAGGTGTTAGCCTCTAGATCGGAAGGTCCCCGGTTCGAATCCGGGTTCGGGCATGGATGTTTGTAAGCGTATACCAGCTCAGGTATTGCTTCGTCATCTGAACATGGTTCAAAATTACGAAGTATAAATTGTTAGGGGCAATGATGGTCCTCCCACTGGGTGCTCCTTCACAAGTGGCCATCACTTCGGCCCTTGTAGTGGCCAATGACTTAGGTCAAATGTGCCCGCCATTAGAATTTTTTTTTTTTTAAATAATCAAGTCACTTTATAGACAATGAATCCTAGAGACATGTGTCAAGTTTCCTTATTGTGGAATAATGTTTTTGAGTTATCGTGGCGGATCGTAAAACTATTAACACAGCATCGACAAATAAATGAATAAAAATCACAGGGCTGCCTGATAAATTAGTCAATCCTTTTATGGGAAAGGTACCAAGTATACTCCAGGTGTTATGTATGGAAACCGTTGATGTCTGCCTACGAACAAAATTCTCAGTTCCGGAAAAACACAGCCAAAATATGCCAAACAGCGTTTTCGACAAGGTGCCTTGTAGGCTACAAAAAGATAAATGCTGACAGCTCATACGGTGTAAAATTCTCAGTTCCTGAAACAGAAGCAGAGGAAAATGTACCAAACGGCATTATTGACAAGGAGCCTTCAAGGCTTCAAACAGATGAATGCTAGCAGTAACTTCATCTACTCTTATCACATTATTTTTTCTAGTTGAAACTTTATTTAAAATTACGTTATTTGTATTAGAATCTTTAGGCTCTAATATTTTTGATGTCGAAGGTTCGGTTCTCTAGTTGGTAATCTGGGTAACTTTTGGAGCAGCACGTCCTTTAGCGCGAATTCGGAAATCGTGTATCTATTTTGAAACTGCAGATTCTATTCTCCTTCCTCAACCAATCAAGATTATTTCTAAAATTTTATTCGTGTGAACAAAATCTATTGAACACATTGCCATTTTTCATAATGCTCTATGGTTAGTTCGGATTGTTCTTTAAAAGTGGTACCTTTGGAATCCTTTTATAAGGATATATAGAAAATAGGACACACTTACATATGGCTATGCCAAACAAAGCTTTAGAGGTAGGTGTTTTTTAGGTCTTTAGGCTTTTACTTCCTCATCATAGAATTATGTTTACTTCAGGATACCTCATTATTTTTCGGACACAGGACCAGAGCAAAATGTACCAAAAGGCGTTGTCAACAAGGTGCCTTGTAGGCTACAAAAAGATGAATGCTGATAGTCATTGATCATACAGTAAAAATTCTCAGTTCTGGAAATCGAACATTGTAGAGCAACAGACAATTGCTGACAGTTATAGATCACGCTATATACAATAATTCTCACTTCCGAAAACACCTAAAATATGCAAAAAAAACAAAAAAAATACGTCGATTTTCACAGGGAGTTTTGTAGGCTACAAACAGAATAATGCTGGCAGAAATAGCTCATGCAGTACAAAATATTCAGTTCCGGAAACAGAACCAGAGCAAAGTTTACTAAACGGCGTTGTCGACAAGGCGCCTTGTTGGCTACAGACAGATGAATGCTGACAGTCATCGATCATGCAGTTCAGAATTCTCAGTTCTGGAAACAGAACCAAAGCAAAATTTAACAAGCGGCGTTGCCGACAAGGCGCCTTCATGACAACAAACAGATGAATGCTTACAGACATTGCTCATGTTGTACAAAGTTCTCAGTTCCGGAAATAACCAGAGCAAAATGTACCAAACGGTGTTGTCGACAAGGTGCCTTGTAGGCAACAAACATTAACGCTGACAGCATTGACCATGTAGTGCAAAATTCTCAGTTCCGGAAACAAAACCAGAGCAATATGTACCAAATGTCGTTGTCGATACGGCACTTTTTTGTAGGCTGTAAACAGATCAATGCTGACAGCATGCAACTAAATAAACAACTAAAATATGCCATACAGCGTTTTTCACAGTTCGTCTTGTAGGCTACTAAACAGATGAATACTGACAGCCATTAATCATGCAGTACAAAATTATCAGTTCCGGAAACAACCAGAGCAAAATGTAGCAAACGGCGTTGTCGACAAGGCGCCTTGTAGGCTACAGACAGATGAACACTGACAGCCACTGATCATGCAGTACAAAATTTCAGTTCCGGTAACAGAACTATAAACGGATACATACAAGATAAAAAAAGAAAGAAAAAGGCACCAACAAAAAGCGTCTGCTCAAGCGAAGCGATACTCAGGGGAGCTGCAGTGAGTCATATTTATTCGCTCCTATTTGCACTCCCTGTTCACAGTAAAAGGGTTTCAAGGTAAATGATTCAGAAGAATTTTAGGCCCGATGCTTTTCTTTTGCCACCACCTTCCTTCATTTACTGCAGATACAGGAAGGGGGAAATACCGCGGCTGCTTAGACGCAGAGCGAAAAAAGAGCGAAGTTCTCGAAGCGATGAAGGGTAGCGAAGGCGAAAAATGCGAAGACTTGCCGGAGCTAACGAGACCGAATTGTGCACCAGGGGACGGTAAAAAAGGCCCCGATGGTGGCTGGTGTCTTTGATATCTGCAAATAAAGCGAATAAGTGTATCAGAAACCGAACAACGTTTTGATTCGTTTAAGTAATGCATTTCCGCTTTTTTAGCTTTGACAAGTTTCCCATTTCATTGCTCCAACTTTGCTTGGGTCAGATTTAGCGGAACTCAGGCTGCATGCACCACGTAGGAGGCTTACTAGACTAACTGGTGTTTAATTAACGTCGCACTAGTGCAACACAACGGGTTATTGGTGACAGTCCGGGATCAACCCCCGAAGGAAAAGATCATAGGACAACACTACGTGATTTTGAACCACGGTCACATGACGAGGTCACACCAGAGCTGGTATCCCTCTCTCCAAACTTCCACACCGCGCCAACGTGAGGATATTTGAGGCCATAACGTATCTAACGTGCACCATCCCCTTTTGAACACGACGGACTTTAGTTGGATTCGAAATCACAATCCTCCGGCTACTAGTTCGTTACACCTCCAACCGGGCCACCGCAGCTCAATGGCCATTTCAATAATTAGGAATAAATCACCCTTTTTTATAAGATTTTCGTGTAGTGTATGGAACTGCTTTTTGCCCCACAACACACCAAATGGCTAAATTACCACATCTATTAATTGGAAGAATCCATGGATTTCTTGGGCCACGGAAGCCCGGGTGGAAGAGTAACGAATAAGCAAGTAGAGGGTTGCGAATTCGAAACCAACCAAAGATTATCGTGTCCGAAGTGGGCTGTCAAATGTCGTTACGTTGGGGTGGTGTAGAAGTTTAGAGAGTGTGGTACCAGTTAAGGTATTACCTCGTATTCCAACCGTGGTGCTGTCCTTTGATCTTTCCCTTGAGGATTTATCCTCCCGGACCGTTGCCAATAGTACGTTATGTTGCTGTAGTGTGACGTTAATTAAAATACCTACCTACCCATGGACTTCTTCCTCACTTTTGCAAAGTCCTTCCTTTGGATGGCAGTTTCGATTCCTCCCTGGGGTATGTTTCTCTTTTCTGTGTTAGTAAACCTTTCTTTGTGTGCGTGTATGTCAATTTCTTGAATTTGTCTGTCTTGTGTTTGGCGCAGCATGGCCAAATATGGCCTCTGCGCCGTAATAAACCAAACAGCTATTCAACCTTCCTTTAGAACTATTTTTATTGATCCTTTCCTCAGAATCTTATAGAAAGATTTTACTGGTCATTTCCGTAGAATAGTATTCTTAGCAAATGTTCTCTATCAGTCTTTTCGTGAGAATATAATCCTTTGGGATGATTCTATTGGTCATTTCCTCAGAATAGAATCCTTTAGAAACAATTTATTTGTTCTTTCTTAATAATTGAATCCTTTGGAAACAATTTATTTGTTCTTTCTTAAGAATTGAATCTCCTTTTCAAAGATCCTATTGGTCGAGAATGGACTTTTTCGGTAATATTTTACTGGTATTTTCCTTAGCATAGAATCGTTTGGAAAGATTTTATTTAGTAGTCATGGAGGTTAAAACTGGTTCGATTTAATATAAGTAAGACTTCAGGTTGCGAAGTGGAACAATGCGTGTGAATCGCTTCAGGTACAAATTCAGAGGAGCTCATAAAAAGAGGGTGGGGTCCTTTGTGACCCCCCTATTGCTATACAACATTGGTAGTGTTTAGTTTATACTGACGGGTCATATATATATATATATATACTTTTTGTTCTATGCTATTTAAAAGTAGCATGGAAACCCTTTCATGCGCCCGGAATCGTCTAGGTGACCTTTAGACTACTTTCTTCTGCAGAGTAGAAACGAGCATTCATCATCTGATTGCTCATCTGAGCAGGAGAAGACGCCTATCCATCGATTCATCATCCGATTGGTCCGTGCAACATAGTAGACTTTGACGATTTTACCACTTTTGTCCTCACTCTATAAAACGCGCATTCCACACTCCACTGTTATAAGATGTCATAGATCATAAGATGTCAAATTGGTCAACCAAGTCAACTTTCACAAGGCAGTCATGTGAATATTATTCGACAAGTTGGTCACACCTTTTGAACACCTGTCAATAGCAATGGTCAATCTACTTGCATCTCGCGTCAATTGTTCTAACTTCGTTTGTTCCAAAGCGACTCTTCAGGATTAAAAGATGTATTTGTCTCGGTGACTTTGCAACAAGCAGTATTCCCGTTTTGGTATTGTATTTTCTAAAACACAATCGGTTACTTAAAAACATGATACTCGTGGTTCCGTATTTTTATTGTTGATAAAATGCCAAAACAGCCTATCAACCCAGTACCGGTTTGATTTTAAGGACATGTTCACGCCAAAAAAAATTAAAGGCCAAAATATTCAAGAGGATCAAAAGAATTTCTGATTCTTAGACGAGTGCTTAGTATATGAAAGATTGACACATGACATCTCCAATAGTGGCATTATGATTTTGTAGTTTTTTGAAACTTGAAAAACAATCTAAAAAATTTTAAATGTGGCTTATTACGTTACCCGAAGTCCTTCAAATAAATCGGTCAAAACCGCCCAAGTAAGCGAATGCAATTTGTTTTCAAAACGACCGATTCAATTGTTTTACTTACCTTCTCATCTGTCATATCTAATTATTCGCAGCGCAGCAAAAAAATTGGCCGCAAGATGATAGACCAATTACCATCTGTCAATTATGATACGCCTCAATTACTGATTTAGTTAAATCTGCTTAAAGGTTGAGTTGATTTTCCTGATACTTTTCTTTTGTTAGACGTGTCATTTTTACGCTTCTGGGGAAGTGTTTTATCTGTAATTTTTCTTTAACCCTCCTGGTGGTCGTCTCGACGTCATCGGTAAAAATTGATCAGATCTTAATAGGCGAGGTAACACATCTTTGGAAGAAATTAATAAAAAGAATTGCTAAGATCATAAAGCTGACCAGATCTTGATCTCGTCATCATCAAAAGTCGACAATATGGTTGATGGCGAAGTATCGCGTCATCAGCAAAATGTGCCGTATTTCGATAGACAAGATATGTCGTTGAAACCCCTTGGTGGGCTAATGGTAGATTCTAGTCCCGAGTTTATCGTTCGGTCCTCTTTCCCTGGTAAGCTTACGACTTTTAAAGTGGACTCGACCAGGGTCATCTTCCTTCTCAACGGAGCCGCAATATAGCTTTGTGGTTAGCGCTTTCACTCCCGGGGATCGAATACCGGTTATGCCATGAATGTTTACACGGAATTCAATCCTTTGAAGGATTCATACCCATATATCTGTTTTGAAACCTACATTCTTTCCTGTATAATTTCTACCAGTGTTTCCTTCTCCACCAATATAATCTGTCCTAGGATTCTTTAACCCATTAGATGTGGTTATCAATGTTCAAGAATGGCTTACCTTAAATAATAACAAGTATGAGAGACATTGAAAATTATACATTTTGTTTGACAAGTACTAAAATAAAAAAGTGCCAAAAGTCATGGGATACCTCTTAATATCGTGTGGGACCTCTTTTTGCTCGAAGAAGTGTAACAATTAGACGTGGCATTGACTCAACAAGTCGTTGGAAGTCCCCTAAATAAATATTCAGCCATGCTGCCTCTACAGCCGTCCATAATTACGAAAGTGTTGCTGGTGTACGATTTTGTGCACGAACGGACCTTTTGATCATGTCCCATATATGTACGATGGGATTCATGTCTGGCGATCTAGGTGGCTATATCTTTTGCTAGAATTGTCCAGGATGTTCCTCAAACCAATTGCGAACGATTTTGGCCCGACATGGCGTCTTGTCATCTTGGAAAATTCCATCGCTGTTTGGGTACATGAAGTCCATGAATGGCTGCAAATGGTCTCCAAGTAGCTGAACATTATCATTTCCAGTCAATGATTGGTTCAGTTTGACCAGAGGACACAGTCCATGCCACATAAAACCAGCCCACACTATTATGGAGTCACCAGCAACTTGCACGGTGCCTTTTTCACAACTTCGGTTCATGGCCCTCGTGGGGTCTGCTCCACATTCTAATCCTCCCATCAGCTCTTAACAACTGGAATCGTTACTCATTTGACCAAGCAACGTTTTTTTAACCATCTAAAGGTCTTACCGATATGTTCACGAGCCCAGCAGAGGAACACAAGACAGCACAAATAATACATTTTGTTTGACAAGTAATAAAATAAAAGGAAGGATTTCAAGTAAAAACCATTCACTCTCTAGCGCTTCAAACAGTTGGCACTAATTAATATACTTAGATTTGTTGTAACTGTCGAGATTCTGTTACCCTATATAAATCACAAGACAAGAAACAAAAACTAAATTTTGTTTGCCTATAATAAATTAATATCGAATGCAGCTTTGTGTTGCATTTATATCCACGACGAGCCATTCGCGGATCAGTCGCACCCAGTCAGAAATTCCTTACCCTAAACAATTACAAGGAACGAGCAAAACTTCATTCTCGAAATTTATGACCCAAACTTTTCTGCAATCGCATAATTGTCTGTTTGCAAAGCAACACAGAACCCAAACCGTCATCGCACCAGCGTCTATTCCTCTCCGCGCAAGCTGTCACATATTCTAGACGGGGAAAAAACAATAATTCGGAACAGCGAACCAGCAACAAAATAAAGGGAATTCTTTTCGGGAAAAGTGCTCCATTCAATGTTTCTGCGTGTGTTTTTCGCGTGACCGAACATCCCATTTCGGGCCTCGTGACAATCTTCCACCATACAGAGATTTCTCACGAGTTATTTAATTTGGCGTAAGCCTCCCTCAAACTGCCCTTAACGATCTTCCCAAACGACCGGTATGCGAGGAGGAGGAACCACAGAATGGTCAGAATCTATTTGAGATCACCCTATCCACTACGTATCAAATAAAACAGGGTCCTCGGCACATGCTCGTGGTAGGGACTGCGGGTCACGCAAGCTCCGTAAATGGGGACCTTCTGTCTGCCCTGAAGAAAGGGGATGTCTGCCCTGGAATAGGGATGTCTATCCCTGGAAGAGAAGCTCGGGATACGCCTCTTAGGGATCATCCGAGTCGGGGTCAGTACCGCTGATAGATATTTAGCGGGCGATGGAAGCGGGCACAAATATGGCAATACTTCCATTACCGCGGACATTAGCTGTAGTCGTTTTTGGTGGAGACTTAAAATGCGATGAGTTGTGAGTCATACTTAATATTATGCATCATTTTGCTGTGGATGTTAGTTATCCGTCAATATAACTTTTACAATATATCATGTAAAATCAACTATTTTGCATGAAATACAAATTAAATTGTAAAGGATGATCCGAGTCAAGGTCAATATCTCTGAAAGATAGTTAGCGTGCGATAGAAAACAGCAGAAATATGGCAATACTTCCATTACCGGGGTCGGACATTATCAGTAGTCGTTTTTGGAGAAGACTTAAAATGTGATTAGTAGTGAGTCATGTTTAGGATTATCCATTGATTGTTGATTTGATCTGGATTGTTGATTTGTTCTTTAAACAGTTGCATTTAAATTATTTTGTTTGAAATGCAAATGAATTTGCTAGGGATTATCCGAGTCGGGGTCAATCCCGCTGATAGGTATTTAGCGGGAGATAGGAGCAGACAGAAATATGTTATAGTAACTCCATTACTGCGGACATAAGCCGTAGTCGATTTTGATGGAGATTAAAAAAATGTGATTAGTTGTGAGTCTCATTTGGGATTATTCATTAATTGCGGATGTTATTTCAACAGACGATGTAGTTGCAATAAAAAATGTAAGTTATTTTGTATGAAGTGCAAATGAATTAATTATAAGGATTATTCGAGTTGGGGTCAGTACCGCTGATAGATATTTAGCCGGCAATAGAAGCAGGTAAAAATATGGCAATACTTCCATTTCCAGGAGAATATTAGCTGTAGTCGTTTGCGATGGAGACTTAAAATGTGTTTAGCAGTGAGTCACATTTGTAATTATTTATTGTTATGGTGTGGATGTATTTCAACAGTCAATGCAGTTGCAAAAAAAAAAAAATTTTTAATTATTTTTTTATGAAATCCAAATGAATTTCATTACATGGATTATTCAAGTCGGGGTCAGTACCGCTGATAGATATTTAGCCGGCAATAGAAGCAGGTAGAAATATGGTGATACTTCCATTACCGGGCCAATATTAGCTGTAGTCATTTACGATGGAGACTTAAAATGTCTTTAGTAGTGAATAACATTTGTAATTAGTTATTGGTATGTTGTAGAATGTGGTGTCATTTCAGCAGTCAATGCAGTTGCAATAAAAATATATAAATTATTTTTTTATGAAGTACAAATGAATTTGGTAGGGATTATCCAAGTCGGGGTCAGTACCACTGATAGATATTTAGCGGGTAATATCTATCACTATCAATCAGAATAGCCATATGGCAATGATTCCATTTCGGCGAATGTTAGATGTTTTTGATGGAGACTTAAAATGCGATAAGTAATGAGTCGCTTTTGGGATTATTCATTTATTGTTGATTATTATAGGTGCTATTTCAATTGACAGCATCAAACATACAATGAACAATTTGAACTATAAAATAAAACAGCTATTGAAATACTGTTTAAAATGGTGGATCATATGGGGAATTTTTCTAAAAGCAATACCTTCATTCATAAGGGTATAAACTTTGTATCTCGTGAACCTGTCCTTCATTAATTCGCTTATAGAAACGAAAATACAACTATAATTGTATTATTACTGTGTTTTTCATTTATTTTCCATCAGGTAGTTGATATTTGAACAAATATTCAGCATAATTATTATAATATAGCTTGTGAAATCTACATACAAATTTCACTCTGAAGTACGCAGCATACGTATTGGAAATCTCAAAAATAAGGACCATTTTTAAAACTACAAATGAGAGATACTAATTTTAACCACAAAAATTCTTTGTGTTTGTTTTATAATTTCATTTATTATTTGTCAGTATCTTAAATTATCCATCACAGAACGAAATTATTTGGTTAGTAAATTTGTCTACTCATGTTCTAGGATATTTTCGCCATTATGACATTTTAATTCAATAAATGAGTTACTAATCAGTTTGATAGGTAGATATTCTATAACCGTCGCACTGGTGCAAAACATCTGGCTATTGGCGACTGTCCGGGACCAACCCTTGAAAGGAAAGATCTGAGGACAACATCACGTAATTTTGAACCACTGTTAGATGACACGGTCACACCTATGCTGGCACCACACTCTACAAACTTCCACACCATGCCAGCGTGAGGGCATTTGAGGCCTCGACTGCTTTAACGTGCACCTTCCCCCTTTCTACACGACGGCATTTGGTTGGATTCGAACTCGCAACCCTCCGGTTACTAATCCGTTACTCTACCAATCAGGCAAACCGTAGCCCGACTGTGGTATTAAAGCATTGATCTTTGTGGTGGAATTCGGCGAAATGAGTATTTGGAAGATTCTGAATAAGATAATGACAAGATTTCTTCAACAGATAGTCTGATGTTACATCAAAACTTCTCAGTAGATATTTGCTATTTGCCTCATTTTAATGCGATGGATTTAACTGACAAGACTATTAATCTCACCGGATAGGATTGGTTCGCAATCATTCAGTAAAGATACACTACCCTACAATAATGAACCGGACAGCAAGGTGTGATGGTATAACGCAAAGAATACATGCTTTAATAGGGGGGTGGTCCCCCACGTGCTGCAGTTACACTAATAACCCTTCTGGGCATACTTTCAACACAGCGTGGGTATTTGTGTCCATTCATGTTGTAAGAATGTCGCCAGCTCAGTTATAGATTTCGGACGTGGTGTCCTGGTCCGTAAGCGTCGCTCTAACTCGTCCCGCAAATAATCTATTGGATTTAGCTTGGGACTCTGAGCAGGTTAGGGAAGACGTTTTACATCCATATCTTGATACACTGCTTGACAGAGGCTGCAACATGACATGGAGCGTTGTCGTCCTGTAGGTAACATTTAACCATTCCATAAAATTGCCAGAGTGTAGGAAGAACCTGATGGTCCAAAATGTTCATGTAGGCGTCGGCATTTAATCGACCAGGAACAACAAACAAAGGTCTCAGTCGATCGAAAACCACCCCCAAACAAGTAGTCGGATTTATGCAAATCCGCTGGCGTCCGGTCCATTATTGTAGGATAGTGTAGATGAATTCAAGTCGTACTGGAACAACACTACAAGGAGGACAACGCCTCGTCATTTGGAACCACTGTCAGATAGATTTGAGCTGGTAGCCCACTCTTTAAGCTTGCATATTTCGCCATCGTGAGGACATTTCAGGCTACGACGGATTTAACATCCACCTGTCCCTATGCACATAAGTCCTAGGTTGGATCGAATTTTGATCTCGCAACCCTCCACTTCCCAATCCGCTGCTCTACCAATTGGGCTACCACGGCCACCAAAATCTATAGGATTTTGCGTAAACTACTTCCAAGAAGGTTGATGATTAGTGGTTGGTTGTATCGAGTTTTTATTGCTCTAGAGACATATTTGGCCAAGATGTGCCAAACATAAGACAGACAATATCAAGCAAGGGTAGATCGGTAGGTATTTAATTAATGTCACACTGGAGCAACAAAACGGACTATTGGTGACGTCCCGGATCAACTCTCGGCGATAAAGATCCGGTGACAACACTACGCAATTTTGAATCATGGTCAGATGACGAGGCAACACATGAGCTGGCACCCCACTTCTACACCATGCCAACATAAAGACATTTGAGGTCACTATAGTTTTAAAGTGTACCAGCCCCCTTTGTATACGACGGTAATTGGTTGGATTCGAACTCCAAACCTACGGTTGCCGGTTCGTTATACTTCCAACCGGGCTACCGCGACCCATCAAGTAATGAACAAACACGCATAGAAAAAGTTTTACTGACACAGAAGAGAGAAATACACTCTTGGAAGACTCGCAGGTTGCTAGCGCAGTAGACACTGACAAAGGTACCCACATTGTCTTCAGCATGTGTCGAATCTATATGTTTTAAATAGAACAATTTTTGTGTTTCGAGATGATGAAAATATTTTAGACTAGCAAAATACCCGACCTTTCTCGGTTTGAATTGGTTAACTCTAGATTGAAGAGATGATCGAAATATATAATCACCTATGATTTTTGTAGAATAAAATAATATTTAAACACCTTTCACCATCTCTATAATTTCTAAAGCTTATTTTGGACACAAATCCTACACTTGCTTATCCATTCATGTAATACATTACACATACATCTCACCTTTGCTGTATAACAAAGCTACAAAATGATGAAAGATGACACTAAGGCTACAACTACAAAAAACGATTTTGAGGGATTTTGAGGAGATTTGGAATTTTCTTTCTTAAGTTATTTTCATGTTCAATTCAATTAATAAAAATGACGAATTTACGGCTAGTGCTCTCGCATTCTTAGTCAACAAAACAATATTTTCTTACTTGTGGCACTCTTGCATCAGACATGCGACATGTCGAATTTCGCTTGTTATTCTTTCAATAACGGCAATATTCTTTCAATAATGGTATAATCACACTTAAAATTTGCTTTATTCTTACCTACCTGCCACTTTAAGTCGAATACTTTGTGGTGGTGTTGCGTGTGATGAGAAGGAAATATATTTATTAAAATAGTAAATATTTAAAACAGGAAACAGCTAAAGAAAACAAAAACAAAAAACAGACGTCGGGAAAACATTATTCTAAAGATATTAATTTGTGATTCCTTTTTATCCCTTAATGTACAACTTACAATTAAAAAATACACAAAATTTAGAAATGTGAAATTAATTCAGAGCGAAAGATACAGAAAATGTCACTGCACGTGATCAACTAACACGAGTTTCCGTTTCATTCCCGTTCGTTGAAAAATATCGTCTGTTCCAAATATTCTGAAATCTTTTACATTGGACTAAGAACAAAAATAAGACTCAAAATAAATAAAATAGTATCAAAGCTAAAATTTCATAAAAAAAAATAATAATTTGTGGGAAAATAATTGCATTTTCAGTAACACCGGTAAAGCATTCCAAGTAATTGTAATACTCAATATACATTCCAGTTTTCCAAAACTACCAAATTATGGTTGATTTAAGTATATCTACTCAGGTGTTTTAGCATGAAACTTATCTAAATATAAAAATAAAGAAACGTTTAATATTACATTCACTAAACTAATGTATGATATATGTTATAAAGCACATTGTAATCAAATATATGTAATAAAATTCATGTGATGCCTCTACAAATACACAAACACAAAGTCGAACATAGAACAGAAAGACGGACAGACAGACTTACTCAACCTTGTTTAGTCACTAAATGAAGATAAGTACTCACAGAATACAAAGTTTCATGAAAATATATTAAACCGTGTGGACGTATATATACGGCGCACACAATATAGACAGACACCAAACGTCCAAGAGGTGTATTTGGCATCAAAAGAAACTTAAAATGAGTCGAAAATATTCAATGTACAAACAAACACTCCATTCTTATTTCAATAGATACTCATTTAAAAATTCAATTATTTCAGACAAGCTTTAAAAAATATTTTTATTGCGTTTTTTATCGTAAATTACATTTGCTTGTGAATGTTCAATGTTGGTTTTCGGTAAAAAGATTTTTCTTTAAAAAAGTGCAACTTTTTTGTGTTAGCTCATGCGTATACAGTGTGGTGCCTTGAGCAGCGCCACCATTTACAACCGGCAACAGTTTCTCAATTAAAGAAATACCTTGGACTCCTAAATTTTTACAGGAGGTTTCTCGATCATGCCGCCGATTCACAGATCCTTTTACATGACTTTCTAAAAAGGCTTACTTAAAAAGAAAGATGATTGCCCAATCGAGTGGACAAATTCTGCATTGGCAGCATTCACTCGTAGTAAAGGAACTGCTCGCCAATGCTACTCTCTTGGCACATCCTCCTTCAACTGCCAAACTTGCCCTCCACTTCGATGCAAGCGATGCTACCCATGGATTTTCATCCCTCAGACTCACTCCAACCTAAGAACGCTACAGTACTTATGACAGAGAACTGTTGGCCGTATATTCTTCTATCAGGTATTTTCGATATATGTTAGAGGCACATCAATTCAAATTTTTTACGGACCATAAACCGCTTGTGTATGCTTTGCGACAAAAACAAGACAAATGTTCTCAACGCCAAATTAGACAATTAGATTTTATATCTTAGTTCACCACAGTGGTTTCCCACTTAAATGGTACGCAAAATGTTCCAGCTGTTATTCTGTCGCGGATACATGCAACCTGTTCCCAGTGTAATCAATACTACTGCTATAGCTAATATTCAGGCCGAAAACGTTGAATTGTCGGAATTAATGTCAAGTTCGCACAGAACTTACGCCTTAAGAACATTCGACTACCTGAACCTGAGATAGATCTAATTTGCTATCTTTCCACTGGAAATGTCAGACCTTGCACTCCAAAATTGGAAACATGTCTTTGATTGCATGCACAGCTTATCACATTCCGGTATTAAAGCAACAACAGCACTAATTCGCAAACGTTTTGTTTGGCCCTTCATGAATAAAGATTGTAATACGTGCACACGTAAATGCCTTCCTTGCCAAAAATCCAAAATTTTTAAGCATGTACCCCCGAGTAACTTCGCGTTTCGACTATATTCACACTGATATTAGAGGCCCTTTACCTTCATCTGAAGGTTACACATACTGTCTCACAATCATTGACAGATTTTTCCGGAGACCAGAAGCCACCCTATTAACTAATATAACAGCCCCCATATTTGCCAGAGCATTGTACGATACAGATTCGGTGTGCCTAGTTGGATCACTACAGATCAAGGAGGACAGTTTGAATCCAAACTCTTTTCATCTCTTGCAACTTTTCTGGGAGCGGAGCGAGTTCGAACCACTGCTTATCACCCATCCAGTAACGGTCTTGTAGAGAACCTTCACCGCCTATTAAAGGCAGCCATCACGTGCCATAGCACCGAACAGTGAACTAAAGTTCTTCCCATGATCCTCTTTGGCTTCCGTGCTTCACTACGAGAGAACCTGAAAACAACCGCTTCAGAATTCGTCTACGGTTCCACCATTCGCATCCCTGGAGAATTTTTCGATCCCTCACGAGTGCAGGATGATCCCCAACGTTCGTCGAGCAACTACGTAGGCACATGTAGTCTCTTTAATCCAGTCCAACACCGTCTCATAGGACCCGAACTGTTTTTGTTCCTAAGGAGCTACACTCTCCTCACGTTTTCGTCCGAAGGGATACGGTTCCAAAGCCTCTGCTACGCCCATATGATGGACCATTTGAAATAATTTCTCGTCACCATGTTAATGTGTCGGTGGACCGTCTGATACCTGCGTTCCAAGCTGATAATGCTCCATCATTAACCCAAACACTTGTGGCAGTGCCAACACTGGGAGTGCCAAACTCTCCGCCGAACTATACCACCAGATATGGACGAACAGTACATTTTCCAGATAGCTTCTGTGTGTATCGTTGGCACTGGGGAGGGAGTATGCGATGCCTTGAACAGCGCCACCATTTTCAAAGGGCTTGCTGGTGAGAATCGCGAACTAAAGTTTCAGTTCTCACTCCCCTTAGTTTCACTTCTCAATTCTTAAATCGTGCCTATTGGTTACTTTAGTTTGCATTTGTATATAACAATTACTTCTTTGTATGCTAATAGTGAGTACTTTGTGTTCTCTGTCGGTGTAATGTGTATGTGCTGTGATGTTCGTAAAATAAAAACCTTCCGATTATGTCAGCTTTAACAGCATGAAAAAGCTCTTTTTGTGAGGAGGGCGTATTGAAAATGACCGGTGCCCGTTTGGTAATTAATCACTCAACCACTCACTACCAATCCTGTAGAGCAGTGCATCCCAACCCATGTGCCGTGGCACACAGGTGTGTCGCGAAAAGACTGGAAGTGTGCCGCAATGAATGTAACCGCAAAGACATGTCATTTAGCATAGAAGGAACACTAATCCAGAAAATTTGTGAAGTTCAGAAATTTCCCCTACAGGTTGATGAATGATCAGGATGTTAGCAACTGTTGTCATCTAATTGCACTTCGAATTCCTGATGAGCAACGGTTGAAAGAGCGTTATTTATTCTGCAAAGAACTTCAGAAAACAAACATTTTGGAAGACAATCTTTAAAGTGATCAATGAATTTTTTGATACAAACAAAATTCCGTGAAAAAATTGCTTAAGTTTATGTATTGATGACAGGAAGTTCCGCAATGACAGGAAGGATTAGAGGCTTGGCCCTCGAAGTTCAGTCTGAATACCCTGATGTTCAACTAATAATCTGCTTTATTCATAGAGAAGCTCTCGTGTTAAATAATTTACTTTAAGAATTAAAGTACAAACTTAATGAAATTATAAAAATGATGAATGTGATCAAGAGTAGACCCCTTCAATAGCGTTTTTTCAATTTTATGCGATAAATAGGATCAGAGCATCAATCTCTTTTGTTCCATACTGAAGTTCGTTGGCTGTCGAGTGGGAGAGATCTGTCCAGAGTTCATGAGTTGAAAGAGGAATTTAAAATAATTTTAGAGTAACTCAGTAACTCCTTGATAATATATATTAACTTGTATTGACAAAATTTATGGATTCAAAAGCAAATTTCAGCTATGGAAATATGTGGTGGAAAATGGTTCACTTGAAATGGTTAGTTGATGTTCTTCGTATCCCAAAAAAGAACAACTAGAACTTGTAGATCAACACAGATGCTTACTTGAGAGAAAGCTTCATCACTAATTTAAATTCATGGAGACAAGGAAATTATATAGGTTCGAAATCCATTTGCATCTTTATTAGAGTTATTGGACTTAAAAAGTGATCGTACACTTGAAGTTGAGTTTAAGAATGTTCCATTATCTTAATTCTGGGTAACTGCGAAAAAGCTATACACATTACTTTACCATTTGCTACTGTATTCTTGCGAGAACAAAGTTACTCTTCTATGCTCACTATCAATAATATACACTGAAGAGCCAAAACATTATGACCACCTACTCAATAACGCGTTGCGCCTCCTCTGGCCTACAAAACAGCTGCAACTCGCCTGGGCATAGATGCCACAAGTTCTTGGTACATGACTGGAGACAGGTTGTACCAAATGTCTAAGCAGCGGTCACGCAAAGACGAGATATTCGAACATGGTGGTGTTTGAGCTCTGAACTGCCGCTCCATGATTCACCAAATGTGCTCTATCGGATTAAGATCCTGCGAGTTAGGTGGCCAGGACATTAAGTGGAATTCATTAGTATGCTCCTCGAACCACTCCAACACAATCGGAGCCTTGTGATATGGGGCGTTGTCTTGCTGGAAGATTCGATTTGCAGTTAGGAAGACAGACGCCATATAAGGGTGCAACTGATCCGCAATGATGTTCAGATAATTCGCAGCGTTCATGGTCTGTTCTACCACAACTACGTGTCCCAGAGTCGCCCATGAGAACGTCCCACAAAACATAATACCGACACCACCAGCCTGTGTATGACCTTCTGTACTAGAGGGGATCAACTGTTCGCCTGGCAGACCATCGACGTGATGAATGAGATATCAGGATTCATCTGACCAGGCAACTCTCTTCCACTCATCCATGGTCCAGTCTCGATGTTCCCGGGCCCAATGTAGGCGTAGTTTTCGATGACGCTTGGTCAACAGAGACACACTAGTGGGACGTCTGCTGCACAGTCCCATATCCAACAGTGTCCGATGAACTGTTTGTTCCAAAGCACTTACGCTTGGACCTGCATTGTATTGGGCTGTCAGCTGAGCCACTGTCTCGCGAAGATTTTGCTTTACCAAACGGGACAGTCTCCGACGTCCTTTTTCTTTGATGACGCTTGGACGACCAACACCTTGGTGTCTACTGCTGGTGTGTGTCACCGTCATTTATCCATTATGCATGAATACTAACAAAGGCAGACCGTGAACAACCTACCAGTCGTGCAGTTTCGGTGATATTCGTTCCGAGTCTTCGGGTTATTACGATCTGCCCTCTATCAAATTCGGTTAGATCAGCAGCCTTTCCCATCATTCGCAAAAGTACGTGCAAGAATGATTACTTAAATTCTCCAGCAGCAGTTAAATACCATTCTCACCTAATCACGTGCCCTCCACGTCATCCAGACGAGTTCAAGGGAAAATGTGGGAATGGTCATAATGTTTTGGCTTGTCAGTGTAAATATATCAGTGAAAACGTCTTGATAATGAATTGCGTGAAGTTTTTTCGATTATAGACCCAGTTATAAAGAAGTTGTGTTCACAGAAAAAAACCCTAGTGTATCAGTGAAATAAGAAGGAAATTTTTGAATTAACTGTGGCAAAAGAAGTGACCACCTCCTACTTTCGACGTCAACGTGAAATAACCAATCACAAAAGGCTGGTGGTAGCACATTCCAGTGGAGTGTATATTAAGGGTGTCCTAGGGCATCGGAAAGCATTTCAATCGTTGGCGTAATGCAGAAACGTAGCGATTTATCCGACGTCCAAAAGGGCATGATTATTGGCTTTCGGGCCAAGGGTGGAAGCATTTCGGAAACGGCTAATTTTGTGAACTGTTCGCGTGCCGCCTTAGTAAAAGTATACCGTGCATGGCAAAATGGCACTATCCAAAATCAGCGGCGTGGCACATGTGGTGCACCACGGGCTATAGATGACAGAGGCGAACGAAGGCTACGGAGATGCGTTCGGGCGAATAGACGTGCAACTGTTGAGCAACTGACCGCCCAGATGAACCAAGGGGCTACCAAGAGTGTATCCTCAACAACGGTTCAGCGAACGTAGCTGCGCATGAGCCTCCGCAGCAGACGCCTAGTTAATGCATCTATGCTGACTGCTGTTCATCGGCGACGAAGGCTGGAATTCGCACGCCAGTACCGCAACTGGACGTCCACAGAGTGGCGACAGGTGACTTTTTCCGATGAATCACGTTTTATGCTCCATCGGACAGATGGACGTTGGCGTATACGGCGTGAAACGTCTGAAAGCAAACACCCTGCAACAATTGCCGGAAGGATCCAGGCTGGAGGAGGGAACATTATGGTTTGGGGAATGTTTTCCTGGTATTCACTGGGTACACTCATCATTGTGGAAGGCACGATGGATCAGCACAAGTACGCACCTGTCCTTGCAGACCATGTCCACCCCTACATGCGAATTATTTTTCCTCAGAATGGTGGCATCTACCAGCAGGACAATGCGAGGTGTCATACAGCTCGCAGTGTATGTGCGTGGTACAGCTGGTGTGAAGGTATGTGGTGCCATTGCTTACGATACTCGGTCACCCCTAATATTGATCCATGGCACAATGACAGCCCAGCGGTACGTCCATGACATCCTTCACCCACATGTGATGCCACTCATGGCAGGGCTCCCAGGATCCATTTTTCAACAAGACAATGCTCGGTCACACACAGCAAGGATGTCACAAGACTGCCTCCGCCACATTACCACCCTTCCCTGACCTGCTCGATCCCCAGATTTGTTACCAATCGAGCATATCTGGGATCATTTGGGACGGTAAGTTGTACACCCTACGCGTTTGGTCGAACTAGAGGCTCGCTTACAGCAACTGTGGAACGAGATGTCTCAGGACATCATACGGAACTTGTATGCCTCAATGCCCGCTAGTATCGCATCGTGCATTCGTGCTAGAGGGGGTCCAACAAAGTACTAAAACTTCCGTTCATTTATACTTTTTTCTGCAATAAATGATAATTTTTCTTTGATTTTCAAATCACTTACTTATAACAAAGTAGTACTTACATGTGTAAAATTTTGTTTCATTTTGATGACTATATATATATATATATATATATATATATATATATATATATATGTCATTGTCATGTTGTCATTAAATTATTATTATTAGCGTAGTTAGTTATTCTTTTGTGTATAATTTATTTTACTTTTGTGTTTTCACATCATAATTTCATAAAAAAAATGTCTAAAAATTTAACCAGTTTTACTCAGTAAAATCTGACAATTTATTTCATATGGGATTTAAAAACTATGCAAATATCCATAACTGAGGATGTATGTATTAGGCATTTTCATTCTAATGTTTGCCGACCAACCGGTCCCTGGTGGTTAAGGTGTTGGCCTCTAGAGCGGAAGGTTCCTTATTCTTATCCGGGTCAGTACATGGATATTTATAAGCGTATGGTTCAGAGGCGCCTGGTGCACCTTAAATCTGTCATGGCTGAAAGTACTCACTTTGGGATTGTGAGGAAGTTTGGAGAGCGAGATGCCAGCTCAAGTGTTGCCTCGTCATCTGACCGTGATACAAAATTACGTGGTCTTGTCCTCGGTCCTTTCCTTCAGGGGATTGATCCCTGACCGTCGTCAATAGCCCGTTGTGTTGCTCTAATCCGCCGTTAGTTAAAAAAAAATACCATTTCATTGTTTCGTTCATTTCGTGCTTATGACTGCATAAAAAGACAAAAAGAAAACGAGTGTCTAACTGGAAGGTTTATGTATTTTAATGCACAAATATTTGAAAGAAAGATCTTATTAGTCGAATCCCTAGTATGAAATAGAACAAATGAATCATGTTAGTAGAAAAATGTTCCTGCACAGTGTGCCGTGGAAGTTTTTATACATGTTCGGTGTGCTTTGACGCGAAAAAGGTTGGAAAGGACTGCAGGACCCTCCTGAATTCGACAGGTACCTATTCTATACCCTTTCTTGAAGTGTAGTTAATCACATGTCCGCTTTATACCTATCGTATATATTATCCTGTATGATTATTAATCACTGACACACACTTCATAATAATTCTATACTCTGTCCAGTATGGTAATTAATCACGTATCTATTTCGTGTCTATCTTACACCCTATACTTTATGGTACTATCCCGTATCCATTTCGTACTTATTCTGTATAGAACATCTAATGTATCTTATTCGTACCTATCCTATACCCTATCCTGTATGGCACTACCACGTATCCATTTCGTACCTATTCTATGCCTTATCCTGTACTGTACTTCTCCTTTATCTTATTTATAGGTATGCTATACCCGATCCTGTTTGGGAATTAACCACTTATACGCACTCCTTACCTATCCTATGCCTATCTTGTATGGTACTATCCCGTATCCATTTCTTACCTACTCTATACCTCATTCTGTAAGGTACATCTGTATCCTATTCCTGCATACCCTATCCCATTCCATTTCGTACCTTCTCTATACGTCATCCATGGCACTTCTGTATCCGATTCGTACTTATCCTATAACCTATCCTGTATGATACCTATTTCACATCCACTTCGTACCTGGCTTAACGACATAGAAATATGAAAAACTCGCGCACAGACAAGAGCCAATGGATAAAAATAAGGAAAACCGTCTTTGAGGAAAAGAACACATGCAAGACTTCGATACATCTATTAATTAGATTCCTTTCCCAAAATCGAATGATTGAGGAGAGAGTTGTCACATACCTATCGCCCAAGATCTTAATCTGCGTGACCAACCGGCTCACAAAATTCATGCCATCTGATTCGGAGCTGATAATTGTCATTGTTCCAGCTAGCGTGCATTATTATCCAATACAATACCATTGTTCTTAGGGGCGTCCGAAGGCCACACACCACCCCATGTATTGTCTTAATGCACAAGCTCTCTGCGGCTGTCCTCAAGGTCTGGACGCTCGTCCTTGATCCCCAGTAAGGACGAATGGAGGAAATAACACGCGAAAAGGAAGACTCCTAATCTGTAGCACGCAATACCACTGGCGGTTATTATATAAACAGATTTGGGTACTTTGGCGGAGGAAAAAGGATTGAGAATCTTCAGTTTCAAAAACAAAAATAGTATTTCTTCCTTGCTCCAGAGTCTGCAAAAAAGTTACGGGGATGGCCGTTCTTGATAGTCACAAAAGTAGTACGATTCTTTTTTTTTTGCTAGTCATATCGGGAAAACCCAATAGGGAAAAGGTTTAGGAACATTATTCCGTTTTAAACACAATAACCGTTATATCTTCATTGCTCCAGTGGCTGGGACAAAGTTACAGGAATGGCCGTTCTTGATCGTGAAAGTAGTTGAACGATTCTGTTTTGCTACAGTCGAATCGAGATATCCAATAGGGGAAAAGTTTGAGAATGTTATGGAGTTTCTTCAAACACAAAAACAGCATTTATCTATTGCTCCAGAGGTTAGATGAGAGAGAATCTTCTAAAACAAAATAGAATCTTTCTAAAACAAAATAGTATTTCTTACTTGCACCCAGAGGCTACAAAATTTCAAGAATGACCGTTTTTGATCATGAAACTAGGTGTACGATTCTTTTCGGCTACAGTCGAATCGGTATACCTATTAGAGGTAAAGATTGGGAATATCATTCAGTTTTAAACACAAAACCTTATTTCTTCATTGACCAGAGCCTGCGATAAAATTGAAAGAATGATCGTTCTTGATCATGAAACTGAAATTAATCGAAGTTTAAGGTTTGGTTTGTCACTCTAAGCAAGTTTTTGCTAAGCAAGTATTGAGAATACTTATCAGTTTCAAACACGCACAAAAATATTCCTTCCGTGCTCCCGAAGCTACAACAAAATTACACGAATGGCCGTTCTTGATCATAAAATAAGTTGTACGATACGTGTTTGCTACACGAAACTGATATTCGAATTGGGATACATAATTGGGAAAATATTGAGAATATTCTTCAGTTTTAAGCACAAAAAAAAGTATTTTTCCGATGCTCATGAGGCTGGATGAGAATCTTTAGTTTAAAAACCAAAAATAATATTTCATCCTTGCACCTTTCAGGCTACAAAATTACAGCAATGACTATTTTTAATCACGAAACTAGCAGTATTATTCTTTTTTACTGATAATTAAATAGGGATACCCCATAGGGGAAAAGGGTGAGATTATGATTCAGTTTCAAGTACGAAAACCGTATTTGTCCATTCCTCCAAAGGCTGTGACAAAGTCACAAAATAATTACCGTTCTTGATCGTGAAACTTGTTTGCTTGCTAGCCAACGCACATCTTTGGCTGTTGGTTCATTTGGTACCGCGCCGACCATTAGAGACAGGAAAGCTTCATCGACTACTCGGTGTCAGTTTCAAATAGAGAAACCGAATTTGTCCATTGCTCCAGAGGCTATTCTCATGAAACTGGTTTTGCTATTCTTTTTTTGCTACAGTCGAATCGGGATGCCTGATAGGGAAAAAGATTCATAATGTTATTCAATTTCAAACGCAAAAAACCATATTGCTCCAGAGGCTGCGACAAATTTATTAATGACTGATTTTGGTCATGAAACTAGATGTACGATTCTTTTCTACCATAGTCGAATGGGTACACTTAACAGGAAAAAAGATTGCGAATATAACTCTGTTTCAAACACAAAAACCGTACTTTTTATTCTTCCAGAGTCTGTGATAAAATTACCAGAATGTCTAATTTTCCAATGACGAGATATCTCGTCATCAGCAAAATCGCAGATTCGGATGCTGATGAATGGGGGACCGTGGTAGCCCGGATGGAAGAGTAACGGATTAGCAACCAGAGGGTTACGAGTTCGAATCCAACCAAAGACCGTCTGTACAAGGGGGTTGATGCACGTTAACTCTGTCGTGGCCTCAAATGTCCTCACGCTGGCGTGGTGTAGAAGTTTGGAGAGTGGGCTGCCAGTTCAGGTGTGACTTCGCCTTCTGACCATGAATCAAAATTACGTTACATTGGGGTTGACCCCGGACAGTTGCCAAAAGCCCGATGTGTTGCTCCAGTGCAATCTTAATTAAATACCTACTTATCTTGATGAACGAGATAACTCGTCGAAACAATTTGGAAGGTTAAGAAAATTTCAAGGGACGAATTTCTTAATGTCTTATACACTTCTCTCCTTGGTCCACCATGGCTCTCCCCGCTATTTCCATCAATGCCCACAGGAGGACTCAACATCTGACTGTGGTTCAAAATTACGTGGTATTGTTTTCAGATCTTACCCTTCGGGGGTCGATCCAATAGTCCGTGGCGTTGCTCCAGTGCGACGTTAATTAAACACCTACTTACCCACAGGAGGAGGTAGCGCTTATTTTGGGGAAGAGAAACGGCTCTAGATCATTAAATACATTTGTAACATTATATCTATGTCTATGTTTCCTGCAACATAGTATTTAGCATTTTTTTACTGGTGATCAGATGACTGTCATTCCGAGTTTTTACAATCACGGATCTTGAGGGACTTGTTCTATTGGATTGCATATGCGGCATTTTAATGATGCAAACTGTATAAAGGAAGACGTCGCAATCACTTTGCATTGTATTTCCATCGTTCAATCTTTTTCGTAACTCGCCCTTTATGAATAATTAGGCACGTCTAAATGATGTTCTCTCAGACACTATTGTCATATTGTCATTTGATTCAATTGCAACCATCAACCCTACGCTTAATTTATTTTCTTTACTATCTATGGTCTCGAGGCGAAATACGTACTCCAACTTAATCAGATATATATGATGACCCGGAGAGTTCCAAGACCAGACTCAAAATGGTGTGAGCTTGCATTGCCAATGTTTCTTTGATGTCACTTTTACTACTGTTAAAAATATTACTCAAGATATCAAGAAAAATCATTCATTTGAATAGCCATGGGTGGACGATAAGTTTTTAGAGATGATTGTCCTGGATAAGTAATTTATTTTGTCTACCTTAACCCCCTGATGGGTGTCCCACTGCTTCGGAAAGGGTTAAACCTAGTGTATATAAGTGTTCCTTACTAGGTATTCTCATAAAAAGCAAACATTTTTCAACAATCATGGACAAATAAATTCTCAGAGATAAATCTTTTAGGTAAGTAAAATTCTTATCTTTCATAACAATTTCAGTGATGTCTCCTGTTTCTGAAAGGGTTAAGACTTCTATTTATAAGTATTACCAGCATATTTACTAGTTATACCCACAACAACAAAAAAAAAAGCATTTCAATAACCAAAATTCCTTAACATCTTTGGCTAAAAGGGTCACAGCTTTGGAAAGTGTTTTGGAGGGCCTGGACAAGGGTGTAAGTGTTATCTTGAAGGGTAGATTGGTAGTTATTTGAATTAACCTCACACTGGATCGACGCAACGGGTTATTGACGACGATCCGGGAACAAACCTGAAAGGAAAGATACAATATCTTGAAAGGAAAACATTTTTAGATTTCAGTGCTATGATTTAAGGGAAAAATTCCAAATCTCATAAGTAGAAAGAAATATTGCATAGTTAGAGAGAGTTTACGCTCTTTATTATATATTTAAGAGACTTTGCAAAATTTTAGGCAAATGTACTCATAAACTTTTCATTTGTAATGTTTTTGTTAAAGTTATAGTTTCTACATAAATTCTCCTAATTTTTACCATTTCTTAATAAATTATGTTTTTTAGGGGAATATTTTGCTTCAAAATAGTGTGATTTTATAAGTTTTTTTACCTTTAAAAAATAGTATAATTTGAGCATTAAAAAGAACTCCAAACGTAATCAGATACCTTAATGCAATCGTGAAAATCAAGAAATAAAAATAACATCTGTTAATTAGCACCAGTGAACATGGTGTAGTTTCCATTCAAAGTATCATCCACTAGATATTGCATTATGAGTCGTAACTATTTTTTGTGAAAAATAAGGAGATGGATCTCGTATATGAGTTTATACTTTTGTTTTACAATTTATGTCAGTAAATTTGTCAAGAATGCAGTGTCATTATTTCTATAATCCGTCGCATTTTTAATCATAATTAGTTTGACGTGGTATTGACAGCAGAGTATGTTATTTCTCATAAGTGATCGCTGCTGCTTTGATGGCAGTTTTACTTATTGAGAAAAATCAATATACAAATATTAATTTAACACTAATTACTACGCATACAATTTATATTATTATATAGTTTATATTTTTCCATTATTCAATTACTCATTTAACATCATTCATTAAAATCCGTTCTAGATATCTAACTGAGATATATATAAAAATTCAATTAAGATTCAATTGAGGATGGAAATAATTATGAAGATGTGTTAGTATAAACACATAAATTGTGTTTTATTACCAAATTACAATTGCGACAGCGTAAACTTGACTAAATACTTTCCGATACACTAGTTCATTATTCATTTACTCATTGAATATCAGTCATCAGAATTCATTTTAGTGTAGGAAATAGATAGTAGATATACAAAGAGAGATTGAAAAATTGTGAGTTTTTTTATTACAAGAATTGTGAGAAGTAAGTATAAACATAAATTGTGTTTATTATTAAATTATATTTATGGCAGCATAAACATATCTGGATATTTTCTGTCCTTTTTTCACTTATTCGATATCAAACGTAAAATTTTACTCCAGTCTAGTAAATAAGTGGCAGAAAACACACAAGAGACTGAAATTGTGAATTTTTTGATGGGGAAGATTTGAGAGATGTAAGTTTAAACAAAATTGTGTGTGTTTTTACAAAATTATTTACTAAGAACTATAAATTTGCTGGATACTTGTAGCGAGACTTGTACGTAAATTTGCGACATCATGCTGAAGTGCGTTTGATATGAAACATTTTGAAAATTTCCTTATTACGTCTATAGAAAATAAGAAAATAGCGAGTATTAGACTTACGAAACATTCTTTTTTAAGGGGGGGGGGGTGTCCGGGACTCAAAATTCTAAAATCTTCAATTTTAAGGCTACACAGTACCCTTTTACAAATCCTTTCTCTATAGACAGTAACATTAAAAATAGTTAATGCCTTTTTTTCAGCTTATATTATTAAATTGAATCCAATAAAAATAAAGTCAGTTTAACAAAGACCATTATTTTAAAATTTAAACTCTTATAAAATGTTCACTTTTTTATATTTTTTTAGTTATTTCAAGGGATTTATATATCTTGGATAATCGGAAACAAAAGTTAGTATGGAATTGACCATCAGTCTCATTGTTCAGTTTTAATAATTATTTTTGTAGCTAAACCTGAAAAAAACATGAAAATTCTAAGAAATATTAACTTTGACATTATAAAAAAAATTACTAGAACTATCAGACCTAAATCCATACTAACTTTTATAGCACATAAATTTAAATATAAGTATCTACAAAAAATTTCTAGACTGTACCTTGTACTGAAAAAAACCTTAGGGAATTGAAAACAAAAACAAAATAAACATCATAAAACAAAAACTAATAATGCTTGTAGAGCTCTAATTTTTTAATATGTTATTTACCAATTTATAAAATGTACTAAAACACTAATTTAACTCAATGTGATTGAATATATTTTTTAATTCAAAATATTATGTTTTCATATGATAAATGACATTTGTTACGGCAGTGACAAATTATTTATCGTAATCCTAAATTAATATTTTCATGCTAAATATTGACCAAATTTTGATTCTAATATATTATATATATAACAATAGCAACCAAATATTGGTCTTGAAAACCTTTTTATCAATATTGGTTAGCTAGTACTGAGACTCAGAACATAAACTAACAGATACGATTTTAATAGTGAAAATTGAAGTTAATAGCCATTTCACCTAAGGAATTGATTTTATGCAAAAATATTTTTAATTACTTGTACGAATGTAAAAATGCATCAAAACAAAAACGAATTTAACCACTCCCCCGCCCCGAATGCTGTCAAATTTTGACACTGACAACACATAAAAAACTCCAAATATCTTTAAAACTAATTGGATATCAGATCTAGAATTTTGAGCCAACTTCCCAACTGTATGGGTCATCAAAAAATGTAACAAAAGATTTTTTCGATATTTTTGTCATTTTTAGGGTACTGGGTAGCCTTAAAAAGTTTTAGTTCTAAAATTTTTTCTGTAGGTACACATTGTATTTTGCAATTATAATAACTATTTGATATTTTCAAAACAAAAAATGTTCTTTTATTAAAATTAAAAATATCAAGATTTTGACGTTGGGCAAAATTAAAACATCTTAAAATATTTTATAACAAATCACTTCCTTTTTGCATTAATTAACTCCTGAAAGTTCACATACAATAAATTGTCTTCGGGATTTTTGATTAAAACAATTAAAAAAAGTTTTAAAAATATTTTGTTCAAAAACTACATAAAACACATAGGATACAAAATTCGAAAAATTATAGAAAAAAAATAATATATACATATACACAATTGCTGAAGACAAATTAAAGAAATATATATGAAAAGTAATTGCGTTCATTTATGACAAGTATTTTTTAAGTTATATTGTTTTACACTACTGAAATCCCATTTAACACAAAAGGTAAAAAAGAGCGTTTAAAATTATGAAAGTTCGTTTGATTTGCAGCTGTCATTTTACTGATGGTAGAAAAAAATTTAGGTACCATTTTATTCAGAAATATCTGTATTATTTTTTAAGATAATAATAAAAAAAAAAAATTGGACGTTTTTTTTTTTTTTTTTTTTCATATTTTGAGTTCCAGACCCTTTTGAATTGAAAAATCAGTAAAATTAATAACCTCTCAGAGAGGAGAATCTATTCTGATACATTTCCGAACTCCTTAACTCGTTTTACCATCATCCTTGATTTGAGATCTGATTCGAACTCGAGCGGAATCGGATAAAGGATACAAACAACATCGGAAACAAGACATCGGAATCATTAAAAGTTCCGCTGCTACTTAAAGGAGTTTAGTGAATGAGAAAATAGAAAGTTGTAAGTAACCGATGGTGGGGGGTGGGGGGGGGGGGAGTCATTTAACAAGCCGTGAATCAGACAATAAATGCTCTTCTTTGCTCCACCCTTGATAATTACTGAACCTGTTCCTCCCGATCATCCACATGTCAGCTGCAAAATTAACCCTTATCAACGGCTCGCTCTGGTGACGTCATCTAGTACAGTTCCACCCCACCCTTTGCACCCCACCCCATTTTACGATTTATTTCCATCGTTCCTCTTTCAAGTTTCCTCTTGCCGCGATTGACTTTTTTTTGTTTCATTCACTTACCAATGGCTACGGACTCTTGCCGACATATTTGTCAGAGTCGCCTCGGAGTGGGCCATGCTTGCAGTCGGAAATGTATTAATGCTTTCATCGTTCGTTCCTCTTTAAAGTTCAATCATCGTTTCTGTTGCCGCGATTGGCTTTTTTTGTTTCTTTCACTCCCCAATGGCCACGGGCTCTTGCAGACGTATTTGCCAGAGTCGTGTCGGAGTGAGCCATGCTTGCAGTCGGAAATGCATTAATGCATTCTTCGTTCCTCTTTAAAGTTAAATCATCGTTCCTCCTAACCACTATTGAATTTTTTTTATTTCATTTACTTCTCATTGACTATGGACTCTTGCTGATATATTTGTCAAAGTCATGTTGGAATGAGCCATGCTTGTAGTCGGAAATGCATTAATGCATTTTTCGTTCCTCTTTAGAGTTTAATTATCATTCTTCTTGCCGTGATTGTGTGTGTGTGGGCTTTTTTCGTTTCATTCACTTTCCAATGGCCACGTATTCTTGCCAACATATTTGTCAGAGTCGTGTTGGAGTGGCCCATGCTTGCAGTTAGAAATGCAGTAATGCTTTCATCATGCGTTCATCTTTTAAGTTTAAGCATCGGTCGTTTTGGCTTTTTTTGTTTCATTCACTTCGAAATGGTCACGGACTCTTGCCGACATATTTGTCAGAGTCGTGTCATGCTTATAGTCGTAAATGCATTAATGCATTCATCGTTCCTCTGTTAAGTTTAATCATCAATCCTCTTGCTGTGTGATTGACTTTATTTTGTTTTATTCCCTTTCCAATCGCCACGGACTCTTGCTGACATTTTTGTCAGGATTGGATTGGATATTGGAGCTGTATGGAGCAAGTTGAAGTGAGCCATGCTTACAGTCGGAAATTCGTTAATGCATTCATTGTTCCTCTTAAAAGTTTCCTTTTGCCGCGAAGGACATTATTCTGTTTCATTCACTTCTCAATGGCCACGAACTTGCTAACATTTATCAGAGTAGTAGTGGAGTGGGCCATGCTTGCCAGTCGGAAATGTATTAATCATTCATCATTCCTCTTTAAAGTATGCACTTGACGCGATTGGTTTTTTATTCCCATCCCAATGACCGCAGTTACCAACATATTTGCCTGAGTTGTCTTAGTGGGCAATGCTTGATGTCGGAAATGCATTAATGCATGTCGGACACATTTAACATTTTTTTTAATGATTTGTTTTATATTTTGATTTTTTTTGTTTTTGTTTGTGTTTATATCTTTTTGTTTTTGTTTTTGTTTTCTCATTTTGTTCTGTGTCAATTTTTCAAATTTTGTCATCCTCTTCTTTTGTCATTATGTATTTTTGTTCTTACATGTTTTGCCCTTCGCTTGTCTTTCCCCTTCTGTGTACTTAAATGTTTTATGTATGTATTGTGGATTGCTCAGCTCTCCCTTATCCCTCTAATCTCCTCCGTAAGGCCGACTATACAGTTGAAAGTCGCACATGTGAAACAGTGTCCGCCTACGGTGTCCAATCCAATCCAATCTTTCTTCAAAACGCGATTGACTTTTCAATGGCCACGAACTTTTCCGACAAATTTGTCCAATTAAGTTTGGCTTGTCAATCTATGTTCGACATATTTGTCAGAGACGTGTTGGAATGGGGCAAAACCTGCAGATGGAAATGTATTCATCCTTCTTCTATCCGCGATTAAATTTTCAAAATTCCACAAACTCGTACCGATTTAATTGTGCAACAAGATTTGGTTTGTCACCTTACCGTCGACGGATTTGTCACAACCGTATCAAATTGGATCCTGTTTGCAGTCAGAAAATGCACAACTTGGATATACAACGCTGTCGATGAACGCGCGCGAGAGTTTACCAAAACTAGAAAAAATATTCTACGATGACCTCAAACTTGGCAGCTGTTACACGGGTCATTAGTGTTTTGAAGGTGATCTTGTTGACGTAGACTGTAGAGGAATCCAGTTCCATCATAGAAAAAATGTCATTCAATGTTGGTGAATTGAGTGAATAAGTATGTTATTGTGAACAAAATTATCGCCAACTGAGATTATTGACATTTCCAAAGGGTGGAAAAATGGATACATTGAAAAGAGTGATGCTGTGAATAAGAATCAGCCAAACCTATGGTTAAGTAATTGAATACCCAAATTTGTTTCACAACAATCATTTCAGAGAGAAAGCTGAATCTGTTGAAGGAATAAATTGGCATATTTTAAGCATTTCCTTGGATATCAGAAGTCTGTCCTTCAAATGAAAGAGTATAAAAGAAACTGAGATTTGATCGGGAAGCAAACGCAAGACACTGATATGTAAACCTGTAAAACACTTTTTAACCTTAAAAAAAGACTGCCTTTTTAAAATATAACAAATTTGATATGGTTTGTCACATTACGCAATGTGTGATGTTGAGAATAAGAATCCGTCAAACCTAGGTCGAAGTAATTGAATCCCTCAATTCATTCCAAGACAATCCATTCGGAGAGAAAGCTGAATCTGCTGAAGGAATAAATTGGCATATTTTAAGCATTTCATCGGATACCAGGAACTTGTTCTTCAAACGAATAAAAGTAAAAGATACTGAGAAATTGATTGAGAAACAACTCACGACAGTGATATGTAAAGCTATAAAACACCTTTATAAATCTTAAGACTGCTTGTTTTGAAATTTATGAGGATTTTGGTTTCGTCTGTCGCTATGTGATCATATTTTGCTACATGAGGGCAATTAGACCCTAAAATGTGTTCACTACAAACATTTCTACCAAGATTAGGATTTGACTCCAGAGCCTATTAAACCAAGGCCATAGCTCTTGGTAGTGAAAAGTTATTTCGATCACCAAGTCGGTAAAACTTTAACAAGGGAAAAAAAAATTAAAATTATAACTGGGCTAAAACGCTATTGACATTAGGATTTAGAAAAAATTATTTGTTCGTGAATATTATGCTAAAGAACATGGAAAATTAACATTAACCCTCCTCGTGGTTATCTAGACGAGGTGAAAAATGTCACGGTAGCAAAAATGGCCCTATCTTGATGAACGAGATATCTCGTCAATAGAAGAAATCTGACCGAATCTTGATTTCGTCATCATAAAAAAGATCAACAATATCTTTATAACCAGATATTAGCAAAATTTGTCAGGACATGATGGAACGAGGTATCTCGTCAAATCCCCTTCGAGGGTTAAGAAAATCTTGAGAAGATATAAAAAATTGTTTCCGATTGTAAAACAAAACAACTGTAAGAGATACTCCCGCAGAGTGCTTGGTTTACCACAACTAATCCTCCACAGTGGGAGCCAACGAAGTTTGACGAAGTTAATTTCCGAGGGCTCTTAAATGCCGTAGACGCCGATTACGGCAGTGATTGGAAGATATTACGCAATTATCCGGAAAGAGACTTTTTTTAATGCACGCAACAGGCATTTTTAATCTGGAGCACGCAAAGATGGTGAAATTGGTCTGTTCCTGTGGTCGATTATGAGCTCTCCGGAGTTAAGTAGTATAAGCCATCAAAGTTTGTAACCTGTTGGCCTTTTCTGTCTTCCTTTTTTGAATGACGGTTATTAGGGATCCCTCCGATTGCGATTTCTGCTCGGCAGCAATTGCCAAATTACAAATGCTATCAATGGCCGAGTCAATACGTATGATCTAGTCGAATTATGCTAATTATCTCCTGGCCTGCTTGTGCAAAGTGGCGCTTTGTAACCAATAGGAAAAATCGAGGCGCCAATTTTCTCGATCTGTTGCATGGCTAACTACCCTTAAATATGCAGGGGAGACCGTTTCATCGTGATTACCGAAGAAAAGATGAAAAGGGGATTGGAACGAGCTTTAAAAGGATGAAGTAAGCGTTAGATCGTGCCTTGGATTTGGCTGGTGCTGGCCTTTCTTCATTGTGAACACAACGGATGCCGCAGACTTCGACCAGCGACGACAAAGACAGTCCATGCAGCAACTTGCGTCCGGTAAATACACGAAAGCTCCAAAAAACAGACTCGAAACTGTGAATTAACATTCGAATGAGAGACTCGTGGAGGTTTTTCTCGCAGATGTCTTCGAGATCTGCCGATTCAAATTAGATGCATGAGTTATGTAGCCTTCGCACGCTTCGGACTGGAAGCTTCATTTTTTATGCACTCTGCCATTGCTGGATTTACTGCTGTGTGATCCCGAGCCGACAATTATGCGATAAAACAACCCATTAAAAGGCTGTCAAGATTCGGAATTCGATTTGGGCTGCCAGCTTTCTGCGTGGAAATTGTACTTTGTGGATATGAATGGGAAGGTTGTAAATCATACCGGCGCAACTACAGAGGCTGGTAAATGCAAAGCAGTACGAAAATGTAGAAAACCAACAATTTTCCATAACAGAGATCCAGACTGGAGTGTGAGTACAATGGTTTATATGAGGACTTCCTACTCCGTTGATTTATTCCGAAGACTGTCCACTTTTTCCGTCTTTGAACTTTGAGTTCCCTGACCTACGGCATGGGGTTTCCCTCGATACATAAAAAATTATTTGGCATAGATAAAGCAGGATCATGTCAGAAGGGGACTTTTATTTATATAGATTTTAGTTCATTATAACTTTAAAGAATGGTTGTAGGAAAAATCCCGCTCAACTCTATTTAGTGCATGTACGTGGATTAATGTTTCTTTAATATGTGGTTCGTTGCCGACTCAACATGGATTACTTGAAAAATGGTGAGTTGATATTTTTGTTAATATTTAATTTCGACATTTTAAATAATGAAACTTTTTACTTGATAATCAATGTTTAGTTCACTCAAAACCAATTTGCTGGCTGAAATGTATTTTAACCCTTCTGGTAGTTGTCTTGACAACAAGATATCTCGTCACAAGCAAAACCATTAGATCTTTATGGATGAGATGTCTTACCTTTAAAAGAAAACTGACCGGATTTGATCACGTCATCATGAAAACATAGTCAATATCCTGATGACGAGATACCTCGTCATTAGCAAAATTGATCAGATATTGATGGACGAGATACCTCGTTGACACCTTTTGGAGGATTAAAGAATTTGATAATTGAAAATGTAATTTTTTTTCAAGCTTCATTGTTTTAGAGGCATTTATTTTATGAGAAACAACGCCTATCTTAAATCAGCAATTTTCTCAAAGTTTGTATAATTACTCATGGGGGGTATTATTTTTTAAATAAGTTGAAATACTTCGGCAGTGAGACATGAGGACCTTTGTAACCGATTTTCCCCCGCAAATTTACGATAGTATATTCTTTTCATTTGCGATTGCAAAGCGGAAACAAGAGTATATAGCTCTTCATACACCAAACGCGTATGCTATCTCTTCCCATCTGCCTTTAAACCTCGTGGTAGTAGTATCGACAAGGTATCTTGTAATTAAGGTGTATAAATATACTGGAAATCACAAAAAATTGACTTGCATATCGATGATGTTTTATTAATTCAAGTATCATCCAACTTCTTAGCTTTCAAATGATACCAAGTTGTTGTAAATATTACAAATAGTTTTCTAAATAGAAGGGTTTTTGTTAGGTACTGTCAACATGTATAAACATGTTTCCAAAACTTGAAACTAGATTTCTGAACAACTGTTTTTGCAATATAATGCTTCACTCAAATAGTGATACAAGGAATTGATCTATTGTAATTATTTTTATATCATTCTAATCTATAAAATACGGAAAATTATTTGACCCTCATTCAAAGTTATTAAGAAACGATTCTTAAGTGTCACAATTCCAAAAAAATCTTGATTTTTTAGACTTCCTTGATAAAAAAAATTGCATGAAAAACTTATTTTCCCTAGAAACTTGATTGTGAGTCAAAACATGAATAATAATATTAGAAATAATTTTTAATAGGAATTATCCTGTGCAAATACGAATTTGAGATATCACTGTTCAAATATCATGCTAAATAATTAATTATATCTAAATTAGAGGATTAATGATTAGATTAATCTGAATTTTTGAAGCTGAATGTTTACGTACAAATTGCAAGAAAATTGGATTTTTAAAGTCAAAATTCAAAAAAATCTTCTAGTGTATAATCCTTAATAAAACTGACCAGATCTCGATGGATAAGATATCGCGTCATTAGCAAAATTGGTTGGATAACGATACATCTCGTCGAAACCACTTGGAGGGTTAAAACGAAAGTATGTCTTCTCAATTTTAAATGGAAATAAAAATATAATTTTTTAACTGTAAAAACGATAAGTAAATTCTAGATGTCGTTATGAGGCTCTTATCTTTTCTCAGAGCCCTTGGATGGAAGAAAGTGGAAACTATTCATTTTGATGAAAGAAAAAGAAGTATTTTTGTAAATAATTCGCTTTTTTCGTGTACTATTTATCCCGAAATCGATAGTAAGTCACTTTTTAGATAAAGTTTTGTTGATGGACGAGCTATCTCATCGAAACCACTTGTAGAGTTACTGGGATTTGACGAGGTCACATCTGTGAGCTGGTACCCCTCTCCAAATTTCTGCACCACGCCAATGGGAGGACATTTGAGGCCACGACAGATAAATGTGCACCAGCCTCTTTTGTACACGCGGTCTTTTGTTGGTTCCAAACTCCCAACCTTCCGCTTGTTAATCCGTTACTCTTCCAACCAGGCTACACGGCCCATTAATACGGAAATAGTCCGAATTACAGTGTGTTTCTATTCGTGTCAGATACGATTCCTCCGTGAATGTTATTCTTTCGTTTGTTTCAATAAAACTTTCCTTGTATGTGCAAGACTTGACCTTGCTTGGAAAAACGTGGCCAAACATTGTGTCATAAAACCCAACCAGCCAACCAAGTTGCAATTGAAGACAGTAGGCAATTAAGAATCCGAAAGTTTAAATGTTGCCAGTAACATTCGCATTAACTTATCGGTCCAACAAAACGGTTTCAATCATTGACTCCATCTAATGTAAGTATCAAGTATATCACCAATGCAGTAATGCGATTATCATGTATTTTTAATCACAACTTGAAGGAGACGGGCAATAAGGAATCTGTCGTGGCTCAATGGGTTTGCCACTGCGGTAGCAACCTGTGAGTTTAAACTTCACAGGTTCGATTCTTTATATATACTGATGCCTTTCTCTCTCTCTCTCTCTCTCATATGTCAGTAAAACTTTCTTCGTGCGTGTATGTCCATGACTTGACGCTGTCTATACTGCGTTTGGCACCCAGTGTGATCAAATAGGATCCTTTCACCACAAAACCCAATCAACTGAAAATTTAAATGTTGGCAATAAAATTCAGTTACTTATTAGTCCAACACAACAAGTTTCTCTTAATGACTCTTCTAACACTAAAACCCAAGTATTTCGAATCGCACTACGAAGAAAATGGAAAGAAGGAATCCTAAAGTTATATGTTGCCAGTAGTATGTAGTAACGTATCGGTCAAGAAAAACGAGTTTCATTCACATGTTTATTTAATACCGAATCTCAAGTAGTCCGGATTGTGATACGAAGAGATTGTGCAATAAGGAATTCGGAGGTTTAAATGTTGACAGCAACTCGCTCTTTTACTCATTCACTCAACCTCAAGTATTCCTAATTGCAATACGAAGAGACAAGCTATGAAGAATTTAAAAGTTAAAATGTTCGCAAAAAAAATTCAGTTACTTATCGGTTCCACCTCAACGAGTTTCTTTTATTGGCTCATCTAACACTAAAACATAAAAAATTGAAATCGTAATGCGAAGAGAATAAGAAATCGGACAGTTTAAATGTTGCCAGAAATGTTCACTGTTACTTATTGGGCAAGAAAAACAGTTTCCCTCATTGACTCATCTAATACGCCATCCTCTGACCGTGGTACAAAATTACGCGGTGTTGTCCTTGAATCTTTCCCTTCGGGCTTGTTCCCGTCCGTTGCCAATACCTCGTTGTGTTGGGATGTTAATTAAATGTTAATTAATGTGCTGGGATGTTAATTAAAATACCTACCATCTAATATGAAACTCAAGTAGTGCCAATTTCAATACAGAGACGAGCAATAAGGAATCCAAAAGTTTAAACGTTGGCAATAAAATTTAGTTACTTATCGGCCCAACAAAACGAGTGCTTCTCTCTGACACCCATCTAACTCTAAAACCTAAGTATTCCGAATCGCAATACGAAGAGAATAAGGAATCAGACAGTTTAAATGTTTTCAGCAAAACTCACTACTATACTTATCGGGCGAGCAAAACGGTTTCACTCATTGACTCATTTAATACCGAAACTCAAGTAGTCCGATTTACAATACGAAGAGAGACTGGGCAATAAAGAATCCGAAAATTGACCGATCATAGCCGCGCGATTATGTCTCTGCGTGTTATGCGTGACATTAATTCTAACGTTGAAGAGTGTCCCATCACACACACACACATAATTAGTGTCAGGAAATCTTTATCTGGGTAAACGCTAAGGTGGAACGCCACCACGCAAATGGACACTGAAAGGACAACTGACCTTCCTCAATACGCACGAACGCCGACTGACATGAGTGGACAACTGTTGAATCCTCTCTTTAATTTCGTAAGAGATCGGCGCCATGGTCAAAGTTTAGAATTGACACAAGGTCTGAATGACTCATGGTAAAATTCTGTATTTGTTATCAAGTATTTTATCTTTTATACTAATACCTCCTATCTTATAGATATGGTGTTTTTGAATTAGAAATTTATTCAATTGACAGAGACTGTCTTCCGTCACTATATATTAAAAATATGTAATAGATATTGTAAAACTAAACTCTGTTTCCTTTTGTCACTGTAATTTTAAATAATGGAAATTTATCTGAAACATTTTGATAGATTGAATCATTTTAAATTCTGTTTGCTTAAACCGGATCCCTGATTGTCGCTAATAACCCGTGGTGTTGTTACAGTGTTGCGTTAATTCAACTACCTACCTACCTGTTTGCCTTAAACACTAAATGTAAACTTAATTTTAAAGTATAATGCTAGGCGGAAGAACAATACTTTTTCAGTAAAACTCACGGTTACTTATCGGTAAGCGAAGCAAATTTAAGTCTCCGACTAATCTCGTACTCTCAAGTTGTCCGAACTACAATATGAAGAGGTTGTGCAACAAAGTATCCGAAAATTGTACCGCATATCAATGTAAATACTTTAAACATTGGTGCATTTTATGGGAAGTGTGAGTCCTTAAAAAATTGTTTGTCTTATTTAATGAAGTGATACTTTAAAATTAAACGCCTTTTCTGTTTTACATCTATGCATCCTTAAAGTTGATGATTAATGATAAGTATTTTAAATTAAGTATCTGTGTTTCAAATAAAATTCGTATTTAATTTGAAAAGATAAAAAAACAATTATATTTATGTTATCTCTCACTAATAATTTAATCATTATTGTATTTAGAAGGAAGTATGATTTTAAAGATGTTGCCTCAACACATACAACAGAAGATTATGGTGTCATATAAAATGAAATGCAATTATATATATATATATATATATATATATATACTTCGTCAAAAGCATATGGTATTATTTTTACCTATTATTTTTAATATATGAATGAATAGTAAAGCTATAGCTTACTTAACATTTATATTTTATATTAAATATGTTTTACGTTTTTAGTACTGGACTGCATTCAAATACAAAAGCCAATAGGAAAAAACACTTGAAATAAAAATATTCCACGGCGTTGATTGTTGTTTTTTAGGTATTCAAAAATCACATCCTCCAATCATAATAAACTTAAAGGCAATGAAAAATATTCAATTATTTAAGAACCATATAAAAATTTGAATTGCAAATTCACGTTTATTTTAAATTGTTTTGTAAAAGTGGTGTTTCAGAGAAGATGTTATTGACATAAGTTCTCTACAACCAAAAATAGACTGGTTAACAGCAGATATTACAGTATCATTAGTAGTATCCGTTTCAACATAATCAAAAACCAAAGGATCTAAACTTTTTCTCCACTGTAAACAAACCAACCCACGTTCTAATAAAAGAGCACACAGAGCTATAAAAATACATTACTGAAAACCATATTTTTTAACCAGAAAAATGCTTAAATATTATTTGTCTGTTTTAGATCCCCTAATCCTGAAAATTGTCCAGCAAACTCCAGTATTGCAAAACAAAAATACCATAGATGAAAAAACAAACCTCATTGGCATTCAGCTCTTCATATCAAAGGGTACGTTTCCAAAGGTACAACTAGATTTCTACACTAGTCACAAAGCACTATCACCGAGTCTAATCTATTTGAATTGGCAATTGCTACATGCTGCTATGAAAGTATCTAGTTCATAACAACTCTAGATAACTGTAACAATTTCTGTTTTCAAGAATTGTGAGACGCCCGATACATTTTTATAAGAATATAATTTGAACAACCATTAATCCAATTCAAAACTTGGATCAATAACCTCTTGGACTAGCCCTGGTCCGTTACTCTTATATATACGCAGCCTTTTACAATCATGAACTCCAAAGGCAAACCTTGGAGATACTGTCTTCTCGGCTAGAACGGATCCTATACTTTTATAAGCAACATTTTAAAAACTACTAACTATCATTATTGCAATGCTCTGTTTTCAAATGTTATGACGCATCAGATAAATTTATGCTCAACATTTCACTGACCATTAAATCTACACAGTACCCTAAAAATGACAAAAATATCGAAAAAAAATTTTTTTTTTTGCATTTTTCGATGGCCCATACAGTTGGGAAGCTTGCCTCAAAATTCTAGATCTGATATCCAATTAGTTTTAATATATATGAAGTTTTCTGAGTGTTGTCAGTGTCAAAATTTGACAGCATAGAGGAGGGGGCGTTGTTAAATTCGTTTTTTTAATGGAATTTTACATTCTTATAATTAATTAAAAATATTTTTGAATAAAATCAATTCCTTTGGTAAAATGGCTATTATTTTCAACTTTCACTACTAAAATCGTATCTGTCAGTTTATGTTCTGCGTTCTCTTCTGAGTCTCATTACTAGCTAACCAATATTGATAAAAAGATCTTTTTCAAAACCAATATTTGGTTACGATTGTTATATATAATATATTATAATCAAAATTTGGTAAATATTTGGTATGAAAATATTTTGTTAGGATTTATATAAATAATTTGTCGCTGCCGTAACAAATGGTTTTCATCATAGGTAAACATAATATTTTGAATTAAAAAAATATATTCAATCACATTGAGTTAAATTAGTGTGTTAGTGCATTTTATAAGTTGGTTAATAACATATTAAAAAATTAGAGCTCTACAAGCATTATTAGTTTTTGTTTTATGACTTCAAAAACTTTAAATGCCTTTTTCTCACACTTCTATTTTTGTGGATGCAAGTGTTTTCAATTTCCTAAGGCTTTTTTTCTGTTCAAGATATAGTCTCGATATTTTTTGTAGATACTTTCATATATATGTACTTTAAAAGCTAGTATGGATTAAGGTCTGAGAGTTTTAGTAATTTTTTTTTAAATGTCAAAGAGAGAGAGAGAGAGAGAGAGAGAAGAGAGAGAGAGAGAGAGAGAGAGAGAGAGAGAGAGAGAGAGAGAGAGAGAGAGAGAGTTAAAATGTTTAGAATTTTCATGTTTTTTTTTAGGTTTAGCCACAAAAAATAATTATTAAAATTCAACATTAAGACTGATTGTCAATTCCATACTAGCTTTTGTTCCCAATTATCCAAGAAATATAAATAACTTAAAATAACTAAAAAATATTAAAAATAGAATATTTTATAAGAGTTTAAAAAAACTTCAAAAATTTCACTTTTTTTTTAATTTTAAAATAATGGCTAGTGCCAAATTGACTTTTTTTTTATTGCATTCAGTTTAATAATATAAGCTGAAAAAAAGTCATTAATTATTTTTAATGTTACTGTCCGTAGAATTTTTTTTTGAAAAAGGGTACTGTGTAGCCTTAACTCCCTAAAAAGGTTAATATGAAAACTGCCTTGTTGACTAATATGACTGCCTATCATAAAGGAAAAATCTGAAGATGCTGCTAAGTTAATTGGACATAAGGTACATTTATACGCTACGTTTAGACATTCCGAGAGGTTTCAACGAGATATCTCGTCCCTCAATATCTGACCAGTTTTGATAATGACCAGACATCTCGTCATCAATATACTGTTTAATTTTTTATGATGTCGAGATCAAGATCTAGTCAGCTTTCTCCTAATGACGAGATATCAATCAATGACTGGTCAGTTTTATTAATAATGAGGTGCCTCATCGAAACTAACAACCATTAGCTCCAAAGGAAGAATTTAATGATACTGCCTCGCGACTAGAGTAGGGCACAGAAGTCGTGCATGATTTTCTAGGGTCCCGCAAAAGAAAGGGAGGTGTCCAGTTGCATATCGATCATGGACAGCAGGGCCGAAATAACTGCTTTTTCAGGACTCTTCTACTGCAATTAGGCATCTGCTAGTCGCAGCGAAAGGGGATCCACACAAAAATGCTGTTTTCAGATGTTATGTTCAGACACATTTTAAGGATAATTAACCCCAAAAGGGTAAGTTGAAGACACCCTTATTGACTAGCAATAAGATACATTTATACGCAACATTTTAACACCAATTACTCCCAAATACAAAACTTGAAGGTACTGCCTTGTTGACTGGGCAAAAGTATATTTATACGCAGTATTTTAACAATCTATAACTCCAAAAAGGTGAATTGAAGACAGCCTTATTGATACAACATTAAGAATTAGATGCATTTATATACGCAACGTTTTAACTGCTAATCATAAAGGCAAAACTTGAAGATGCTGCCTAGTTGAGTGGTCATATGGTACATTTATACTCTGCTTTATAGAAACCATTAACAGCAAAGACAAAATTTAGCTTCTCGACTAGCAGGGCACAGGTGTCTTGCATGATTTTCTAGGGTCCCGCAAAAGAAAGGGAGATTTCCAGTAACTTATCGATCATGGACAGCAGGGCCGAAATAACTGCTTTTGCAGAACTCTTCGACTGTAATTAGGCATCCGCCAACCAAAGCGAAGGGGGTCCATAATGCTATGTTCTTTTCAAGTGTAATTAGGCATCAAATACATTTATACGCACATTTTAACAACGATTAATCCCGAAAGGGCAAATTGAAGACAATGCCTCTTGACTGGGAATAAAAAAAAAGATGCGTTTATAACAATTGTTAATCACAAAGACAAAACTTGAACATACGGCCTAGTTGATTGGACATAAGGTACATTTACACTCAACATTTTAACAACCACTAACCTTAAATGTAAAACTTGAAGGTATTAATTACCCTGTTGACTGTGTACAAGTACAGTAATACGTATTATTTTAACAACTTCTAACTCCAAAGATGTAAATTGGAAATACTACTCATTGTTGACTCGGAATACGATAAATTTATGCGCAACATTTTAACAATTATTAATCATAAAGGCAAAACTTGAAGATACTACCAAGTTGAAAATTGGACGTAAAGTACGTTTATACGCTACGTTCTAACCATCAACCCCAAAGGCAGAATTTACCCTCTCGACTAGTAGGGCACAGAAGTCTTGCATGATTTTCTCGGGTCCCGCAAAAGAAAGGGAGGTTTCCAGTTACATATCGATCATGGACAGCAGGGCCAAAATAACTGCTTTTGCAGGACTCTTCGACTGTAATTAGGCATCTGCCAGCCGAAGCGAAAGGGGGTCCGTACCTCGGCGCGCGCCTTGGGTGAGATCGGACGTCAAGAGCACACACCGCTTAAGAAATTACAAAGGCCGGGAAATAAAAGTTTGTTGATCGTTTTGTCTTAACTACAGAACGCCGACTTTGAAGTGCTTTCGTCGACTGATCCTCTTTACCTTGTAGGGACGTCAGAAGGGTTTCCTTATCCCGACCCCAAGCGGTTTTTTATATATTTTTGGGCTCTTTTTTCCCCCGTAGGAGAGTCATTAGTCTCAATTTGTAGCCGACCTGAAAACAAGAAGACGCCACGGGTGCTATTAATGAAGACCGGAGGGTGAGAACCAGTTCCTGCCCCTCCTCAGAAGAACTAGAGTTTGCTTTGGTGTTCCCAGGTTTTCCGGCGGCAGAGCGAAAATGCCTGTGAGGTCGGCAGAGGCTGGAAACCGCTTTTTCCTACTGTCCTGTAACACTCGGATCGTTCCCATGGATGAGGTGACCGACAGTAGGTCCTCAGGAGGAACACCGTTTATAGGAGTATTTTATACAAAAAAATGTTTGCACGTACAGCGGACTCGTAGGTCTCGAGATGAAACAGCAATATGGGTATTTTGCAAAAGAAACTTTCTTAGGTCCTGAGAAGGAACACTCATCATTAGAGTATTTGTTCAGAAAAGGTTCGCCAGCATGACAGATTTTTAAGGCCCTTAGGAGAAATACCGATTGTATGTATTCGATACTTTTACTTAACGCCACGCTGGGGCAACACAACGGGGTAACCGATTGTAGGAGTATTTCGTATAAATAACCTTGTTAGGTTCTGATAAGGAACACCGCTTATAAGAGTATTTTTTAATGCTTGGAAGACAGCGGAATTTTTGGCCTTGTGAATGAACACACTTGAAGAAGCATTTGAATAAAAATGTTTGCAAGCACAGCGAATTCTTAAATCCTCAGAAGCAACAACCCTTACAGGAGTTTAAAAAAACTTACGCAAGCCAGCGGGTTCACAGTTTTCTGAGAAGGAACACCGCTTATAAGATTTTTTGTAAAAACAATGTTTAGGAAACAATGGATTTGTAGTTTCGAAAAATGCGTAGCGCTAATATGGTGGATTTGCACAAGAGGTAATAAGTAGAGCAACTTTTTTTGTTGCAGTAAAAATGGGAAAAGTTACATTTATCATTCCATAAAGTTGCATTTATGAAAATTAAGTTGCATTTATTTTTGATACACTATAATCTAAAACAAATTACTCGTAAAAAATGAAAAAATTCAAAATTTATTGACAATTTTAGTTATGTACAACAATATTATAATACATTATTAAATACAGAAGAACGTTGATGTCGTTGAATTTCCTATATTTGGCCAGTAATTTCTTCAACATTGAAAAACTGTGCTCAACACAGACTGATGTTGCCTGACATTGTTGCAGTAGTAAATACTGACTTTGGGAAAAAATCACCTCGGGAAAGTGTAGCAATAACCGTCAGGTCATTATTATTTTCCAATCGTTTTTAAGATACGCTTTAAGGTTACAAGGATCTTCTTTAAAATCCATCGATCTGATATCTTCATGAGCTGACTCAATGTGATATGCTTTCGATTCCGATTTTTCTACGAGACGAATCAAACATTCCTAGCTGCTTTTGATTTTCAGCAAACTTTTTGAGTTTTCTCCGCTGACTTTTTCTACAGTTGTGAAACTAGTGTGCCACGAAAATAACTTGGAGCAATCGCGAATAAAGCACCTAGAGTGTGTTTCCAGCCGCAGTCATATAATATGCTGTATCGGATAACATAAACGCAAAATCCTTTCGCTCCACATTCAGAGATTTTAAAACATCATCTACAAGGTGAACATCATATTGATGTTCGACACTCACCTAGCAAACTCTGCAGTCGATTACGCAAGTTTCCTCTGGTTTATCAAGAGTGGCAACTAATGTGTTAAAGTACTTATTGCCATTTATTTCACTTTCGTCTGTTAGGACGAACACCTTCTTTCCATGAACTTCTTGTTTGATCCGCAATACTTCAGCGTTCGCAAGATCAGACACACGTGATCGAAGAGTTGATTAAGAAGGTAAAAAATGAAATAGAAATTTAATATTAATTAATTTTAAGCTAAATTTTAAAAAGTTGCAGGTGGTTGCATTTATGCAAAAAGTTGTATTTATGCAGAAAGTTGCATTTATGTTGCGGTTATAACTCACTTACAATACACCCCATGGAGGAATAATTTTGGTTTTAGTTCTTTACATGCAGCATAGAACGTGTGAAAAAAAGTTGCATTTGAAACAAAAAGTTGTCCTAGTAATAAGCAATAGATTTTTGGTCATTAACTTATTGCAGTATTTTGTTAAAAAAAAAAATGTTTATAAGACAGTGGATTCGCTGGTCCTCGGAAAGAACACCGTTTAAAAGAGCTTTTCGTAAAAATAAACGTAGGCAAATCCGGTGGATTCTTAGGTCCTGAGAAGGAACGCCGCTTATAGGAGTATTTTGTGAATGCAATATTTGCAAGCACAGCGCACTGGTTCTGAGAAGGAACACCGCTTATAAGAGTATTCTGTAAAAAATTGTTTGCAAGCTCAACTGATTCTTAGGTCCTCTGAAGGAATACCGCTTATAGGAGTATTTAAAGAAATGTTTACGAAGCAACGGAATTGTAGGTTATGAGTATTTTCCCATTCCCACACGGGTGTCCATTCGCTACCAAAAGCGAAAGTATTGCTAACAAGTTGATAGGGGGAGGGGAGTTTATCCACGGTGACCGCCATTCGTGCCCTTGTGCATGGCACTATTCTCCTAATTTGCTTTCACACCAGTACAAATATAAACTGACCTAAGGTTGACTGCTTTCTGCCGTGTAGGTATGCATTTAATTAACGTCACCCTGGAGTAATGGGTATTTGGCGACAGATCGGAATTAAACCCTAAGGAAAGATCCGAGGACAACACCTCGTAATTCTGTACCACGGCCAAATGACGAGGTCACACCTGAGCTGGCACCCCACACTCCAAACTTTCACACCAAGCCAAAGGGAGAAAATTTGAGGCCACGACAGATTAACGTACACCAGCGCCTTCTACCCGGAGCCGCATTATAATTGTATAATATTTGTAAATAAAAATATATGTATGAAATATGTAATGGTGTTGAGTAAATATAGAAATGAAAATAGAAACGTCAAACGTATGTATGAAGTATAAAAACCAGATTTCTAAGTCTGAAATGACTATGAAATTTGGGCTTTGGTACTAATTTTTTACTAATTAGACCAAAATATCTGCCAAAATATATGAGGCTTATTCGATGATGTGGAGAAAGTTTACCCTATACGGGATGCAAAACAAGCGAATAAAGCGTACAATAAACAAAATAAACATACAAAATGTATGTACTACATAAAGTGCAAATAATGATAATTAACGTATAGGGTTTTCTTAACGATTAGGAAAAATACAAAATGGACAAACCTCAAAATAAATTTCAATTATATAGACAAAATTTAGTATTTACACACTAATCAAAATTTTTGAGCATACTTTATGTAATAACTTCTGAATGACATAATAATGTTTGAACCAAACTTTAACTATGAGCTTAGCACACGCAAATATTGCAAGGTAAAAGATACTCGTAATAAATATTTCAAAGAAAAGAGATTATCGACAAATATTGCAAGGGAAGATTAGCGATAAATATTTAAAACAAAGATTCGTGAAAGTACTGCACAAAAAAAAAATATATTTCTTTGGTCATTTCAAGCAGAAATTCGTCAAAGTACTGAAAGAAATTAGATTTTTTTACATAAATATCGCAAGGAAAATGAGATTCAAGTTAAGTTTTGCAAGAAAAAAGGTATTCATGATACATATTATCATGAAAAAAAATTCGTGATAAATTTTTCAAGCCAAATTTAACGAAAACACTGCAAGTAAAAAGAGATTCGCAATAAACATTGGTAGATTGTTGAATTTGCGTCGCACTCAAGGAGCACAATGGGGTATTAAAAATTCTAAGCAATAATAGATTAATGGTTACATATTGCAAGGAAAGATTCACGATAAATATTGCAAGGAAAATCATAAGTATTTCAAGCAAAAAGATTCACGAAAATACTTCAAGTGGGGAAAAAGCGATTTGCAATAAATGTTATAGAAAAGAGATTCATGCGCTATAAATATTTCAAGTAACGGAATTTGCTAAAATATTTTAAGGAAAAGAACGAATACTTTGCAAGGAAAAATAGATTCGCATTAAATTTTGCAAGGAAAGACATTTGCAATAAATATTTTATGCAGAGATCCCCGATGAATATTACACAACCGAATTTTGGTTAAAACAATTTAAAGTAAGAAGAGATTTGCGTTCAATATTGCAAGGAAAGATATTTGCAATAAATAATTCAAGCAGAAATTTTCGATAAATATTCCACACACAAACGATTTTCGATAAAAGTTACTAGTAAAAAGATATCTGGCCATAAATATTGCAAACAGAAAAACATTCTCATCTCAAAGGCGTGACGGAAAGAGCTAAACCAAAGAAAACATCCACAAAACCAAACACAAGTATAGAATAACTTGAAAAAGACACTTCTACACTCATCGCAATATTTCACAAATCTCATAGCGCAACATAAACACGCCGGAGAATTCCTAGCTTAATATCCGTTTTCCTTCTACAATAAACATTCGTGCCCGAAGCTCTCTCCACACGCAAAAGGAAAAGGTGAGACGAGGACCTCTCATTTGTTTTTTGTTTTCTCTCTTTTGAAGAGCTTAACACCTCTGAGGCAGAGGGGAAGCAGCGGTGTTTAAAGTCAAATATCCTGTTGTATATTCTTTTACTTAGATAAGAGACCCCGGATGAAGTTTCGGTCACCCTGGGACAAAGGCCCATGACAAATCTCTGCAAACACGGGTAAAGTTGAGCGAGGCAGGGGGGACGGACGCGAAAATCCGAGTCTACCTGTGGAAAATGTTTTCCGGGATACTTGATGGACATGTGGTTGCGCCAACTGAATGGGCTTCTTTTTTTGTCTGGAGAGGACGGGGCTTAAACACTGCTGTGCTAGTCGAGAAGAAATACTGTAAACCCCTCGTTATATCGCGCATTGATATATCATTCTTTTTTACTTGTCGTGGTTCAATGTGTTGGTCCATGGGATACTTAATGGACACGTGGTTGCACCAACTGAATATACTTCTTTTTTGTCTGGAGAGGACGGGGCTTAAACACTGCTGTGCTAGTCGAGAAGGAATGCTGTAAGCCTTTCGTTATATCGCTCTTTTTATTTGTCGTGGATCAGTGGGTTGGCCTATAGGATACTTAATGGACATGTGGTTGCGCCAAATGAATATACTTCTTTTTTGTCTGGAGAGGACGGGGCTTAAACACTGCTGTGCTAGTCGAGAAGGAATGCTGTAAGCCTTTCGTTATATCGCTGCTTTTTACTTGTAGTGGATCAGTGGGTTGGCCTATAGGATACTTGATGGACATGTGGCGCAAACTGAATGTGCTTTTTGGTCTGGAGAGACGGGACTTAAACCGCTGTTCTAGTCCAGAAGGAATACTGTAAACCCCTCGTTATATCGCTCATTGATACATTGCATTTTTTTTACTTGTCGTGAAGTCAGGGAAATGGCCTGTGGAATATTTGGTGGATATGTAGTTGCACCAAATAAATATGCTTCTATATTTTTCTGGAGAGCATGGGATTTAAATTACCGTGCTAGTCAAGAATAAATAGTTCAGTAAGTAAAGTTCATGGAAGAAAGTTCAAGAAATACCCGATGGATATCAAAAGATACTCATAACTAGCTTTCATAAGCATCAAAAGCCTCATGATAACATTTAGTTCATGGAAAAAAGTACAAATAATAGTGGCTGAATATCTGAATATAAAGCAACTGTTGCTGCTCATATTTACTCAAAGTATGAAATGTAAGAATGCTCTCAGTAGAATGTTTCATCAATAAAACTGTGAAATTTTCCTCCTAAAGAAATTACACAAAGGAAAATAACAGAGATAAAAAAACAACTTAATTTCACATTAATACCATCATGAAAAACAATAACATTACGCTGGAATGTGAATGGAAACAATCGTTTATAGAAATTTGTAATGTTGTCAGCATATTATGAAAAGAAACAGTAATTGCGTTCATTATGACTACACGTGCTACCAAAACAAGTGGACTTAGAGGAAACAAAAAAGTCAGTTGTTCTTGGTGCCTTGAGGATATTTGATCACTGCTGATCAGCTTCAGGACTCCTGTGGTAATATCTACTGTGCATATGGGAATAATACAATATTTTTAGGTTAACCCTCCAGGTGATTTCGGCGAGATATCTCGTCCATCAAGATCTGACCAACATTGCTAATGACAATATACACTCATGTCCATAAATTAAGGATAATGTCAGCTTCGGCAAATAAAGGTTCAGAAACAAAACAAACGTGACTTATTCATAAAGCCCATTTATTAAACAAAAGATAAAGAACAAAAAAGATGGTGTATGTATGATACCATTCATAAAAACTACGATTTTTGCTCATTGGAGCAATTACAAAAATATCGACCTTCCAAAAACTTAACATGACATGGTTGGTATGATGGTTAATACATTGTATGTCTCCCAGACGATGAAATACAGTCCGTACAACGCCTAGGCATGCTGAGGATCAAATTATCCAGCTGATCTTGGGGAAGATCACTCCACTCAGCAAGCAATTCTCTCCGAAGTTCCAGTACACATGTAGGAGGTGATTGACGGGCTACAACTCGTCGGCCAAGCATGTCTCACACATGCTCTATCAGATTCAAGTCAGATGAGAATGTTGGCCATTCCATATGGGTGATATCCTCAGATTCACGGCATCCGTTTACAATGTTTGCACGATGACGACGGGCGTTGTCATCCATAAACACAAATTCTGCGCCCATGGCACCCCTAAACAAACGTACATGTTGTTACAGAATGATGTCCCGATAAATTTGGCCTCTCATGGTTCCAATTTGAACATGTAGATCTGTTTTGGAGCCCAGTATAATTCCACCCCAAACGAGCAATCCTGCACCAACGTAACGGTGTCGTTCAATAATGTTGTCTTGGTGGTAGCGGGTACCAGGCGTTCTCCATATGAACTTCCGCCGTGAATCAGACTGCAAGCTAAACCTGGACTCGTCGGAAAACATCACACAAACCCACTGTGACTATGTCCACATTGCATGTTCGCTGGCGACAGTGAGTTGCCGTGAGTAGAACACATCTGACAGGCCTGCGAGCATATAGACCAACATGTCCCAAACGTCTGTAAACGATTTGCCTTGAAACTGTCGTACCCCTAGCTGAAGATAGCTGACGAGAAAGGTCGGATGCTGAGCTCCGTCTGCTTGTTTTTGCAGTTACTGCCAAGCCTATAATGACACTTTGGGCTATTCCAAATTCCATTGAAACTTCCGTCTGAGTACGCCCACATTCCATGCGGCCGATAATTCTACCACGTAAAAAATTATCGACATGCGTCCTCTGTGCCATAACTATTCGGTTGTGGCACTGAGCGGCTTACAGAACGCTTGTGAACAATTTTACCTCTTCGCATTCCTCTCTTACACTCTCGTCTTTGTGAAGTACTATCGGCGTCATCTGATGGCTTCCTGTAATTTGGATATTATTCTTGAAGATGTGTGCGATAATTCTACAGGTGAAATTTTTATTTTAGAGTTCGATTTCCGTGTGATTCTGAATTATCCTTAATTTATAGACATGAATGTATTTGCAATGTCTGGATACTCTCTAAACAATCCTTGTATTACATTCTTTAATAAAATGACATGAGTGTAATTCGTCTTAAAGGTGAAATCCCTATTTTTTTTTATGATGGCGATAGCAAGAATTGGTCAATTTATGAAAATACGTGCTTTGAGATCGTTCTAATAATTTCTATAGTATCAACGCTAACCAAACCAACCCAACCTAATGTCATTCGTTAGATAAGGGAACAAATACTAATCCGTGATCTTAAGTTCACAACTTTAGTACCTCTCTTTACAAAATACTCCACTTTACCATGCCGACAAACCGGTCTGGTGGTTAAGGTGTTTGCCTCTAGATAGGATTGTTCCTGGTTCGAATCCGGGTTAGTGCATGTATATTTGTAAGAGTGATGTAGAGGCAGCTGGTGCATCTTAAATTTGTCGTGGACGAAAGTCCTCACGTTGGGTTGGTGTGGAAATTTGGAGAGTGGGGTGCCAGCTCAGATGTTGCCTCGTCATCTGACCGTGGTTCAAAATTACGTGGTGTTATCCTCGGATCTTTCCCTTAGGGAATTGATCCAGGACCGTCGTCAATAGCCCGTTGTGTTACTCTAGTACGACTTTAATTAAAATTACCTTGCTTTACCATTACTATGGACTCCACAATGCTGGAATCCATTGTAGTGCTACTATTGTGTTTTAGTGTCAGGGTTTTAATGAGTGACTACATTCACATATTTATTATCCTGTATCTTGTCTATAGCTTCACCAGATTCAAAAATATATGTTATTCAATCTCAAAAAGAACCTGCAGAGACCAATAAGTATAAAATTATTTTAGTATCGGGAAAATTCATTGCTGGGTATGTTTATTCAAAGTTGGAAGTATACTGCGCCTTCGGCAGTCCCTATTGTTAAAGACGTGAGGTAGGTAGTTAACTAATGTCGCACTGGAGAAACACAACGGGCTATTAACGACATTCCGGTACTAAATCCAGAAGAGAAAGACCAGAGGACAACGCCGCATTATTTTGAAACAAGGTCATGTGACCAGGCCACACCTGTGCTGGAACACCACTCTCCAAGCTTTCACACCACGTGAACATGAGAACATGTGAGGCCACGACAGATTTAACATGCAGCAGCCCCTGTGTACACGAGGTCTTTGGTTTGATCGAGTTTCAAACTCGCAACCCTCCGGTTGCTTATCCGCTACTCATGCAACTGGGCCCCTCATTAATAAGAAACCTGACCAGATCTTGATATTCTCATCATTAAAAACTCGGGACTATCTTAGTAACGTCGTTAGCAAGACTGGTCAGATCTTGATAAACAAGATATCTTGTCGAAACCACTTTGACGATTAATACATGAATGCATTAGTAAATTAATTAATTAGTAAACTGACCTGGCTGAAACTGGTTCAAAATTGGTAACAACCATTTGCCTACATTTAAACGATATACAAACTAGAAAATCATATTGAAAGGGATTCACATGACCAGATCTTGATATCCTCATCATAAAAAACTCGGCACTATCTTAGTGACGTTATTTACAAGACTGGTCAGATCTTGATAAACAAGATATCTTGTCGAAACCACTTTGAAGATTAATACAGGAATGCATTAGTAAATTAATTAATTAGTAAACTGACCTGGCTGAAACTAGTTCAAAATTGGTAACAACCATTTGCCTACATTTAAACGATATACAACCTAGAAAATCATATTGAAAGGGATTCACATAACCAGATCTTGATATCCTCATCATAAAAAACTCGGCACTATCTTAGTGACGTTGTTTACAAGACTGGTCAGATCTTGATAGACAAGATATCTTGTCGAAACCACTTTGGGGAATAATACATGAATGTATTAGTAAATTAACTAATTAGTAAATTGACCTGGCTGAAACAAGTTCAAAATTGGTAACAACTATGCCTACATTTATGCGATATATAACCTAGAAAATGATATTGTGAGATTCATATCTATTATCTGTATCATTTCCGAGTTGAAAACCTGTCTAATTATCCCTCGAGAAATAGAAAATGACCGAAGGAATCCAAATACAGTTAGAACCTTGTCTCCTTGGAAACATCTTGTCAGCTTTCTCGGCCTGTTTAACCTTTAGGGAGTGTCAGTCTGACCATGCCTGTTGCAATCAGAAAAAGCTGATGAGATCTGAAGATTGGTATGATTGTCACCACTTAAGAAGATTACGTGCTGATGAAGAAGCTACAAGTTGATTGCTCATATTAATCCGTATGTCTTATTTCTGCAGCAGTTAGAGCTTTTAATGTAAATCTGCGACTTTACATTTATTTGAAGGCTCATATATATTTTTGTGCGTCAATCCGAAGATTTGGTTTATGATGAATATGTCTCATAACCTCACTAGTGGATTGAAATGTGAGTACTGGTGATGAATATATATAGCATGCAAAACTTAATTTTTCTCTATTTTCTTTAGACAATTTCTAAACTTTATCATTATAAATACATTTACACCCTTTTCAAAAGTGTTGAAAAGTTTATAACTTTATTACGGAAAAAAAAAATACATAAAAGACCTCGCATTTCATGATCTTCCAACCAACGGGATAATGGTAAAACTCTAGAATTTCGGTATCAAGGAAACATACACCCCAATACAAAATACCAACTTTAAGCCATCACCTATCACAGAAACAAAACTTTATATTGGGAACTGTGCTTCGTTTTTTAAAAATTTCTTCGGCATCCAATGAATGTAACCATTTTGAACAATCCCCGATTTTCGAAATGCCATTAAATGGTAAAACATCATGTTTCGTCTTCCTTAATACCATTTGTTTTCCCTTGAATCCGTTATGTAATCTCCGAATTTCAAAATTCCATTAAAGGGGAAAATATCCAGTTTGTTTTCCTTAATTTCTTCGGTTTCCAATGAATCCGCGATGTAAAATCTCTATGAGCCTCCCCGATTTTCGCAATGCCATCAAATGGGAAATCATTCAGCTTCGTTTCCCTCAATTTCTTCGGTTTCCAATGAATCCGCCACATAACCTCCACACCGATGGATTGAAACGTGCGAATTGGAGGCGCTAAGCTGCCTCGCGTGGACCCGGTGCAGTGTGAGTGATTTGCGAGATCTCGGGGCACGAACTTTAACCCTCGCAGCGTGGAGTCCGAATGTTGACGTTGTCTGCCTGCTGAGTTCCGCCTCCTCTACTTCAGAAGGTGTTCTGCTACATCACATCATCCGCTAATGGGGGGTCATCCCCGCTATGCCATATGTCAGCCGCGAAGAGGGAAGGAAATATTTACGTCACCCCTGCGGGAAGGGGTGTAAATAGGAAAGACCCCCAAAATGCGGAATTGATGACGGAGTTGACTCGAATGCTATTGCGCTTTCAGGGAATTCAGGATGCCGGGAAAAGAACCAGGTAGCTTTTAGAAACAAGAAACTTCATGAGAATAGCTTTCTATTGGGTTGATGCAAAAGTTCGTCCCGGGTTTTTTTTGTTGTTGTTGTTTTTGATGACGGAAGGTCGAATGCTATTGCGCTTTCAGTGAAATCAGGATGCTGGGTAAAGGACCAGGGAGCTTTTAGAAACCATGAAAATAGCTTTTGTTGGGTTGATGCAAAAGTTCGTCCCGTTTTTTTATATTATTATTTTTTATTTATTTTTTTATTTATTTTATTTATTTATTTATTATTATTATTATTATTTTTTTTTTTTGATAACGGAGTTCACGAATGGGGTTATTGCGCTTTCAAGGAATTCAAGACGCCTGCAAAAGAACCAGGTAGCTTTTAGAAACAAGAAACTTCATGAAAATAGCTTTCTATTGGGCTGGTGCAAAAGTTCGTCCCTTTTTTTATCAATATTGAAGAAAAAACATTTTATTACTAACTATGACAATTATAATCAGTGTAATATGCGCCTTTCTGTTCGATGACCTTTCTCCATCTCTCCGGTAGTCAGTGATAATCCTGCGCTCAGAGAAGTTCTGGGTTTTCTGGCCAAAGAACCGATCTAGGTGCTGAAACTTTCTAAACCACTTACGGCACGTAAAATTATCAACGTCATCCAACACAACACATATCTTACATTACGGCAGCGAAGCATTCTTGCCTTTTCGTAAATAAAAAAACATAAAATGTTGGAAAAGCTCCTTATTTTCTGTCGTTTTTAAGGCCTATCAAATTAAAAAAAACACAACCAAATAACACAATTTTTTCCAAAATACACTCTGAAATTCCTTCTTTCAAGCAACATTAAGTCTTACGCGTATGGAGTAGATAACATTTCGGTTTTGCGATGCAATTCCATCTAGCGTCTAAAACGGAACGAAATTTTGCATCAACTCAATAATATTAAGGATGTCGTGAATAGCTGTTTTGGGGCAGGAAGAAGTTTAACTAATCGGTTAGGAAGGGTTAAACTTCTCAAGTATGTCCAATTTTGGAAATTTAATATTTCTATCAAATGAAGATTTGGGTCGTAATACGTTTAACCCTCCAATAGTTTTTCGTCCAAGATCTGGTCAGTTTTGCTAAGGACACCTCGTTTAGACAAAACTGCTCGATTACTCCAGGGATGGAAATACGATATTTACATCAAATGGAGATTTGGACATTGATACGTTTGACCCTACAAGTGGTTTTGATAAAAATGTTTCGTCCAAAATCTGGTCAATTTTGCTAATGAAAAGATACTTCGTCGAGACAAAACTGCTCCTTTACTCCAAGGGGAATAAAGATCCAAGCAAGAAAAACGAACTGTTTCTTGCCTAGAACTGTTTGGAACAATTCAATAGTTTGTAACACGTTCTTGCATCAGCGGCTGGCTTCTACTGGATGATTTTCGACGCAAACATAAACCACCAGAAGGGTTAATAAAAGTTTCGCTAAATGTCTGTCTTAAATTTGTTTTGAAGTAAGAGAATGCTTCAAATATTAGCGTGATCAGGACTTCATTTTGAAGGGAGGGTAAAGTAAGAAATTAACTATTTGTTCAACGGGTCAAATCTTGATTGATGAGTTATCTCGTCGAAACAACTAAAAAGAGATTAATCCTGCAGTACATCTATCAATATGTTTCTACAGAATTCTATTCAGTAAAGCACTACCAAACAATTCATTTGTGTCTTCTATAACAGAAATTGTGCGATAGGAATGACTGGTTCTGATCGCAATCCTTCGAAATCTGTTCCTCTGGTAGCCGCTGTCTCCTCAATCTAAACACAAAAACAAAACGGTTATTTATTTTTGAAAAATTGACAAACACCGAGAGTGACTTACCCACACTCAGCAAACTTCACAAACATGTCCTCTTCGGGAACAGCAAAAAATCAATACATTTTTGCTGCTGTACGTTTGACGAAAGACAATGGAATTGCTATCGCACGACAAGAGACCCACGAGAAAGGATTGCTTTGATTGAATTATTGAAACAGAGGATGACCGCAAAAAAAGAGGCAAGAGAGAAAAAATGGAATACGTGTTGTCTGTCCGCCTCATAATTGATAAAGGTGAGGCGTGGGGAGAGCTAATGTGAGAATGCCGTGCAGAGAACATTAAAAAAATGGATTTCATTTCGACCGTCGACGCCTCTCAATATGTGAAAACCCTCGGACCCTCATTCTTCAATCCTCTGCCCCTTACGATTAATCACGGATTTTTTTCATTCCCTTTTAAAAAAGTGAAAAAGACCCGACATTCTTTTGTTAACGGTTATTAAGCGGAGAAAGCACTTCTGAATAATTTGTAAATAAAATATATCGCTGTTTCGGCGGAGAGAGTATTTAATATTCAAAGCTTTTCTGTACCCTTTTTTTAATTGCCTTTAGAGTAAAAATTTCGTCGCAGTAGTGGCCATTTAAAAGGTCGGGTTTTATACGTTGAGTTGAGTTCCTAAAAGCCATGTGAAGGAATATTTATTCCTCCTATTGCTTACGACGAAATATCTTGTCCACCCAGATCTGACCAACTTTGCTAATGACGAGATACCTCGTCACCAAGATATTGCTGATGATTTGTTTGATGACGTGATCAAGATCAGGTCAGTTTTTTCTAATGACGAGGTATCTCGTCCATTAAGATCTCATCAATTTTGCTAATGACGATATATCTCGTCCACCCACATTTAACCAATTTTGCTAATGACGAGATATCTTGACTATCAAGTCCTGACCAATATCATTAATGGCGAGATATCACGTCAAGATGTTGCCAATATTTTGATGATGCGAGATTAAGATCAGGTCAGTTTTTCTAATGACGAGGTACATAATCCATCAAGATCTGATCAATTTTGCTGATGACCAGATATCTCGTCCATCCAGATCTGACTAATTTTGCTAATGACGAGATATCTCGTTACCAAGATATTGCTGATGATTTTTTTAGATGACGAGATCAAGATCTGGTCAGTTTTCTTCTAATGATGAGATATCTCGTCAGTCAAGATCTGGCAAGTTTTGCTAAGGACCAATGCCTCGTTGTCATTAGACAATCAACAGGAAGGTTTAAAGATTATGATAGGATGAGTTAAATTCAATAGAATTATAAAATTTTGTACGAGAGATAACTTGTTTGAAGAGTTTAGAATTTCAATAGAAGATGGTGAATCTCGCGATCATTTAAGATGATGTAGAAAGTTGGTCATCCGTAGACTTATGCGAACCAAATTAAACCGTAGTTTTCAGTGTTTTAGTCCTCGAAATTTTTTCGTCAGGTCCGCAACCAAGATACTGCCCTTCGAATAGGTTTTGCCAAATTCGGGCCTCCTGTAAGGCTTTTACGGCCAGATTTTAAAGGATATCCTGGTCCGTCAACCATATACGGCTCTCCCATAAAGCTTATCAGGAAATACGGATACCCCCCCCCATCCCCCATAGAGGATACTAATTCACAAAAAAAAAAAAGAAGTGGCAAATCTGATCCTAGCCTTTCCGAAGTAGCTACGTTAAAATTTGTGTATAAGCAGACTTACATATATATTCTTGTTTATCTTGCGTGTTGAGGAACTGGTCCCATAAAACCGAAACATCAGTTCTTCCCACTGATAGTGGATTGAGGTCTAACAAGAGTTAAAAGCTAAAAATGAGGATATTTGGGGGAAAGGTTGCATTGGAAGGCCATTTACAGCGACTCCCCTCCTCCACACCGAATATTTTTAAACAGAAATTTCTATTGCTCGAATTTGAAAAAAAGTAGGCGTACCTTCGGCGTCCATCATCCCCGCTGCAAGCTGTTGACGGACTGATGGATTTAAGAAGTGTTGGGGCTTGATGCAATGTCCTTTTCATTGTTGGATGCTAAGTAACAATGCTGGACGCTTTGTTAAGTGCGGGATGGGAGGTATTGCCGATTCTTCTTTTCCATGCGCTGCTTTCTTTTACTTATTTTTTTATCAACTTGAGGGGAAGGGAATCCATTAGTCTTGATGGTTTCTAGATGAAAATTGGAACAACAAAGGACTGTTTTTTATTTACATTTATTCGGATTTCGTAAGTTCATGTCACACGTTGCTGGAGAGCTACGGTATAGGGGGTGTTATTTGGGTACTAGACGAATGACTCGAAATTACGTGCCTTTTCGGTCCCGATGCACTTCCTCTAACAATCTGTTTTGTTGTATTTTCCTTTCATTTTCTACTTTCGGTTTCTTCCATTTTTCTTTCTGACAGCTTCAAACTGCGGGCTTTTCTTTGTGAAGAAAGAAGAGAATCGTTCATTTTTTTTATCCAATTGAGAAGAGAAAGAGACTTCATTCTAGTAGATTAGTTCATTTGAAGTTCGTTTTATAGTGTACCTTTTAATTAAGTTATATTTATTGTATCGCCTGCTCTCTTGAATTTAAACTCAAATGGCGTTGCATTACTATGAAGGTTTAATTTCAAATAGCTAAGTTTGTATGCAATGGAACTTGAAAAAGCATTGTTGCAGTTCAAAATTGGATTGAATCAATAGTGCACATTTTAATTAAGTGTTGTATTTATTGTATTGTCAATTCACTTGAATTTAAACTCAAATCAAGTTGTGTGAGTATGAATTCAAAGGACCTTGAAAAATAATAGTTACAATTCAAAATCAGATTGAATCAATGGGTAGGTACCTTTTAATTAAGTTTATTTTCTGTTGTCCATCTCACTTAAATTGAAACTCAAATCACGTTGCTTACTACAAAGGTTTAATCTTAAAAAGCTTTTGAAGACTATGGAACTTCGAAAAGCATTCTTACAATCCAAAATCGAATTATACAGTGAAGGGTGTAAATACTTATTAGTATATTTTAAATATTTGTTATTTTCGTTCTGCAAGCATTTTATTAGCTACCTCAGAAGTAGTTGTTGTTCTCGTCGAAGTCAGATTCAACCCTCCAAGTGGTTTCGACGAGACATCTCGTCCATCAAGATCTGACCACTTTTGTTAATGACAAGGTATCTCATTATCAAAATAATGCCGAATTTTTTTTATAGTGAGATCAAGGTACTGCTGCTTTTTGTTTCTTCCACTTTCTTTAGGAAGAAATAAGACATTCTTTCATTTTGTAGATAGAGAAGAAGAAAGACTTCATTCTAAAATACAATTGTTCATTTGAAGCTTGTCTTATAGTGAAGTTATATTTACTGTATTTCCAGTTCACTTGAATTTGAACTCAAATCATGTTAATTACTACGAAGGATTAGTATCAAAAAGCTAAGTTTGGATGTAATCGAGCTTGAAAAAGTATCGTTGCAATTCAAAATAGGATTATACAGACTTATTAATATTTAAAATACATAGTAATATGTTCTGCAAAAAATATATTAGCTATATAAGATATTGTTGTTCTCGTCAGGCCAGTTTTAATCGGTCCATCCATAAATAACTGCACGATAAATCTGTTGAAGCGAAAAGATTGATTTCAGGCCTAGAAAACCAGATACAGTCATCAAATTATTTTTATTCGACTAACAGGTCAGTTAAGGCTCTTAAAATATTTTTACCAGGCCTGCACACCCAATATTTAAACTTGTTTTACATTTAATTTTAGATATACTTTAATTTTATTTTGTTTATAAAAAATATATATTTAAGCTTTCTTTTTGTCAAAAAAATTATATTTATCAGCTTAGAAACGGCTATTATAAAAACTAGGAAATGCCAAATGTTTTCAATTTTCTGGAAGGTAAATTCTAAGGTGTATTTAAAGTTTCCAGTTACTGTTTCAGAGGGATATTGTGATACCTTACCTTATAGAGAATAAAATGAAGGCCAGTAATATTTATATAAATCCGTATCAACGTAGGTAATTTTAAAAAATACGCTATAGGCTCTGATTAGCTACGCTTTCAAATATTTATTTTTTTATGAATGAATATTAGTTTTATGAATGAATATTCTACCTAGGAATATCTCATGTCCATATCTGGTGTACGTGCCAGGTAAACCTAGTCTAAGTAAAATTGGCCAGATCTCGATGGACGAGATATCACGTCATTGGCAAAACCGGTCTTACTTTATATTGATGGACGAGATATCTCATCATTAGCAAGATTAGTCAAAACTTGATGGACGAGATATCTCGTCATTAGTAAAATGGCATATCATGACGGACGATACATCTCTGCGAAATCACTTGGAGATTAAAAGATAAAATTTACCTATAAATATATTTAACCCATAAGACACAGTTAGAGTCCCATGCGTAAGATCGAATTCTCTTCACCAAATCCGCAGGATGCAATTTCAACAATCATTCAGAAGAAACTACTCGGGTTCTCTGAGAACCAGGCTTTCACCGTCTGGATGGATGCCTTGGAAAAATAAGTTATTAGGTTTTTTTTAGCACCTTAGGACATGGGAAGTCACTTGGATTGCTTTTATGTGTAAGAACTTCATCAGAAAGCTTGCGACACTATCATCAGCTGATCGAGCGTTTTGATGTCCGAGAAGATCATCATCTTAATGGTTGCAGGAACAATTGCGCGCATCTTTTCCTGCGCCACAATAATCTACGATCTCGCCAAACTCTCAACGAAGACGGCTACATCTACTTTATACATGTGAGAAATTTGCCTGGATCAAATAGTGTTATATTTTAATACGAAAATGAAACTATGTTGCTTGTATAACTTCCAAGCCTTTCATATATTTTGAATTTATTTTTCTTTAAATTAAGTTAAATGAATTCATACTTTTATTCAAGCAGTAATGAATTACTCACTATGCAAAATTCTATGATATTGTGTGTGTATCATTTTACATTTCATATTAGAATTTTAATATTGGGCTACGATAGGGAAACCCTCTTTTCACAATTATCACCAGTTATATTTTTAGCCTTCACAATTTATTTAACCAATATGGTGACCTACTTGCATTACATCTTCTATACTGCGCCTTTTATACTGTATAAGCAACATCATATCACGTGTAGTGTAATAATGTTAAAATGCTTTTTATTGTTGATTAGACTATTTTAACCTTTTACTTATTTTTACTTGTTTTATTATCTTGTGTTTGGCGTAGCCTGTACACCTCTGGACCTTGAACCATAATGAAAATTGTTCGTAGTAAAAATTGGCCTTCCTTATATCCGTAGTGAATTCAGGTAATTGGAGCGGTTGGTCTGTGTCCCTAACTAAGAAGCCAATAAAGCACTTTAATAAAATATACTTTGTACAGATAACTTGGCAGCCAAGGAGAGGACATATTTTATTAAAGAATGTAATACAAGGATTGTTCAGAGAGTATCCAGCCTTTGCAAATACACTCATAAATTAAGGATAATTCAGAATCACACGGAAATCGAACTCTAAAGTAAAAATTTCATCTGTAGAATTATCGCACACATCTTCAAGAATAATATCCAAATTACAGGAAGTCATCAGATGACGCCGATAGTACGTCACAAAGACGAGACTGTAAGAGAGGTATGCAAAGAGGTAAAATTGTTCACAAGCGTTCTGTAAGCCGCTCAGTGCCACAACCGAATAGTTATGGCACAGAGAACGCATGTCGATGATATTTTACGTGGTAGAATTATTGGCCGCCTGGAATGTGGGCGTACTCAGACGGAAGTTTCAGTGGAACTTGGAATCGTCCAAAGTGTAATCTCTGGGCTTTTGCAACGATTCCAAAATGATGGAAATGTCAGTAGACGTTACAGTACAGGTCACCCCTGAGTTACAACGGCGAAGGACGACCGGTATTCGGCAGTAACTGCAAAAAGAACCCATGTGACTCAGCCCCCTACAGCCCAGATTTGGCAACCTACGACTCCCTCAGCTAAAATCACCTCTGTAGAGGAAAGGATTTCAGACCGTATAGATATAGTTCGTTTGCTTTGAGTAAAATGGGTGCAAGTAAAAGTTTACACATAACTAGTCATTAATATTTTGGATAGCTTATAAACCATTGACACCTGTACTGGTACTGTTTTATGTAGCTGCATAGAGACATATAGTTTAGTTTGACATTGTAAAATGTGACAAGTAATAATTTACATATAACTCAAGGATACATTTTCTAGCCTATAAAATATTGACACCTGCATCGATATCATATTATGCAGCTGCATAGACACAATTCGTTTAGTTTGACAGCTTAAAATGCGTTCTAGCATACTATGGAAACAGCTGAAAAGGAAAAATAAAAGATCTAACTTCCTTTCGCTGCTAATGCCAAATGTGAAAACCCTGCATTGAGGAAACTATCATCAATCTAGTCCATAACAACCTGATTCACGAAATCTAAGTATACCTGAGCCTGGTCGTAGTTATTCCAAGCGTAGCGCTCACAACCTAGCATTACTGACCCTATAACTTTATCACTGTCTTTTCCCCTGCATCATTATTGGTAGTAAAATTCCTCTTACCCTGCACTTGCTAATTTAATTTTAAACTGAAACACAAGTGTCTTAAAGTTCAGCGGCCTTTCTCGCAGAGATGAATCCAGATCCAGATGAAGAGTTCTCCGTACAGAGATCTACACCCACCCCGAACTTGACGTATTTATTTGTTCGTGATTACAAGTTGCGTTTTGCCATTATTACCCGAGCCGGCCATAAGCGCGGGCCGAAAAAGGATTTTATTATCCTGGAAACTCGAATTTCTCAGAGCCAGCTCTCCGATTGTGTTCATAATTCAAGACGGATTGCCGTTCCGCTGTGTCATTGAAGCCGAGCTGCGGCTCACTTACCTCCCGATGCAGATGGTGGCTGCTTCTGCCTCCTTTTGTGCGGGGTAATTAGAAGGTGGTTTCGATCTCGACTTTTTTCCTTGAACGCGCTCGCATTGTGGAGGTTATTGCGATAAGCAGGTTGTTAGTTTTCTTAAGAAAGCTATTTTCTTGAAGGTTCTCAGCTTCCATGCAATGTTGGCAGCAGTTCCTGTTATGATGTGGCGCGGGAGTCAATGATACGCAAAACTGTGTGGTGGTTCAAATGAGGAAGGGCTTGACCCTCCGAATAATTTGGAGGAGTTATCAAGTCCATCAAGATCTGACAAATTTCGCTTATGATGAGATATATCGCCATAAGATATTACCATTTTTTTTACGATGACGATATTGAGATCTGATCAGTCTTTTCTAATGGACAAGATATCTCGTCCACCAAAATTCGGAAGTTTTACTCGATACGAGGTACCTCGTCAAAAGAGACACAAGAAGTATTAAGTAATGTTTGCCGAAGTAGAATCTTGATAAAATAAGAAATGATTTTATAGCACCTAACTTTTGAAGTGGTTTCGACGAGATATTTCATCCATCAAGATCTGACCAATTTTTCTAATGAGGAGCCCTTAAGATATTGCAGCTGATGTCGAGATCAGGGTATGGTGAGTTTTGCTTATTACGAGATACCTGATTAAGACTATCACCAGGAGGGTTAAGACATGGGAAATCAATTGCATCGCATTAATGTGTAAAACCTTCATCAAAAAGCGTGCAACATAGTCTTCAGCTGAAAGAATGTTTTGATGAGCGAAATTCGTGTTTGAGTTTTTATGGCACAAGGGCCATATTTGGCTAAGTCTGACACAAGACAGACATCGTCAGGTAATGGACAAACACACACAATGAAAGTGTTTTATTGTGATCGAAGAAATAAACTCAAGAATATCCAAACTTACGCTACCTACAAGTAACTGTTGATGTATAATAGGAATCTAAGATTAGTTGATTGATTTTGAGTTTTATGGCGTATTAGGGCCATATTTGGCCTAATTGCGCCAAACGTAAGGCAGATAGTTTATACATGTAATTAGTAATTGCGAAGACAAAGGTTGGTGAGAAGAAAGATCGCTTAGGCATCTTGGGGTCACGACTCCTCTATTTACCAGAGAGTAAACCAGGAATCTGTAAGATACACTTAATCATTTCAAGCTGAAGAATGCTTCTATATGCAATCTGAACTGAGAGCCTCTGATAAAAAATATTTGGATGGCCATATCTGGTGTGGCCGTATCTGGTGGGCATGATAAAAATGTTTTGGAGAACAGTATCTGGTCTCCAGACCTGAGCTCAATGTATTCGTAACAACTTATTTATCTTGCGCTTACGGTACTTTAACTTACATGTACGTTTTTTTGTGGACAGGCTGGTTAAACCTCATCCTAACTCAAAACAAATATTTCTCGAATAGCTAATAACTATAACAATTGCTCCTCGATCTTTCGAAAAATAAGAGATCCTATCCGTTTTAAATAGCATTGTAATATAACGAGACTAGTTTATTGAATTCGCATTCCGTGACATAAGAACCACACATCATACACACAGATGCGACATTTAAGAGTTACATTTACTCGATGCCATTTAGATACCGCAAGTGCCGTGACATAAATGTCACGATCTATGTCGCGTGAAAGCGCGCACTCAGGCATTGAATGATTCATTCTAGATAGTCTTTTCTTGGCGGTGGAGAACGATCTGCTTATTGCATTTAGTGTCGCAGAAGGCACCTGCCTTTAATTTTTCCGCTTATTGGATGCCATTTTGATACTCTAAATGTCGCGACATTAATATCACGATCTGTGTCGCCGCATGTAAACGCGTAATCAGACATTGAATGATTTATTCAAGAGAAAGTCTTGTGTTTACTGCGAAGAGTGGTCTGCTTAAGACATTTTGAGTCACAGAAAGCACTGTCTTCACCTCGTTCTTTACGCTTTCTCGGTGCCATTTAGATAATCTAGCTGCCGCGATATTCATGTGATAATCTATGTATGGTGAAAACGAGTATTTGGGCATTGAATGATTCATTATAGAGAAAGCCTTTTCTTTACGGCTGAGAGTAGTCTGCATGAGACATTTTTAGCCACAGAAGACACTCTGCCTTCACTTATAGTTTTCGAGAATTTCTTGGTGCCATTTAGATAACTAATACTCTAGATGCCGTGACAGTGTGACAATCTTTAAGTCATGTGAAAAAGCGTCTTGGGCATAGAACGATGCATTCTGGAGTCTTTTCCTTACGGTGGAGAATGACTCTGCTTGAGACAGATATTATTTTGTGTCGCTGGAGACACTGGTTTTAATTTTGTCCAATCCCTTTCTATATTCAATCACCTATCAGATTGATAAAAATTTGGTTGATTTAGCAACCGAATTTTATGAACCTTTGTATGAAAATATATTTGTTTTTAGACAACTCAATACAATCAACTCATGTTTACACTTTACGCAATTAATCAGCCTTCAATACTGACAAAAAAGTAATAAGCGAATTCAAAGAAATACGGTTCGAATAACTTCAATTTATCGTCACTGGCCAAGACAGAAAGTGCAAGGGCTTGAACTTTTTAGGTCTGCTTTTTGACAGGTGCAAGCCTCACGGCGCTGATTCTTGCAGCGCAACATGATATAAAGTTCAGCAAGGACTGAGGTTTAGGATCCTTACTAGCGTGAATTGGTGCGAGCCCTTGATCTGTGCGCATCCAACCCCAGTCTGAAGGTTGTCTTTCGAATCACAACCAATTCTGGACTGTTAATTTTTACCGCATTTCTTTATCTTTTTACGAGTTTCTGCATCCTCTTAAATTTGAGATAGAATATACGGAACAATTTTTGTAAAAAGTCACTTCTATATACAAATCAACCAAGAGCTGACTTCTAATGCTTATACTAATACTATACTTTGAAACTCATGTTTACTGAACAAATATGGGTGCAGAGAAGACATTTAGAACTGTATTTAAATCACAACTGAGAGGTATAACTTCTAATGTTTTGGCTAGTATTTGGCCTGCATTAAATGTTTCAGATTCGGTAAGGTAAGGTAAGGTAATTTTAGTTAACGTCGTACTAGAGCAACACAACGTGCTATTGACGACGTTCCGAGATCAATCCCTTACGGGAAAGATCCGAGGACAACACCTCGTAATTTTGAACCACGGTCAGACGACGAAGCAACACCTGATCTGGCACCCCACTCTCCAAACTTCCACACCAACCCAACGTGAGGACTTTCGGCCACAACAGATTTAAGGTGCACCAGCCGCCTCTACACCATACGCTTACAAACATCCATGCCCGTTCCCGGATTCAAACCAGGAACCTTCCGATCCAGAGGCTAACACCTTAACCACTATACCGGTTGGTCGGCTGTAATCGAGAATGGAGATTTGTAGCAAATCACAGCGAGTTTATCGCTTTAATCGTTGAATCGCTTAAATCGCGATTTGTGGATAGGATTTGGGTTTGCGGTTCTATGGCAAAATTGGACAAGCTGTCATCGGTTTGTAAAAACGGTTCTTGGATAAACCTTGGTGAAACCCTGGCCCGTGCTTCTTTGCTAATCCACAGATTAACCCTCATGGTGGTTGTCTCGACGAGATACCTCGCCATTAGAAGAAAACTGATCAGATCTTGATCTCATCATCATCAAAAAATCGACAGTATCTTCATGACAAGGTATCTCGCCATTAAAAAAATTGGCCAGATCTTCATGGACGAGATATCTAGTCAAAACTACTTGCAAAGTTTACTCGAGACTTGTAAATACGGTTTTGCTAGGTGCCTAATATCTTTCTGTTAAGATAGTTAACTCCAGACCTTCAATTCCAGGTGTTGTTCTTGTCTTCTGAATTTAGTTCAAAATTACGAGGCGATGTCCTCGGATATTTGGATGGATTCCGAACCGTCACCAATAGCCCGTTATGTTACACCAGCGTGACGTTAATTAACTACCTACCTACCTACCTACCAGACCAACATTTCAGATATGACGTAATCTCTGGTTATTAAGAATATTTCTATATAAGTAACGGAACAGCGTTAGCCCGGTTTGAAGAGTAACGGATTAGCAATCGGAGAGTTGCGAGTTCGAATACAACCAAAGACCGTCGTGTGCATGGAGAGCTTGTGCTCGTTAAATCTGTCGTTGATGATAAAATGGTAATGGTAATTTTAGCTAACGTCGTACTAGAGCAACACAACGGGCTATTGACGACGGTCCGGAATCAGTCCCTTAAGGGAAAGATTCGAGGACAACACCTCGTAATTTTGAACCACGGTCAGATGACGAAGCAACACCTGAGCAGGCACCCCACTCTCCAAACTTCCACGCCAACCCAACGTGAGGACTTTCGGCCACGACAGATTTAAGATGCACCAGCCGCCTCTACACCATACGTTTACAAACATCCATGCCCGGACCCGGATTCGAACCAGGAACCTTCCGATCTAGAGGCTAACACCTTAACCACTATACCGGTTGGTCGGCAAATCTGTCGTTGAAGAGTAACGGATTATCAATCGCAGTTGCGAGTTCGAATACAACCAAGGACCGTCGTGTGCATGGAGAGCTTGTGCTCGTTAAATCTGTCGTGACCTCAAATATCCACATGCTGGCATGGAGTGGAAGTTTGGAGACTGGTGTGGTCTGACTGTGGTTCAAAATTATGTTGTGTTGTCCTGGGATCTTTCCCTAAGGGTTTGATCCGAGACCGTCGCCAATACCCTGTGTGTTTCTGTAGAACGACGTTAATAAACTACCTACCTACAAATCATTTTGGTGTAACCTCTGGTTATGTAGAATTTTTCTAAGCACGGTAAAGCAAAAGCGAACAAGTTGAATGATACCAATATGTTTGATTTAATTCACCCCTCTAAATACCATCGTCTTAACGAAACGTGATATCAAGCTCTTCCAATAAATCATAACGCACGGCACAAACAAGTAAATGACAACAAACGGGTTTAATGACCATCTTTCTCCAGTGGAAATGTCTTTAAGAAGAAAGAGCGGTATTTGGGGGGACGCATTGATTTCTAGTGACATTAAATGGAGCCTGCGCCTAGTAATCAAAGGTGTCTTATTTCAGCTTCTGAGATGGGACCGGAATATTTTATCGATCCTACGTTCCCTCCTAACCTTTGAGTTGAAATAAGACTTTCGTCTCAGACCTTTCGTTCGCGTTTTTGGGGGGTTTATCCAACTTTTTCACCTTTTTTTATTGACGCAGAAAAAACGTGGGCCCACGCGAGATCCCATTTAGATGCTCTCGCGGCATACAGGTATCATTTGATTCTGATCCACTGCAGAGCACTAGGTCGAGTCACGACTTCGTGTCCTTCTCGGCAGACAAACGCAAGAGTGGCGAATTTTTTTTGCTGGGGAGGGAGTAATTCCTTGCACGATTTGGTGTTTTAGGCATGCTATGTCATATCAAACCTGCAAGAGGTCAATATTAATATTTATATTTTAATTGTGAGCACTGTCATGCCACTCTTGCTGTTGCCAACTGGATTATTTTTCACTCGTGGACGTGATTTTGAAGGAAGGTATTTTAATTATTGTCACCCTGGAGCAACACAAAGGACTATTGACGACTGTCCGACGGTTTTAATAATCCGGAGGACTGTATCTGGACTGCAGAGTGGTTGTTATTACCCAGAAGGCCGTATCTGAACTGTGGGCCGGTTCTAATTATCTGAAGTTTGGAGAGTGGGGTGCCAGATCAGGTATTGCCTCGTCATCTGACCGTGGTTCAAAATGACGTGGTGTTGTCATCGGATCTTTCCCTTAGAGGGTTGATACCAGACCGTCGTCAAAAGTCCGTTGTGTTGCTGTAGTCAAATTATCTAACTATTCGGGGAGCTGTATTTGCACTATGGACTGGTTGTAATTACCCGGAGGGCCGTATCTGGTCTTTGGACCGTGTAAACCAAATGGCTATAAATTATTTATCTTATGCGTACGGTCTTTTTTCTTACTCAATTCAGATTTTTGTCGACGCCATCTTACCCCATCAGGTAGGCAGGTATTTTAATTAATGTCACACTGTTGAAGAACGATGTTCTATTGGCGATGGTCCGGAATCAAACCAGAAGGGAGAGATTCGATGACAGTACCACGTGATTTCGAACCACGGCCAGATGAAGAGGTCACACCTGAGCTGGAACCCCAATGATCAAACGTAATTTGAAAATAAAAGACGCATATTTAACCCTCTAAGTGATTTCGACGTGATATCACGTCCGTCAAGACCTGAAAATTTTTGTTAAGGAAGATATGGCTATAACTAATTATGTTATGATTAATTATGTTTATTATGTTAATGAAGATATGATTGTAAGAGGTTGCCGTTTTTAGACGGTGGCGAGGTCGTTTCAGTTTTGATGACGAGTTAAAAGATCAGTTCTCTTCTAACGACGAGACATGAGCAACAGATTCTTCAAAAAGTATTGTGTTCTAAAAAATGGAACAGGAGAATATTTCCAAGGGACTGTATTCTAAGAAAAAGAACAAGTGAACTATTACAAAAGATACTATTCTAAGGAAAAAAAGAAATAAATCTTTACAAAGGATTCTATTCGAAGGAAAGGAGCAATAGAATTTTTCCAAACTTCTATATTCTAAGAAAAAGAACAAGATAATGTTTCAACGGATTATATTTAAAGTGAAAGATCAATATAATCATGCTAAAGTATTCTACATCCTAAGGTAATGAGCAAGAGTACACTAGGATTCTATTATACGGTAATGAGAAAGGAAACCAACGAATTCTATTCTAAGAGAATGACTAACAGAATGTTACCAAAGAATTATCTTATAAGGTAATGAGCAAGGGAATCTTTCCAAAGGATTTTTTCTATTCTAAGGAAATGTGTAAAAGAATATATACAAATGAACCTATTTTAAGGAAATGTGCAATAAAGTCTTTCCAAAGGATGCTATTCTAAGAAAATGTGCAATAGAATATATTCAAGTTATTCTTTTATGAGAAAATTAACAATTGAATCTTTACATTCCACATTCCATTATATTTTGAAGAAATGAGCAAGAACCTTTCTAAAGGACTCTATTCTAAGGAAATGACTAATATTATCTTTCCGAAGTATTCAATTCTGAGAAAAGGAGGAATAAAATTCTTCCAGTACATACTATTATAAGAAAAGGAACAATAAAATCCTTCCATTGGATTATATTCTAAGGAAGGAACAATGGAATCTTTCCAAAGGAATTTAATCTAAGAAAATGACCAAGAGAATCTTTCAACTGATACTATTCTGAGTAAATGAGCAATAAAATCTTTGCAATGGATTCTATTCTAAGGGAAGGAGCAAGATAATCTTTCCAGCGGATTCATTCTGAGGAAACTAGCTATAGAATTGTTTCAACGGATTATATTATAAGGAAATGAGCAAGAGAATCCTTCCAGTGGATTATATTCTAAGGAAGGTGCGATGGAACCTTTCCAAGGGATTCTATTCTAAGGATATGAGCAAAATACTCCAAACGGATTCTATTCTAAAGAAATGAGCTATAAAATGTTTCCAATTGATTCTATTCCAAGGACACGAGCAAGAGAATTCTTCTTACTGATTCTATTCCGAAGAATTGAGCTATAAAATTTTTCCAACAAATTATATTCTAAGGAAATGAGGAAAAGAATCCTTACAATGGATTATATACACAGGAAGGTGCAATGGAATCTTTCCAAGGGATTCTATTCTAAAGGAACGAGGAAGAGAAAACTTCAAACGGATTCAATTCTAAGGAAATGAGCTATAAAATCTTTCCAGTGGATTCAATTCTAAGGAAATGAGCTATAAAATCTTTCCAGTGGATTCTATTGTCAGGAAATCACCAAGATAATCCTTTCAACGGATTTGATTCTGAGGAACTGAGCTCAAAAATTGTCCAGTGGATTCTATTCTGAGGAAAGGAGCAATAGAATACTTCCAAAGTCTAAAAAAAAACCTTCGCATTCTTTTAACCTTTTGAACGATTCTATTACCCCCTGCGGAGTAAAATCAAAACTACACCACTCGGAAACCAGGGGGTTAACACCAGACACTCCCCACAAGTCTCAATAAGCAACCACACTCAGCAAACAAAAGACAATGGATGGCCCTAGCGAAAGCGAATGAAGTATCCCCCAATTTGCATGTATAGAGAAATGCGCAGAGTATTTGAAGTAATTTTAATTGCCCGCCGGAGGTATAAAATATACCCGTCACGCGCTCGCCCGCTTCACATAGGTAGCAAAAATAATCGAATCCCAAAGTAAAAGCACCCGGCGAAAACTGGAGACGTGAGCCCAATCCCAAAGAGCGCTCGCCCCCACCTGGTTCCTTTCTCATGGTCCGCGTCAGGCCTTGAGCTCGTCGGAGGGCGTGAGAAGGCAGCATTAAGTTGACGGGCGAAAATTCGGGGCGAAAAAAAAATAATCAAGAGGGTGGGCGCTTACAAAACGATGACTACCGAAACAATGAACTGAAATTCGAGCATCTTCCGGTCACGTTCCAGGCCAGAGCAAAGGGTTTCTTAATTTAGGCTCCCTCCGAACTCCCCTCGCAACTTCAGAATCGATGGCTCTTTTTTGCGTTTAAAAACTAGTTGACGCGACGCCTAGTCCTGGCGAGCATTCATTAAACTGCGATAATCTGACAAGTTGGGAGAGCTCTGGTGCATTTATACTTTCGCGCTGTCGAACAACTGGCTTGATGGTTCGGGGCTGTTTACTAAGCGACACGGAATGATCCGAGACCTTTCGGATATCTTTAACACTCAGAAGGTTCACACGCGTAATTCCACCTTCCATGACACCAGTATCTATGACTTCTGACCAATTCTGACATTCCAGAGGTTTCTATTGCAAGGATATGAGCAATAGAATCTTTCCAACATGGAATGATAACAAGGCGTTTTGGAGCCAGGGGTATCTTTAACTCTCTGAGGGGTTCGCACGCATAATATCATCTTGCAACCTGCAGGGTTCCATGACACCAGGGTGCATGACTTCTGATCACTTCTGACCTTCTGGACCAATATAATCTTTACCTAGGTTTCTATTGCAAGGATATGAGGAATAGAATATTTCCTATATGGAATGATACAAGTCGTTTTGGAGCAGGGGGTATCTTTAACTCTCTGAGGGGCTCGTACGTATAGTTTCATCTTGCAACCTGCAGTAATCCATGAATTCAGTATGCATGACTTCTGACTAATTTTGACTTTCTCGACCAATATAATCAATCCAGGGGGTTCTATTGTAAGGTTATGAGCAATAGAATCTTTCCGACATGGAATGATTCCAGGCGTTTTGGAGCAGGATGTGCAAAGTATCTTTAACTATCTGAGGGGTTTGCACGCATAATTTCTTTTTCCAACCTGCAGCATTCCTTGCGTGACTTCTAAATTAATTTTCAACATTGTGACATAGAGAATCTTTCCAAAAGATCCTATTGTAAAGAAATGAGCGATGAAATCCTTCGAAATGATTATGTTATAAAATAAGTATAAAGTGAAACTTTCTAAAGGATTTTATTCTGAGAAAATGTGCAATAAAATAAATCCATGGTTCTATTCTAAGGAAATGCACAATAGAATAAATCCATATGATTATATTCTAAGGAAATGAGCAATGAAATCTCTCCTAAGAATTCTATTTCAAAGAAGGGAATAGTAGAGAATTCTAAAGGATTCTATTTTTAGGTAGTTAGGTAAGTTACGTAAGCTATTGAATTAATGTCGCAAAGGAGCAACGCAACGGACTATTGGCGATGGTACAGGGTCAATCCTGAATCGAAAAATCAAGGACACCTCGTGTTTTTTAACCTGACCAGATGGCGAGATCAAGACCTCAGCTAGCACCCCACTTTCCAAACTTCCACACTATGCCAGCGTGAGGGCATTTGAGGTAGCGACATATTTAACGTGCACCATGCCTATTTACACAAACACGACTGTTTTCTGTTGCATCGAATTCAAACACGCAATCCCCTCAGTTAGTAATCCGTACTCTTCCAAGTAGGCTACTAGTGATAAAATGTAATAAAGTGTTTCCAATTTCAATGAAAGGCAACAGTGACAGTGATCACCAAGATCTCATTATTTGCATGTCCGTGGCATCCCGGTTGCAAGAGTAATGGATCCACAACCGGAGGGTTGTGAGTTCGAATCCAACCAAAGCACGTTAATTTTGTCGGGGCTTCAAATGTCCACACGTTGGCATGGTGTGGAAGTTTGGAGAGAGGCGCCATCTGAGGTTTGACCATATCATCTGATCGTGATTCTAAATTATGTGGTGTTGTCTTCGGATCCTTCCCCTCGGACCATCGCCATTAAACCGTTGTGTTGCACCAGTGCGACGTTAATTAAATACCTACCCTACTTCAATATTTAGAAACTTACTACCATTTCGCCAATGATCCGAAAAGGTAGTATTACCATACACTTAATCTTAGGCCCGGTGCACACATACGGTTTTTCAACATGCGGCACCGAAGCCCAACTATGCACACATAACCGTGAAATGACAAAAGTACTCATTTCGCGCCATTTGCGATAGATATTCTATGGAAGAAAACGTGTTTATTTCGCTTACTTGGTGTAAAAAAGTATATTTTAAAACAAAATAAACGTTTCACTGGATACAACCATTTATTAATTATTATTTATATTCAATATACACTCTATAACAAAAAAATCGACGCACCAAGAAGGAATCATCCGATTGCTTTGAAATTTCGTATGAAAAAATGTTTTGACCAAATATGCAAATGATTACAATTTGGTGTCCAATGAATGAATAGGGCGATCTCCAGCGCATCGGAACTGCGCATCCAGCAGATGTATATAAGGAGTTGTTCTTGAACTGTTGTTAAAAATTTCTGCTGCATTGCGATTTAGGATACCTTTTAACGACTGAAAAAATTCCTCGCCGCAGGATTCGAGCTCATTACGAACAACTTTCAGAGTTTGAAAGAGGTCGTATCATTGGATTGAAAGAGGCAGGTTGGGCAAATCGGAGAATCGCTCGTCATGTGAGTCGAAGCGATGCGGCGATTAGAAGATGCTGGCAAGAGTGGGTGGACAATGGCAGATTTCAGCGTCATGATGGTAGCGGTCGACGTAGAGCCACAACAGATCGCGAGGACAGATTGATTGTCAGATCAGCTGTCACAGCGCCTGATTCATCGCTATCAACCATCAGTCGTGCGACCCACACACGAGTGTCCAGCATGACCATTCACAGACGGCTGAGAGAGCGAAATCTACGCTAGTACCGACAGTTATGCCACCTGCCACTCACGCCTGGACACTGTCGAGCCAGATTACAGTGGTGCTTGGCTCGATCAGGCTGATATGATGCTGACTGGGGACGTATAGTCTTTAGCGACGAATCCCGCTTCCAACTTTGTCCTGACGATCATCGAAGACGTGTCTGGAGACGCCCAGGGCAGCGTGCTGATCCTGCTTTCACTATTGTACGCCACACGGGCCCTTAACAAGAAGTTATGGTCTGGGGTGCCATTTCCCTTGATAGCCGGACCCCTTTGGTCGTCATTAGAGGTACACTTACTGCACAGCGGTACGTTGACGACATTCTGAGACCTGTTTTGCTACCGTTCCTTTCGCAGTACCCTGGGCTTATTTTACAGCAAGACAATGCCAGACCACATACGGCACGTGTTGCTATGAACTGTCTTCAAGCTTGTCAAACACTTCCTTGGCCAGCCAGATCACCAGATCTCTCTCCCATCGAGCAGCATGTCTGGGATATGATGGGAAGGCGACTGCATCCGGTAGGGAATGTTGATGACATAGTCCGACAATTGGAGCAAATTTGGCAAGAAATACCGCAGGAGACCATCCGGGAGCTTTATCGGTCTATGCCACGCCTTGTGGCAGCTTGCATCCACGCTAGAGGCGGATCAATACCTTATTGAGCTCGTTACTGTAACTCTGAAATAAATCATTCAATTCTTCTGAAATTTTAATCATTTTCTATTCTGTACATAATTTTCCTATCCACCAATTTTTGTCTCCATCGGACAACTCCTTCTTGGTGCGTCGATTTTTTTGTTATAGAGTGTATTTATGAAAACATGGTACTTCAGATCGGAGAAGCGTGTGCGGCGAACTGCGGCTCTATGGGGAACTGCGGTACAAATTGCACGCAAGTTGGACGTGCATCGCCGCTGCGGCGTCGGATGTATGTGTGCACTACTCCATTGGATCTAATGTATCTTAGACCGCACTTACGTTGCGGCAGCGGCGCCGCATGTTGGAAAACCGGATGTGTGCACCGGGCCTTATACTTCATGTTTATTTTAGAATGGCACCAAAACTGTCCTAATTTATTGAAGATATTCTTTTAAATATACGTATGTATGATTTCAGTCCTCCATTCTCATTAAATTTAGTTTTAATTATTAGTCCCTGCTTATCCGTCTTATTTAGGTAAAGTAGGTAATTTTAATTAACGCCGTACTAGAGCAACACAACGGGCTATTGACGACGGTCCGGGATCAATCATCTATGGAAAAGAGCCGAGGACAACACCTCGTAATTTTGAACCACGGTCAGATGACGAGGCAACACCGGAGCTGACAGCCCCACTCTCCAAACTTCCATACCAACCCAACGTGAGGACTTTCGGCCACGGCAGATTTAAGGTGCACCAGCCGCCTCTACAACATGTGTTTACAAACATCCATACACTGACCCAGATTCGAACCAGGAACCTTCCTATCTAGAAGCTAACACCTTATCTACCAGACTGATTGGTCGGTGTTTCTTATTTAGGCCTTTAACCCTTCTTTGCATAATGGTGGAAATTTCCATCATAACATTGAATGCCCAAAAATTATATAAAAGAACAAGTTCACTTTAAGTTGATCGTGTCTGGATACCTTTTTAATGTCCATTGCATAAAAAAAACATAGCTGTCAAAAATAAGCAAGTGTCACTATCAGTAAAACGAGCTTGAAGTTGTCATTCCGCTGTTTGTTGTAGTTGCAATAAACGTATGATTTCGTTTTTAATTTTGTTTTATTATATTTGAATTTCTATTGCTAAAAAAGTGAAAATGAGTGGAAGAAAGGTTTGTAACATGTGTTTCTGTTATTTTTAGAGCAATTTCTGAAAAAGTTTGCGTTTAATTTAAAAAAATACCACATGATACCATCATATTGTTTTTTCCTAAATTTATACTATAAATATATACTAAGATTTTTTAAACCATTTTTCCTTTAATTTTGAACATGAATTATATCACCTTGATTTATTTCACCAATAAAGAAAAAATCATGCAAAGAAGGGTTAACAATCCTGGGGGTTGATTGTCTCCACGAGGTATCACGTCATTAGCAAAACTAGTTAAATGTTGATGGAGGAGATATCTCGTCATTAGAAAAAAGAAAACTGACCAGATCTTGATCTTGTCATCATAGAAATAGGAAATATCTTCATCATTCGGAATTCAATCTGCATTCTTGATGGCGAGTTATTTCATTATCAGAGACACAAAACTGATCAAATCTGGATGGGCGTGATAACTCGTCATTAGAAAAAAAACTGATCAGATATTGATATCTAAATCATCAAAATAGGTACTATTTTCAATATTCTCGGAATTCAATATGCATTCTTCAGTTACAAGGTATCTCGTCATTAGCAAAATTGTCCAGATCTTGATGGTCAAGATATCTCGTCGAAACCACTTGGGAAGGATTAAACAAAAAAAAAAATGTATCGTCATCTTACTTCATACGTATTCAATTGTTTGATCAAAAATGTTTTTAAAATATTTGAGGAAATGGTCACTTGTCAAAACCAAAATATTCAATTCAGCTAAAAAATATAAAAACTTAATACCACTGTTCTGTAGTTCTATCAAACAATCAAAGGATGTTTACTCGACATGCAGTAAAAATTCAAGTAGACCAATCGAAAGGTTTTATAGATATCATGCCAACTCCCCACTCGTATAAACTCAGTCCCGAGAAAAACGCGTTTAAAGTTTCAGTAATTAACTGAAACATATTCAGTGCTTATAATATTTTCTTGCTACACCAGGGGGAGGGGGGGGGGAGTGCCATACAGTGTGATTATCTTTCGACCGTCACCTTTTGATGACAAATTGTTGTAAGACAACTTATAGAATTTACATGTTTATGAAGCAAGGCACGCTCCAAATTTTACATCTGCGCGCTATAACATCTGCGCGCGTTTGTTAATGATTTATAACTGGGCTAATTTTGCGAACTTTGACTTGAAATTCGGCCTGCTGTTAACACATGTTTTGAGACTATAAGATAAAAAATTACGTAAAATTTACAAATGGAATTGGGATTGTAATAAAACGATTTAAAATTGAATTAAATATACAATAAAATAATAAAATTTTTAGAACATTTGAAACATTTACTCTGTATTCTCTTTCAATATTTATTCTGCATTCTTCCAATGTTTATTCTGTATTCTTCCAATGTTTATTCTGTATTCTTTCAATTTTTATGATATGGCAGTCGTATTAATAATTAAAATTACAGATCTATATTCCAGTGTCTCTATATCTAATATAAACATTAAACAATTAAGTTATCGTGATACTATTACATAAATCTCTTGTTTTTCTCTTGATCCATCCAAACTTGCAGTATGCACTTTTGGGATCACTCAAAAAACAATTCTCAAACCCCGTAAAAACTGCAAGTTGCTAAAAAGTGCTAAGAAAGGCAATGACGGTTTGGAAGCGGGATACAACGTAAGTGAATTCATTCTCCATTATGAGACTATTCAACCAAGCTTACAAATAGCAGATTTTATTTCATCAAAGTAAAAACAATTCTCAAAACCCGCAAAAACTACAAGCGAATTAAAAAATGCTATGAAAAAGCAATGATTTGTGCGTTATCAACATATACACTACCCTACAATAATGGACCGAATAGCAAGATGTGATAGTATAAGGGTAAGAATACATACTTTAATAGGGGGATGGTCCCCCACGTGCTGCAGTTACACTAAAAACCCTTCTGGACATACTTTCAACAAGGTTTTGATACACAGCATGGGTATTTGTGTCCATTCCTGTTGCAAGAATATCGCCAGCTCAGTAATAGATTTCGGACGTGGTTCCCTGGTCCGTAAGCGCCGTTCTAACTCGTCCCACAAAAAATCTATTAGGTTTAGCTTGGGACTCTGAGCAGGCCAGGGAAGACGTTTTACATCCATATCTTGATACCACTGCTTGACAGAGGCTGCAACATGACATGGAACGCTGTCGTCCTGGAAGTAATATTCGTCCATTCCATAAAACTGCCAGAGCGTAGGAGGAACGTGACTATCCAAAATGTTCATGTAGGCGTCGGGGTTCAACTTACCAGGAACAACATGCAAAGGTCCGTACCATGAAAAACACCACCAAACAAGTATGCAAGTTTTATGCAAATCCGCTGGCGTCCGGTCAATTATTGTAGGGTAGCGTATGTATTCATACTGCTTTACGAGACGATCCAACCAAGTGCAACAAGCAGATTTGCTTGGATCAATTGAAAAACAATTCTCAAATCCTGTAAAAACTACATCCGAATAATGAAGCATATAAAAATTTCTATGAAACAGTATTGATTATATGCCGGTGGCATCCAACATTTGTGTATTAATTCTACTCTATGCGACGATCCAACCAAGTGTAATATGTAGATTTGGTTGATTAAGTGAAAAACAACTTTGAAATCTCATAAAAACTACAAGAGGATAAAAAAAAAATTGCTATGAAAAAGCAAAGACGGTTTACAATCGGCATTCAACACTTATGTATTCATTCAACTCTATGAGACGATCAAATCAAGTGCAATATGCAGATTTGGTTGGATCAAGAGAAAAAAAATCAAATTTTATTCTTAAATCACGTAAAAACTACAAACTGATAAAAAAAAAAGCAATGACGTTTGCGAAGCACCGGTAATATACTATGTGAATTCATTCTTCTTTGAGAGACGATTCAGCTTATCTTGCTACTTGCAGATTTGATTGGATGAAAGAAAAACCAAGTATCAAATCCCATAAAAACAAGCGAATAATGAAGCATTTAAAAAAGGTTCTGAAGAAGCAATGACGATTTACGATCAGCATCCAACATTTGTATATTCATTCTATTTTATGAGACGATATTTAAGCAAGTGCAATATGCAGACTTGGTTAGATAAATAGAAAAACAATCCTTAAATCCCGTTAAAACTGTAATGAAGCAAATAAAAATAAGCTATGGAAAAGTAATGACAATTTGCAAGCACCATCCAACATATCGCACCCCTGCAAGAAAAGTGACGCAACTCAAAATTGCAAAGTTTGAGAAAAACATCAACTTAAAGGATACTATAAAACTTATAGTGAAATAATATAAGCTTCTTTTAAATTTTAGGTAAGTATTTATGGTGGTAACTTCTATTATATTCTATAGAATAGTAATATAACACGCTGGGGCACCTCAAACATATTTTTCAATGACATAACATAAATTTTTTTATTCTTTGACCTGTGTCACTTTTCTTGCCGGAGTGCAATATGTGTATTCATTCTTTTATGAGACGATCCAACCAAGTTTGCATACCAACTGAACCAACGAAATCTGCATAGTACAAACACGTTTGCAATATGCAGATTCCGTTGACCAAATTTTCATATCACGAACAAATTTGCAATATGGAAATTCGGTTTGATAAATGGAAAAACAATTCTCAAATCACATAAAAACTACAAGCAAACAATGAAGCGGTGAAAAAAATGCCATGAAAAAGCAATGACGATTTGTAAGCGGCACTAACATTTGTGTATTCATTCTCCTTTATGAGACGATTTGGCAACCACAGCCACTAAATCTCAGTAGGAAGCGCTTTTCGTACAGAAGCTCGTCGAATAAAAATAAGCGGGCAGAAACATCTTTCCTGTTTCTTTCTTGTCTAACTCAGTAACAAAGTATGAAATCATTATTTCCCCGTCCGGCCCTCGTAATAATGTGAGGCCGATGAAAATCATAGCCCTTTTCGGTGAAACTATTGTAATCATCTTGCCCAAGTCTTCAGAGTTTGACGCCATAACTCTGTTATTTAAAACGCTTTCTTGATGTCCGGAGATTTTGATATAATGAAACCGAAAAAATGGATTAAACCACAGTTCTGCCAACGATAGTCGTGACCACCATTCTTTAGTGCCGCTATTTTGGCTAACGAATAGGGTTTATATTAAATCCCATCTCGAACAACCCTCTTTCATAAAAGACTGCCACTCCTGTTTACTTAACAACTCACGTGTTCTTTAAGTGCTCACTTTCAAGAGTACGTGAAAGCCTGCTATCAAATCTTTTAAAAAGATAGCGGTCACGAACTCGAGGAGATTTGGTGATATATCTGGGCTTTCCGAAATGCGATTCTAATGAATATGGGCATGCGAGGTGCTAAATTGAGACTCCATTCGCCGGGTTGTTACGAGCTACATCGGATTGGATGGAAAGGGTTGCATTTGAATCCAACTTTTTATTGCTTATTTGGATTACAATTTTAACTTATTTAACTGTTGAGAAATTAGGTACTTGATGTTTTCATTTTTATAGAAGAAATCTGGTCATCAGGAAAACTTTTCGTGGCCACTATGAATTTTTAGTCGAAGACTTGGGAAACTGCTATCCAATCTTTAAAAAAGTCACGAACTCGTGGAATTTGGTGATATATCTGGGTCTTCCGAAATGCAATTTTAATGAACATGGGCATGCATGCGAGGCGCTAAATTGAGACTCCATTCGCCAGGTTACTACTAGCTCCACTGAGTTTGAGGGAAAGGGTTGAATTTTAATTTAATTTTTTATTGTTTATTTGCATTAAAGTTTTAACTTTTTTAACAGTCTAGAAATTAAGTATTTGGTGTTCTCATCTTTATAGAAGAAATCTGGTCACCAGAAAAACTTCTCGTGGTCATTATGCATTTTTGGTAGAAGACTTGGAAAACTACTATCCGATCTTCAAAAAGATAGCGGTCATGAACTCGAGATTTGGTGATATATCTTGGCTTTCCGAAATGGATTCCAATGAACATAGGCATGCGACATGATAAATTGAGACTCGATTCGCTGTGCTGTTACGAGCTAAATCGGATTTGAGGGAAAGGGTTACATTTGAATTTAGCTTTTCATTGCTTATTTACATTACAATTTTCATTTTCGTTGCTAATTTGCATTAATTCTAACATTTTTTTTTTTGACAGTCTAGATTTGTAATTATTTTGGTATTTTAAGTTTTTATTTTTATAGGAGAAATCTGGTGATCATAAAAACTTCATTTGGCCATTATGCATTTTTGGTAGAAGACGTGGTAAAATGCTATCCTATCTTTAATAAGATAGCGATCACAAACTCGAGGAGATTTGGTAATATATCCATGCTTTTCGAAATGCGGTTCCAATTAATATAGCGTAGGTGAGGTGCTAAATTGAGACACCGTTCACTTGGTTACATTGAACTACTTAAAGGGTTACATTCTCTTAAATGTAACAAGCTACAACGAGGGATATGATTATATTTAACTTTCTATTGCTCATTTGCATTAAAATTTTTACCTTCCTTTGCTTTTATTTATTCGACAGAATTAGATTATATAATGATGAATGGCTCTTCGAATTTAAAAAAAATAAGGGTCAATTTGAAGCAATCAGAATACTTACCCGTCACCTTTATATCGTTTTAAGAAGAATGATACAGCTGCCTTCAAATCTATCCTATGCCGAACACTTCGTTTTACAAAAAAATTAAGTATAATTTTTTAAATGTTTTTGAAAAATAAAGAAGGGTTAATTAGAAAACGTGCCCGTTACTTTTACATCATTTTTGGAGTAGGTCGAAAGTTGTAGGAAAAGTACAAAGAAATGAAGATCTTTGAAAAAATAAATAAGGGTCAATCAAAAGCACAACTTTTACTGTCAAAACAAATTAATCCATTTGTAAATTTCTTGCATTAACGAATCGCATTTCAAAAACACACACGTCTGGAGAGTTAACATCTTAAATTCCTCAACATCATCAGTTCTCTGAGTATGCATTCCTAGCACTTCAACTTAAATGAGGAAGGCACAAAGAGGCATATATTGGTTGTCATTACACAAACAATGTCGTGATCCACGGTGGATTTCCTTTGAAGCATTGAAAGATAAATCACCAACACAACAATCAAAGTTCACTGATATCATCTACGGAGAGAAAAAAATTCGATGTATCGCGTGTTTGTATGAATCTCTGTATTTTATTAAGTTTCCCGCTGGCCACATTTGTTATGGACAGTAAAGTTCGTCGATAACAATCTTCCAAAAAGTCCGGGAACAATTGAAACACGAAAAATAATGCCTAACATTTCCTTCTTAAGTATCTTTTATTTCCTTGAACTAGACCATGAAAATTAGGGATACGGAGGCATTAATAAAAATTTTAAACTCTCCTATCAAAATAGTTTTTCCGAGACTTATTTTTCAATTCCTTTCGAAATGATCTGTTATTCTCAAGGCAGGTACAAAACTACTCCCCCGCAAAAGAAAATATTCTATCATCTGTAGCATCTTTTTACGTTTTGTTTCAAGTTTCAAGCTAATATGTGTGCTTCAATTGCTTAGTTGCGCCAAGATATTTCGTTCATCAAGATTTTAGCAATTTTACTAATGACAGTTATTTAATATTTCGTTTATCAAGACTTTGACAATTCTACTAATGACGAGATACTTCGTTATAAATAATGTAAATTGAATTCCGAATGGTGAAGATATTGCCAATTTTTGATGACGATATTAAGATCAGGCTAGTATTTTCTAATGACGAACAATCTCGTCCGTCAATATCTGGTCAGTTTTGCTAATGATGAGATACCTATCTACACAAATCTCAGGAGGGTTAAAAACGTCTGTACTACAAGGTACACTGGCGTGCAAAACTAATGGAATGTCTTTATTTTTAACTCACTTGGTGGTTGGCCGACAAGGTATCTTGGTCTGGTCATCATTAAAAATTGACACAATCTTTGTCCTTCAGAATTTCATCGGTATTCTTGAAGACAGAGATTTCATTAGTAATATTTCTTCCTTCTTGATGTACGAGATAACTCATCGAAATCACTTTAATTAATTGAAATTAATTGAAATAGTCTGTACCGATGTGCATAGCTGAGGATTTTCAGTTGAACGTTGTGCATATTCAAATTTTGGAATCGTGGTGTCAGAAGCTCTAACATAGGAACGGGATCTGCTATTGCAAGGACTCATCCCCAACCAATTTCTCAGTATGCAAACGTAGTGCAAAATCTGCATCAGTGTTCTATGTAGTCATACTGCCAACAAAGTGCCTCCTTCTATCATTTTTTAAAAGTTTTCAGGTACCCTTCTGTCTTATGGTACCCAGTGTAATATCACCACTTCATTTCAAAGATTTGCTTATGACGAGATACCTCGTCGAGACAACCCCCAGGAAGGTTAAGAACAAATATTTAACCCTGTGAGTGGTACACATGTATAATTCCTTTCATAGCACATAGTACACTGGCGTGAAATACTTAATCCTCCTGGTGGTTGCCTCGATGAAGTATCTCGCCACTAGCAAAACTGACCAGATCTTAATAGACGAGGTAGTTCGTCGTTAAAAAAATAACCTGATTTTTTATCTCATCAAAAAACGGCAATTTCTTCATCATTCGTAATTTAATTGGCACTTTTTATGACAAGATATCTCGTCAATAGCAAAATTTTAGAGATCTCAAAGGACGAGATATTTCGTCGAGATTACTTGGAGGGCTTAAAAACCTGAACTGATTTATGTTGCTGGTTGTCGTATCAGAGTGCATACTGCCGTTTTGCTGTTTGTAAATTTCGATTGAACATTAAAGTTAAAAATAATGTTGGTACCAATTTTAATGCAGTATGCATCGAAGACCTACTGATAATTCATCTTCAAGCAATCTACAAAGAATGGCAAGGATCCCCACAACTGTATATGCCCTACCACATTTCAAATGCCTATCTTCATACTTATGTTCTATGGAACATTAAAGGTAGAACCATTTTTTTAGCAATTTTAATTCAGAATACAGACCTATTGACGGTAGGTCTACAAGTAATCGACAAAGAACATTTCTACCAATTCCGATACAGCATTCAGTGAAAACATACTGACGGTCGATCTTCATGCAATCGACAAAGAACGTTTGCATCAATTTTGATATAGCCTGCAGTGTGAAGACGTACTGACTATTAATTAGTCTTGAAACAATCTACAATGATTATTTTAACCAATTTTGATACAGCGTGCAGTAAGGACCTGCCGACGGTCGGTCTTCAAGCAATCTACAAAAACCGGCGAGGATCCCCACAGCCGAGTCAGCTTCTAGCGAGTTTCAAATACCCATAGCCTCAACTACTGTGTGGCGTGAGAGCGGGGCCGACTGCGATTGACAGACGCCAAGGGCCGACCCGGGAAACACCCCACGCCGGTATTGCTGACAGTGATTGCTGGGTCAGTGCCTCAAAAAATTAAAGACTACCGTCTCGACTCGCCGTTGGTAGCGCATAGCTTTCAGAGCGAAAGGCTGGATTAATTTATCTTCCAGGTTTGAAAATTTTCAGGCTAAAAATGTGTGACAACAGAGAATCCAGGTGGGGACTCTGGGTATCTAAGTATATCAACGAAAGTATTGGTATCTTATTTCTATACAGCAAAATAATAAATATTGTAAATGGACAGTGAAACGCCACAGAAAATGTTTTTGTGTTTAGAAGACAGATGCTGACTCTGGTACCAGAGCATATATCCTTGAAAGTTATTGATATCTTATTTCTGTGAAGCGAACGAATAAATATTGTAAATGGAACTGTGGTAAGCCACAAAAAATTTTGCTTATGTGATGTAAAGTCAGATGGAGAATTCAGGGACTCTAACTATTCTTGAAAGTTATTGATATCTTATTTCTGGAAAGAAAAGAATAAATATAGTAAATAGAACAGTGATAAACCACAGAAAATTTTGTTTTTGTGATGAGATATAATATTTATATCGTATTCCTACATAAAGCAAAAGAATAAATATTATGAATGGAACAGTGGTAAGCCACACAGAAAATTTCACTTTCGCATTCAACCCGTTGTGTTGCTCCAGTGCGATAGAACTTCAACTACCCATCTAGAATCTTCAAGCCTCAACAGAGTAGAAGGAAAATAATGGAAAACTTTGCAACAATGGAAGTCGCTTCAAGGAGGATGAATATTTGCTGATGTGGTTCTGCATCCTTTCCTAAGTGGATGGGCTTGAATGTATTTGTAAAATCAATGACCGAGTCAATTTGCGATTCACAAATCCTCCATGTAAATAATTTGAAAATAACTATTCCCCACTAAATTTTACATAATTCAAAAGGTTCATTTGCCTATTTACGAAAGTCCTCAGCTGGTCAATCTTTCAAAATCAACGACCTAGTCAATTGGCGATTAACAAATCCACCATGAAATGAAATATTAAAATAAATATTTCCAACTTAATTTTCTATCAACCAAAATGTTCATATACCTATTTACGAGAACCATTAGCTGATGATTAAGTAGACAACGACCGATTCAATTGACAATTCATAAACCCCCATACGATAAAATATTGAAATAACAATTCAGCACTTAATTTTACATCACCCAAAACGTTAATTTACCTATTTGCGAAAGTCGTCGATTGATTAAGATTCTAAAATCAACGACCAAGCCAATTGGCAATTCACAAGACCTCCATGCAAAAAAATGAAATAACAATTCAGCACTTAATTTTACATACAAGAGGTTCATTTGACAGTTTGTTCTCAACCGATTAAGTTTACCAAATAAATGACCCAGTCAATTAGCGATTCACACATACTTCATGGTATTAAGTATTAAAACAACAATTTCTAACCACCCAAAATGTTAATTTCCCTATTTGTGAAAATCTTCTGATTATTCTTGTAAAATAAACAACCGAGTGTCAATTGGCGATTCACAAATCCTCCGTGTAATAAATATTGAAATAACAATGCACAGTACTTAATTGTACCTCACCCAAAGCGTTCCTTTGCCTTTTGGCGATAGCCTCAGCTGATTAAATTTGTAAAATCAACGACCAAGTAAATTGGCGGTTCACAAATCCTTCATATGATAATATTGAAATAACAATTCAGCCCTCAATTTAATTCATCCAAAAGATTCATTTGCGTATTTTATCTCAGCTGATTAAGTTCGTAAAACCAACGACCTAGTCAACTGGCGATTTGCAAATCCTCCATGTAATAAAATATTAAAATAACAATTCAGCGCTTAATTTTACATCGTCCGAAACGTTTATTTGCCTATAAAACCGTGTTGCATAAAACAAACGAGCTGTTATGCAAGTAACAGCGTAATCGATCCCGCCTCGCCTCGCTTGGCGAATGATAATAGATCGCGTAACACATATCAGAAGGGCTTTCAAAAAGTGTAATGAATCGGGAATTAGAAAGTATTTTGAACAGCGCTTACCTTTTTCCAGCGTACAAGGTCAAGGTGATCTCTGTCAGAGCTAACATCCTCATTAAATTCCCCGTGCCTTTAATGAGGAAATAGGATTGCACTTATTTGAGAAGCATACCCTAGTATTTGTCGAGCGACCTTTGTACCTAATGAACGAACTGTCGGATCACAGCGCTAATTGTAAAGAGCAAATTTCTATTCCGAGCACGCTTAACCAATAACTCATTCATGCCTGTGTAAGTGATTGATTGACGGCAGTGGGTTTTGAAAGGTAATATGGAAAGTAAATATGCCGGGAAGATTTATAGGAATTGCGGACTTTTCGAGAATTTCACAACTTGTAGTATCGATTATATATATATATATGCATGTGTAAGTGATTGACGGCTCTGGGTTTAGAAAGGTAATAAAGAAACTAAATATGCAAAGATTTGTAAAACAGAAATTTTTACGAATCTCAACTCGCAATTGTATACTCTGACTAATATTTATGCCTCGTTTTCTAGCATTTTGGCTTTTTTATTAATTTGTATTTTGTTTTGCATATACAGATTTTTAAAAGTTTTATATATATTAAAAATCCAAACATTTAAAAAAAGAAAAAGGAAGAGCTAAAATATGCAAACTAGTAAAAAGCTAGAAAACGGGGAATATTTATACTTGTATTTTTTTCGTGACCCTCACTACTTGGTATTAATTTTATATCTGTCGTAAATGAATATTGATTATTTCTAACTCATTAATCTGGTATTACCGATAGTTCATTCATGCCTGCACAAGTAATTGATTAACGGCACTGAGTTTTGAAAGAGTATCTGGGAAGTAAATATGCCGGGTAGATTTATAAGAATTGTAGAATTTTTCTCAACCTCTTAACTTGCAGTAGTATGAATTTAATGCATATTCCTCGCTATGTTTGGATTACTAGTTTATGCAAACAAAAATCTTTTTCCTAACTAGTGTTTCGAGATGTTTCTTGAAGTTGCTAGATCTAACGCATAGTAATATTAAAAATATATAAAAAGTTATTTATTGCAAAAATTAAAAGTTCTATGGTTAGTTGAAATCATATTTAAGTATGTAAAAAAATGTGAACAAAAGGGAATTTTTTGTCTCACAAGTGTTCAGTTTTATTCATTAAGGTAGATAAATTTTGCTGAAAAGAAAACACAAAATACCATAAATAACAGTAATTCGTGACTAAAATGTGGTCACAAAGCTTAACATAATACTTTATTTATTTGTATAACGATACAATTGTGTGGGTGGAGTTAAAATCTGACACAATGTGCACTACAAATAAAGGAGAGAAAAAAAATTACAAAATCAAACGAGCAATCCTGATAGTTGGAAATTCGGATATTGGAATCGAAATACATGCGTACAAGCAAGTATTCTTAGAAAATAGAAATATTTCTCTCAACCTACTTACAAAATATTTTTTTTAAATTACGGCGGGCACTCGATTGCTAATCATAGGCCACTGCAAGGCCGGGAAGCGATGGTCATTTGTGAAGGGGCACCCAATGGGCGACCATCACTACCCCTAACTAAGGACAACACAATTACATCCATGCCCTGACCCTGGATTCGAACCAGGAACCTTCCGATCCAGAGGCCAACACCTTAATCACTAGACCGGTTGGTCGGCACTTACAAAATGTATACGACTATATACAAAGAACAAATAATTTTCCGATTTCTGTCTACATTTTACACAATTACACATTACAAACAATGCTACACGGATGTGCAAAAAACCTTTAAAATGAAATAATTGGGTATCAGGGGGATATATAACCTGTATATACATACAACTACTCTTAAAAATTATGAATATACGAAAATGCACACGACTGCATGCATACAAAAGAACACATAATTTTCCGATTTCTGTCGCCTTTGTAACACAAATCGTTTCAACCGACAATACAACTCGAATGTACCAAAAACATTTACAACTTAATCGGAAATTCGGGAACATGGACAGTACATACAGTCCATGCTCTATCCAGTACAAAGACTACATACACTCCATATTTAGTTCAGTACACAGACTGTACATACAGTCCATGTCCAGTCTTTGAAACTACGAATATTTGAACCTATATACAAAATGTATGCGATTGCATTCAAAAGAACATGTCATTTTCCGAATTACATCGCCATTATAACACAAACCGTTATAGACGAAACCACAAAATCATTTTTAATTCAATAATTGGAAATTCGGAGTACTGGAATAAGAATATAAATAAAAATACTCCTAAGAACTAAAAATATTTGAACCCACATACAAAATGTACACGACTACCTTAAAAAAAACACTCGTTTTTCCGATTTGTATCACCGCTATAACAACGCAGCCATAGCAAACAACACAACACAAATGCGAAAAAAACAATTACGATTCATTAGAAATTCGGGATACTCGAATCGGGATGTATGGACTACACATACAACTACTCCCAAGAACTAAAAATATTTGAACGTAGCCTTTTCCTAAGTGTTTGCGAAAGTATCCGCGAACCTTCCATTACAGAGCTGCTGCCATGAAGGATAAAAATCAATAACCATCGATTTTATTCTGGATAAAAAAAAAAAGGAAAAGAAATCTTTTCAAAAGAGGAACAGGAGAGAAAGCGTTTGAAAAAAGTGGGCGGAATTAGTTACGGGCTCTTTTCCTGAAAAGAAAATGGGTTCTCTTTCCTTTCTTTCACATCTTTCTTTTTCCTTTCAGCATCATCCCCTTTTCTTAAGAGTTTTTACAATGGTAGAAGTTGAGTTTCTAAATGGGGAATACTTTAGCTCAGCTTCAGGAGCGGTGCGAAACTTTTTAAATTTACTTTTAATACCGGCTGTGAGAGGTGTGCTTGCCGGGGTGTTTAATCAAAAATCTCAAATGCTCGGGAATTAGAATCGAGGTTTAAAGTTTTTGATGGGGATTTGCTGTTGCATCAGGAATTGTTTTTTGTCGGACTTGCTTATTTAATTGACATAATTCATTTCGTTATTACTTAGAAGACCGATTTTATGTGTGGAAGAGAAATTAATGAAATGCGCATCTTCACAAGTGACTTATTAACTCTCCTGGTGTGGTTGACCTTAGCGTCGGAAACTGACCACCATCTGATGTAAAAAACCTGGCTAAACTTTTACCACTTATATGTATCGTCCATCAAGATTTGGTCAGTTTTGTTAATACGAGATACCTCGTCGAGACAATTACCAAGAGGGATAAATTTATATTTTTAACAGTACCCTGCCCATTTGAACTTTAAGAAGTGCTTTAATCATCATGGCACTGCAAGAGAGGAATTGTGAAACACTTGGGAGTTACCCTAGTGCATCAAGAGGGTGAGTTTACGGTGCTTGCTTGCTTGGTTGGTTTGAGTGTTTTATGACGGCAATGACCATATTTGTTCATGCTGCGCCAGACAGAAGACATACAATATTAAGTAATAGACAGTAAAAGTTTTACTGACACAGAAGAGAGGTAGGTATTTTAATTAACGTCGCAGTGGAGAAACATAATGGTTTTGGGTGACGTTCCCTGATTAAACCCGAAGGGAAAGATCCGATGACAACATCACGTAAATTTGAACCCCGGTCAGATGACGAGGTTACGCCTGAGCTGGCATCCCACTCCTCGAACTTCAACACCACGTCAACATGATTTATTTGAAGTCACGACAGATTTAATGTGCATCAGCTCCCTTTGAACACGACGGTCTTTGGTTGGAGAGAGAGAGAGATTCGAACCCTCCGGTTACTAATCCATTATTCTTAACCGGGCTACCTTCTAGGCAAGGAATAATTCGTCTAGTCTACTTGAATCTGCATTCCCCTTGAAGTAATAGGGCAGTTTTGTCTCGACGAGATATTTCGTCATTCTGATAAGCAATCATATTTTCTTAGACGAGATATCTTGTCATTAGAGAACTTGGACGAGATACCTCGTCGAAACCTATTGAAGGGCTCGCATGGTCTGTAGCCCCTTTTTAGAGTTATTATCATGGACGTAAGCCCATCCTCGACTTTTGGTGAGCCATGATATCGTTACGAAGGGGACTCGAAGTTGGAATTGTAGTTTATGTATTCCAAACTTGTAATATGCAGTAGCCCCTTGTTATACCCCACCTCGCCTTTAGTTAACCATGATTTCATTATGAAGGGGACCCCAAGTTGGAAATATGCAATTTTTGTATACCGTAACTGTAATGCGCATAGTTCCTCGGTAAACCCCACCTAAATTTTTGGGTAGTCATGATTTCATAACTAAAGGGACCCAAAGTTGGAATAGTAATTTAAGTATGCCAAACCTGTTATAATACAGTATCCTCCTTGTTAAATCCTACCAATTTGGACGAACCCTCATTTGTAAATGTAAAGCTTGTTTCTTGAACCTGTAATGTATAGTAACTCCTTGTTAGACCCCAACAGACTTGTCCCAGATGCATTTTTGGTTTGTGAATTGCAGAATACGGTCTGTGCGTTAAAGTGCCCGTTTTTGTCAACATAAAAGTTTATTGACTCCTCCAAATTTCGAAAGTATTTAACACCTAATAAACAGTCACTATTTTCCAGGTTTGGGAAGATCTCACCAGGGCTTGCAACTTAAAGATTTTTATTGCTATAGTTATTTGTAGTACAGGTGTATCAGTCACGAATGGAATGAAGCTTTAACAACTTTTTAACTAATTATTTTTATTTTTATTAAAATATTTATAAAGAAGACCTATGCCAGTGTTCGCCAAAGTGTTTAATTTCGATCCCCCAGGAATCGATATAAGATTGTTAGGGGTCGATAGAAAAATATAAGACATCATTGTACTAGTAATATTTAATTCGGTTAACTTGGAATGACAATGCAACTGCACATAGATATGTGAATGATAGAATTCCGTAGAGATTTAAGGCTGAAATGTGCTTATTTTGAATCCAGCATTTCTAATCTTGCCAAGACTCACTTGACCTTCTCATTGATAAGGTTAATAAATTGTATATTAAGTTATTAAAAGTCTAATTTTAGCATATATAAGGAAGATTGTAGTATATATATTTGAGTATATGTGTCATTTTGTTACCTATAAATTAAATTTTATATATTATTTATCTCTCCTATCCAATATGTAATGTTAAGGACGTCAAAAAGAAAAACGTTGTCTAATTACAATTACGCAATAGTAAAATAAAGGGGGTCGATAAAAAGACAAGAAACCCTTGAAAGGGTGGACGGTCAATGAAATTTGGCAACTCCTTACCCAAGAGGATTAGCCACAGAAAAACACAAGACCGAACCGCGAACACAAGTTGTGAAATTTTACTATCAGACCCGAGGATCGATAATTCTGACCCAACGAGCAAATCGTCGCCATTATGGCGTGAAAGATTCTCCAAGCGAATCAATGATTAGACGCTTGATTGGAGTTTTGAGGAAGTGTTAGGAACGAAGCCGCAATCGGACGCGTTAGCGCATCAACTCCTGATATCTCCTAATGGGACTGGGTCGTGGTAGCCCGATTGGTGCACGTTAAATATATAGGAGGCTCAGATGTCTTCACGTTGGCGTGGTGTGGAAGCTTGGAGCATGGGGTGCCAATTAAGATGGGACGTTGTTTGAACCCCGGTCAGATGACGAGGTAACACCTGAGCTGGCACCCCAATTTCCAAACTTATACACCATTCCCAAAGGCCGACCCTACACGTTGAATTAGTAGTCCGAAACAGATACAATAGAGATAAAGAAAAATGACTGAAGTAGTAATTAAAACAAGTAGTAAAATATGATAGGCAGTTTAAAAGATTAACAAATTTTTGAGTATGAGAAGCACCAGCATATTTTTTACAAGAAACGTATTCCAAGCAACATTTTCAACCACACATTTCAAAACTTGGAAACGCGATAAATTTCTTACGTTGTTATACTATACAAGAGATTGTTAGAACCCTCCTAAAAAATTTAAGTATGCGAGAAAAACTTTTTTATTTCGACTTCTCGATATCGGAAGTGTCAGAAATATTTTAACTGGAGAATAACGCGTTTTTGAAATCGTCCTACAATACTGATCTATTCTATGTTTTATGTTGTCGAAGCTACGTCAAGATAGATAGCTAATGAACGTCGGACTGTATGAACACAACGACCTATTGTTTACCGTTCGGAATCAATCTAGAAGGGAAAGGTTCGAGGACACATCTCGTAACTTTGAATCACGGTCAGATGACGAGGTCAATACCTGAGCTACCACTCCATCTCTCCAAGCTTCCACACCACGCTAACGTGATGCCACGACATTTTTACCTTGTACACGACGGTCTTTGGAAGGACTGAGTTTCGAACTCGCAACCCACCGAATCCTAATTCCTAACTCTGGCAACAGGGGCCCTGAAAAAAACATTAAGAGACGGGGTAAACTAATGGTCATTCTGACATATCGAGACTATAGAGTTGTCTTGACAAGATATTTTGTCATTAGCAAAACTGCCCAGATCTTGAACGAAATATCTCGTCAATAGAAGAAAACTGACCAGATCTTGATCTCGTCATCATCAAAATATCTATCTTCCTCTATCAAGCTTGATACCTATTAATTTTTAAACAAAAAACAAAAGGCAATTGTGAAGATTTTAAAAATAAATGTCCTTAATGGTTTAGGGTCGTGGTAGCTCGGTTGGAAGAGTTACGGAATAGCAACCGGAGGATTGCTAGTTCGAATCCAACCAAAAATTGGCGTGTGCAAAGGAAAATTGTCTGAATCTCTTTGGGCCTCAGCTCAGGTTGTTTTGAAAACCACCGTCTCCTTAAATGATTTACTCATAAGAAACAATTCGTCCTCTGACCGTGGCTCAAAATTGATTGGTGTTGTCCTCGGATCTTTCCCTTCGGGTTCGATCCCGGACCTTCACCAGCAGCCCTTTGTTGTGTTGACCAGTGCGACGTTAATTAAAACAGCTAACTACCATAAGAAACAGTATCCTCAAGGCAAGATGTTAAAATAAACATAGCACACGGGACATTCATAGGGCAAGGATGTTTCTTACGAAGCACAAAACCTTGAAGGGCTTACGTGGAAGGATGCAAAGAAGAGTATCGATCTAAGAGAAACAGTGGAACCACGGCAGATGAGAGAAACCCAAGAAAGGCAAAATTTCCAATACACTCTCTATGTAAATGTCCTTCATTTTTGCACGTATGTCTCTATGCGCCTCATCTCATCTCCTTGAGAGGCGTTCTAGAATATAGGAGTATACATCTCTTATCACATATTGTGCTTTGTTCCCATTGCATAGAAATGAAGGGGCTTTGGATTATTTAAAAGCCTTTTTCCTAGGTCTGTGTCCTGAACGGAAGCTATGCAGACTATGTAAATAGGTAGTCAATTTCCTTGCATGTGATCAGATGACAACCTAAATCAAACTGGTAGTTAAACATTAAAAAGCTTCAAGAAATAAATGGGGTAAAAGATTCGATTGATCAATAAGGGTAAATCTGGTTTAGACGTCAGATGGGGAAGACTACAGGTTGTACGGTGGAATTATGCATATGAGCTCCCCAGAGGGTTAAACCAAGACTGTTTTCTATTCTCGGTAGGAGCTTTCTGATTGGAATCTGTCTCTGAGTTGGTTGGAGGCCCGTCGTGTACTAATGGGCGGGTGCGTTAAATTTTTAATGGCCTCACGTTGGCGTGGTGTGGAAGTTTGGAGAGTGGAGTGCTAGCTTTAGTGTGACCTCGTGGTTCAAATGTCTCGGATGTTTTCCTTCGGGTTTGATTCCGGTCCGTCGCCAACAGCCCGTTTTGTTGTTGTTACAGTGAAACGTTAGTTAAAATACCTACCTACCTACCTCCTCGCTTTTGCTGACTTTGTTTTCTCCAGAAAGCTTTTCTGCGATTGACCGAATTCTTTATCTTTAGTACGAGTACACTGCTTCTCCTAACCATTGAGAGCGGTTGCGATGAGATATCTCGGCCATTAAAATCAGAACAATTTTGCTAATGATGAGATATTTCGTTCTCAAGAATACAGATCGAATTCCGAATAAGGAAGATGTCGTTTTTTGATGATTACGAGTCAAGTTTGTTTAATAACGAGATTTTTCTTGTTCATCAATATCTGGCCAGTTTTGCTAACGACGAGATACCTCATCGAGACAACCACCAGGTGAGTTAATGCAACGGATTTAATTTATTGAGCTCAATCGACATTAGTTCACTCAATCAAATTTGACCCCTATCCAACTACTTTTAAGTTGAATGGGAAGGTAAATTCGATGTGGCAAACGTAATTTATCTGTAATTATAAATTATTATGAAAATCAATTATTTTTTAAAATAAGTAATAGCAATCTATAATTAAAATTGTTAAGAGTAATTGACTGATATAAATGTACACTAAATGGAATAAAGTATTTGAACACTGCAGAAATTCAGAGGATGATCCATCTTAGTGTGGGGTTGTTTTCCTGGTTAGGACTCCGTCCATTGCTTTATGTACCTGGTACCATAAACGCTGACGTGTACCTCGACGTTCTGGATAATTCTGCCTTGCCTACACTATGACAATACTACGGCGATGATGGTTGTTTCTTCGAGCTCCATGTCATACTGCAAAACGTGTACTGAACTGGTTTCCTGAAAATGAGGTGAATTTGCTTGACTGGTATGTTCAGAGCCCCGATGTAATTCGATCGAGCTCTTGTAGGACAAACCGGAGCGACGAGTACGACACCGTCACGCACGCCCATCTTCAAACAATCGCTTCTCACAGCATTGCAAGAGGCATGTCGAGCGATTTCTGTCCAGACTTACAGAGAACATGTGGCAAGTATGCCTCGATGTGTTGCAGCTGCAATACAAGCAAAAGGAGTTACGTTACTACCTACCCGTTACTAAATAGAATAATAAAGCATTTTTCCAGAAAAACCTGCAGTGTCCAAATATTTTTGTCCCTATAGTGTTTGTGGTACCGATTTGGATAGTTTATCCGTATTCTAGACGGGAAGAAAAACGCGCGATATGCAGAGAAGAGATGTATTTAGAGCCAAGAAAAGGCACTAGTTATACATTCCATTACACATTTTGGACGTGAATAACGTCTTTAAAATCAGACTAGTATTAGGTGGCCAGAGCGCGGAATTCACATTAAGGGGTTAGGTTCCTTTTAAATGTCAAAATATGTGCACAAAAAAAATCACGCCATTTCGAATCTTAATATCTCCATGAATAAATTATTTACATAAACGAAATATTGTATGCAGTATTTTAAAAATTTTACCCCTTAAATATATTGTAAATTGGACCCAAATGAAATGCACTGTTTTTGTTGTTAGAATATTATATGGTACATTGCGCGCAGTATTCTGGGCAAAATAATTATTATTCTGAGCTGATTTTTTTATATACTTAAAAATATGTAGTATAATTACAATGACGAACTCTTGTATTTTGTTTTTAATTTCTTACAAAAAAATGTTTTAATTTAAAAAAATTGAAATTTTTTTCTTTTTTTTAACACAAAGTTAACTTTTTTTCAAAAACTTTCAACATGATAGACAAAAAAGTTGGTCATGTTAAACATATATAAGGCTTACATAATCAGTTAAAATTTCATGTAATTCTAACCAACCATTCCAGAGAAATCTTGCGCGCAAGTGGTAAAATCACAGTTTTGAGTTATCGTCGTTTAAAAACAATTTTATTATTAAAATGCTCCAGCAGCATATGTTTCTCTATCTTGCAGAAGAAAATTTTCTGCAACAACTTTTTGCATTCTTCTTTTGCTCTTTCGTGCTCTGAAGAAAGCGTAATATGCCAATGTCTATTCTTTCATTATCTAAATTTGCTAGACATTTTTGAGCTGGCTCTAAATGTTTGATTAAGGGGTTCACTCTTTTAACTATAACTTCCGTTCTGGAGTGAAATTTTACACCAGGTTTGTTTTAAAACGTTGCTAAGAAACAGAGCATTAAAATGAGGTAATATATTTTTTTTTTTTTTTTTGAAAATTCAAAATTTTTCTAACCCCTTAAGATAATATGGGCATAGAGCTTGGTCTAATAATTTCAATACTTAAACGCGAAACCAAACCAACCTTGTCCTTCGATAGTTGAGGGTGTAAAGACTTGTTAGTTCGCGAGCCGCAATAAGTGGGGAGGGAGAGGAGGTGTTTGGGGGTTTTCCCGCTGAACAAACTTAGTACAACTCGGGATTTCAAAGCTCTACAAAGTAGAAAATGGTCTCAAATGAAAGCTAGCGTTGAGATCTCTCGATTTAAGATGTATGTATACACTAGAAACCTCGAAAAAAAAAGACCGTAATATCGATACTTTTTTATTAAATCAAAATATTTTCCAACTCTTTAGCTTTCAAACGATACCAAGATCTTGTAAATATTCGAAACAATTTTCTAGTTACAAAGATTTTCGTTAGGTACTGTCACCATTTTCAAGCATGTTTGCAAAACTTTAAACTCAATTTCTGACGAGTATTTTGCAATATGATGCTTTTTTCTTTTTTTTTTCAAATAGTGATAACGCAACAATGAATTTATTTACTATAATTATTTTTGCATCGTTATAATCTCTATAATGTGGTATATTTTTTTACTCTTAGTCAACATTATAAGTTAATAAATAAATTTTTAATTGATTCTAAAATGTTAAAATTCCTGAAAAACTCTTGATATTTTAGACTTCCTTGGTCAAAAAAGCTGTACAAAATCCTCTTCTCTCTGGGAACTTGATTGAGCGTCAAAACACGAAGAATAATATTAGGAATAATTTCCAACAGGAATTGTCTTTCTAAACAAATTAGAATCTGAGATATCACTGCTAAAAAACATGCTAAATAGCTAATTATAGACGATTAATGGTTAGCTTAATCTGAATTTTCCACACTGAAATTAGTTTAAATACAAACCAATAATTTATTGTTAACAAAATTAGATTTTAAAAGTCAAAATTAAAAAAATCTTCTATTGTAAACATACACTTTAAAACATTAGAAGTGAAATCGAGGTTGCAAAACTTCAAACTGCTATTTGAATTTTTAAAATTTTTCACAATGTCAATTTCACATTCGTCGAAAATCCAAGTAAAAATCTATGGATTATTTAGCCATTAAGTTTGTTGCGGGGTAAAAGCAACCCCACCCGCGAAGCTGAAGGGGCTAACGTGTCTTGCTAGACAGCCCTAATTATTTTGAGCCCTTATATGTTGCCCCCCTGATACCTAGTTGTGAAATTCGAGAACTACGGGAACAAATGCAATATCTTGATGACCCCCTTCTTTCCGAAACACACGCTTGATGTTCATTCCCGCATTCAAACCCCATCTACTTTATGAGAGATGGGGGGCCATGATCAATGATGGGATGACAGGATGTAGAAAAATACAAGATGTAGGGGAAGAGCCCACTCGTGTAGTTTTGCCTGGATATCCGATTTTTCCCGGTTACTTTTTACTTTATTTCCGAAGAATTTGTCTCTTTCATAACCGTCACTTCACCTTACAGCTCTTTGTTACAATATATTTGAACCCTGTTTCACTCGGTACTGCAAACTAATGTCCTGGAAAAGAGGAAATTAATTTAATTTTTTGGTCTTATTTCATGGTGGGGATTTGCGTGCGTATTCGAGGTTATGGCGGAGCGGTCAAGGCTCAGTGGGTATTTCCACTGCTCTAGCAACTTTCGAGTTGAAGGCGGCATAGGTTCGATTCCTCCCAAGATGCATTTCTCTCTTCTTTGTCAGTAAATCGTCCATTATGTGTGTCTATTACATGATATTCCATGTCGTGTGTGGCGCAGCTTTGGCCCTTGCCAAACCCCAAGCAATTGAGGTTCTTTTCATTTTTTCTGTACTTAATCCTCTCACGATATTTATGAGTAGTATAGTATTACTTTTACCCAAAATGCTCTTCATGGTTAAATAACAACGTTTTCTAAAGAATCCATGAATTTTGTCAACGTTTAGAAAAATTCTATTGGTCCTTTTCATTCAAAAGAATCCTTTGGAACAATTTTTTGCCTTCGGTTCTTTCTTTGGAAAAAAATTTCATGGAGTGATTATAATGGTCTATTGTGTAGAGTAGAACCATTTAGAAAGGTTCTATTGGTCCTTACCTTTGATGTGAGAATCCTTTTGAAATATTCAATTGCTTCCTTTCCTTATAACATAATCCTTTGGAGAAATTCTATTGCTCATTTACTTAGAATAGAATCCTTTGGAAAATTCGACTGCTCTTTTCCTGAGAATAGAATACTTTGGAAAGACTATTGCTCCTTTTCTAAGAATAGAACTCTTTGAAAAGATTCCAATACACCTTTCCTTAGAATATAATCCCTAGGAAGGACTATATTGGTCAAAAAGTAAAAATTTGGGTAGAAGTCATGCACAGAAGGCTGAAGGTTTAAAGGTGTAATTATGAGCGTGGCTCACTCAATGTTAAATATATTTTCTTAAAAATATGTACTAATTCATGTTGGTGATTGATTTTGGCCATGGTCAGATGACGAGGTCACAACTAAACTGGCACCTCACTCTCAAACTTTCCACAATACCCCGACATGAGAACACGTGTGGCCATGGTGGATTTAAAGTGCACCAGTTCCCCACATACACGACGGTCTTTGGTTGGATCGAGTTTCGAACCCGCAACACTTCAGTTGCTAATCCGCCCCACTCTTAGGTTAGGAAGTTATTAATGTGAACACAGTTTACAAAAAGGCGAAAAAGAGGTCATCAGAATATTAAGGTTACAAAAGTTTGCTTAACAATACATGGCGGTTTTAATCTATTCGAAATACGGAAAACTGTACCTTACATCACACTATTAGACACATTGATAGCTTCTAAGAAATACATACTCCCAAATTTCTTCGTACCTTTTTTCTGACAATCAGAAAATTGGGCGATTAAATTCTAGGAAATAATTTTATTCAGATAGCAATATGGGGTAAAAGTAGGCCAAAAAGGAAATCACTTGAGATATTTTCTTGGAAGATTAGATTGAATACAGTCACTCGATGAGAGCTTCGGGTACCTTAACCACAAGCAGTATTTATTGAAAGTACCTTGAACTTAATCAGCGTTTCTTTTTGAGAAAAGATTTGGGAATTGAATGAGAAAAAGTTTCCTTCTTGTTTTTGCTACGGAGGAATCCTTTCCCAACTGATTACTGTTTTTACCGTGGTTTTAAGGAAATGAAAAAGTTTTTCGTCGTTATTCTTGGGCGTACTACTTCCTGCATGTATGGGGCAATTTTTGGTAAGTTGGGAAACTTGAAACAGATCGCTGTGTGTTGATGTGGGTCTTCATATGGGTAGAGAAGTGATGGCTTGAGGGCTGGATATGGCACGTCCATCTATTTACTACGAGACGCGTGTTTTTAATCCTTTTTTATTTACTTATATAATCTTGTTTTGTCCATTCAAAAATTAGGAAAGGAGAGTTGGTTTGGTTTGTCACTGCGGTCCGGATCCCACTGACATATATTTCCTCTTATTTTTTTCAATTTAAGAATCTTACTTTATCCAATCACAAAATCCGAAAGAGTTAATTTCTATAAATCGGCTTGTCACTACAAACCGCATATCTTTCCTCAAATTTCATTCGGTTAAAAAATCGCATTTTCTCCAATCAAAAATTAGGAAAGCAGACTTGGATTGTCACTGCGGTCTAGATCCCACTGACATATATTTCCTCTTATTGTATTCAATTGAAGAATCTTACTTTATCCTTGTCACTCTACGATTCGCATATCTATCCGCTTATTTTATTCAATTTAAGGATTGTATTTAAACCAATCAAAAATTAGAAAAGGAGAGTGGGTTTCTTACTCTACTGTCCGGATTTCGCCCTTCCTCCTTTTTTATCCAATTAAATAATCTTATTTTATCTAGTCAAAAAATGCCGACCAACCGGTATAGTGTTTAAGGTGTTAGCCTCTAGATCGGAAGGTTCCTGGTTCGAATCCGGGCATGGATGTTTGTAAGTATATGGTGTAGAGGCGGCTGGTGCACCTTAAATCTGTTGTTGCCGAAAGTCCTCACGTTGGGTTGGTGTGGAAGTTTGGAGAGTGGGGTGCTAGCTCAGGAGTTGCATCGTCATCTGACCGTAGTTCAAAATTCCAAGGTGTTGTCCTCGAATCTTTCCTTTAAGGGACTGATCCCGGACCGTCGTCAATAGCCCGTTGTGTTGCTCTAGTTACGACGTTAATTAAAATTACCATAACCTAATCAAAAAATCGAAAAGGAGAGTAAGATGTTAGTTTCGTTTGAGAGTAAGATGTTACTCTACGATCCGCATGTCTTTCTACTCATTCTATTCAGTCAAAGCTAGGTACGTAATGGTAATTTTTAGTTAACGTCGTACTAGAGCAACACAATGGGCAATTGACGACGGTCCGGGATCAGTCCCTTTTAGGAAAGATCCGAGGACAACATCTTGTAATTTTCAATCACGGTCAGATGACGAGGCAACACCTGAGCTGGCACCCCACTCTCCAAACTTCCACGCCAACCCAACGTGAGGATTTTCCGCCACGACAGATTTAAGGTGCACCAGCCGCCTCTACACCATACGCTTACAAACATCCATGCCCAGACCCGGATTCGAACCAGGAACCTTCCGATCTGGAGGCTAACAACTTAACCACTATACCAAAGCTAGGTAGGAATTTGAATTAATGACGCTCTGGAGACAACACAATGGGCTGTTGGTGACAGCCCCGAGTCCAACCTGAAGGGAAAGATAAGAGGACAACACCACGTAATTTTGAACCACGGTGACATGACAAGGTCACACCTGCGCTGGCACCCCTCTCTCCAAACTTCCACACCCCTCCCCTTTTCAATTAAAGAATCGCATGATGCAGTTTCTCCAAAACTAGGAATGTCATCTGACCGTGGTTCAAAATTACAAGGTGTTATCCTCGGATCTTTCCCTTAAGGGACTGATCCCGGTCCGTCGTCAATAACCCGTTGTGTTGCTCTAGTACGACGTTAACTAAAATTACCATTACCAAAACTAGGAAAGAAGAGTTGGTTTGATTTGTCACTCTACGGTCCATATTCCATCCGCAAGTCTCCTATTTGATTCAATCAACAAATCATATTTGATCCAATCAAAAATGCGGGTCTGCTGGAAAAGTAATAGAAGAGCAAACGGTTGCGAGTTCCCATCCAACCTGTCGTGTGTAAAGGGAGCTGATGCACGCTCAATCGACCTCAAATGTCCTCACGTTTAAGTGGTGTGGAAGTTCGGAGAGTGGAGTGCCAGCTCAGGTGTTCCCTCGTCATTTAACCGTGGCTCAAAATTACGTGGTGTCCTCGGATCTTTCTTTTAGGGGCTATTGCCGACGGTCTGGGATAAATCCCCTAAGGGAATTATATGAGGACAACACTAAGTAATTTTGAACCACGGTCAGATGACGATGCAACATCTGAGCTGGCACCCCACTCTCCAAGCTTCCATGCCAACCCAACGTGAGGACTTTCGGACACGGCATATTTAAGGTACTCCAGCCGCGTCCATACCATACGCTTACAAACATCCATGCACTGACCCGGATTCGAACCAGGAACCTTCCAATCTAAAGGCTAACACCTTTACCACCAAACCAGTTGGTCGGCGATGGTTAAATGGAGGGAGCATCCATTCTTACTCACTTCATGTATACCCGGTGTACAAATTGTACGCAGAATGGCCCTCGTAATAGACTATTTTCCCCGAACAGTTTAACTACGCTATCATTTCCGGCCGACCTGGATTTATGATGCATGTTGCAGGCAGACTATGCATCGGCATTCCCCCCAGAGACGAATTTTTTCGGAGAAGGTCCAATTCCGCATTTATGACCATTTAATAGCCGGCGACCATTGTGTCTCGGAGAACATTACACACAAAAAAATATAATAAATACTAATAAAAAAAAAATTAAAAAAAAAAACTCATGGAGTGGCGACAATAATAAAACACACATAAACACAAGTGTCTCTCTTTCTGGGCCCCTTCGTGGGGTCACGCGAAATAAGACCCCAGATCCCCCCTTCCACCTTATTAAGCAAAGGAAGAAAAAAAAGTCTTAAGTGCTGAAACAGACGGAAGTTCGGAATCCGGCGGCGCCGAGGCTCTCTGCCCGCAGGCACGGCGAGCGCCTCGCCGCATATGGGCGGAGGGTCGGCGGCAGAGGGAGGCGTGTCCCGACCGTACTTTTCTGTCGATTCAAAATCATTTCCCCCCTTCCGACGTTTAGCCGCTTTTTTCTTGATGTTCCTCCGAGTTCGGACAAACGTCGAACGGGGAACTCCGCCGCTATTTTTTTCCCTTTCAGTACCTCCCACCTCTCAGACAGTTGATTTCGATGGGAGATGCGAGAGAAAAAAAAATAAAGACTGACATTAAAAGTGAAGAAACAAAAAGTGCTCGATTATTCTTCAACCTACCCCTGGTTTTCTTCTTCGAGGGAGAGAAGTTTCCCCTGTTCCCTTTATATAAAATCGATTCTGGTGTAAATGCTGTGCTGGGAGTAACATGGAATGGGAAGTGTAGTGCTGATGCTGTTATCCTTATCACGCGTGACTAACAAGTTGGATGTTGGAGCAAAGTAAATAAGTGTTTCAATCAATAAATGGTACTTCATTCTTCAATAACGTTGGGCATTCAAAGTCGGGTTATATACAGCATGTTCTATGCATTTGCATTTTTAAGTGGTACCTTTTCGAGGTTCCTTTACATCGACGAATGTGTTTCAATCAATAAATGGTACTTCATTCTTCACAAACGTTGACGATTTTAAAGTCGAGTTGTATACAACTATATTCTATAACATTGACATTTTTCCGAGGTACCTTTTCGAGATTCCCTTACATCGAATAAGTGCTTCAATCAATAAATGGTACTTCATTCTTCTATATAGTTGGGCATTCAAAGTCGGGTTATATACAGCATGTTCTATGCATTTGCATTTTTAAGTGGTACCTTTTCGAGGTTCTTTTACATCGAATAAGTGTTTCAATCAATAAATGGTACTTCATTCTTCAATAACGTTGGGCATTCAAAGTCGGGTTATATACAGCATGTTCTATGCATATGCATTTTTAAGTGGTACCTTTTCGAGGTTCTTTTACATCGAATAAGTGTTTCAATCAATAAATGGTACTTCATTCTTCAATAACGTTGGGCATTCAAAGTCGGGTTATATACAGCATGTTCTATGCATTTGCATTTTTAAGTGGTACCTTTTCGAGGTTCCTTTACATCGACGAATGTGTTTCAATCAATAAATGGTACTTCATTCTTCACAAACGTTGACGATTTTAAAGTCGAGTTGTATACAACTATATTCTATAACATTGACATTTTTCCGAGGTACCTTTTCGAGATTCCCTTACATCGAATAAGTGCTTCAATCAATAAATGGTACTTCATTCTTCAATATAGTTGGGCATTCAAAGTCGGGTTATATACAGCATGTTCTATGCATTTGCATTTTTAAGTGGTACCTTTTCGAGGTTCTTTTACATCGAATAAGTGTTTCAATCAATAAATGGTACTTCATTCTTCAATAACGTTGGGCATTCAAAGTCGGGTTATATACAGCATGTTCTATGCATTTGCATTTTTAAGTGGTACCTTTTCGAGGTTCCTTTACATCGACGAATGTGTTTCAATCAATAAATGGTACTTCGTTCTTCACAAACGTTGGCCATTTTAAAGTCGAGTTGTATACAGCTATATTCTATAACATTGACATTTTTCCAATGGTTTTGTTAGGCTACTCGAAAGAGGTCTCAGACTAGAGATTCCAAGTCGCAGACCCACCGTGAAATGTTTGTAGTTGCAAGAGTCTAATGAAAAACATCGGCCGATTCCATTAACTTACACCCTGTTTGTTTTGCCACTGTTACGATTCTTTGTTTTGAAGCACCACAGTTTGTAATGGTAAACAGACTCCAGGGAATGTCCAACGCAACTCTTAATCATAGGCTTGGTACCGCTTGGCTAGTGTTGCACTTGATGGCCCCAAAACTTATTCCCCGTGTTTACATGTTTCAATGGTTATATGTGACTCTTCTGCGGATATTCAACACAGCGGTATGAGGCATGTAGTTTTGTTTTTCATTGCCAAACTCAGTAACAGAATTTGGAGGCTCCAGACACATCCAAGCGAGTTGCTTTTCTCTTGTTCTTTGGCCTCGAGTATGGGTGGTCCGTCTGGAGTTTTTCGTTGATACCGGCTGTGTTTAAGGGTTTATCGTATTGTTTTGGGCGGCACGGATGGGTCTTTTATACCACGATGCAGCGTACGTGGTAAGCAAATCGTTATAATGAGCTGTGATGGGCGAAGTGTGTTTGGAAAACATCGCTTTTTGTTTCGTGGAGGGGTTGAATAAAAGAATTCCTTAGAATCTCAGAATGCGTAGTTACGGATACCTCTCAGTATGTAATAACTGAGAAAGCGAATTGTTGCAGTCACCAGAGACACATTTGGAGATAGGCAGATTCTTAGGGATAATATTGGATTATATACCAACAATTGCGACTAATAAGGCGCTGAGTCATCCATTTCCACCAATATATCATTTGTGGGTTAGTCTCAATACTTGCCGTATTGTCTTCAATTCCTTTGTGCCCCTTAGGGCCATATTGTTACTGTAAATTATGAATGTTATGTGCAATATAGATGTCGTGTGTTGTCAGGGATACTAAAATATTACAAATTTAAAATTCTTTGATTGATTGATAATCAAAGGATTCGGGTCAATTCCAGGGCGCAGTAATTCATATTATTGAAATTTTAAAATGTAATTACGGATACCTTTCACTGTGTAATAGTGGTACAAAATAATGAAGCGTTGCTTTCGAGATAGATACCGACCCTTCACCAATAACCCGTTGTGTTGCTCCAGCAGTGTGGCGTTGATAAACTGCCTTCCTACCTCACTGTGTTAACAGAATAAATGAATCGTGTCAGTCACCAAGGGAGATAGATATTATTGTAGCATATTATCAGTGATACCATTGAGTTATATTGAGCTTTGTGACTCAAAGAAAGCCTATCCATTTTCCTAACAATATATCGTAGCCTTAGCACAGAAACTCATTGACAAACCTATTTATTTTTGAAGACGCTAAATGCTTATTCGCATTATGCTGAGAATTACACATCCAAATTGTAATATGTTAATATATATATATATATATATATATATATATATATATATATATATATATATATATAATACCATCAAAATGTTTTTTATTCTTATTTTTTCACTTAAAATCTAACAGTAGTCATTTAAACACCAGCACACTAAAAATATATTTGGTCAGTTAATGAGTTTATGATCTACATCATTTGTGGGTTTGTTCATCGTTGTAGTGGGCTGTGTGTTAGTCCATGGTCATATTGTCTGCACTTACGTAATCTCCATGATCGTTAAATTGTAACTGAACATAATCAACACGATATGCAATATAAATGTTGCATGTTGGTGGGATACAACGATATATTTTGTTGGTTAGTCCATAGTTGCAGTGGGTTGTGGGTTCGTCCATAATCATACTGTCTTCACTTTCGTAATCTCCGTGACCGTTAAATTGTAACTGTAAATAATAAACACAGTTTACAACATAAATGTTGCATTTTGGCAGGATATGACTATGTGCCTTTTATTCGTTAGTTCATAGTTGCAGTGGGTTAGTCCATAGTTGTAGTGGTTTGTGGGTTAATACACAGTCATATTGCTTTCACTTCCGTTATCTCCATGAGCACTAAAATACAACTGCAAATAATCAACGCAAAATGCAATATAACTGTTGCCATGTTGATACTAAAATTAGTAATTTAAATCATGTGATTGAGGTTTTAACCTTACCCCTTTCGTCCCATCCAGTAAAAAAACCTTAAAGTGTGGAAATATATAGCTTTTTACTTCACTTCTTCTTGCAAAATAAATTTTCGAGAGTTTCGAAAAACATTCATAAAAAATCATTCCGAAAATATTGGTCACCGCGACTACTTTCAATAACCTCCCTTTTAAACAATCTCAAATGAAACTTTTACTTACCTAAGATGAGATGGATATTTGGTTTTTGCGAATGGGGGAGAGATTTTATTTGGTTTTGAAAATGGGTGAGATTTTATTTGCATTGAAAAGTATTCCTTAAAAACATCCCGAAAAATTGGACACAAAGACTTACTCTACTTTCAAAACGACTCTTATTATATCCTAATTTGGGTGGGAAATCAGTTTAGGGAAGTGTGTGAAGCGCTTCGTTATTTTATATCAGAATCCCACTTATCGCGTAAAACATGAAATATAATACAAAAAAACAGAAAACCCCCATTTTGAACAAGCCAACGACATCAGAAAGAAAAGCCAATTTAAACTACACC